>SELF01000011.1:2400000-3000000 GCA_009805535.1 Laburnicola sp. JP-R-44 | reverse complement strand
CTTAAGCTGATAAGACAACCCTTAAACTAGGATACCTAGCTAACTAAGTATAATTAGGCAGCTATAGAAGTAGAGATGAACAATGTCGCTAAAGTACAATTAATCCATAATACTATAAAGGACTTCCTAACTGCGATTATGAAGGCTGCCCCCACCTAGGGCGTGTCCTTTTAAGAAACTGGACGCTAAGACGCAGATATAACAAGGAAGGAGATAATAAAACGCTTCTAAGAACATATAGCAATACTCCACCTAATTAAGGGCAAATAGCATAGGGGCGCCTTTACTACTAGTGAGCTATCTCTTGCTGCTAGTAGTGTATCCGCCCTAGGCACTGACAGGGACGCCTCTCACGCTGCCGAAGACGCGCCATCTTCCACGAATAACTAACGTGGATAGGGGAGAGACCTTAATAAAAACAATCCTTTGGTCAAAGTACTATATCTAAGCAGTCCTTAATAGAGGATACAACAGCAGTTAAAGGCAGAAAATGCCCTACTTATAGACAAAGGCATAGTCTAAAAGACTGCTTCTACGCATATCTGGAACATGCACCAGAGTAGTTTAGGCCACAACCTAGCTTTACAGACATAGTACAATACAGGATTAGAAATAATTCAGATCTATAAGAGGAGATGAGGAAGGTAAAGAGAAGAGACTAAGGTCTCAAACCCCACGAATTAAGAATTCACATACCCCTACTCCTAAGATTAATAATAATTGACTAGATAGACGGAAAATTTCCACTATCCAAGCCAGCTTTAATGCGGCATCATATTAATCCGATTCTACGAGCTACCCCACTACAATACTCCTCGATCCTTGATTCAGGCACCACCTGCCACATCGCGAACGACCTTAATCAATTTGTCTTATTTCGCGCCCTCTATATCGCCTAAAGACTTTATATGGGCTAGAAATACACAAATATAGGTTAAAGGATATAGCATAGTTCACCTTAAACTAAAGGGCCTAGCTAGACGGCGGATACTACGCCTTAACAATATGGCCTATTGCCTAGACCTTCTATGCAACCTAGTGTCTTTTAGGATACTACGGCGTTAAGGGCTATAGTGGGATACTAAATTAGAACCCACAAGCCTAAAGCGAGCAGACAACACAGTTATTGCTAAGCTGCAAGAGCTCTACAACTAATAGGTTCTAGAATACCAACTAGAACTAATAGAATAGGCAACCTTCTACACCTACAGGATCACCTTACTTACGCACCAAAGAGATCCCCACAAAAGGCAGACGCACTGCGATGGCATAAGCGACTAGGGCATCTAGGCCCTAGTGCTCTTAAGCACCTAGTGCAGCAACCTAAGGGGGTGCGGATCAAAGGCATTACTACAGTACAGTGCGACGCCTGCGGACGAGCTAAATCTAAGAGGTTAATCCGCCAAACACCACAACTAATTAATAAAGGACTAGGAGAACAAGTTGCAATAGACTTCCACAGCTACGAAGATAGCAGCTTAACAAAAGAGAAGAGCCAAATGCTAATTACTAATTAATACTTAGGACTAATGTGGGATTTCTACTTCAAGGACAATCGCACAGCTTGATCTATTATCTAAACTTTGGCCACTTTTACAAAGTTCATAAAGAACCAATTTAACCTTACAGTTAAGGTAATTAAAGCGGACAACGAAATATTCACAGTTAAACAAGAAGTTAATTAATAGTGCACAGCCCAGGGGATTACAATTAAGCCTTCAGCACCTGACACACAAGCACAGAATAGGGGAGCTGAACGCTTAGGGGGTGTAATAAAAGACAAAGCCTGGGCAATGCGACTTAATGCTAACCTACTATAGGAGATGTAGCTAGAGATCACCTAGTTAGCTGTCTACCTCTATAATCGAACGCTAAACTATGCGAATTACTAGAGAACACTATACAAAGTCTTCTTCACAACAGTGGCCTTCTAGAATAGAGTGGTTATAGCACCACGAAAGCTAGATCAAACCTATCTTAAGGCATATAGGTGCAAAGCTTTTGCAATAACAGATAATACCCGCTATAGCAAGAGCAGGCTATAACGTCTTAACCTAAAGGCGTGGATTGGATATCTGGTAGGATACTAATCCTCTAACATCTTTCAGATATGGATACCCTTGCTTAGGAAAGTAATTAGCACCTAGGACGTAATATTTGACAAAGACAGCATCTTCAGCGGAAAGACAGAGGACCTTATAGATAACCTTATGCACAATACCCTTGAAGAGATCGCCGCATAGGTCCGATCGGTTGAACTACTGTCCACAGCTAAACTAGCTAAACTAGAGACAGAGTTGTTCTATAAAGAAGATAAGACAATTCGAGACAACCCGCAGGATAAAGACTAGCCTAGATATCGACAAGGCAGGAAAGTGGACTATACTTATCCCACTCCGCCAATCACACCACTACTAGTGACACTCCTTGCACAATCACTGGTAGAGAGGAAGACAAAGGGAAAGACCACTAACCCTTATTATTAACAACATGCCTATGGGCCGCAGCATTTATGGCTGGCACTAAAGCGGGAAACGCAGGGAACTTTAATAGGAAAATATTAGATAAGGCGCGGTTGAAAAGATTGCTCTCTAAAGGATTAAAGCTACACAGGAGCTAGTTGCCTATACTACCTTCCTAACACGATAAGCTTTGAAGAACATCCACTGTGCGATATGTTTAAGGAAGCTGAGAAACAGCACCTGAATAGTCCACCAGGACATGAGATCCTGGACCGAGATACCAGCTAAAACAATTAAGCTGACTAGAGAATAGATCCTTGACTGTATATGGGTATACACCTACAAGTTTAATAAACATCACTAACTTAAGAAGTGCAAAGCACGCCTTGTTGTTTATAGCGATTAATAGAGAAATATCATATTATAAGATATATACGCGGCAACATTAGCTAGACAATTATTTCGCATACTTATGGCGATTGTGGCGCAATTCGACCTAGAGCTCCTTTAATACGACATCACGAATGCTTTTATTCACGCGAAGATCAACTAAGATATATATATAAGGATGCCACGAGGCTACAACAAACCTAGGACAATCCTAAAGCTTAATAAGGCGCTATACAGACTCTAGATCTCACCACTACTCTAGTAGAGAGCGTTCACTTTAACACTGCGAGCCTTAGGCCTTATTAGTATACCCTATGAACCTTGCTGTATAATTAAACAAGGCGTAATCATCTTCTTCTACGTAGATAATATCATTATTGCCTATAAATAGGAGAACAAACCCCAGGCTGAGCTAGTTATTAAGCAGCTACAAGAAAAGTACACCCCTTATAGGAGGAAAAGATCTCTAATAGTTCCTAGGGGTTAAGATTCTTAGGAACCGCCTGCAACGAAAGATCTAGCTCTTATAAGCGTCATATATTAACAAGATCGCTAGGCTAGTTAATAACTAAAGCCTTAGGCATGATACCCTAATAAGTAGCATCAAGCTTACTCTACAATTAGGCTTCGCTAGTCTATCTAAGATTAACAGATACTAACGCAAGGTTAGATTGATCCTATTCGCCGCAGTCACCACCCGGCCCGGACACTGCTTTCGCGTCCTCCCGATTAGCACAATTTCTCACCAACCCTAGCAGCCAACATTAAGATACCGCTAATTAAGTCCTACTATACCTCTAAGAAACACACATAAGGGCGTTACAGCTAGGTAAAAAAGACAGTTTTAAGGTAGCAAGCGATGCCTTATTTGCGGACAATACACTAGACTAAAAGAGTTCTTAAGGATATATTATTAAACTGTTTAGTAGGCTAATTATGTAGAAAGCAAGCAAGCAAGATACTATCACCACATCCACCACTAAAGCCGAGCTACTAGCCCTATTACAGGTAGCCAAGGAGGCACTATTTACATCACGCCTGCTTAATAAGCTCTAGGTTAAGCTCGCAGATTAAACGATTACTATTAAATGCAACAACTAGCAGACAATATAGCTTGTCGCTAAGGAGACTGCGCAGCTTAATACTAAACTCCGCTATATAGATATTTATAACTATTAGTTAAGGCAAGAGGTAGCGCAAGGAAGGATTAGGGTTACCTACACTTAGTTAAACAAAATAATAGCTAATGGGCTTACAAAGGCCCTTCCTGTTAACAATAGAGCAAGTTTCTAGATTAACTAGGACTTGTAATATAGTAGAGGATCTTAATAGAAAGGAGGTACAAATTAACGAGCTAGAACAAAGGATAGAGGCTATTACTCTAGAATAAAGGACAGCTACAAGGGGTCTAGCTTAAGGATAAGCCTAAGCTAAGGGGGTGTGTTAGATTAGAGCTGTATTGCCAAATAAGGGCATGTGGTCGGCTCCACCCTCTAAATTAGACCTCGAGCTAACAAGTCACAGAACACACACAATACAACTGTTCATCCCATCTCATCTATCAGACCCCCATCTTAATGAGCTCAAATAGTGCTCAAATCTGACAGGTACAAATTCTTGCAAATCTAGGTTAAGAATATACTATATAAGCATCTGCTCTTTAGTTATAATAAGCTTTGCTATACCTAATTATGTATTTGCTTAGATAGTAATTCTATTAATTTAATTGCTTAGTGTAGACTTTAGGATATTATATGCTATAGTAGTGCGTTACAGGCTTAAAATTTGCTTATTTTAATAGGCATAAAAGGCAAGCTTAATTCTGCCTTCTTAATTAGATAATAACGCGTTATATTATTAAGATATTATAATTTGTAGTAAATTGTTATAGTCTTAACAAAAACTGTCCAGCGGACTAATCTATTCGGGCTACTAATAGAATATATTATATAGTATATAAATAGGCCTAACTAATTTAGTATACTATATTAAAAAAAATCTAAGTGTTTTAAGTACAATAAACTTTAAGTTATTAAAGATCTTTATCCTATATAAAAATTCTAACTAAGGTTAAGTTTATATTATATATAGAGAGGAGTAAAATAAAAGACACTATTAGAAAGAGAAGTATTATAGACCTTTTACTATATAGTATAACGCTATAAAAAAAAGCTATAGGTGTGCTAAAAACGTATTAAAAAGGTAAAGTAGCTTAGAAATAAGTTAGGACTATTTGTTAGTACGTGCAAATAGCCCCTTATACTAGAGATAGTTAATTATAATATATACTAGGTACTAAAGTTAATATTATAATACGCGGTTGCCTACGCGCAGGTAATATAAATTAGAAGACACTATAATCTAGTATTTAGTATATAGTAGTAGTAATAAAATATACATAATAATAATAATTTTATTATTAATATTCTATATAATAGCATCGATAATAGTAGTTAATAGACAGGTAGATAATAAGCTAGTTAGGTTAGTTGCTATTATAATTATTATTATTATTATTATAGCGAAGAATATTATTAAAGAAATTATTAATTATATAATATAGTGGTTAGTTAAACAGTCGGTCTAGAATTATATAACATTACGAATTAACCCTAGAGAAGAAAAACTTTAAGTTATAATTTACTTTTTAGTAATTTAGCTACTTAGTGCTTAGCTAAATTAGTCATCTTTAGTACTAAAGTAATTTTAAAAAAGTAATAGGCTAGAGTTACTAAAAATTACTAAAAATATAAAAAATATAAAAAGTAGCTATATAACCTAAAAGGGCTAGAGAAAGGTTACTAAGCTAGGCTATATAGTTTCGAGCCATATAGGGTTTCGAGCCACCCCACCAAAACGCGACACCTGCACCAAACACGCGATATCTCTCCACAATGCTACTATAATTGCCATTAATTACACATAGACTAAAGAGCCGTAGCTGCTATAACGTATACGTTCGCGTAATGCACGGATTCGCGTAATGCACGGCTTTTTACTAGGAAAATCAAGAAAAATAAGAAAGTTTAAAGTAATACAACTTTTAAACTACTAATTATTTTTAAAAAGTTCCTTAACTAGAGTTATAAAGAAAGATTCTATCTATAATTCTAGGATTTTAGTTTTTTAATAATAATAAAGTTTAGAAAAAAAGTATAATAGTAGAAAAATAAACGTTCTTAAAATTAAAATATAATAATTTCTTAGAAGTAAACTATATAATTTTGAATACTTTTTATATTGGGTATTTTTATATAATAGCTTACTTTAAAAGATAGATTATCTTTCCTAATTTTTCCTTTTTAAAAAAATAAAAAGATAGTATAACTTTGTATCTAGCTATTTTATATAAAAATACCTAATATAAAAAGTATTCAAAATTATATAGTTTACTTCTAAGAAATTATTATATTTTAATTTTAAGAACGTTTATTTTTCTACTATTATACTTTTTTTCTAAACTTTATTATTATTAAAAAACTAAAATCCTAGAATTATAGATAGAATCTTTCTCTATAACTCTAGTTAAGGAACTTTTTAAAAATAATTAGTAGTTTAAAAGTTGTATTACTTTAAACTTTCTTATTTTTCTTGATTTTCCTAGTAAAAAGCCGTGCATTACGCGAATCCGTGCATTACGCGAACGTATACGTTAGCTGCTTTAGCTCTCTCTGCAGCTCTCTGCACAGGAGCTCTGCTCTACTAAGCCTTTGTAGCAGCTAACTAGCAAATAGCAGCTGCTATATTCTCAATATCTGCAAAGCGTTAATTTGGGTCTATATAAACGCGCTTTTAAGGCCGTTAAGAGCTAGTAGTCTCAAGACAATATTCAAGGCGTCTTTTCTCTCTGCCTCTAGCCCTGCTGCTCTAGCATTTGCAGATGCTAGCGCCTTGCCTGCTTTCTGTAGGACAGACTTGTCAACAAGCAAGTCAAGCAAGTTTCGAGCTCAAACTTGACTTGCTTGTATTCCAGCTTGTTAGGAACTTAACTTGCTTGACTTGGGTGAAGTTTTCGTGCCAATTACTTAAGACTTGCTTGCTTGCTTAATAGAATTTATGTCATACAGAGTCAAAGTAGGTACAAATTACTACTAAGACGACTCCTAGTCGCATATCCCATATTGCTGGCCTAGCTCATCGTCGGTAACTAGTGCTTCAAGCTTCTTAGCGATACTGTCAGCTGGGCGTTCGAAACTAGCTCGCTACTAAGCTCGAACATATTGCAAAGCTGCTAGCAACTAAGCTCTAATTTTTGCGTCTTTTTGGCTCTAATAGATCACCAAGCTCGCTGAAGAGGCGCTCGCACTTGTAGCTAGAGGCGGGGATTATTAGAACATTAATTGCTAAGCGCGATAAATTAGGGTATTTTAGCGCCAGTTTAATCTAGTAATAGATAGGGCAGCAACTGTCTTTAAGCTGCTCGCGTGTCTATTTTAGCTCTAGTTTCTTCCACCACTTGTACTCATCCATGTCCTTGTTGTCGTCGTCGCTATTGTTGGCGTCAGCTATCGCAGCAATAGCGTCTTTAAGATCGCTAGACTGCGCAGCTAGGCTGCTTTTTGGCGCGTTAGTTAGCCTATATTACCACTAAAGCTGCTCAAACGCAGCGTTGTTTTTTGCTAACTAGTCTGGCTTTTTGCGCCAGCTACAATCACAGTAGCGCTTATAGTATAGGTGGAGGATTGTAGCGGCGTACGGGTAAGGACTTGCGTCAAGTTTGGCGTAGTAGTCATCGGCTTTAGCCTAGGCAGCGCGAAGGTTAATGGGTATATGATCCTCCGGAGCGCCAGGTTGCTTAAAGTTGACGCTCTTATACTGCTTAACGCGCAGCTCAAGCTCGTGGAGTAGCGTTTTAAAGACTGGGATAACTAAGTAAAGCGCGCCAAACCTGCCTAACTTACCACAACTTTTAAGCTGCTTTGTGGCGTCTTTAAGCGGCTTAAGCGCGTTAATATACTCTGTAATTACCGCCCAGTCCGCGCTATTTAGGCCGTCTAATCGCATCCATTTTGGCACGTTAGGGAGCTTGTTTGCCGCGTCTTTTAGCGATATCGTTAAGGTTGCGCGTGCGCTGTATGTAGTAGTTGGCGTAGTTGCTAACAGCGTGCTGTAGCTCAGCAGCGCGTTTGAAGCAGCTATAGTACAAGTTCCAGCGCGTAACAACCGCCTTAATAGGCTCTAATATTGATTTCTTTTCGTGCGTCGGTAGCTCCGTGTTAGCGAGGCGCTGAAAGTGGTTAACTTGTCGTATTGCTAAGGCGTTTGTATATAGTTGATTACATCAATAAGTACGCCCAAAGGGCCGTCTTTGCGCCATTCCGCTATTAGTTGCTCCTTATCTCTTAGCTCCGTTGCGTCGTTATTGTATAAGTCAGGATTCTTGCCAAAAATAATCGCCTAGGCAACAAGATTAATTGTATATGGACCGCAGCGGAGGCGGTAGTGAGAGGCAGTAAAGCCGTACTAACCAGCAAGGCAGCTAACTGCGGTATCGTTAGCGTAGGCGTTATCGAGCACAAAGCAGCCTAGCTTTAATAGACCTATCCCGAACTTCTGCAGCGTTTGAGTAACACACCTTAGCAATCCTCTTACTAGTGTGGGCGCCCCCGCCAGCTGCGGCAGCGCTATAGGCAAGTCCACCAGCTTGCCTAACGCATTAGCGTAGTGAGCTACAACTCCAAAAAAGCCGCGCTTGCCTCCCTTTGTTGTCCAACTGTTAAAGCTTATATGGATCTTGCTCCTCAATTCAGACAGCGCTGTAACAACTTTTGGTAGCATGAATTTGTAGAGTCTTATTTGCGTACGACGACACGCTATTGTGACTTGCCTATAGCGCTGCTTCTTCTGCCTTAGGGTTGGCAAAGCTAATTAAGGCACGAAAGGCGGGCGATTCGAGTTCGCTGAGCGGGTGATTGTTCTTAAGAAGCCACGTAACAACAGCAAAGCGGAAACCCTGTACGTTAAAGTTGCCTATCTTGTTGGCGATTTCTTAACTAACTTCTATACTAGAACTAGCTACTATTACTAGCGACTTCTAGCTAGGTGGCAGCTTCCGCTTAGCAACTTTGCTGCCAGCTTTGCTAAGGTTATAGCCCGCCTTTAGCTACCCTAGATAAGAGATCGCGCGGCTGTTATTAACTGCGTAACCTTAAAGATCCCTTTATTTGAACAATGCTGATAGCAGTACTTGCAGACAAAGTAGAGCTCCTTAGGCCTACTTTGCAGCGCGACGTGGTAACTATAGTTGTAAATCTAGCTTTTAGCCCGCTTCTAAGTGCGCGGAGGCTTACAAAAGCGCTTTAAACAATCCTAGTTAATGCTGTTAAAGTTATCCGCAAAACGCTTATCGAACTGCCCCTCCTTGTGGTTATTCTTGTCGAAACTAGCCACTATAGCCGCTTTGCTGCTAGCTACAGACTTAACAATAGCCTTATTAGCCACTCTATTACGCGACTGCAACTCAAATAGGCGCTTTTCAGTAGCCTAGGACGCCGCGTCCGCCAGCGCTTTGCGCGGTAAGCGCCGCCGCTGCGGCTGCTCAACTATTGGGTCGATCGCCTGTACAGCCAGCGAGGCAGGCGGCCATTGCTAGCTCTCTAGTAGCTCTATAGGCTGGCTTTCGGTGCCTTTGCTGTGGAAGACGCGGGCGCGTTTAGAGGGAGGGGTGGGGGTTGTTTCGGCGTGTCCTACAGCGCGTTTGCTGCCTCTGCCAGCAGCTTTAGTAGCTCTAGAGACAGGCATAATAGGCTATAAGGCAGCAAAAGAGGCAGCAAAGTACTAGGGTGGGCACTAGGATAGGCGTTGTAGAGCAACAAGTATGCGGTAAGTTCAAACGAACGCGCGAAATCAGGTGGCTAGAGCTAACTAAGCTAATCTCAACACTAGAAAACTATCCCAAAATCGCTTTTACTAGTAACTTAAAAACCTCACAAAAATTAACTCTAACAGCCTAAACACCTAAGTTATTTAAGTTTACTAAGTAAGTTTTCTATTAAAACTTAAATTGCTTAGTAAATTTGTATAAGCGAACTTAGCTTGCTTAAATTAGTTATTACCCAAGTTTAACAAGCAAGGCTTGCAAGTTACTTGCTTGTTGACAAGTCTACTGGCGAGAAGGTGACGTCCCTGACGTAGTCGGTATGGCCCTCGAGCACGCTGCGGCACGACCCCGTTGCTGCCTCCCACACCCGCACCGTGTTGTCGCCTGAGGCGGACGCGACCAGCTGGCCGTCTGGCGAGAAGGCGACGGCGCTGACGGAGCGGGTATGGCCCTCGAGCACGCTGCGGCACGACCCCGTTGCTGCCTCCCACACCCGCACCGTCTTGTCGCCTGAGGCGGACGCGACCAGCTGGCCGTCTGGCGAGAAGGCGACGGCGCTGACGCAGTCGGTATGGCCCTCGAGCACGCTGCGGCACGACCCCGTTGCTGCCTCCACCACACCCGCACCGTCTTGTCGTATGAGGCGGACGCGACCAGCTGGCCGTCTGGCGAGAAGGTGACGGCCCTGACGTAGTCGGTATGGCCCTCGAGCACGCTGCGGCAAGCATCCCAGTTGTCTTCCCTTTTTGACAATGACTTAATCCACCCTAGCATTTCGTTTACAAAAGCTTTCCGTACTATACTTACTTCTAGGGCAAATACAAGAGCCAAGGAATATATTTGTAGAGGAGCATCTTAGAGTATATGTCGGAACCGAAGAGTAAATCGTCGAGCGTCTTGGAGAAATGCAGAAAGAGCACTGTTTAATGCCTGTATTGCATGTTAGTGTAATACAGTGTTAGAAAAAAGTAGAAGCCTTACCTTAAACTAGCGTAGAAAGTGTTTCTAGCAAGGAAACACATTTGTTCGTCTCTCCAATTAGACTCATCGCTTCAAGCCAGTAAAGGAAGTGTTTCTAGAGGAACGTATCTGCAGTAGCCTTGTCGCCAACGTAGCGCTGGCTCTATTTGAGATAATACAATACACCCAGTAACGGCAAGCGTACTGCAATTCGGGCGACAGATGGCTTATAATCCTTCCTTCATTAACCTCGCTTCTCAAAGTCCCAAGCCGTAAGTCGCACATGTTCTATCGTAGGCCATTAGGGCCGGACATAAGTTGAAGGCAATAAGACGCTAACCTCTCGTGTCTCGCTCTCTTATCCACCCAGAACAGGCTCTTCTTCTTCTTCAACGCATCAACAAGGAATTCGCGGAACAACAGGTGTAGGAGCCGCACAGGCATATCATTGCGGTCTAGTATGCTTAGAACAGAGTGTAGGGAATCCAGTTAGCAAATAACGTCATCCTTGGATATATGAAGGAGGCGAGCAAGTAATGCGGTAGAAAGTGGAGTCTCTAGAACCACTATACTCCCTACAATATCCCAAAACTCGCATGCCCATCTCTCTTTGTCTTCTTCGTCCTCTTTGTCAAATAGCTAATTAAGGATAGGGAGATACGTCGCGTCAAGTGTCGAGACTTTCGCCTTCTAATACTCTAAGATAATCTCTAGACGCTTTTTAGGATTATCGCGTCGATCGCCAATATATCGACACGCGGTAGCAGCGAAGATGAACAGTGGGACTGCTTGTTCGACTAGCGCCTCGACTTGATCCCTTCTCGGCCAGCCTAAGGAGGACAACGATCGTTCTTCCCGTACTCGTGCCAGTTCATGCTCGAAAAACACGCGGATATCGTGTTAAATCGTTTTTTTTTTTGCGACTTCGTGCAGGATAAGGTCTTCAAATGTGCCGTCAGGCAATTGTTTAAATCCCAGGCAGATATGCAGTTCTGGTCGGCTTGTTACAAAAACTCGCAACGATACCAACTTAAGATCCCTCGTTCGAGAAAGGAGCTGGAGGACCAGTCGTATGTCATTGTCTGGCTCGCATTCATCCAACGCGTCTATCACGACGAGTAGTACCAAGGCTGGTAGATGTGCCATGTCTAAGAGCGGATAGAGGATCAGCTTCTCGAATTGATCCTTCAGAGTCTTCTCAGATATGGCTGGATCAGCTTCAATCGCCGTCTTAATTCCAGGTCCTAAACCCGATACACAACAAGCCAGCTGTGTAGCAATAGTAGTAAAGAATTAAGTGGCGTTCCCGCGCGTTCCCCCTCGCCTTTCTTAAAGAAGAAGCTAGCTCCTAGTTAATGTTAGTCGGCGAAGGTTCGGGCAACCGTACGAGCGATGGTAGACTTTCCCGTTCCTGCTGCACCATTCAGCCAGAATATAGGTTTGCTGTTTTTATCATTTGCCCATCCTTACATGTAATGCAGTAACTCGGTGCGGGTGTTCGGAAGGCATGTCGAATTATGTTCTTCTATATGAGAGTCGAAGGAAGCGCCTTCGGCGGTAGGTAATAAAAGCGTGTCAGTCTTCTAGTCAACGCGCAGAATAAGGGCCCTGCATGTCTCTTGTTAGTATTTGCTTGCACTAGAAAGCACACACTACTTACGTCTGATTAACTTAAAGCGCATTGCCGAAAGAGTTCCTACCTGCCTTCCGCGCCGCCTACAACTAGTCAATCATAAAGGAGAATATCTGCGCAAGCTTTTAGGGCGCTAGACTAGCCCTACACAATCCAGAGGTAGTGATCTCGAAGCTTAATGTTAAGCTAAGGACGCCGTCGCTAGCAACCCTACTAGAGGCTGTGTAGGAGGCTAAAACACCCAGCAATGTGTGCGCGAACTAGAGGCTCAATTAACGTTGATTCGCGAGCGGATTTGCGCGCATAAGAGCTTGTCACCTGCTTCTATTATTAAGAGGCTTAATTAGCTAGAAAGAGGCTCTTCTAAAGCAATGCATTAAATAGCGCTTATACGCGAGCAAATCTTAAGCCTTAAAAGAGCAAATAAGGCCGCTATAACGCGCAAGAATCGCAAAAAGAAGCGGATCTAGAAGCAAGGCACCCTATTAAAGGCAGAGGGAGAGGATATTATTACTTAAAGGGCTATTAAGCAGCAACTTAAGGGAGAAATGCGTCAAGGCAAGGCGCAATTAGGTATAAGCCGGCAGGCCTTAGCGCGCTGCGGTCGCTACAGAGAGACTAGCCATAACTTACAAACGTGTAAAAAGCGTACTGTAGATACTACTTAAACTAGGACAGCTCTTATATTAATATTATTTTATTGCGTTGTGGATGTACAGGCTATAAAAGGCTGAGAGAGTTAACAAGGTGGGCGACTCGCTTGTAAGGGCGACTCGCTTATAATCTAGGTTAGTGTAAGTTATACACTATAGTTTATGCTTAAAGGCTAACAGGGGACTAGGCCCAAGTAAGCTAAAGAATTTTAAGCGAGACGCTAGTTATAGACATCAGGTGGACCCGTGGACGAGTATTTATCACGTGAAGCTCCTAGCGCCTCGCTTAACCCACACTAATTTGAGTACGATCATCCTGCCTAACCCTCCATCGCTTTAGACTACCTGCCATGCCATCAAGCAGTTGCTAGCCTGTGGCGAAGCCATGGACCCGCCTGCTACCAGCGATACATAGCGACACGCATCTGACAACCCACGGCAAAGCCATAGCCATGCCTGCTACCAGCGACAGCAATGGCAATGGCCATGGCAATGGTAAGAGCAATAGCAACACGTCGCCCTCCAATGCTCGGCAACTATCCTGGTTCATGGACCTGCTAATTAGTGTGTATAGGCAAGCCTCTTTCTGTTCGCAATTGCTAATATTAATGTTAGATCTTTATTAGATAGTGTATGAGTTTGTACTTTAGGATAACTTCTGCTACCTTAAGGATCATTCGCCCCTATGGAGTACACGGTACACAATGTGTTTATATCGGCCAAACCGCACATTCCTATAATGTGGGGAGCGTTTTAAAAACTGTCCATCACCAAAGCCGAGATGCCTGGTTGGGCTCTAGCCCACGTCAACGCTACAATCCGTGCCGAGTATCTGCCGCTCGTCCACCGCCGGCGCATTCCCACTCTACACCTAGACAATATAGAGAGCTACTTTAAGGACATCCGCCCAGACATAGATTCCAACGACATCCGCACTATTCTCCGCGTGTTGATGCGTAGCCAAGAATGGAAAGACTTTATTGGACCATTCCCCCCCCTCCCCCTGCTGCCATTACTGCTGCGCTTTGTGTTCGCGCGGAATAATTATGATTTCTCAAGTACTGGACAGGATTAAGGGATAAGGACCGGAATGTATACACAGTGCTATGCAAACTCTGTGAACGCAAAATCTGTCACATCAACGTCCTCGACTTCTTGGTGGACAGCAACTACGTTAAGCAAGTAAGGCTGTTCCAGACGCTAGCCCTGGAACAGGAGGGGGTCAAGATCTACTTGAGGGTTGACCTCCAAGATAACCTTGACGAGTGGGGTACTCTTACGAAAGAACACCTCCGCCAGGCTCTCGAGCAAACAATCGCACCCATTCCAAGTCTTCCTGATCAGCGCAATGTTGAGCTCCAGTATTACGTGCGCGACTCTTTAGTAGAAGGTTGCCCTATGCCTATCGCGCCCATCCACATTTTGTCACCGCAAGGTCTCCTTATACGTACCTTCCAGGACTACTGCCTACGCATAAAGCAAGGTCCTCCAAGCGACAAACTAACCACATATTAGATTCTACCTTAACATCCCTCCTACTATTGTCTATAGAGTCGTTTGTGGCGATCTTGTATCCGCGTTCCGTATTAATGGTGTGACACTGCGAGGGCGAGCGAGAGCATAAGGTCTCCAGTCCCATGGTCGACACCGAGGCCGAGGCTGATGTAGGTTTGCTGGTGGCTGGTCAGCGGTTCGGGTCCATACAGCACGATAAGCCTGAGCGGCGTCATGGCCTGTCTATGTTTCCTAGCTCTATCTTGTAGCCCTGCTCTAAACGACTGTCATTACCTATTTCCTTTTTAGTGTTAGAATTAATATTCAATAGGCCTAAGCGGCGTCACGGCCTGTCTATATTTCCTAACTCTATATCTTGTAGCCCTGCTCTGAACAACTGTCATTACCTATTTCCTTTTTCGTGTTGGAATCAATATCCGGTATGGGGATGCTACTATATGAGAATCGTAGAGTCAAGGAGCTATGAGGACTTGTGTGCAATGATTCATCGTTGAAGTGAACGTGAAATCCAAATCCCGACCGCCCACAAGCTGTACGCCAGATGCTAAGGCCGGCATTATTCGTCTTGCAAGAAGCGTGCTCAGTAAGGAATCCAGGCATAACGAGGAAGGTGTGCCTTTGATGGATAACGGACGTCGAAAACATCACTGAACATGAATTCAGGCACGGTTTCATTAAAGCACATCGACACCGGAACGATTTGCATACTACAGAAGCTATCGTATTGGAGCATGCCACGAAGCGGACCACGCTGGATAACGTACAAAGACGATCCCATCCCGCGTATTCGCGCCCTTCCATGTCCCCGCTGCGCAGTCCATGTACGAGTCCACAGCGGACTTCACCAGCACATCCGCCTCCGCCCCAAATACTGTAGTGTACCGCCCATCGACATCGAAAGGCGGCGTGGCGAAATGTCGTGTGCGGCAAGTCGTCGATCGCTCGTCGGGGTAGTGGAAGAAGTATGTCGTTGTTCGGAGAGGCGGCGGGCAACGTAGCGAGATCGATCGACTACCGGCCGTCGCTTCACGTCGAAAGTCGAAATTGAAAGGCAGGGCGGTGGGGAGACGACTCGTATGCGCTGAGTTGCCGCTTCGTCTGTTGAAGAGCTGCAGATGCATTGTCGCTGCTGGGGCGTAAGGGGCGAGACCGAAGGATGGGGAGCAGCGCTGCACGTTCGATGAGACCGAAGCGGTGGTCGTCCTGCTAGCCCAGAAAGTCAGCAACGGTCCCAACGACGCGAGAGGACCAGGAGCATAATGACGTACCCAGACGGCCGATTTGGGCATCTTCCTGACCCTTTGCATGCTTTTTGACCCGGTGGATAATGGCTAGACTGGTCCTCTCCTACGTCTTCATCCTGTGTTCCCCGTCACCGCATATGCAATTGTATCCGACGGCTGAAGGAAGCGAGGCGAAGGTTCATGTTGGGGAGGGGCACATTTGCATTCGAGGTAGCGAAGAAGGCTGCTGTTGTCTGCCAAGGGCAAAAAGCGAGAGGCGTCGGGCGATGGCGAGAGGCGACGTGGTAGGCGCATGGGCCATGAAAGATCGAGCGCGATAATGAAGAAGAACAACAGCCGCAGGTTGTGCGCGGTGAGGTTGTGGCGGCGGCGAGGGAGGGAGGTTGAGGTCGTTTCGAGCGCCGCAGTCCCTTGGATGACCCCACCTTTCCCTTTCCAGCAGCATGCCCCGCATCACGAACACCAGCACCAACTGTCGTGCGATGAATCCACGCCCGCATCCCTCGCAAACATAATAAACTGTAAAATGCTCAGCGTGCCTCTCTCCACCATCTGTTCAACCATTCCCACCTCGCCCATGCTCAGAACAGGTACTGGTCCCGTGCAACTACGGGATCAGCATACCGTCTACACCATATCCAGTACGAACGCGTGTGCGGGCACCGCAAAAGCCTACCTAGCAAGATATACTTATAGCATACCATCCTGCATACACCAAGCTGACCTCAATACTGATATCGTACCGCTACACACACCCATACTAACATCGTACCGTCCAGACCTCGATACTGACATTGTACCGTCCTACATACACCCAAACTGGCCTCCATGACTGTTTTCAACCTCTTCCAACCTTCCTAGCCAGTCTCGACGCAGTCCATGTTCTTCATTTTCTCCATAAGCCGTCTCCATCCTTGCTCCTTTGCTGTCTTGACGCCAACCGCCATCTTGTACTTCTCTCGCGCCGTTTCAATCGCAACACACAGCTCCGACCTCCGCCGGAGCAAATCCTCACAGGTTTCCAGCAGTGCCCTATCCGCATCGAACTGTAGATCGAACGTGACCGAGTCGAACGAGTAGTATCCCGGGTACTCTTCATTCAGCCGACGTTCGCGTTCCACCTCTTCGTTTCGGCGCCGAGGGGCGGTATCCACGCGTTTCCTGACCAGGGCGCACTTGGTTTCGAGCTTGGTGACCGTGTCGTCTCCCTCTGCGACCTGGCGCCGGATGTCCTTGTGGAGTTGATCAAGTTGACTTTCCAGGCCTTGCAGAGTCTTCAGCGCGCCGGCGCATGTCTCTTGTGCCGCAACAACGATCCCGTAGAGCGATTCGAGCATGTTGTCGGCCTCGCCGAACTCATCTACCTCGGTGGGCATGGTACGTCGATGGGGCCGAGCGATCGGGTCTCGGGCAAGTGAGGTTTGCGAGTGATTGCGTTCCTGAACACGGGACGCTTCCAGAGGAGACGGCACCTGACGATGGGGTGACGCTGGGCGTCCCGTCGGCTGAGAAGGAGCCTGTAGAGGGGATTGTTGATGCGACGCTTGCAGATTCAAAGTCGAGAAAGGGGAGGGGAGCAAAAGCGAGCTGTCTTGAAGCTGAGAGGTTGAGAGACGTCCGGCGTGAAAAGCATCCAGGATTTCACTCTCCGCGAAGTCGTCGAGGTCCTGTATGATATCCGAATTACCATCCGGTAGGCTTCGTTCAGCTTTTCTCGCGCGATGCGGGCTGGTGAGCCTGCGACGCTTGGTTGGCCAATGTACCACAGCGTGATCTTCGTCCGACATCGAGTTCTCCTCCTCACCCTCCTCCCCGTACTCTTCCTCTTGATCTTCGCCGTCGCCTTCTTCTTGGTCTTCCTCATCCGTGGTCTCGTAATCGCCGTCGCCCCCACCCTCCGTCGCGCGGGCGGCAGTGCGGCCACCGATGCCCCTGCGAGTTGAGGGATTCACCGGCGTGTCCGTATCAGTGGGGATATTGACTTCGCTGTCCGCAACCGGGCCGGTTCTGACGCTACGCTGCCGTTGCTTCGTCACGCTTGTGGTGGGGCGGGTGGATGCTCTGGTCCTGGGCGCAGCAGCTGTGCTGGTGCCTTTCGCGTCGGCGTCGGCGTCGGCGTCGCTTTCGGCAGCGTCGACTTTGGCGCTCTTGAGCAGTCGGTCCAGCTCCCTCTGACGCACACGGACCGGACCCCGCGCGTCCTGGATCTCGGTGACGAAGGATGGGAATGCGTACTGGGAAGCTACCCGACCGAGCGTCTCGGCAAAGGTGACGGGTGGGAAATCGGGGAGGTTGATGCCCGACCGCTTGAGGCGGGAGACGAAGTCGGCGGGCCACTGGGCGCTGTCGACGATGCGAGAAATGGCGTTGCAGGTGCGTCGGTGCCGGCCCCGCTGCTTGCCGCGTGTGCTGACGGTAGAACTGCGGGTGGTGTGGCGGCGACAGCTCTCGGGTGCGTTGTGTTCTTTGGCAAGCACGGCGTAGGAGACGTCGTAGCGGGCGCTGAGGTTGTGCCAGAAAGCGTGCATCCAGAGGTCTTCGTCGGTGGGGCCTTCGCCGCGGTTGATGGCTGTGAGGAAGGCGGCATCCCGCTGTTCCTTGTCCATGGGACCCGGATGACTTCGGCGTGCGGGCGTGTTCGGGGCGTGGTTGGAATCGACGTCGGCCGCTCGCCTGCGGTCTCGTGTTGCTCGCGGTATGGCATCCGTCCACGATGTCGGTGAGACGCACGATGCAGCGCACCTGCCGCGACTCTGCGCCTGCCAGCCAGGTGCCCCTCGATGAGGTAAGGCCCCCGGGTGCTAGCCGGTGCGTCGCTCGCGACTTCTTTTCCATGACGCCAAGGCCGCGCCTGGACTGGAGGGCCATGGCGACTTCGCCCACCCACGCCGGGCCGTGGAAGATCGAGCCCACCTACGGCGAAGAAGAGCATGGGCTCAAGGGTAACGTATGACTTTATGGCAACACCCCGCCCTGTGCTTTGGGATACTATCCGCTTTTCTTATTGTCCGCGCCAGGGTTGGAGGGGAGTAATTTGCGCGCGCTGTGGTCGGCCCAGCTTGGGTTGCTCGGACACGACGTATGTATCGACGATTGTTGCGCCGTATGCGATAGGCGGTCGTTTTGCCATTTCGGTTGGGGCGGGGGGGGTTGGTCAAAGACGGCCATGGGCGGTCCCATGCAGTCGATCAACGCGGGTTCGAACGCGGGCGCGAGGGCTGCATCAGCACAGGAGACGACATGATGGAGGTTCGAAGCGGCGACAACATGTCTAGACAAAGGGGGGATGTCGAGTGACGATGGGAAAGTTATGAGGCTGGGGATACTGGAAACCGGCCTGGGAATAGCCCATGAAGTTCACGCTGACTAATCGCGCCGTTACCGGTAAAATGTGAGGTTACGGTGCGCACCTCACCCACGTGTCTCACCCCTCAACGGTCAACTCTGCATTACATGCATACACCCTGTACACCGCTCCGAGCTCACACCAGGGAGTGTGAGAGATGCGACTGGATCATACAGCGGTGAACGGAAACGTAAGGGCACTCGGCTCTCCCAGAATCCCCAGGGCGTGATCGAGACTCTCCATCCCACACTCGCGACCAGTTGGTCCGTGTTTTCCTGCGCGGAGTTTCCGCTGCAGCCAAGGTGAGAGCATATGGATGTAGGTCTTCTTAGGCTGCTTTAACTGACTTGGAAGCTTGGGGGGTGGGAGAGTTGTCAAAATAGGCGTGAGAATCGCAACCATGCCACGACACATCTGACACATCTGACACTTCACCGGTCGAGCGGTGTGAATCGTCGCGTTGACAAGCAGTACCCTGTTACGGTGTATCGTCATGTTTTTTCCTCTGTCATCCCGCTGTCAGTCTTCAGATTGGGAATCATGGAACAGACTAGGCCGCACTTCGGCGGGATTCCCCAGGTATGATTGGCCCCCCACGTTGGTATGAAACCCTTTAAACCTTCAAACTGTCGAATGGTATAAACAATCCTTTGGCGTAATACAGATAATGGACATGCAGCAGCTGCACAGTACGCCGCAACTCTGCCCCATTTCCGTCCCTTCACTCAGTCACAATGTCCGAACCGCTAGCACCGTTGGAAACAATCACTTCTCATGGCAGCAGCGCACCGCACGGCTCCATACAGTACCCAACCGACCAGAATCAGGCCGTGCTGTCCTCCAAGTCGTCATCGCACATCCTTACCTTTGAACAGTTCAAAGCCGGCTACTCCCAAACCCCGCGCATCCGAGATGGATTTGAAGGAATCGAAATCCTGTACCGGAACAATGTTTTGTGGGCACGGACTGCCCTGTACAAACACTGCGTGAGTAGTGGTATTCAGCAGGACTATGCAAATCCGTCCGTCATCGAATCCGTTCGGAAAGACATCCGCAGCTATAGTACGTTCGTATGAAAGCTCCATGCCTGCGACAGACGTTGTTGACATCACTCCAGCCAGGGCCGTTGAGGACTTTCGCGCCTTCCGGACGACCTCGAAGATCATGTTCAAAGACGACCAAGTGCTCATGCAAGTAGGGGAGTACCTTTCCTACCTCGCCACCAAAAAGCGGGAGCTTGACGCCTCCACTCCATGCCCCTCGTCTACCCACGAAGAACTCGACCTCGCACGGCAATCTCTTTCCCAATACTATGGCGACCAGCATCCTGCCGGACCACGAGGCCGGCGTCGGTCAGGAACTTGCCAGAAATGCCCAGCGCGGGTTGTATGCGCGACTCGGGATGGCGCTCGGTGGCGGGCTCGCACTGATCGTGCCCATGCTCATCATGGTGCTGGATCCGACGCAGGTGAAGAGCTTAGTTGTGACGTGCGTCTTTGTCATTGCGGTCGCGGTCGTATTGGCCGTCTGTATGGAGACGGCGGAGCCGAAGGACATCATTGCGTCGGTGGCGGGGTATGCGGCTGTTTTGGTCGTGTTTGTGGGTTTGAATGTGCCTACGTCGAGTGCGTGATTGGCATAGGCGATAGACCCTCGACGGCTAATGTGTCATGAATATGTTACGCGCGCCCTGCAGGCTCACCTTCTTTGTCCTCCAGAAATAATGCGTGTATCGGAGGCTGTGTCTGCCATGTGTTCGAGCATCCGGACCCAACTAGTCCAACATCGGCAAGGCGCATCCGACTAGTCAAAAATCGGCAAGCCAGACGACAAAATCGAAACCCAAAAGTGACCTCCACGTTTCATTCCCCATCGTATCTGCACGTCAGCTGCAATCCAGCATCGTGATCTCTCTGTGACAGCTCATTGATCGGACCCGTCGTCATGATCGGCTTGCCTTCGCCTTGATTCGCAGCAGCGCCGAGTCGTCTCGACCCACCATGGCGGTCCCCGAGCCTGTGCTTTCCCTGCTCGGTGACCTCCTGGCCTTTGTGCGGATTCTTGGGTCACTGCGATCCGTGTAGATGCTACCCCAGATGCCACTAGAACCTCCACCCACTCGGTTGCCATCGTGGATTATATGCTAGAGCGGACTATCACAGGCCGCTGCAATAATGCGGGCCGCGGGTTGCGGCAAGACAATGGGCAGACCTACGACGGCGTTGTGCGCGTGCTGAAGTAGGCGTGCCTTATTACAGCGCTATATATTTTTCTAGTAACATTGGTTCACCTCTACAATAGTTTAGTCAGTTGTTTTTAACGGGTCCGCCCACTTTCTGCCCTAGCGATTTCATCGTAAAACGCCAACTCCAGCTCCTTTGAATCCGTTCGGGTATCATCCGTCGCCAAATCTGCCATGCCGCACTGTACATCTTCCAGGTTTGCTCTCCAATGCCCCAGCAAAAAGAAGTCGCGAGGTGTTTCCCCGCGCATTGTCAAGCTCGGCAGTCCTTCGCAGTTGAGGTCTATTGACGGTCTTTTCTTCCATCGCAGCAGCCGCTGTAGTGGGTATCCAACTTCGCGCCCACATGCAGCGACCTTGTCTCTCCCTGCATGAGGATCGTGGGACGCGGTGCGTAATGGTGACGCAGCAGGCTCAATGGACTGAACGGCACGTTCGAGGATGAGGAGGTCGCTGGGGTTCGGGACTGGCGGGTTTCTGTTTCTTTTCACTTCTGGAGATGTGGGCCTTCGCCAACCTCCTTTCTTAGCGGCGGAGCGATAGCACCGCTCACGTCGCACTTGAGGCTTTTGCCTATCCCAAGCCATGCAGGAATGCAAGTGTGCTAATGCTACAGCAAGCGAATCGAAGGCGGAACAGCGACTCCAGTTTCTCATCTTCTTCTGTCGGCACCTCGAACGCTCGCGATGTTTGTAGAGGCTCGCGAATTGAAGGCAGAACAGCGACTCCAGTTTCTCATATTCTTCTGACGCTCGACATGTCTGTAGAGGCTCACGAGGAACCTACGCCATCTATCGGTCGAAAATACACCCCATGGGTCTCGTCCGCGCGAGCATGTGTGCCAGGACACGCGCAATCGGTCCTGCTTCGAAGATCAGTCGGCCTCGCCAAAAATTTGATTCTCCCTTCTTTTCCTTGTGGCCAGTAGGTGCTAAACATCTCCAAGGCTCCCATGCTCGGCGATCTTTTCTGGCTCATCTGCACGCTGCCAAGTATGTGCGTGGGAACTTGTTGGTGGGGTATCAAACGTTCACTGGACCGTGATGGGCTAGCTGGTCTGGGATTAGCGCGGCAACGTTAAGAAAGCAATCGGAGTTTCTAAATTGTAGCAAAAACAACCTGCACAACCACGCGCAAACCCCGGGTCTCACCTCAAGGTCAGTGTATTTCTCGCCCCGCCATGCGCGCACGTTTCAGGGGTGCGATGAGAGAGATCATGGGCGGCAGATCCCCCTCCGGGAAGCGGCTACCTACGTGCAACAGCAAAGCTGAATTTGCTAACCTCCGCTCAGACTGGCACGCTCCCTCTAACGCTACGTTGCAATTGCTCAAGGCCTGTCAGCACTTCTTCGGGTGCTAAAATGCGTCAACTCTCTCACCCTTCGCCACCGCCGAGCTTGATCTTACGGTGCGTCCGCCGCTGAGAAGCCCAGCAAAGTACGCCATGGGTTGCAATTCCTCAGATCGCGCCGACACTTCGTATACCGACATGCCACATGATCCGCCTTCCGCCATTGGCGAGCTTGATCTCATGGATGGCCCACTACCTAGCGCACTGCGTAGACCTCAGGAGCTGACGCCGAGGCCGAAACCGAAGCCGAAGCCGACTCGATTCGTGTACTCAGTCATGTCAAAAACGAAGAAGAAGGCTATCAACATTCCGCGTGTGAACTCGGCGGCCATATCGAAGAAGCAGACCTGCCAACAATCAAGCCGCTAACAAGCGCTTGATTGTTTGGCTTGAGCTTGGCTTGGTTCTATCAATCCAAGCTAACGTGTAGTAATTTGCTAACAAGCCAAGCTAAGGAGGGAAGGCTTGATTGTTTGGCTTGTTAGGCTTGATAAAAAGTAGGCAGCAGAGTGGTTTTAGGGCCAAGTTTAATAACGTTTTCAAGGCTGCTGTACAGACGATCTCGCGACACTTTTCTGGTGTTGTACCAGTACGGTAGTCAGCTTATCGATAGCTAAGTTACCTACTAGTACTAGTAAGCGGCCAGCCACCTCCAGCGGCAAGCGTCTTTAGCTATCACCCTGTCTTTTCAGCTACACTAAGCTTATTTATTATGCCGCTGAAGCAGTTAAAACGCGCGCGCAATAGCGCTGCAATCCCTAAGCTGCACAAACGCGCCAAAATAGCCGCCCGAGGCACGTCTACCTAGCTGATTAAGCTGGATAATACGTAATTAACGCTGTCGCAGCGCCTATCGCTGCGAGCTACCTTTGAGTCGCGATTCCGCGAGTCGCAGAATGAGGATAGTATTGTCCTGCCCACTGAGGGCAGCGACGCTGCAACAGTAGCTACACAACAGACGTTGGAGAGCCCGCCAAGGGTGTTAATAAGGACGGTGACAAGAGCCTGGACGCGCACCTAGAGGACGACTTTGACAGGCTTAATTTTAAGCGTATACTAAAATATATGAAGCTATTAGCGACACAGCGCGCAAAGAGGAGCTGGGTATACCTTTATAGGTACCGTGTTGCGCTGCTTAAGGAGCTAAATTAGCTCTTCTTTGTCTGTTGATACTGCCATTAGCACAAGATTATAGACGCTGGAGGCGTAGGCATATATAAGACGACGCTGTTAACGTTTGACGATAGCCCGCCACCTAAGCCAGAAAAAGCGCGGTCATAGCTATCTACTGCTAGGAAAAGAAGTAGAGAAGCGCGAGATAAGCCACCTACGCTAAGTCCTTGTAGGCGGCAAGATTAGCGTCTCTTAAGATGTTGCTAATAAGCTTAGCGGCTTTAATACTTAGCACTTTAGGCTTGTTGCTGTTAGTTGGCTTGTTAAGAACAATCACCTGTTAAGAGAGTTTGAGTCACCAGCATTTCGACAGCTGATTGCGGCTGCTAACCCAGAGGCCGAGGCTGCGTTGTGGTTCTCTCTCGCACGAGCGTCTCAGGCTTTGTTTTGCGACTCTACGACCACCTAAAGCCTCAGGTAGTCTTGGAGCTGTCTTAGGCGCTGAGCAAGATCCACCTTAGCTTTGATAGCTGGACGACAAAGGGCGGCAAGCGCGGGTTTCTAGGTGTCGTTGCCCACTTTGTTAGTAAGCGTGGCGAGCTTTAGAATTTACCTATAGCGCTGCCGCTGCTAGCAGGCGCTTATACTGAGGCTCACCGTCCGACTAGCCCCACCACCTAACAGAGAGCCACCTGAACACCAAAATAGCTCTGCAACTTGAGGCTGTAGAGCCTTACATAATAGTTATTATCGCGATATTTTTTAGTGGTAATATCTATAGGTATTAATTAATATATATAGCTATAGAAATCGTGTTAGAGTTTTAATCGCGCGCCCTTTGCGCGAGGTAGAAACTAGTTAAGCTATAACAGCCTTATAAGCCTCCCCACCAGCTGCAGGCCTCGCGATAGATCTCTTTCTAGGAGTAGCTTTTATAGGAGCCTTAAGGTTACGCTTCTTACCCTTTTGAGACGTTTTAAGAGCTTGTTAGAGTCGTTTTGCAGTCCTGCGAGCAGCTGCCCTAGAGGCCTGTTTAGCAGCCTTCTCTGCCTTCTTCTTCTCCTTTACTAGATTGGCTACAGCCCTCGCCTAACGCCTTATTTCCTTCTTTCTTTACTTTTGCCTATCTTGTCTCTTTACAAAGCCTATTTGTCTTAGCTTTTTAGTGTTGTACCTACTCCTCCTCGCGCTTCTAGAGCTGCCAGCAATCACGTGCCTCCTTCACCTTCCTTAGAGACCAAAATATAGCTCCACCTTAATACTCCTTAGGCTCCTTAAGTAGGAGAGGCTTGCCTCACTTCCTACGCGTTCTCTTATTAATTAGAGTCTTGCGTAGGCCCTTAACCTTATACTTAAGGAGGGTCTTTTAAGTTGAGATTTAGTAGAAGGCCTGGCTTAGCTTTTAAGCTTGTTTATTATCTCGATCCTTGACTATCTAACGCAGTAGGCCTTTAGTCTTCCTCTAGTTTAAGGCACTTAAGGCTAAGGACTCGCTATTACTTAAGAAGCTTAGGCTAGTATTAAATCTCTGTAGTATAACCTTAGGAGAGAAGAGTGAGAGGCCTATAGCCTCAAAGGCCTTTAGGATTAACGTTTCCTTAAAGGAGGCCTACTAGGCTTACTAGAAGAGGGGGAAGAAATCCCTCTTGCTTATTAAGCAAAGGCCCTAGCTTCTTTCTATAAAGGCTAAGATCTCCTTTAAGTAGGCTGTGGATAGAGGCTTAAATATAGCTATATTAAGCGGCTGCAGCGTATAGGTTAAATAAGAAGGATATATAGTAAGGAGGATCTTATTCTAATTATAGTACTTAATAAAATTTATTGTAAGGTAAGATCTATAGCCATCTAGAATAAGCAATTAATAGGAAGATTAAGCCTTCGCTTTTATACCGCGATTAAACATCTATTTAAGCCACGCGAGGCCGATATTATTATTTGTCTAGCTAGAGGGCGATGAGGAGATTCGAACCTAATGAGTCGCATAATTGAGGGCCTATAGCCAGGAGTTCTATATTAATCCTAAGGCTGACTAATAGATAAGAGTGGGCTTAAGGTAAGATCTATTAGCGCAGATATAGGCTAGAAGCATTATCTACTCTCGCGAGCCATCCTGGATAGTACTCCTTCTCTTCCCCTTCTTATACAAGGCTCTGCTAAAGATTCTCTTTAAGCGACCTATAACACTAAGTATAAAGCCCTTCTTATCTATATTATATATGTGATAAGGCTTAACGTAATACTGCTTAATCTTCTCGCATAGGAAGTTAAAGTAGAGGCTATACTTCCTTCCTAAATTAGCCTTGTGATAACTATTATTAATACCTATTGTCTATTTTAAGATAAGCTTGTTAGGATACTAGTGGACAAAGCGATTAACCTAGTTTACTCTAAGCTCTCTTCTCGCGATTTATAAGGCGAAATTTCTAATTATAGCTTATATAGGTAGAAGGCCTTAGCTAGTAAGCTGTTTAATATAGAGTAGGAGCTCCTACTTCTATTATGAGTGAAGAGCTTACTAGTTTTAAGCCTAGGTAGTGTGTAAGGTTAAGACGCTCTTATGTCTATTAGATATAAGGGTATCTTTAATGTATAAGATAGATTATAGTGGATTTTTATAATGGTTAAGATTATTAATTGTGTTGGAGAAGCTCGGCTATGCGCGAGGTGTCTATCTAGTGCCAAGACGTCGTCATTCCTAAAGGGGCTTAGCGTCGCGCTAAATAGCTCCCAGGTCGACCTGTGAGCTGTTAATTGGTCCATAGGCCCCACTTTGGTAATTACTATGCGCCAGCCTCCTTAGTGTAATTTATAGTAATTTTATTGTGAGGAGACTATATAATCGGACACACATTTACTATAATTTATAGTGACTATCTATTTGACAATATCTTTATGCGAGCGCTGCACGGTTATAACTATACTCTCTCGCCATCTGTCTATAGCTAAATTATTCTCTAGGTTCTAGCGATTTAATAGCTGCAAGCGCAGTCTCGATTAGGCTTATACTAGTGGAGTTATCGCGTGTTAAAGTTAAGGTGTTGTTGTGGTAGGTGGCTCTGTTGGGTGGTGGGGCTAGTTGGACAGTGAGTCTCGGTAGTGGCAAGAGGATGGCAGAGGTTATTAGCTAAACAATGCAGCAGTTTGGCATTAATCCGCTTAATATTAGTTACTTCGTACTTAATAACGCGAGTAATAACAAACGCTGCTGTCTGTAAGTTAGCGCAAGAGATAGGTTTTTAGCGCGCCTTATTGCTGCCTCCGCTGCGGCCCTTATACTCTCTTAACCTTATTGGCTAGACTCTACTTTAGGGCAAAGAAGCTAAGCTAATGCTTTTAATAATAACGCTAGCAAGCTTTTTAAAGAGAGCGAGTTTATAACTAAGTAGAGGCGTGATAGCCTACTAGGCGTTATATTAGATATTATTAACTATATTAAAAACGCCGCAATAGTATGCGCTTTTTGCTAACTTTTAGCGTCTCTTATACTGCGACCTGCCTGCCAGCGCGATAGCTAAAGACCGCAAGATACTTAACCCTGTTAAGCCTATTATTATACGCTAGAACTCTTACTACTCTTACTTTAAGTGTGCTTATAAGCTGTAGCCTACTATTACTATGTACGCTAATTATTATATAAAACGTATTCACGATAAGGATATATATGCCACAACTTGGGGTAATAAGCTGCTAGAGGTACAGCCATGGATGCGATCTAATAGGCTCTTAGCGTATGACTAGGCGGTTGTTACTAAGTATATAGACGCTCTAAGGCTACTAAAAGCGGCAATTAAAGCGCCTAGAGGGACGCGGCCAAGGCGGACATTTTAGCGCAATTACTAAGATTATTCTAGTCTTTAAGTATATCCTAACATACTATAAGTAGTATATTAAAGCCTATAAGGCTGTTAACTAAACGCGCATAATAAAGCGCTTAAAGACTATAATAAAGCGCTTAAAGCGCTATAAGCTAAACTATGCGCTTAAAGCTAAAGACTACTTGTTGCTAATCTACGTGTAGCTTAGGCGAAAGCTAATACTTACTACGCTAAGCTTAACTACTCTCTCTAGCCTACTATGCTACTATGATTCTTTATTTCTACTATAAAATATATACTAATATTGCCTAGAGCAATAAACCTAGGTGGCTTAATTAAGGAGAATAACTACGTATATTTGTATTTTGCGCGCTTTAGGTAGAGTATAACACCTTACTATCTATATATTAGCGCTTCGCGGTGCTCCCCAATAATATAGACAACGCGATTAAGAGTCTTATTAATTCTAACGCAACTGGCAATATTAATATTAAGCTAGATAAGTATAAGCAATAGCAGAGAAGCAAGCCACGCGCTAAGAAAGGTACTAAGTATGTAAATAACTCTATAAAATATTAGGTAACGTTGCGCAATTAATACTCTACCCTTAGTAAGCTTACACTTAATATACTCTCTATTCTAGTATTAAGCTATATAGTGTGAGCGTATGTTTAGTAAGCTTGGCGATCTTCTTAAGCCTTAGCGATGCTCTATAGAACCTTATTTATTGGCGGCTATACAATGCGTACGACGTTGGCAGAAAGTAGGTTTGGGTAGCAATAACTAGCTTAAGGAGGTTGTCAGATAGACAGTCACTGTGAAATCCAGTGGGTAGGTGTGTACGATCATATGGCCCCTTACAGTGGTAATCAGTGTAAATCACAGTGATTTCACTGTGAAATACACACTAAGGAGGCTGGCGCACTACTGTTTTACACTGCCCCTGTACTATTCTAAATAGTACTAGTGCGGCTTAGTACTAGATAGTTACTTCTCGCGGTAGCCGAGCTTCTCCGACAGAACACACACAATCAATCAATCAACCCACCACTTTTCCATCTCAACTCATCAAGAATACCCGTATATTTGACAGAGGTACTAATAAGCACTATAGAGATAGACTTGCTATACAGTATATGCAGCGAGGATTTAGGTAGTAAGTAGTTGCTATATAGGGCAGTTAAACTTATTTAGTATAATTAAGCTGTTTATTAAGCTTTAATCTAAGCTACTAAAAAAAGCTTATTAGGCCTAATAAGCCAAGCCTTATAACTCCAAAACAAGCCTTAAGCCAAGTCGAAGGCCACAGCTTGTTTGGCTTAATTGTTAGCATGTCTAATAATAAATGTGCAGATGCGAAGAATATAAAAGAGGTACGCCTATGGCTTGTGTTTTTAATCTCTTACTATAACTCATAATACTAGTTTTTAACTAGAGGCCATTGCACTGGTTCGCACTCGCCCTTCTAAGACTATGCGCGCTTAACTTCTAGTGTAGTTTAATACAGCCTAGTTAGACTTAATTATTTAAACATTTATAGGTTTATGCACCTTTTAACACTAAGTTAACGCGCTAGATATTGCGCAGAAAGAAAGAACGCCGTGCTTTATTATATTGCCGTGTTAGTTAATATCTTTGTTCTATGGCCGGGTGAACTGTTATTGCATATACGCTGCTAGAGTTAGATTACTTAGAAGCCTATACTTATAGAGTATTAGAACTAGGTTTACCTAGTCATTATTAAAGTAGTATTTATTGCTTCTAAACGCAGATTCTTCGTCTTGTTTAAAGCCTCTCTAGGTAGATAAAAGACAGATCTAGGTGGGCAAGTATAGGTAGACTGTCGATCTTTTAGTAAATCTTAGTCTAGAAAGTAATGTGTTAAGCGGAAATTACTTTAAAAGCTATAAACAAATTTGCCCTAGGTATTATAATACTATATGTATATAAAAGCCATGGGTTAACATTACTTCGTACAGCTTTACTACTAAGTAGTTGCTATCTTTAACCTTAATTAGCTTCTCTTACCTTAGACCCTCTTTCCCTACTAGCGAACCCTAGCAGGCATTTTAACTAAATTCGCGTGTTGTAGACGCGCTTATATATTTACTATTATATTCTATTGCTATAGAGTACACATATAGATGTCTGCTCTTAATCTATAATATTATATAATTCTAGGCTGGCTGTTTAACCAAACTACTATGTTACGTAATTAATATTTTGTGTATATTTTATTACTACTACTATGTACTAGGTACTAGGTTTTAGTGTCTTCTATATTACTCCTCTCTATATATAGTACGGATTTAACCTTAGTTAGAATCTTAATATAACAAAAATCTTTAATATACTTATCTATATAAAGAACGCAAAGTGGGTTAAGAAGATAAAAGATAACTACTTTTTATATTTAAGAGAATAAGGCACGCTTATATATTAATAGTGGCGTTTGGCGTTTTATTACTATTAAGTACACATATGCGTGTGCGCTAAAAAAACACAAATTAGTTTAAGAAGATAAGTGTAAGTACTAATATTACGTTTAATAAGATAATATTAATAGGCTAAGATGTTTATTAAAGTTATAAAAGACTATATATATTCTTAAAGTAGCAACTTATAACTTAAAAGAAACTATTATATAATATTATAAGGTTATAATAGTAAAAAGTTAATATATAAATAAGAAAATTTATATTATAAAATATAAAACTATATACTATAAATTATAAGGCTATTAGTCTAGTATACTACTAAAATACCTTAAATATAATATTATCTTCTATTCTTTTAATATATTTTCTATATACTTTGTATAGTAAGTATAAGAGGCTAAGTATCTTTCTACTAGTAGGCTAGCAAATAGATATAGGTTAGGTTAAGTAGAGTCTTACATAATCTAGGTAGGATTAAGTAGGATTAGTTATATAATCTAACTCTACCCAACCCTACCTAGATTACGTAAGACTTTACTCTAACCTAACTCTAGATTACGTAAGACCTTACCCTAACCTAACCCTAGAGTACCTATTTAGTCTATAATAAATAGCTATTATAATTAATTAAAAATATAGTTTAAATAATATACAACTATATTAAATTAAGCTAGGGTCTTACATAATTAGGTTAGGTCTTATGTAATTAGGTTAGGTCTTACGTAATTAGGTTAGGTCTTACGTAATTAGGTTAGATCTTACGTAATTAGGTTAGGTCTTACGTAATTAGGTTAGGTCTTACGTAATTAGGTTAGGTATAAGTTAGGTTAGGTTTAGAGTCTTATATAATTAATTTAACCTAACCTAGGGTTCGTATAACCTAACCTAACCTATACCCAGGGTCTATACAACCCTAACCTAACCATATACTTAAGCTAGGTACCCCGAACCCATTTACTAGCCTACTTACTAGTTACTTAGCCTACTACCTTAGAGCTCTTAGTCTGTGCTTCTTAAAGCCTTAGAGTCTTAGAGCGCTAAGTTTATACTTTTACTAAGCTAGAAGTATATAAGTTAATAGCTAGAGTTACCTTTAAAACTCTATTAAATTTATAGGTTTACTTAGGCAACTCTAATCCCTTAGTCTAAAGCCTCTTATATTAAATTTAATTAACCTTTTATAATAAGAGAGCTTATAAAATCTCCCTAATACGCTAAAAATAACCCTATAAATAAATATGTAGTTAAGTTAGATACTAAGATCTCTTAACTCTGTAGAATAAATACGTAACGTGAGTGTCAAGCGAGTGGCCATGCTAGGCGAGTGGCTACCTCTAATAAACTTTTAGGCCTTTTGCACGTACTTACTCAACACTATAACAACCTACTACAATGCGTAATATATAGAATTAATCGGTAATCTCTACTCTATCTTTTTCGCACGTGCGCGAATTGTGTCCTGTCTCCCTATAGCGCTTATAGTGCCTTTTGCGCTGCTTACCTGCACCTGCTTACGCTCTACCTTTACGCGTTTCCCCCTCTACCTGCGCCCTAACGTCTAATTGGGCTACTAAATCCTCTGCCTCTTCCTTTAATAGGTCTCCGCCCTCCTGAATCTGCTTTCTTTTGCGCGATTTGCGCTTAGAAGCTGCTCTATTTAACGCTTTAAGCTGCAGCACTTGGGTAGCTAGCAACGTCTGTGAATACAGTATTATCTTAGTGCCCTTTCTAAGTTAATTAACTATCTTAACTATAGGAGAAGGTAAGGAACCCTAATGTTTTTAAATGCGATCGCGAAGCAGCGTAGATTAAGCCTCTACTTTAGCGGCATTGCTTGGTGTTTTGGAGTTCCATTAGGTAGTCCCTAGTGCGGGCGGTATTGGCGTGCGAAGTTTGACTTCAAGCTTTAATAGCACCACTAATAGGTTATAAGGCACTAAGCTAGTTACTTTAAAGCTTAATTAGATATTTATCTTTAAAAACATAGGCTTAAAAACCTTTGCAAAGGAGGCAATAAAGGCCTTTGTGTTAATTTGGCTAATGTGGTCTGTTGCTAAGACTCTGATCTCTTTGCTATATGCCTGCTTTAAAGGGGCAAAACACCTAATATTAAGCGGCTGTAAGATGTGCGACAAGTGTGGAGGTATACAGAGGGTAATTATCTTATTCTCCTTACAGAGATCCTGGAAGGCAAGCGACTTGTGGCTCTTATGGCCGTTAATAACGAGTAGCATATGGCTACTTACTCTCTACTCCCTTATCTGCTTAATAAAGTGCCTTAACTAGGCTACACCAACCTTGTTTATAGTCTAGCTATTGTCGCTAACCCTAATGCGCCATTAGGGCTTCAAATTAGGGTACTAGGACGCGTCGTGGTTCTTTGCTTTAAAGATAAGATAGGGCGCGATTGCCTAGCCCATCGCGTTAACAGCGGCAATAAGAGTCACCCACTTACGATCTCCCTACTAGACGCCAATAGGCTTAGTGCGTCTCTCTAAAGCAGTAACTACTTTAACTTAGTTTCCAACGCCTATAGTAAAGCCAGTCTTATTAAAGTTGTAGGTATCTTTGTCTAGTATACTATACTTGGCCTTAATATTCGGTATAAGGTTACACTAGGGCCTAATAACCTCTAAATTGCTGCACAAGACTCTCTAACAATCGCGCTATTAATTTAAACGGGATTTAAGCTCGCCCTCGCATTTAATAAAGTTTGAGGCCTATCTTAGGCCAATAGGCTTGTTACCCATACGCAGCACGTAGTTGGTTAGCTATATCTTCTATAGAACGCAGTGTTGGCGCAAATTCTTACGCATCTAGCTTCTTAATATAGTGTCTAAGCGCCTCCTCTTTAGTCTTTTAAAGGCTTAATAATTTAGGATGAGTATTGCGTAGTAACATCTTCCTAACGCGTCAGCAGCGGAGGGTTGTTTAAGACACATTGTAGATAGTAGCAGCGCATTGCACGCTTAGTTTTTTAGGCGATTTAATTGCCTAGAGGGCTAATTTAATCCTGTCTTCTTTTGAGAGCTATTCGAGGTTAAGTAGTTAAGACATTGAGGTTTGAAGTTTAAAAGCCCCAAAAGTTTATTGGGGGTGGCCACTCGCCTAGCATGGCCACTCGCTTAACACTCACGTTAGTTAACTTAGATATTAAGATTTCTTAACTCTATAAATAAATACGCAGTTAAGTTAAATACTAAAATCTCTTAACCCTATAAAAACAAACACGTAGTTAAGTTAAACACTAAGGTCCCTTAACCTTATAAATAAACACGTAGTTAAGTTAGATACTAAGATTTCTTAACTCTATAGAACAAACACGTAGTTAAGTTAGACACTAAGGTTTCTTAACCCTATAAATAAACACGTAGTTAAGTTAGACACTAAAATCTCTTAACCCTATAGAATAAATATAAGTATAATAGAGGAAGCACTAGAGTTTTCCTATAAAAGAGAGAATATCTTTATTCTTTGCTTAGCGTAATAAGTTACTAAACTCTAATAAGTAAGAAGCTATAGAAGTAGATATTAGTACTAACCTTACTATGAAACTATATATAGGAGATTATAATAAGACAAAGTATATATAAAAGATTAAGTTAGTCTACTAGTATTTATAAAACTAAAGGTTAATAGAGCCCTAAGCACCTTTCTAAAGAGGAAAGAAGGCCTAGAATATAAAAGGGAGCGCCCTATAAAACGCACTAATATAAATTATAAGCTATTTTACTAGCTTAAAGTAACTTTAAGTTATACTAGTAGTATAATAAAATACTTGTAAGTAGCTTTAGGCCTTACTAGAAATAATTATTAATTAACTTGCCTAATTAGAATAACGCGCTAAAGTAGAGACTATGCCCTTAGCCTTTTTTTAAATAATAGTAGTAACACTAGCGCCTAGCAAAGCGCCACTAGAGCGCTAGCGCCCCTCCTAACTCTCTAACCTAGAGTTATTCTCTAGAAGCTATTAGGATTACTAATATTAGGAATATATAATAAAGGCTAAATATAAAAATTGCCCCCTTTTAAAGAACGTAGTTAATTATATATTATAAGTAGGCTAATAGGTAAAGTAGTAGATATTACACTAGCCTTTATAAAGAAAGGAACCTATTCTAAAGATAAATTTTAAAGTTTCTTAAATATAAACTTTTATAATAAGTTAGCAAAAGAGCAAGTATAAAATAGGCTATTCCTTAGCTAATAGGGTAAAACCTTACTAACTAAGTTTAATACTAACTTTATGCGCCTAGCTACTAAAGCTAATAAAAATAACTAGAAGAACTTAAATAATATTTACTAAAGAGTCTTATATACAGACTTATAGAATCGGCTAATTACACTAAAGATTTCTAAAAACTAGGACCTTATAATAACTTATAAATAGAGTTAATATAGTTAAGAAAAATATTTGCTATATAAAAATATTAAAGCCCTTTTATATAGCGGTTTTTTTCTTTACTAAGTCTACTAACACTATAAATTAGAAACTTATATATTCTAGTACTATAAAAACTACTAAAGTAAACCCTGTAAAGACTAAGAAGCGTGCTAAATAGGTCTCTAAGAAGAAGTTAGAAAAGCGCTATAAAAAAGGGGCATACTTTTGCTATAGTAAGAAGAAATATAGTGTCTAGAGTTATTACCTTTAAGCTATAATACCCCTAACGCAAGCTAGGGCTAGTAAGGCCTAAAAGATAAATAGTAGTAATAAGGTTATTAATAGTTTAGTAGAGTTAGAAAACTAGCTTCTCCCTTTAGAAATTATTAAAGGGAGGAGATAAAGTAGGCTATAAAGAAACTAGAGGATAACTTTAATATATATAAGAAGATATAGCTAAATTTAACACTAATTACTATAAACACTCTTATTAATAAAATTGCCTTTATGTATACTATAGTTAATTTAAGGTGTTTAATTACTACCTTTATATTTAAGAAGTTTACTAGAAAAGCTAACCTATAATATATTAGTTTAAATAATCTCTATTAAGTAATAGAATTTAAAAAAGCAATCTTCTTAGTCTATAAAGCCGCTTATATATAGTTAGATATTAAGAGGCATATTTAAATAATATAGGCTTATATTAATAAAAAAGAGGAGGACTATAAATTAGTTCTTAAGTTACTATAGTAGAAGAAAAACACTATATATAGTAGCCCTAAGAAAATAGTCTATATATATAGAGTCCTTTTATATAAGAATTAGAGATAAGTAGAGGAGATAAACTTCTACTCCTAGTTAAAAAGTCTTCGCTATATTATTTATAACCTTAAATAGAAAAAATATAAAAGAAAAAAAAATAGGCTAACAGTCTTTACCGCCTCCCTTAAGAATATCTAAAAGGCCCTAGCCCTAAAGACTAAGGTAGACTTAAGAAACTATCTTTCTAAGTAGCTCCTAGACTAAGTAGAAGTTTTCTTAAGAGAATAAGCTAATAAACTTCCTCTATTATAAAGTCCTAGAATTAATTACTTTAATTCCCCTTATTAAAAAGAATAAAGAGACCCTAAAGATCTTCTTTAGCCCCCTTTATAGAATATTAAAGAAGGAATTACTAGTTTTCTATAAGAAACTAATAGAGTACCTTAACTATAGCTTTATTTAAGTAAGTAAGTCTAGTGTTGCAGCACTAGTATTATTTATAAAGAAACTTAAAAGAGGTCTATAGTTTTATATAGACTATAGAGTATTAAATACCCTACCCTATTAAAAAAAACTACTACCTCCTTCCTCTTATTAAAAAGATATTACAGCTTCTTACTAAAGCTAAGTAGCTAATAAAGTTAGATATAATTTAGGCCTTTTATAAGTTAAAAATAGCAAAAAAAAAGAAATAGAAAATAGCCTTCTAAATCTAGTTTAGGTTATATAAGTAGCTAGTAGTCCCCTTTAGACTAGCTAGTACACTAAGCACCTTCTAAAGATATATTAACTATATTTTAAGGGAGTACTTAGATAACTTCTACTCTACTTATATATATTATATCCTTATATTTTCTAGTAAATATTTAAAGAACTATTAAAATAAAGTATAATAGATAGTAAAGAAGTTAGGTAAAGTAGAGCTACACTTAGATATTAAGAAGTGTAAGTTTATAGTTACTAAGACTAAGTACCTTAATTTTATTATAAAGTATAGAAAGGAAATTAGTATAAACCTAAAAAAGGTTAAAGCTATATTTAGAATTAGGCCCCTCCTATAGATATAAAGAGTATTTAGAGTTTTTTAGAGTTTACTAACTTCTACTAAAGGTTTATAAAGAACTTCTTAGAAGTAGTAATCTAGATTATAAGCGAGTCGCCCACCTTATTAACTCTCTTAGCCTTTTATAGCCTGTATATCCATAACGCAATAAAATAATATTAATATAAGAGCTGTCCTAGTTTAAGTAGTATCTATAGTACGCTTTTCACACGTTCGTGAGTTATGGCCAGTCTCTCTGCTGCAGCGACCGCAGCGCGCTAAGGCCTGCTAGCTTGTACCTAATCGCGCCTTGCCTTAACGCGTTTCTCCCTTAAGTTGCTACTTAACAGCCCTTTAAGTAATAATATCCTCTCCCTCTGCCTTTAATAGGGTGCCTTGCTTCTAGATCCGCTTCTTTTTACGATTCTTGCGCGTTATAGCGGCCTTATTTGCTCTCTTAAGGCTTAAGATTCGCTTGCGCATAAGCGCTATTTAATGCATTACTTTAGAAGAGCCTCTTTCTAGCTAATTAAGCCTCTTAATAATAGAAGCAGGTGTGACAAGCTCTTATACGCGCGAATCCGCTCGCGAATTAATATTAATTAAGCCTCTAGTTCGCGCACATTGCTAGGTGTTTTAGCCTCCCACACAGCCTCTAGTACCCTGTCTCGGCAGTCAATGCGCACCGTCACTCAATGCGCAACCCCAACATGACGCGCCCCAACTTTGACGCGCCCCAACTCCACTAATATGGACCCAATTAACGCCGCGATAGCAGCAATCGAAGCGCAAGAACCAGGAGAATTTTTATTATACAATAAAATCGCCAAAGAATTTGGTGTTGTACGCTCTACGTTGACGCGCAGGCACCAACGCGTCACGCAGGCGCGTACTAGCACTGATGGTACACGTCGTCTACTCTATCTACAACAAGAAAAGGGGCTTCTACAATATATTACCTACCTTACTGAGCGTGGCCTTCCTCCTACACAGCAGATAATACAAAATTTTGCTTCCTATATGGCAAAAAGAGAGACGTTAGCATGTCCTAGGTTAATCGCTTTGTTAGGCGCAACCCCGACTCCTTGATCTTATAATAGACGACTGGGCTTGACAGCAATCGCCACAAGGCTAATTTAGAGGCAAAATACAGGCTCTACTTTAAGCTTCTATATAAGAAAATTACAGAGTATAGTGTAGAGCCTTAGCATACGTATAATATGGACAAGAAAGGCTTCCTCCTTGGTATCACTGGCCGCTTAAAAAGGATCTTTAATAGGCCTCTATATAAGAGTCGCCAAGTAAGGCAATCTATACAGGACAGCAGCTGTGAGTGGATCTCGCTCATCGCATGTATATGCGCCGACGGATCTACTGTTGATCTAGCGCTAATCTATCGATCTGACGCCGCGACTCTACAATCAAGCGGGGTTAAAGAAATCAACGTCAATTCTCACAGAGTCTTTATCACCTCATCAACCTTTAGATAGTTAAACAATAAGATAGGGCTTTAATGGCTTAAACAGGTGTTTGATCGCTGTACAAAGGAGAGAAGGCTCGACGGCAGTGGCGACTCCTAGTCCTTGATGGGCATGGATCTCACGTTACTATGGATTTTATCAACTACTGCGATCAGAATAAGATCCTCCTTGCGATATTTCCCCCTCATGCGACTCATACGCTGCAGCCTCTTGACGTCTGCGTATTTAAGTCTCTCTCAGCTGCCTACTCTGACAAGCTCTCCGGATACCTGTATAGGAGCCAAGGACTGTCAACAATCGCCAAAAGAGACTTCTTTACGCTATTCTGGAAGGCCTGGACAACGTTAGTTACGCCGCAGTTGATTACCAAAGCTTTTAAGTGTACAGGTATCTCGCCGCTAGATCTAACGCCTATCCTTAAAAGGTTTAACAAAGAGACTCTGCCAGAGCCAGAATTACCAGTAAGCTCTACCTCAGTACTTAGCGCGTCAGATTAGCGTAAAATAGAGCGACTGTTACGCTCCACTGTGAAGGATATCGCGACTGAGGAGTCGCGTAAGCTGAGCCAGACGATACACTCAATCTCTGTACAAAAGCAGCTCCTAGAGCATGAAAATAAGGGTCTCTGAGAAGCTCTTGCAAACCAGAAACGGCGTCAAACAAAAGGCAAGACTCTGCCCTTAGAGCAACCTAAGGAGTGGCATAGAGGAGCAGTTTTTCTGGTCACCTGCCCGCGTACAGAGGGCGCGTAACTCGCTTAGCCAGCAGGAGGCTGAAAAACAACAGTTACAACAACTCCAAAAAGCTCAGCAGCAAGAGATCCATACAGCTAATAAACAGCTTAAAGCTCGTTTACAGCAGGAGAAGCGCGTTGAGCGGGCAGCAGCTAGAGATGCGCGCGCCAAGGAGAAAGCTGATCAAGCTGCTGAGCGACGCCTCTGTTAACAGGCTCGCAAGACTCAACAACAACTTCAAAAACGTCTCAAAATTGCCAAAAAGGGAAGTCAGAAAGCTTTAAAAGCTACTCATACAGTTACAAAGAGGAAGAAATCTACGCCAGCACCTGTACGCGTTGATGCGGCGGCATCTGCGCCATCAACGCCATCATCGCGCTATGGCCGTATACCCGTTTTTCTCGCCTGACGCACGGGCTCACCTGGCGCACGGTTTTTGCCGAACATCGTCAAATGCTTTTGAAGCTACTGAGCCTCACACAAATCTCTATATCGTCTAATTTTGAACAGTAGTAGGCAATCAAGTATGGCGAAAAAGTCTACTTGATTATCTAATCACGATATCTTGTAGGGAGGTTGATATGCCGCCCCCGACGATTTGTCGCCTGCGGGGCCTCAATGACCTCAACAACCAATTGCTCGCTGCCACGAACCTCCTGAGGGACAATAGACTGCTGCTTCCTTGCTTTTCTAGCCTGTTTAGCAAATTGGATGTCCTTTTGAAGCTGCGCAGCAGCAAGCCGAGCCTGTCTATTGTCCTCCTTTTCCTGCTGCTTCTGCGCTTGCTCTTGAAGCCGGATCTCCTTTGCAGTAGCCTTCATACGACGCCTCTCCTCTAAAGCTCGTTGCTTCTCGGCTTTCTTTCTCAATTGTCTTGCGCTGACTATCCTCCTCTTTTTAGAGCCTCTCTGCCTCTGCTGCCTCTGCCTTTTGAGTTTCACGCTTACGCGCTAGCTGCACCTTGTTTAGGCTCCAAAAGATAGCACCACTATCCTGAACTAGAGGCTGCTCAAGCTGGAGCGCTTTGCCTCTCTTCCGACGCTTCTTCTCGTTGACTAGCGCTTTTTTGAGGCCTTAAACCTCAAGTTTCAAACATTATATTTTGAGTAGAGAGCGAGTGGATTGTTTGTGAGAGCAGCTTAGCCTTGGAGTCGTATACGTCGTCAACAACTGCTCGTAGAATCTTAGTAACCTTCCTCCAATCGTCAGCCGTAAGGACAGACCTCGAGCTCTCGCTAGATAATAGTCTCTCAGCCTCAGTGTGGCTAAATCGTTCCAAGATGACCTCTGGCTTGAAGGGGTGAAGGCCACACGATTTGAAGCCAGAGAGGATATATCTTTGCAGTAAAAGCTTTCTCTCCCACGCAGTCCAGAACATGCGAAAGAAGTCTCGCTTAGTAAGTGCAGAGAAGGCTTGAGATTCCTCCATAAATCGTGCTACCTCGTACGAGTAGGCTTGTGAGAGTGGCCTGAACAGAGTGACGTCAAGCGGCTGCAGCGTATGAGTACTATGAGGAGGATAGACTGCTAGGAGGATCTTGTTGTCGTCGCAGTACTTAATAAACTTCATATTGATGTGGGAGCCATGGCCATCGAGGATAAGCAGTCGATACTGTCGCGGTCGAACCTTTGATTTAGTCTCTCGATCAAAGATAGTCTTTAACCATTGAAGCCCAAGGTTATCGTTCGTCCATCCGCTAGGAGAGGAAGCAAAGAAGGCCGTGTGTATTGTAGGATCAAAATCCTGCAGCCATGAGTCTTGAATATTGCCCGAGACAGCCTGGTAGATAAGGCCTGGGGATAGAGACGATCCATCAGCGCATATGCAAGCAATTGTCGTAATCCATTCACGATTGCCGTCCTGAATCATTTGCCTAGTTTCCCCCCTCCTCATACCTCCGTCGAGAGAACACCCGCTTCATCTTTGATAGTACGCCGATGAGGAAGCCCTTCTCGTCCATATTGTAGGTGTGCTGTGGCTCAATCTCGTACTGCTCGATCTTACGCTTCAAGAGCTAGAAATAGAGTGCGTACTTGAAGGCAGAATCAGCTCTCTTCCTATCCTTGTCCATGCCATTCGTCCATTTTGATACTAGGTCGAGATGGTGACGCTTGATGAACCGATCCGGCCAAGAGCTTCCCGCTTGTTTGCCGCTTATTTTAGTAGCAAAGTTGCGTAGTATGTTTCTCGTAGGCGGTAGCCCTCGCTGGCAGAGCTCGTCAACGTATTGTACCAGCTCTAGCTCCTGACGGTCGTTGAGAAGTCGTTGATTCTCATATTGGGCTGCACGGGAGCCCTGTACACCGCGCCACCTTCGCGATAGCGTAGATCGTTCAACACCATACTTTTTTGCTGTCTGCGCGATATTAACTTTTCCTCCAAGCTCCAAGGATTTCAAAGATGCCAGCGCCTGCTCAATCGGGTCCATATTGGTGGAGCTACATCTATTTCAACAATTGTGGGGATTTTTGGAAAAGTGTGCGTCAGGTGAGCCCGTGCGTCAAGCGAGAAAAACGGGTAATTAGAACACCAAGCAGATATCTATAATCTAACTAGCTAGCAATCATCTATAGCTCTATAAGAAGCCAACTCTAGAAAATCTCGCGATAAAAGCTTTTGTGTAGAGCTCTATAGCCTCATATTGCTGGCTGAGCGATTACGTTGGGGTTGCGCATTGAGTGACGGTGCACATTGACTGCCGAGACAGGGTAGAGTTGCTGGCGACAGCGTCCTTAGCTTGACATTAAGCTTCAAGATCACTACCTCTGGATTATATAGGGCTAGTCCAGCGCCCTAAAAGCTTGCGCAGATATTATCCTTTATAATTGACTAGTTATAGGCGGCGCAGAAGGCAGGTAGAAACTCAAGCTTGGTGATATGGTTAATATGGTCGCGTATCAGGCTTGACACTTGGCACCCGTACGCCCGCTTTAATGGCGAGAAACAGCTAACGTCTAGCGGCTACAGGAGGTGCGACGAATGTGGCAGCATATAGAGAGTATAGATATTGTTATTCTTGCAGATTTCTTAGAATTTAAGCAACTTCTGGCTCTTATAGCTGTTAAGTATAAGCAGCTGGCGTGCGCCTGCCCTACGCGCTGCTATATGCTTAATAAAGTGCTGTAGCCAGGCAATACTAAGCTTGTTAGTAGTCTAACTATTATTGCTAAGCCTAATAGTCTAGTCGCCTAGTATATCCTCGCCCTTATACTAGGCAGAGAGGTGATACTGGCCAGCGAAAATAACAAAGGGCGGGATTGCCCACCTAGCAGCGTTAATTCTATAGATTACTGTAACCTATTCGCAATTGCCTGGCTGGATTGCTTTTGGCCGGCTACGTCTTTGTAATTCTGTGACAACTAGCTGGGAGGATATCTTGCCTATTAGAAAGCCAGTCTTGTCGAAGTTGAAGGTGTCCTCGTTGTAAATACTGTAGGTGGCCTTCGTACGCGCTACGAGGTTAAACCAGCGTTGTATAGCTTCTGGATCCTCGCAGAGCGCTCTCTAGTGGTCGTACAGTCGATTAAACCGCGTAGTAAGGCTGTCTGTTCGCTTGACAAAGTTTCTAGTTTCTAGGCCACTGTTGACCGACCTGGCCACTGCCGCGCTCAGCGAGCAACTTATCCGCTATATTCCGCACAGCTTCTAGAGTAGGCGCAAACCCTCGCGAATCTAGATCAAGTATATACTCGATAATCACCTCCTCTTCTAGCTTGGTAAGCTTTCTTAAGTTGGGGCTAGCAATCGCGTCGCGCAGGCTTTCTGGCGCATTAGTCGCGCAGCGTTAATCAGGGGACATTATAAGCCCCATACAGCCTCTTGTACAGTCTGAATTTGGTTCTCATTAATAGCTAGGATAGCAAAGTAGATATCTGCTTTGTTGCAGGGCAATTAAGTAGAAGTTAGTTAAGCCATTGTAGTTTGTAGGTGACGCGTCGTAGAAAGTTAACGAGGTGGGCGACTCGCTTATAAGGGCGACTCGCTTATAATCTAGGTTATTCTTATTAATAAAGTTAACTAGAAAAGAAACTTTCTTTTTATAGGGGCGAAAATAATAATAGGCCTTTAACTACTTAAAGAAAGTATTCTACACTAAGCCTATACTAGCCTACTTTAATACTATAAAAAAAGAAGTATTAAAAGCTAAACCTTTTAGGCTAGGCTAGGCCTTTAAAGCCTACTTTTTACAATTTAATATAAAAGAAGTTCTTAGACTAATTACCTACTTCTCTACTAAATACACACTCCTATAAAGGCGAACTATATAATTTATAATAAGAAGATACTTATAGTTATTAAAGCAACTAAGAAGTAGTATAATATACTTTAGGCTATCTCTTATACACTTATATCTACTAATTATATAAACCTTATATACTTTATAAAGTTTAAAAGGTTAAATAAGATATATATACGCTAGTCTAATACCCTTACCCTTAATATATAAATATAATATTCTAATATAGACTAAGAGCTATTAATTTAAGAATAGATACCCTTTTATAAACGCTAGTAAAATATACCTACTAATACTAAAAATTATTAGATTAAGTTCTATAAAATCTAACTTAAGAACTTTAAATATCTATAGCCCTAGTAATATAAGCTCTACCTAGGAGGCTTAACCCCTTTAGAAAAAAAAGAGCTAGGATAAACATAAGAAATGCTAGTCCTTTTCTTTCTATTTACTAAAAAAAGTTTTCCTCTAAACTAGAAATATATTCTCTAGTAAACCTAAACTTAAATAAACTATAATCTTATAGCTTAGAGAAAAATCTTATATTAAGGGATGTAAAGAAGTGCGTCCTTTACTATAGGCGCACTTTTCTCTTCTTGTTAAACCTAAAGGTTGCTATATAAAAATACAATATTAATTATACTAGTTACCTTTAGTACTAGAAATAAAAATAGAGTCTAGACTAGAAACTCTTATAAATAATACTAGTTGCTATAGTCTATAACTTCTCTCTATATCTAGACACCTAGAGAGAGAGGTTACCTATAAAATAGTTACTAAATTATACTTCTTTTTAGGAATATTAAACTTTATTTATAAATTTATTAAGAACTATAATATATATAGGAGAACTAAGCTATAAAGAGATATAAAATAAGGACTACTAAAACTTCTTTCCTTCTTAGACTAGATATAAAAGGAAATCTCTATAGACTTTATTACTAAGCTTTCTATAAGTAAGGGAAACACAAATATAATAGTAGTGTATAATAGGCTAGAAAAAGAAATAGTTTTAGTTCCCCTACTAGACTTAGAGGTAGAAATAGTAATAGAGGCATTTCTCTATTATATTATAGCCTACTATTAGCTCCCTAATACTATAACCTCTAACTGCAAAGCTTAATTTATAAGTAACTTTTAGAGGTATCTATATAAGAAAATAAAAATCTAGAGAAGATTATCCTCCTTTAAATACTTAGAAACTAATAGTACTATAGAATACATAAATTTTATAATTAAGGCATACCTCTACGCCTTTATATAATAGAACTAAAAGAATTAGGCCCTATATTACCTTATAGCGCAAATAGCTATTAATAGACAAGAGAAGCTACCTCTACTAGAGTAGCACTATTCTTTCTCTAGTATAGATATAATATAGACCTATCTAAGCTAGATATAGAGATAAAAGCTATTAATTATTACTAATAGGATTTGTAGCTAGTAAAGTCTACTAAAGCTTTATTATAAAAGTTTTAAAAAGTTTTTACATTTGTTTAAGCTAAAATAGCTAAGTTTTAATAAAAGTAAAAGCAGTAAGTAAACTAGCACTAGAGAAACACTCCTATATTAAAGGAAGGAGATAAAGTCTAGCTTTGGTATAGGAACTACCTATCTAACTTTTGTCCTAATAAGAAGTTAAACTAAAAAAATATAAAGTTTATAGTTATATAAGTAGTAGACTTTTATAATATAGAACTAAATATTCTATCTAAAGTTTACCTAGTGTTCTTAGTAAATTATCTACGCCTAGCTAGAGAAGACTTTCTCTCTAGCTAGACTATAGATAATAGGAAACTAGAGGCTATTATTATTAAAGAAGAAAAGGAATAGGTTATAAAAGATATCTTAGCTAAAAAGCCTACTTAAAGGGGGAGGGGGCTATAGAGATTACTATACTAAGTTAAGTAGTTAGATAATACTAACCTAACCTAAAAACCTATTATAAATCTCTTTACTATAAAGGTAATAAATTTACTAGGAAATATACACCTTCCTATTTTAAAATAATAATAAAGAGTTACCTATAGACTTTTATAGAAACTCCCTAAACTAATAAATATACTATAGCTTCTAGTATAGGAGTTATATTCTTAGTAGAGAACTTAGGAAGCCTCTACTAAAGGAAGGTTAGAATAAGCCTAGACCTTTAGCCCTCCCTACTAATTACTTAAGAATTAGTAGAGAGAATAAGACTATAATTTACTTAGAAAAGTAGGGAATGTATAAGGAAGTACTATAAATTAATTAGAAGCGTTAGCTCTAGTATAAACTAGTAAAAAAAAGGGAGAATTGTCCGTTTTATAATAAAATAATATAGATTCTAAGCAATAGAAAGTAGGGCAATTAAGAAGAGGAGAAGAAGAAGGGCTATTTAAAGGAGGATGTTATAAAAAAGGGGAAACAAATATAGTGTAACTAAAAAGAGTTAAAGTATTTTAGAAGCTAAGCTTATAGCTTAGCTATACTTATAAAGTTATAGACTATATAAGAAAACACCTCTAAACCTCTATAATAAGGCCAGATATAGGGATAATAAAAGTGCAGTGGAATATTAATAAGAAGTATTATAGATACATTAGTAGAGTAAAGAAGAGAAAGGTAAAAACTAAGGCGGGGATTTCTTTTTATTTACTTTAGCTAGAGTATTAAAGATCTTTGTTATATTAAGATTCTAACTAAGGTCAAATCCGCACTATACTAGAGGCAGCTACTATAAAAGTAATTAAGGCCTTAGCGCTACTATAGTGTTAGCAATAATAAGATATAATAAATATATATATTAATAGTAAAATAGTATTAATTTTACTTATACTTAGATTTCTTTTCTTATATATTTTTAGAAAGTAACTAAAGTTACTAGTCTTATTACTATTAATTTTATATAATATAAGTTACGCAACCCTAATAGGTACCCTAATCTAACCTACATCTAGAAGTCTGTGCAACCTAACTTAACCTATACCTAGGGTCTATACAACCTAACCTAATCTATACCTAGGGTCCATGCGACTCTAATCCAACCTATACCTAGGGTTCATGCGACCCTAACCTAACCCTATACCTAAGCTGGGTACCCCAAACCTATTTACCAGCCTATTTATATTAGTTGCGTAAGAATAGTTTAAGGAAAAAAAAAGAAGAATTAGAGGAAGAATAGAATTTATAATTATATATTAAAAATAGGATTTTGCTAACACTACTACCTACCCTATATTCTCTTAAACTTAATTTTCTCCTTTTTAAACTAAACCCTTTCTTTATCTAATACTAGTTTGCTATTTTTAATTTTAATTAAGCTTCTTTTAATCTATAGTTACTAATTTAATAAAAGCGTCTACTCTTAAATTAAGCATGGTTTTTTTGCGACTAAGGGGTTTCTAATAAAAATATTACAATAATAGCAGTTATCCCTTCTGCTATTATTAACACAGAAAAGCGTTTTAAGGCAGTGTTAATAAAAAGAGGTTTTAAATTAAATTAAGTATATATAGTAGGGTGACACAAAAAAAGCGCCTAGTAAAAGGATACCTTTTTAAAAGTTATATAACTAGGTGAGTTTTAATACAATGTAAATAAACAGTATACCGTTTTAAGGAGAAGGTTTAGGAGATTTACTATATAAAAGGTTAGTAAGAGCTTAGTGATCAGCGCTAACTAGAGGTATCTTAGTAACGTTAAGGGAATTTTTTCTTAAAACTTTGACCCTATATAACTTTTTTTTCTACGTAGATAAAAATTCTATAACTTATCTATATTATAGTTTAGTCTATAAGAACTATATAACTTAATTTCATTATAGGTTTATTTACAGAAATAAGAATTATAAGGAAAAAGATAAAAGTTAATTAAAATTAAACAATTAGATAGAACTAGTAAAGAATATATAACTAGTACTTAGTATACCATCCTTTAGCCTCTCTATAACGTCATTATAACGCTTAGGCAAAGATAGTATACAATGATCTATAGCCTCCTGTGGAATTTAATCCCACTCCTCTTGTATAGCTCTTTTAAAGGCTTCTACACTAGATTTACTAGTGCCAAAGCCTAATGAAGCCCTATTTCCTTTTCCTAGCCTATCTTTTAATAGATTCCAAACGTTTTCTATAGGATTTAAGTCTGGTAAATAGGATGGATGCCCAAAAACAAAGACTTTTTTCCTAGAAAACCACCTTTTCACCTGTGGAGTTCCGTGGATCTTCGAATTATCCTGTTGAAATTTCCAGCCTAGTTATAATTAGTATAAAGAATAAGATTATATAAAATATAATATATATATATATTGTATATATTAAAAGAAAAAAGAAAAAAGAAGAAAAAGGGGTACTTTACTTACCTCTTTTTAAAAGAGGTTTTAAGACAGGATTTAAACACTCCTGTATATATCTAGTGTTATTAAAGGTCCTAGTTTTAATAGGGTCCCTTAAAAACACTAGTTTAGAACGTCCTCCTATCCAAATACAGCCCCAGACTAAGATAGAAATATCTCGCACTTTCAGTGAATTAGTACTAGCTCAAAAAAAAAGATATAAAAAAGGTAAAATAGCTCAATTATAGAGAAACAGGAGCTCTATAATTCTAGAATTTAAAAGAAATTAATAACTTACTAGTTGTTCGGTTTTTGCGCTGTTCAGGCCCAATTTTCAATTTTTCCCTTTTTCTTGCCTATTACCATGCCCCCTTTGGGTAGTAGTAGACTCGTCAGAAGAAAATATAACTTTAGCAAAGTTAATATTTTCTAGCTCCTTAAACTATCTCTTTAGCCCAGAATTCTCTTCTTTTAGCTCTTTCTTTAGTTAAATAGGCCTTTTTCTTAGAGACGTTAATAGAATAGTCTTCTCCTTTTAAAACTCTCTGTAATGTCCTCTTAGTGAAGCCAAAACTATTCTCTTCTAATAGCCTCTTGTTTGTCTTCTTAGGGCTTTTAGTTAAATCCCTATTAATAACTCTTTTTTCTCTAGAAGTAACCTTAGTTACTCTCCCTTGTTTTACCCCTTTTAATAAGTTATCTCCCTTATTTTTCTTATTAATACGTCTAATAGCAGTCTTAATAGATTGTAGAGGCTTATTAAGGGTAGTAGCAATAGTAGAATTAGAAGTATTTGCTTTTTTAAGTAAAGAAACTTGACTTTCGAGTTTTGACAATTTTGGCTCCATTTGAGGAAATACAAAAGAGAAAATTTACTAGAGAAAAAGATATTATATTATACTATACTATAGTCTTAGTAATAACTCACGTGATTTAATTAACTTTTAAAATCACGTAATTTTTTAACCTTAAATAAATTTCTTAATTAAGTTATATAAGTACTCCGAAATTTTGCTTACATAATTCACACTAGGCCTAGAATAGCTAGTAAAAAACATTAGCCTAGTAGCATACTAAATATAAAGTCATAACGCCTTAGAAATTGACTTTTTAGAAACACGAAGTTTAGAGATAGATACCTTAAGGACCCTGCTTAGTAAGCACGTAACTTGTACCTAATCTTAATCCCCCTATATTTCGTCTTTAACATCGTATACTTTTTATTTACATAGTATTAAAACTCACTTAGTTATATAACTTTTAAAAAGATATCTTTTTACTAGGCGCTTTGTTTGTGTCACCCTACTGTACTACTAAAATATTTTTAGAATATAATATAAATAAGTTTTAGTAAGATATATCTTTGCCCTAGTGTTAGTGTTAGTAAGAATCTATTTAATGATAACTGCACTAATAGAGATAATTTATACCATTAATCTTAATTATAACTAAGATCCTTCTCTAGATTTTAAGCTTAATCTTTAACTTTTTATATATCCTAAGGAGCTTAAAGGTAGCCTTAGGTCTTTATTATTATTATCTAAAATTATAATTAGACTTTTAGCTGCCTTAGCTGCCTTAAATAGTTTCTATTTATATTCTAAGTATAGTTTAGCCTACACCTAAATTAATTTAGATATACTTACTTACTTACTTCTCTTCTCTAGTTTCTAAAGAATCTCTTACTAATTATAAACAGCGTATAATAATTAGGTTAATTCTAAACCTATTATAGGCATTAAACTCCTATAGATTCTAAAGGTCTATCTTTCTTAAACTAGAATATGGTTTATTTTTAATTTTGCGACTAAGAGGTTTCTAATAAAATATTACAATAATAGCAGATATTCCTCCTACTGTTATATGCACAGAAAAGCGTTTTAAGGTGTTAATAAAAAGGGGTTAGAAACTAGAATATATTAGTATAATATTCTAAATGTGTTCTAGAGACACTAACGTAGTAATTGCTATAAGAAAAGAAAGAAATTATCTAGTTCTATAAGATTTGTTCCTAGCCTACTTAGTAGCATTAGAATATAATTCTAACATATTCTAATACTCTTTCTTAATATAGCTAAAAGCCTAAATAAGTCCTAAAGTAGTAATAGCACTCTTTCTATCTTGTGCCTAGTCTTTAAACGCTTTTCCTCTCCTCTAAGCTTACTAGAACATATTAAAAAGTTATTCTAAACATATTTTATAACATACCTAGGAGATTTATAATCTAAAAATATTTATTCTAAGTATTATAATTAAGAAGCGATATTATATAGCCATAAAAAGACTTTTGCACCTTTTTTTTCCTAGCTACTACTTATTCTACTCTGCGTTTAAAAAGTATATAATATAGAATTAAACTATGTGGCGTTAATTAAATCTACCTAGGGGTAGGACGACAAAGGCTTTTATCTTAAATAACATAATAAAAAAAAAGCAGAGCCCCCTGCTTAGTAATTAAAAAGAGCGTAAAAAAGGTAATTACAAAAGAAAGCGCGTTTAAACTTGCTAAGCAAGTCTTAGCGCAAAGGCTCCTATAAGCAAATTTTTTACAAAGAAGCTACTTAGAACTTTAGTAGGAGAGGGATAAAACTTTAGCACTGCTACGCTGTAGTTATCTTCCCTCCTTTACTATTCTAATTATTATAAATAATACAAATTAATATATATAATAGATACATACTATTTCTTATAAGTAGGATAGGATTAATATATACTAAATACACGTCTATTATTCTATTACTATATTAAGGTTATTCTTAATAAATCTTCTACTATCTCTCTACGTATACTTTTTACGCTCTACTATACTTAAGTATTAACTCTAAATTATCTAACACTACTATACTTAATAACGATAAAGAGTATATACTAAAAATTTATAACACTACTATTAAAGTAACTATATTAAAGTTCTATTCTATCTATTAGATACTTATCTAGCGTAAGGGGTAGGTATACTTAACTATCTATAAGATAGTCCTAGTGTACTAGTTAGGTTAGTAGCTTATCTAGTTTACAAAGGACTATAAAATTAAATTTCTACTCTAGTAAATGCAATTACTCCTTATTAGAGTAACTAAATCTAAAAGGGGAAGGTAAAAGGTAAAGAATAAGGTGTTTATTAATAAGCTCTAGTGTAATAAAAGTGTTGCATAGATCTGTAAGATCCTCCTAGCTATTAATACTATTAAGTTAGCTTATCTAAATAAGTACACCGCGTAGCGGCATAAGCGCGGATAACTAATAATAGTAATAGTAATAAGCTAAGTATACTATATACGCTATAAGTAAATCTTGCATAGGTTAGAAGCTTATAGAATATAGATAAGGTATAAGTAAGTGTAAACTTTAAACTATTATCGCATTATTAAATGTTTAAGGTTAGTTTTTAATTAGAATTAGGTGCTGTACATAGTAGTATATAATAACCTTCTATCTTAATCTACTTTAACCTCAAACTAAAAAAAAAGATTAAAAAAGGTGTTTGGTAAGGCGATAAATTAAACTATTAAGCGTATATAAAAGGAACTAGTAACGCCCCTAAAGATTAATTAATTAGAGCTATTAAGAGAAATCTACAATATATTTAGAATATACTCCTATTATATATTAGTAAAAATTACCTTTTGGCTATATATTAGATATGTTAATAGTAATTCTAATTAATCCTATATTACAGAGATAATACTAATAAACTAGCTTTTAAATATGTTTGAAACACTTATTAAAGAATGCTATTAAGCCTATTTAATAGACTGCTTCTAACTTCCTATTATAAAAGATTCTTCTAAGGCATATTACTATTAAAGATTAAACATCTTTTAAATACGTTTCTAATAGGTTTACTTATACTTATTAATCTAAGAATAGAATATAATAATTAGGAGCTCTCTTTATAGTTGCTCTATGCATTTATAGGATATATCCATTTAAAGTATAGGTAGCCTAAGTAGAATCTTTTTACTATATAGTTATAAAAATAGACTATAATATTGCCTAGTACTAAAGTAATAATCTAATAAATATATAATTATTAAATATTAGAGAATATGTTCTAAATATATTAAGCAGGTATTCTACTATATTAGGATCTTTGTCTAGTATTTTCTACTAGAAGAGAATTAATTTAATACCACTTCTATAAGGAAATTATATAAGCTTTTTCTTCTTAATAGTTTAGTTAATCTAATCTTTATTTATAAAAGTAATGCTTAAGTCTTTAATACTAAAAAGGTCTTTTAAGAATAGAAATATAGCTAACTATTAACATGGGGTCACGTACCTTATTCGAATCTGAGTTAGAGGAGGTATGGTAACTTAAGGTATCCGCGTTAGAGGCTTTAGAAGGAATTAAGTGAGATATTAACAGTCTTAGTTAAGGCTCTTCTAATTCTAAATAAGATAGAATAACTAGTACTAATCTATATAGGAGATTGTACTATTAAAAGTTAACTATAAAGATTTAAAACTAAGAAGATCTCCTAGATTTATATAGTCCTAATCTTCTATAGACTTATTATAATCACTATAATTGTAGTAATCTACCTAATTACTCTAATTACTATAATTGTGGTAATCTATTATATGCCTCTAATTACTCTAATTATTATAATTGCAGTAATTCATTATATAACTTACTAACTTATTCCTATATCTTATTATGCGAGTGCCCTGCGCGTAACTATTAGTCCTTACTAACCTCGCTATGTCTACGCTTATAACACTCGCCCCCCTCTTAAGATTATTATTCTAATACCCTTATTCTTACTATGCTGCTTAGAGTTTCCTAAGTATAAAAGTGCGCTTTGCCTTGTTTATAGGCATTAACTACGCTTAATCTTTTATTCTTATCCTATATTCTAATAATGCCTAGGGATCCTTCTGCACTAACTTGTAACTATCTTTATCTTATAGCTAAGATTGCTCGCAGCGGCACACTTATGCCTATTCTCTATAATTATTATTTCCTTTCTTTAGGGCCTTAATTGCCTAGCTATAGCTAATTCTTCTTTTTTTATTGTTCTAAGTGCATACGCCTTAGGCGTCCCTACACTAACCTATTTTAGGATTTTCTTAACTAGACTTAGAAGGAGTACTCGCAGAAGGTAGAGGAGGATAAAAAGGCTCTCTTAGCTATTCTTATACAGCTCCTATAGAATAAGAAGATACTATAGCAGACTAAGGAACGTGCTTATAAAAAGGCCATCTATCTAGCGTTAGAGATGGAAGCTGCTAGGGAGCTTAACAATCCCTTAGTTAACTATCCTAGTACTAATACCTTAGTAGAGTTTTTGCCCTTATTATAGACTTTACTTAATACTATTAAGCAGTTTTTTAGCAGTTTACTACCTCCTTTAGATATAGTTTTTATATTTTCTAGTAATACTACTTTACTAGCTGCTAGCATTCTTCTATATTCTTAATAGATTATTATATATTCTAACTAGTAGGCTATCCTTTCTACTTAACTAGGTATTTCTACTAATATCTAAACTTCTATAGGTCCCTAACCTCTTTAACCTTATACTCCTTATCTTTAAGTTTAAGTTGTGTTTTAATTTTAGCGTCTAGTAGTACTAGTTTAAGGAGTAACTTATAAAAAATAGAATATATACAAGATTTCTTTAGCAACTTTAGCTTGTAGTTTATTAATCCTTATTCCTCTAGAATTTTAAATAGTTCTACTTAGAGATAATTAAGTTTCTTAGATAGTTGCTTGGTTTTTAGATTCCTCTATAATAGAAGAATTTTGTTCCCCCTTTTAAGAATTAGTCCCTTAAGCCTATGTTTATTCGCTTATTTAGCTATTATAAGGTTCTATTCTATTAAGCGATTCGCTTGCTTATATTATTATATAGCTTGTGTGTATAAGCTTGGCCTTCTTATTAGCTAATACTAAAAGGCTCATAATATCCTTTAAATTTCTATAAGTAATTAGCTTTATATCTATAGTTTGCGTAGTATAGTAAGCGTCCTATTATACTAGACCTTGTACTATTATATACTAATTGTACTATTAGCAATAGTTTAACCTAATTATTCTATAACTTATTAATATATATCTATAGGTATTGTTCTAATATTTAGTTTAATTTGTTCTATCTAGCCATTTATTAGGGCGTGTCATATTATTACTAACTTGCGAATAACCCCTATCTTTACTAGTAATATTTCCTAGTACTTAGAAGTAAACAGTTTATTATAATCTATAATAAACCCCTCAAGCAGTCTATAGTTAGCGATAAGTGTCCTTATAATCTTATAAGCTATATCTTCTACTATAATAGACTTATTTGTAGGTATAAAGTATGCCCACTTAGTTAAGCGCTTAAAAATTACTAATACGAAGTCGCATAGTTGTCTAGATCTAGGTTTTATTAATGCTGGAAGCTTTACTATAAAGTCTATTATAATACTAGTCTCTATAGTTATATAAATAGTGTTAAGGGTTATAATAACCTATAGGGCTTATATTTCTTAGGCTTATTCTTTGCACATGCCAAATAGTTATCTATAACCTTCTTTACCTTATTATATACGTGTAAAATATTATATTTTAGCTAAATTTGTTAAGTTGTTTTATTAATACCTAGATATCCCTAGTCCTTTAACTCGTGTTATAACTTAATTAGAGTCTTAGCCATATTATCTAGCATCTTAATCCTATCTTAATTATTATAATCCTTCGCGGCGTATTGCATCTATTAATTTAGGTCCTACTATTTATTCGCTAGATTATACCTAATTACTATAACCTTTATTAATTATAGTTAATTATATTAGAGAGTACTATCTATTCCTAACTGTAAAACCGCGTTGTGCGTCTTAGGTTAGTCTGTCTCCCTAAGGTCTAATCTTTGACTAAGGGCGTCTACTACCCTATTTAGCAATCCTAGGCAATAGTAAATCTTAAAAGTTGTAGTTCGCCATTATTTCTGCCTATCTAACCTATTATTAGTTAAGTTTCTTAGTTGATATAAAACTTATAAGGTTCTAGTAGTCTAAGAATATCTTAATCTAATATTAGGTTCCTATAAGCTATAGTTCCTATTATTTAAAGGAGTCTATTATTGCCAATAGTTTCTTATTATAAATGTTGTAGTTAAGTTCTACTCTTAAGAACTTTCTAAAATAGTAGAATATTAGTCTCTATTTCCTATCCTTGCCCTACTATATAATCATAGCTCCTAAGGCGTAGTTAGATGCGTTAGTTTCCACACATATTAATTATGTTAGATCCTATATCTATAGTAATAGTGCTATAGTAAATAGTTTTTTTTAGTTTCTTAAAAGCTGCCTACTGTTCCTAGCCCTAGGAGAATCCTTTCTCCTTCTTAGTTACTTCCATAAGAGGCGCTATAGTTTTTTAAGTATCCTATAATAAACTTTTAGTAGAAGTTTGCAAATCCTAAAAAGGATTGCACATTCTTAACTATCTTAGAAACTAGCTAGTCCTATATAGCCGCAACTTTTTGTGGGTCTATAGTAATACTATCTTATCTAATAATAAATCTAAGGTATCTAGTCTGTATAACATAGAATTTACACTTTTCTAGCTACAGAAGTAACCTATACTACTTTAGCTTGTTAAGTACCTTCTTTATGTATTCTGCGTGCTCCTTAAGCAATCCCTTAGAGTACACTAGTATATTATCTAAGTACGCTATACAGAATATATCTAAGTATTTATATAGTGCCTTATTAATAACTACCTAAAATATCGCTAGTGTATTTATTAATCCAAAAGGCATAACTATATATTTAAATAGGCTGTATTACATTTTAAAGGGTATAAGCTATTTAAATTTCTTCGCGCAATTTATATTTAGTAGTATCCTTCGTAGATATTAAATTTTGTAATCTCTACTTAACTCCCTAAAGTTAATTTATAAGTTCTTAGATAAGAGGCAAGGGGTATTAGTTCTTTCTTATAGTGTTATTTAGCTATCTATAATCTTTATAAAGTCTTAGCTTGCTGTTATTTTTTAGTACAAATAGAATTAGTAAGGCTATTAAGCTTCTACTCTATTATATAAATCCTCTTGCAAGATTCTTATTAATATACACTTTTAGCTCTTTCTACTAGCTATCTCATAGCTAGTATATATATTTAGGCTTAAGCTTTACTCCTTCCTTTAGGTAAATCTTATAATTCTATTTCTAGTGCTCTAGTAGATTATTGCTTCCGTGCTCCTTAAAGAGCTCGCGATATTCCTTATATTCTAAGGTATATTAGGTTAGGGTTTATTCTTTATAATCGCAACTTATTATATCTAGATAACTTCTACTCTCTAAGGGTCCTTCCTATATATACGCATAATCTTTATTATTGATATCTTACTAATTTTACCTAGCTAGAGTGTACTATAAATTATTAGGCTTAATTATAAGTTGTGGTCTAAAGCAACCTACTCTATAGATTTTCTTCTTACTAATCTTTGTTGCAAAGTAACCTTTTTTGCAGGCTATTAGCTTTATAACGTTTTATTCTGCTAATTAATAGTAGAATTATACTTCCTAAGCTAATTATATTCTATTAATATATCTTCTTCTCTAAGATCTATAATATTAATTTGTTATTAGTCCTCTAATCTAGTAAGTTCTAGCAATACCTTCTAGGTCTTAAGGCGTATTATGCTATCCTTATATTCTAGCGGTGTGTTGTCTGTAAGCATAACCTTTACTAGTTCTAGTTTATTCTAGTATAGTATATTTATATTATTCTACTACCTATAGTAATATAAAGATCTACTTAGCGCTACTATCTATAAGCGCGCAAATCTTATATCCTTATACTAGTATATCTACTTTTAGACGCGTCTATATATGTTGTAGTGTACTTTATAAAGGGTTATTAATTTACTCTTACTAGCATAACCCTATTACTAAGAGCTTTCTAGTTTTTTATTAGTTTTAGGCCTCTTAAAAACTATTCTACGCCCTATTTATTATTAAAGTGTATTTATCACTAGTCTTTATAATACTGTATTTATAATATAGTTGTATATTATTGCTGCTATAGTACCTTATTAAGGGCTTTATTAGGTAAAAAGCATCCTACTAATTTCTTTATTTCCTAATAATGTTAGCAGTTATTCTAGTTGCACTTTGTCTAAGGTTTATTTAAATTAGAGTCTATATTTATATCTTAATACTATTACTTATAATAGTTTTGTGCGTCTTTTATGCGCTAGTCTTCTTCCTTATTTATATTACTATTCTAGTGTTTTTAGTAATTTTATACTTAACATTCCTAAGGCCTTAGGTGCCTATATCTAGGTTAATATCTACTAGTTAATGCTTCTTCCTACTTATAGGTATATTTTAAGCATCGCTTCTAGTTATAGTCTATCTATTCTAGTAAATTATTATGTTTTTCCTTATATCTAACCTTGTAGTCTTCTTAATTGTAGAGTGCTTTGTCTATATCTTTTTCCTCTAGTTTTACTAGCCACTATTCTATCGCATACTTATACGTCCTATAGGTTTTATAGGTGTTATTATAGTATTAATACTATTTAAGTAGCTTATGCTAGTCCTTTCACTCCTATTAATAATAAATATGGCAAGAATTCTTATTTTTTCTATAGGCTAGTTGCGCTTCGCATTCTTCTGTAGTAATTAGAAATAGTCTTAATAGCTAGGTTATTAGGCTACAACCTCTTAGTCTTCTTTATATTTTTTATAGTACCTATTATTAACTATTATCTTACACTCTGTCTAGTTAAGAGCCGCGTGCTCCTTATCTAGGTCTAGTAGCGTTAACTCCCTATAGGATCTAATTATTCCTACTCTCTAACAGCTCTAGCTTAGCCAATTCTTTGCTTCTCTAAGTAGTTTTATTTAAAATAGCCTTACTTACTGTATACTAGACATACGCGGTTATTATAGCGTCTTTCTTTCTTTCTTCTTTTAATAAGCTATTATCTCTCCTAGGTTCTTAAGGTTTATACTTCCTTTATAAAGACCCCCCCCCCTTCTTCTAGACTTTACTAGTTATTATAATATCTCTATCCTTATTATAGTATTGCTTGTTCCTTTAGTCTTCCTTAGGCTTAGTAATTATCTTAGCTCTACTATACTTCTTCTCCTACACTTTCTTATAGAGACAATTATTAATATATGCTGCAACCTTAATTAACTTACTTAAGTCTTCTAGTTTATTATAGAGTAGTAATGCGTCTCTTACTTACGCTGTCCTTTAGCCTATAATAGAAGGCTGCCTTTAATACTGCATTATCCCACTTAACCTTAATTTATACTTGCCTAAACTCTAAAGTATACTTACTAACTAATATTATTTGTTATAACTACTAAATCTATTATTTAGCTTATTATTTCTTATTAACTTCCCTGAATATAATTCTTATATTTATTTCTTAAAGTCTTGCCACGTCTTAAACACTAGTTTAGTCTTACTTTTTATATTGCTAACCTTATCTATACTAATAAAGTTGTCTACTAGTAGTTAAAGCTACTTAGCTACCCTTTCCTTAAGGTGCAAGCTGGCTGTAAGGACCTTATCTTATTCTATAGGAAATAAACCCAAATTGTACTAGCAGTATAGTTCTATATTAGTAAGAAACTTCTTAAGTCCCTTTCCTCTACTATATTTTTCTATAGACAGCCTTATAGTCTTCCCTTAACCTGCTAACTAATATACTATAATAACCGCTAGAAGCTTTAACACTTAAGCCTCTAACTATTAAATTTAGTTACCTTGCGTTACTATTACTATAGCTATGTTTATAGTTAGTCTGCTAGCGCTGCTGCTAGTAGGTGTTGCTGCTAAGCCACTACTTAATAGTGCTTAGTTACTTGCGGGTGTTATTATAGTATGTTAACTATTTTCTTAAAACCTATTAGGTAGTTAAAGTATTCTTATAGGGTTATATACCTTATTCTAATTTGGGTTAGAGGAGGTAAGGTAACTTAAGGTGTCCGCGTTAAAGGCTTTAGAAGAAATTAAGTAAGATATTAATAGTCTTAGTTAAGGCTTTTCTAATTCTAAATAAGATAGAATAACTAGTACCAATCTATATAGGAGATCGTACTATTAGAAGTTAACTACAAAGATTTAAAACTAAGGAGATTCCCTAGATTTATATAGTTCTAATCTTCTATAGACTTACTATAATTACTATAATTATAGTAATCTGCCTAATTACCCTAATTACTATAATTATAGTAATCCGTCACGTGCCCCTAATTACTCTAATTATCGTGATCGCAGTAATTCGTTACGTGACTTGCTGACTTATCTCTGTGTCTATTATACGGGTGCCCCGCGCGTAACTATTAGTCCTTACCGACTTTGCTATGTCCACGCTCGTAACACTAACTATAGAGAATTAATAAATTATACTATAATATATTAAGAACGTATTTTAAATATATTAAAGTAAGCTTATATTATATAAGGTGGGGTGTTAATATTAGATAGAGAATATTTTTAATATTAGTTAGTTGCTTTTCCCCTAGTATATATAGAGGGGGGGAGATATAATTATATATTCTAAATAAGTTTAAAATAATATAAGGAGTGTTTTTAAAATCTAATAGAATTAGAATTCCTCCTAAGTAGGAGTATAAACTGCCTCCACTTATTTAGTTTTTAAGTGGCCCTACTACGTTTAATTACTATGTTTTTCTATTGCGTTACTAGCGCCCCATATAATATAATATTATATAACGTTATATATACGCGCTAAGCCCTAGGACTAGAGCGTGTTAAAGTTTTTCTAACGTCCCCCCTAGCTTCTAAGATAACTAACTCTATAATAGTAATATACCCTAACTTGCTCGCCTGCCTACCGCGTTATTAGATAATTAATACTTACCTTTTAACTTTTTATCGCCACCTTACTAGATAATTAACCACTTAAAACTTCTAGATGTATACTCTAGTGCTGCTGCAATATATAATAAATTATACGCGCTCTCTACTCCTAATACTAAATAGCATCTTAATACTACTCTAGCTCTCTCTTCTAAATCTCTTATAATATAATTACGTACTTATATATTATTTACGCCTCTAGTACCTACTTTATATAACTACTATCTTTAAAGTAACTAGCTATTAACTAAAATCTAATATTAGGTAGTAATTACTTCTATAAGCTATATAGTAGTATATAGCTGCTAGCCTAGACTCTTCTTTATAAAAATAACTATAATTTAGTTTTTACTAATAGTTATAAGCACTTTATACCTAAACTAGTATAAGGTAATTTATATTGCAAAGCTTATTTTACCTTTAATTCTACGCTCCTACTTAAAAAGATGCGTATTCTTCTTAATATAGCAATCTAATTCTATAGTAGCTATTTACTTACTATATAGGTCCTTAGTATAGATTATATAGTTCTTAATATTAAGTAGTATCTAGCTATTATACCTAGCTATATTATTTACATCTCCTAAATAGGGGCGCAACACTGCACGTCTAGTAGCAATAGCGTTTTCAGGGCAAAGGATAGATATAGCAACTAACCTTAAGGTCTTAACTATCAATTAAATGTTTATAAGGATAGAAAGGTAGTATAAATAGGCAATCTCTAGTCGCGTATTTTATTCTGCGTAGGCAGCAGCTGCGTATTATATTATTATTAACTTTAGTGCCTAGTATATCTTATATATAACTACCTCTAGTATAAGGGGCCAATTTGCACGTGCTAACAAATAGTCCCTAATCTATCTTACTACTTTACTTTTTTTAATATATTTTTAGCACACCTATAGCTTTTTCTTATAGTGTTGTACTATATACTAAAAGGTCTGCAATATTTCTCTTTCTAATAGAATTAGAATATAAAAGGTAATAGGATAGTCCCTACTATAGACAATCTTTCCCTAACCTTAAGGTAATTAACGCCTTAAATATAATTAGAATAGTTTTGTATATACTATATTTCTAAACTCTTATAAGCATAGGTTTAATAATATTACACTCTCTTTATATAATATATTTAAAAGGCAATTTATTTATAAAAAGAGATTACAATTATATAATATTTAGTTTATCTAGTATAATCTAGAAAAAATAATCCTTTTAATAGAAATTCTAATATGTATAATTAGCATAGTAAATAAACTACTTTTAGTTGCTAATAATTAACTACATATATTAAAATAAGTTCTTATTATATTATAATCTGTTTTAGGAAGTATACTAATTTTTAAAACTATTCTACAATAGGCAGGCAACTAGCTCTTTTATAGACACTATAAGCCCCTCTTTTAAATTGCTTTAGTATACTAATATATGCCCTATTAAGCCTAAATATATTTAAAATATATTTAGAGTATATTCTAGTTCTTTACCCTTTAGCCTTTTTAATACTATAGCTTTTTTTTAGGCTCTATAACCTAGAGTTATTTTATTTTACTATATAACTTCTTATTTACTTTATTATAAGAAATTATATAATATATTTAGAAGGTGTTTATAGTGTTTTATACCTATATAGAAGTATTTTATCCTCTATACTATACTATTAAGAAAAGTTAGATATTATGTAACGTTTCTTATAAATAAGCTTCTTAGAGTATTAGAACTAAAATATACTAGAATTGTGTTCTAACTTATTTGTTAAGAATTATACTAGAAATGTATTTTAAACTTATTTATTAAGAATTATATTTTACATATAATTCTAATAAATTTTAGTAGTTTTATATACCTTTACAACTATTATAAATACCTTTTTCTTTATTATTTGCCCTTTTTATTTATTACTACTAGTTCTCTTAATTACGTAGGGGTAGCTATTTAGTATAGCTTTTAGGTATATTAGAATAGTTAAAGTATACTTAACATCCTCTATATATAATAGTATATTCTAGCTATTGCCTATAGTAAATATAGTAGACTCCTAATATATATTATAAATATATTCTAAATATATTTTACTAAAATACTAATATAATATTCTTAGGCTACTTTACTTTAAGTAGTTAGCACTTTAATAGTTAGTAAAGGCTTATTAATATTACTCTTATATAGCCCTAGTAGGTATAGAATATATATAGTATTAAGATTTATTAGAATATATTTTAAAGAAGTTCTAAATATATTATATAGTGCTAAAGGTATAATAGTGATACTAGTTAACTAAGCTAACCTAAGCTAACCTAATCTAAAAAAAATTTAGGCGTTATGCTAAGTTTAGCTTAGTTAGGTTAACCTTGGTAAAACCCAAGTCAGGTTGACCTGAAACCTGGCAGGGGTTGGTCGTCCATAAACGGAGCCCAGAAGCGGCTAGCGAGCTCCTGGGATCTATTGTCGGCGCCGTCATCGTCGACTGCGCCAGTAGGCTCGGCAGCGGCAGTGGTCTTGTCAGCGCGGGCCTTTTTCGTCTTCCGGTCGCCGTCATCATCGTCATCGTCGTCGCCATTGCCAAGGTTGTTGTTGTCCATGGCGGCAATAGCTTCGGTTGTAGTCGTGGATCGCTTGGGACTCCGAGCTCGCTTCTTCTTCTTGTGGAACGAGGCGAGCCGTCGCCAGGTCTGGCTTGGCGTGCGACGAACACAGCGTGGGCATGGTGGCGGTCGAAGGAAAAGTGTGGCCGTTGAAGAAAAGTGAGGGATCCCGGAGGTGTGTCGACCGCGAGGTATATATATGTGGGCAATCAAAAAAAAGCAAACTCTGACGCGTGTGTGCGACATGACCTTACCCAACTAATAACATTGTTTGCTACAGGACCAAAACAACAACAGACGCATCTCTGACGACGCGACGACGACCGACGGATTCCATCTCCCAAGCACACCGACCAAGTTTCATGTGCATCCTGCAGTTCGATTTTACACACACCCTGCTCCTGCCTTGCGTCGAGCATGCACTCACCCTCTGCATCCCGCCTGGGATCGTTTCCGCAGCACTCGCCCAGTTTCAAAAATGCGGGCGATGGCGCTGTGACGTCGCTCCAGATAGCGGGCGATGCATCGTGGGTGCCCGGCTTGCACAGTAGACCAGGATCGAAGGGAGCGAGGCACGTGTCCGCTTCAGAAACGGGTCGGCGGTCTGTGTGCGTATCGTATTTCCCACGGTGAGGTGTTTGCTGGCACGTTTCGATGCCGAAGGGTCGACTCTGGGTCAAATGCCAACGACCGTCGCGTAGGAGCTTGGAACATGGGTCCGCGCACACGATTGCCTCGTCCTGGTTCCGCAATCCTTCGACAAGACCCTCCAACCCTTCGCGCCAGCGCGTTCCGCGTCCCTGCCGCCTTCAAACCCCACCACATCGACGCCGTTTGCCGTGGGCTTTCGAAAGCCTCCCTCCCCACCGACCGTTTGAACGCTGGATTGGATAACAGAACTGGGGCGACGGAGAGGCTCCTTGTGAGGCTAGGGCGCGACGGCGTGGTGCGGTGGAAGGAGGAGGAGGCAGCCAAGGTGTCGCGCCGGATGGAGAGAAGCATGTCGGTGTCGCTGTGGCACGGCAAAGATGAAGCACGATCAGGGCCCAGGAACCGGCGAGGAATGGCCTCAGCCGCGCTGTCACCGGCTCCTGTCTGCCAGGAGCATGCAATGCTGATGCGCCTGCCTGGTTAGTCTTGGATGCCATGAAATAAAAACGCGTTTGAACGACTGACTGGTGTTTGATGCATTGTCGTGTGTTGCATACGGCGTATATCGCATGCGGTAAGCTGTATTGCGTGTTGCCTATGTCTGACGGCATGAAAGGTGCGTAATCCAGTCGAGGTCGCAGGGCTCGTTGGAGTTCATGGGCAGTACGTGCCTGATTCTGGCCTGGGAGTGCATGCGCCGTGCATCTCTCCAGTCAAGAAAGGTGGCGTTGGGGACAGAACGAGCAGAGTGGGAGGCATCAATGACGGGTGGCAGAAAATAAGGACTTTGCGATCACGATGCAGTGATGTCATCTCGTCCCTCATCTCACGTCTCCAGCGACGCCGCCAGCCAAGTCCCTCCATCGTAGACCGACGGTAGACGCATGCCGTGTGCTGACAGGTTGGCCGTGCAGCCTCGTTCAGCCTCGTTATTCATCCGCCCCGCCTGAAGCTCCAGCGTCCTTCGACCGTCATCCCCATCCAGCAGACACGAGCGACTACGCGCTCGTACGGCTTCGGCGGTCCTGGACAGCTATGGCGCCCGCGCCTGCAGCAGATTCGGTCAACGATGCGCCATCATACACCTTCGACGGAGCCGGGCACCATGCGCCATCATACCCATTCGACGGGGCCGGGCAATAATGCGCCCTCATACACCTTCGACGGAGCCGGGCAATGCCACGCCGCCCCTGGTCTGGACCGCGCTCGCGGCTTGAGACGTTACTACTGTGCAAGGTCAGGAGCTCGCGTCTTTCATATATCAACCGTGCTAACCTCATTCACAGACAGTCGTCATGATCCCACCACGCAAACCCCAACCCGGTATCCCTCAGTTACCGTCGCCGCCGCGTTCCCAAGACGACGCGAAGCGACAACCGACCGACGACAAATGCGCAGTCACTTACTTAAAATGACTACTGGAAACGTCAGTGTCTGTTCTGCAACATGTCGTTTGGAAAACAACAACTGATTCGAGGTCTCGTCTGAATGCGTTCCAATCTAGGATCTGGGCGCATATGGGTAGCTGCGGGGCTTTGGGCGGAGGCACCGCCCCGGTGGGGCCCAGCTTCGAGGCTTGACACACACATATCCGCCGACTTCGAGGCTCAGACGGGAAAGTTTCTCGGATCACCCCGCAATCCAGTGGAGCTAGCGAACGTCGTCGGCCACCTGACTGCGATCAAGGCTCGAGGAGTTCCTACGTTTTATAGTAAGGAAATCATGTCATCATCGCATGATCCTGCATTAACATCATTGTCCAGGACGTCGTCTCTCCCGACCGCGCAAGCTCGTCCAAATCGATATCCACTCCTCACCGCTCGCGCCTCGTCTACCCCACCTCAGCTCGAACATACACTATTTGTTGATAAGGATAGACAATATCAGACACCGCGTGTGTGGTAATCGTCGTAGGAGGGCGTCGATAGCGAGACCGGCTCGAGAGATCCCCTCTGGGCCAGCGGCATATCTCGACACATGCCATGCCGCGGCGGCTTTCCTTCCCTCAACGGAATTCCTTTCCATACTTGCAGACCTGATGAGAGCAATCATGGAATATCAACCCTGTCCTGAAACACAGTCGGAGGCTGTCTTCATGCCTAGCTCTCTTCCACGGGATTAGGATAGACTCGATGCAGATATTCGGGCTTGGGGTCGAATGATGCTACGGACCTGTCGCTTTGGGGATGGAAGGAATGCGGCTTCAGTCTGGTCTAGTCGGGCAGAGACAAGGCATGATAAGAGCAGTGTTCGAAAAATACCCGCTGCTCTCTTGGCTGTACGTGTTGATCTTTGCAGTGTTTTCGCTGCTTCTCTTTTCTTTCTTCCTTTGAAGACAGGTGTTGGCTCGTCAGCGGCTTTGCAACCTCACTAACATACACTATCTTTCTATCCGCATTTTGTCGTCGCGTCTTTGGTGCTGTCTCTCTTTTTTCTTTTTTTTTTCGTATGCCTTGGTACTGTTTACGACGCGCTCCACGCATGCGACAATATGGGCGGCGACGTGGACGACAGGATCAACGCGGGCAGGGATAGGAGCTGGGGTGTGTGAGGAGGAGATGAGCGGGGATGAGAGGGGATATGAGCGGTGAGATGAGTGGTGAGATGAAGATATGAGCGGGGATATGCGTGAGCGAGGATATGAGCGGGACGTCTGTCAAATGAGCAAGGTAATCTCACGATACAACACCCTGTCTATACTGCTATCGCTCTCGATATATAGCCTCTATCTTGCTGTGGTGCTCTGCAGGTCGTACGTCAACGTAGCTTCAATGTGTCATACGCTCGGGCGTATCCATCCCATGGTGGTATGGGATAGACCCATGCGTGAAGAAGGAGGGAAGGTGCATCTTTTTATGGCTCAAAGAGTTGTCTGTACTCAGATGTGAATTCTTAACAAGAATATCGTTGTTATTCCACATAATGGGGGGGGTGGGGAGACTAGCGGTGATCGACCAGAGATAGTGGCTGAGATCGCCGAACGATCGCCGCTAGCGTGCACGCCCCTTTCCCCCACTATGACCCACCTCGCGCACAAGTCTCCAGACCTCGTTCGCATCGCCACGACAAACTCAAAGCCGCATTCATGTCAACTGTCAGATTTCAGGCGCGGAGAACATGAAGAAGACGCCTCTGCTGGTAGGAGCCACCATTTAACTATTCGAGCCGAGTTTGGGAGTCTTTCAAGATGCCGCCTCGCACACTACCAATTCACCTCTTGCTCCCTACTTGTACGCCCTGTTTGCTTTTCGGCTTTGAGTAGTCGAGGCGGACCGTCGAATCGCGAAGCCAACTTCAACTGGCCCAGTGTCAGCCTCGTCACCCTTAGTACCAACCTGATAACACTACAGTTGGTTGTTTATGCTATCCACAAGTAGAAGCAGTGAAATAAACTCCTCACCTGACGCCTATTCCCCATACATTTTCCGAACGCGCTGTGAAGGACGGCATCTTCAGGCGCTCACGATAACCCCGCCTCTTTTAAAAACGAATGGACGTAGGTTTTGGACCTATAGTTATCATTTCGCCAACCGCGGCGTCCAGCCTCAGGAAGAACCCTGCTCAAAACAACGTCCTTCGATTCCCTACCCTAACCAGGCTAGCTACCGTCGGCTAGAAGCAACGCTAAGGGCACCTCCAGAAGCTCCGATTGGCTAAGCTACCAGCAGCCGCTACACCCCGTCTTAGCCACAGAACGTCAAAGTCAACCACGCACGAGGGATTCAGAGCATAGTGAGATGCAATGGGGCAAAATCATGCAGCACGAAACTCGACGACTTTTATATCTACCCGTATTCGGCCACTCAACGCACAGACCCCACTCAACGCACAGTTAACACTAAAAATCGTATATTTTCAACACCTCATAACTCCACCAAATATGGACCCGATCGACGCAGCTGTTGAAGCTTTAAAATCCCTGGAGCTAGGAGAACGTCCTAATATATCCCAGGTTGCTCGGGAGTACGTACGGCGTTGAGCGGTCGCGGCTCTCGAAGCGCTATCGAGGGGTTCAGGGCACCTATGCAACTCGGGGCCGAAAAAAAAGCGACTCCTCAACAATACACAGGAAAAAACAGCTACTACAGTACATTGATAAGCTGTGTGTACAAGGCCTACCCCCTACGAGAGAGATGATACGAAATTTCGCTGGAGAAATAGCACATCAAGAGCCAGGAAATCACTAGGTTAATCGCTACATACATTGCGCGGCATCAAATTGACCTTATATCGCGATGGACATCTGGCATCGATAGCCAGCGCTACAAAGCCGATTCAGCCTTTAAATACGCCCTCTATTTCAAGCTTTGAGACAATAAGATCAAGCAGTACAACATCGCACCGTCAAATATATACAATATGGATGAGAAGGGCTTCTTGATCGGGGTAGTGTCAAAAATGAAGCGCGTGTTCTCTCGACAGCGATATGAGCAAGGAGGCGTCAAGCAGGTACTCCAGGACGGCAATAGAGAGTGGATAACGACGATAGCTTGTATATGCGCCGACGGTAGCTCTCTCAAACCTGCCCTAATATATCAGGCGGCTTCTGGCAACATCCAGGACACATGGCTACAAGATTTCAATCCTCAAGAGCACCAGGCCTTTTTCGCCTCATCACCATCTGGATGGACAAACAACGAACTTGGGATTGCCTGGCTTAAGAGGTGCTTTCAAGAGGAGACTAAGAAGAAGGCAAAGCGCGACTATCGACTCCTAATTCTTGATGGGCATGGCTCACACGTTACTATAGAGTTTATATCGAGTTCTACAATCAAAATCGAATCCTCCTAGCTATCTACCCGCTGTATTTAACTTATACGCTACAGCCTCTAGATGTCTGCCTTTTTAAGCCTCTTTTAGCTGTATATACAAAAGAGCTCTCCGAATTTATGTACAATAGCCAAGGACTCACATCTATCACTAAGCGCGACTTCTTCCGCTTCTTCTATAAGGCATACAGAGTTGCATTCGCTAAAGAAACAATTATTAACGCCTTTAAAGTTACTGGCATCTCTCCGCTAAATAGCAACGCTATATTGAAGAAATTTAAGGATCTAGAGCCTAAGAGGCTATTAAGCAGCGATAGCACGTCGTTAGTACTCTCTGGAAGCGATTGGCGTAAAATTGAAGGACTTCTACGACAGGTAGTTGAGGATCTTAATGATAAATGCGTCTCGCAGCTGTCTCACATAATATACGCAATAGCGACTTAGAAACAGCTTGTCTAGCACGAAAACGATCGCCTTAGAGATGCCCTTTTTAATAAGAAGAAGCGCCGTAAGCGTGGCAAGGCATTACTACTTGAACCCTCTGAGAATTACGCTGGCGGCGCCGTCTTCTGGTCGCTATTAAAAGTTGAGGCTCCCCGCAATCGCTAGGCTGAAAAAGACGCTAAAGTAGAAGAACTACAAACACTAGAAGGAGCGCGACAAGCTAGCTAAGGAGCAGAAAAAGTAGGAGAAACAGGCTATGCTTGAGCAGAGGGCGCAGAAAAGGATGGCTGCAAAAGAGGTTAGGTTGCAAGAACAGCAGAGGAAGGCGGCAGAGCGCGAAGAAGATCTACTTGCGCGCGCAGCTGAAAAGCAACTCAGGACTGATATACAATTGGCCAAAAGGGTAAGGCGCGTAGCCTCGAGGCTCCTGCACCTCCTGCTCATGTTATTGAGGACCTAGAGGTTGATGTTGAGGATCTATTAGTTATTGAAGGGGTGGTGGAGGCATCCGGCCCATCAAACGCGCACTCGCAAAGTACGCCTCCCACAGAGGTATCACACGTAGTTTATCGTCGTTGCCAATCGATTTATTAAGCTTCTGCAAATGCTACTCTCTAAAAATCTAGTGATTTTACGATATATATAGAGCTCTGCAGCTTCAAAAGTAATAGTGGTGGCTATCCTCAAACTGTGCGTTGAGTGGGGTCTGTGCGTTGAGTGGCCGAATTCGGTACCAAATGTCCATACAGCTGCATCACCTTCCCCCAGACAAAGAAAACCCACATTCGAACGCATCAGAACTCCCCCAAACACAAAAGAAAACACCTGACAGCCCGAAACCGCGCGCAGCACTCAAATACCTAATAGAACCTGGATTGCTCTCTCCTACCCTTATGTCGATGGAGCAGGGGTGGTGAGATCAGGGCGGAGTGGGAAGGAAAGGCTCGTCAGTTCGTGATCGAGAACGGTCATCATAGGCTCCACTACGTCCACCATTTCGTCCAGATCCACCAGTACCTGCTGGAACTTCAACACTTTAGCGTCCGTTCTGATTAGTCTACCCTTCATGCGATTGTACAACTCGTTGGCAATCTTGTCGGACGTAATTGGCGGCCAAGCTGTTCTTGTCCATAGCCTTGGGGGTCATGTTCCATAGCTTCAAGTCCATTTCGTACCGCCAAGCGAGTATGTCCTCACTAGCGTTCAGCGCGGACGTGCCCCTATTCAAGTACTCGTGCTGGCCATATCCAAAGGTTGGGGGCATAGCCGGAGGATCCGCGTCTGGTGGCTCTGTCACCCTCCGGTCGTGCTTGAAACCGAGCGTGGTCTCCATACGGTCCCGTAGTAGTTTATTACGAACAGTTAGGGCATCAAGGCGACGACCAAGTTGATGACCCGGGCCCCGCTTGTTATAGCGTACCGAATCTGGATCGTATTCACCAAGCAGCTGGCTATAGTCTCCTGTGGTTGCTGGGACTGGCGAGGTGGGTTCTTCTTTGATCGGTTGGCTAGTGGGTTCCATTTTTTTGGCGATAGGAGAGTGGGCCGGAGGAGGTACGGATGCAGCTACTATCTAAACGGCGAGGGTATAGGTAGCACAGTCAGAGCTTTGGAGCACAGATATCCTACTAACTGGCACGGAAGGAAGTAGTCTTGGCAACAAACAGTCTGAAAAAGTCAGACTGATTGTTTGATTGCTTTGTAAGCAATCAGTCAAACAGTCTAAAGGGCTCTAATTATCCAATTAAACAGTCTGAAAGTTGCCAGACTAATTAATTGATTGGCTAAATATAGCCTTTTTTTTTTTTTATAGATTTAGTAGATAAATTAATATTAATATATAATTAGCCTAAAGTCGCGATACTTTTTTAGTGTTAAGGTTTTAGAGAGCGAAAAATCTAACGCCTTACCTAAATAGGCAGCTTTACCTAAACTTTCAACAACAACACAGCTTCCGCTATTAACACCTAGCTACTTCCACCTATACTCTCCACTCTACGCGCCCTCTTATATCTGCGCTGCTCTATAGTATAAACAGAAACGCAAAAAGAGTCTTTAGCGAGCGTGTTACACGCGCAAACCGCAAAAATACGGCCCTAATATCGCCCTCCCTTGCTCCCGAACTCGATAACGAGCCCAATGAAGTCTAACTAATAGATGACGATAATTGCGACGAGCAATTTAACGGCATTAAGTGGAGACGTGTCCCACACCTACAGCGACAAGAAGAGGATAGCAAGAGAGGCTTTATAAGCTAGATATACAAATATAGGTAGCCTCTGTGGCATAGCAGGAAGAAAAGAGGTGGTAGCTCTGCAAATATATTATTATATCCACAAAATGCCGCGTAGCGAATATAACGTACACATATTAACTTCCTCTGCTAGTACATACCTCTCTACTAACACTCTAGGCCACAGATTTTAATAAGGATAGGCTAATAAGCTTTAACCTGCCGCTAAGTATAAGCTCAATTGTCTATTAGTTACAATGGAATAGTGTTAAAGTATCACAGAAGGTGGCAAATAAGATGGCATCAAGCTTCTCACAGAAGCGATTCCGGGACGCGCTTATTGACTAGATAGTCGCCGATAACCAGTCGCTCTAAGTTGTAGAAACTGCTGCCTTCCGCCAGCTAATTAAAGCTGCTAATCCTATTGCAGAGCAGTTAGTTTAGCGGAGTTACAATTCTCTTAGCCGCTATATCCTGAGCGAATACCACGCGATAATCCCGGCCGTTACGCAACACCTAAAGAAGGCCTAATCCCTTATCTATATATATCCTTTAACAATTAGACTACGTATAGCGGCAAGCGCGCTCTTACTGGGATATGTGTACATTATCTGGACAAGCAGGGCGACATTTAGGACTATGTGCTTGGGCTACCGCAGCTCTACGGCCGCCACTCTGGTAAGAACATTGCCCACATTATAAGTAAGACTCTCTAGATCTTTAATATCGACAAATCGCGACTTAGCTACTTTGTGCTTAATAACGCGATGAATAACAACGCAGCTGTTTAACGCGCTGGCTACACAGTACAACTTCTGGGCGCCCTATTGACAACTCCGCTGTATATGTCATATCCTCAACCTGAGCGCTTAATTAGTGATATAGGGCAAAGATAAGGAAGCCTTTAAGAACAAGGACTTGAATTTACAGGTAAAACTAAGCGTCTAGCCTCCTTACTTTCCTACTGCTTGCTAACTACTTACTAAGAAGAAGAAGCGTTTCTCGATAAGTGGCGAAAGTACAGCCCGATTGGTGTACTATTCGATATTATCGCGTCTATCTATACTTCGCAAACCTGAGAGTTGTTTAAGAAGCTACAAGTTTAGGAGGCCAAGCAGCTAGGCAAGTTATTATTAGAGACTTATGAGCTTATACGCCCTATTAAGACTTGGTGGAACTCCTATTACAGGGCCATAGAGCGAGCTGCCTAGCTTCACGGTCCTATCGACGACTACACCTATATAAAGATTAACGAGGCTAGAGTAGAGGCGGCCTTGCAGCGTCGCAATACACAATTACAGCGCGCTAAGCCTAGGTTATTTATACAAGAAGGAGGATTAACGGCTAAGGACTAGGCGACAATTAGCGAATACATTAAGCTGCTAAGTCTATTTAAAGAAGCTACAAAGCTACTAGAGGGCAGAGGCCACATCGGCCGCTATGGAGCTATCTAGGAAGTAGTTATTACTTTCGAGTGGCTTCTTAACAAGCTTAAAGAGCAGAAATCACAACTTGAAAAGGTGGACTTCAGCGATCCTAATACCCTAGAGGATCACCTGGCAGTCAACATCAATCTAGCCCATGCGAAGTTGGCTGAGTACTACTAGAAGTTTGACGACTCGCTGATATACTACACCGCAACAATCCTCTATCTACACTATAAGCTCTATCTAGAAGCTTTGTAGAGTGTACTAGATAACTATAATAAGGAGAAAAATAGCCCTTATTATATAGAGAGACTAGTTGCCGAATAACTACAAGGGCTTTATAAGCTATATACAGATATTATTAGGAGAAGTTGGCAGCTAAGTCGGGCAGGAGCTCTCTTAGCGATCCACGCCTAGCTAAAAAGCCACGTATATTAGCATCTGCTAGCCGCTTAGCCTTTCTTAAAAACTCTATGAAGGCAGCTCTCCGTTAAGTAGAGGAGGCCCTTAAGGATGAATACAAAGTCTAGAAGCGCTAAACACTCCTTATAGAGGATAATCCGCTTTTGCTTAATCCTATTAAGTACTAGCTTCTTTAGGAGAAGCAGTTTCCTACGCTGTCTAGGCTTGCGCTCGATATTTACTTAATACTAGCCTCCTCTGCTAACTGTAAGAGGATGTTTAGTGAGCTTAGAGACCTTTTAGGCCCTCGACGCCTGCGTATAAAGCCCGATCTCATCTCCGCCCTACAGTTAGTTTAAGTCCTAGAGGAGAGCAGGCATCAAACGTTTAGCAACTACTAACGCTTCTACTACTTTAGAGACCTCTCTTAAACGACTTAAATAAAATTGAAGCTTAACTAGAGTAGTTTGAGTATAGGTAACGCAAATAAGCAATTAATTAGTTAATTAATTAGTCTAAAAGCCACGTACTCTGTCAAACAGTTAAACAGTCTCAATTCACGCTGAAAAGCTTGGCAGTCAAACAAACAGTCCAGCGGCCTCGAAAACGCAGTCAAATAGTCCCTACGCTCTCTGGACTGACTGTTTGATTGTTGCCAAGTCTGGAAGGAAGTCGAGATGAAGGGAGGGCCCAGGATGATGCGGATGAGCGGAGGCCAGAGAATGTACAGCCGAGGAATATTGTGATGAAGAAGTGGCAATGGAGAACCCAGGATAGTACAGATGAGCGGAGACCAGAGACGGTACAGCCGAGGAGTATTGTGACGAAGAAGCGGCGATGGAGAACCCAGGATGATGCGGATAAGCGGAGACCAAAAAGCGGGATCGACAAAAGTCGGGTTAAAGAAGTGACAATGGATACCAAGTGGCAAGGATGGACGAAGACCAGAGAATGTACGGTCAACAAAGGTGGTGATGGATAAGCAACAATCATAAAGGTATGTATAATCAGCAAAAGTTGTTTGTAATGGATAAGGGAATAGAGATCCAGAACGATAAAGATCAAGAACAATAGGGAGCAATCAGGGCGATGAAGGTGACGAATACAGGTGTACACGTATAAATCTGGGCCGCGAAGACCAGGTATTTATAAGAGGGAGCGGACAGCCAGAAACAATAATACGAAGACAGCGCAATAGCCAAAGTGCAATTCGCAGGTCTCGCATATGCAGGAGGAGGTGGGACAGCGTCGCCTCATAAGAGCAACATCGCGCTGCTCTCGAATGTGGAGACTACCTATCGTCTTGTAAGAGCACAATATGTACCACTCCAATGTGGAGACCACGTCTCGTCTTACAAGAGGACGTTGCATAGCTCTCAAAGGTGGACACCATCTGCCATTCCAAAAGCAACGCTGGGTTGCTCTCCAAGTGAAGACTACACCAAACGTGGGAAGTCGACGGCACTTTCCCCATAATGCCCTGGCCTTGGCGCTGTTGTGTCCGGCGCAGATAAATTAACAGCCCACCAAGTCTCGCAGACTGCGTGGGGATCCGCCACTTCATCCGTCCCGTTGCTTTGCGAATTCAGGGATCGGAAAGAGTCTACAGGGATGCGGCTGGGCGTTCCTGTGCAGCTATCCCCAAGACCATGCCAGACCGGGTACATGGGGCTCGTGTAATGCAGCGTGGGAAATCACCGCGAACTGGCCTCGCGGCAGAAACGCAGTAAATAAATTGGGCGGTGATTATCCCTTCGGAAGGTCGTCTTAACAAACAACGTAGATTGCTGTCCGGGTTTTAACCCCGCGCACTAGTATCAATGCCTTCCCCAGTACCAGGAAGGTCTGGTGAGTTGTTGCAACGGATCTAGAGGGTCGTGTTACGCATATCGCGCACGGCTGTGCCGCGGCACCGAAAGGCAGACATAGACATCCAAATTAGGGTGCGTGAGTTTAAAAAGATCTTACTCAGGAACAAGTCCTAAGCGCAGGTTGAGCCTTCCGAAAGATCGGCATTCCATACGAGCTAGTCGAGAGGTAATATCGTATATTAAACAAGAACGCAATTGCAGATCAACGCATCAACACATCGCTTTCCACAGTGAGCATACATATGGGACACGTGCAAAGCGCATGCATACCTACCTATGCCTATAATGCCTTCTTCCCTATGGAGAAATGCCTAAGGGTTGCGGGATAACAAGGCGCATGCTGCTAAGATTGGACCTCGCCCTTATTGGTGGCGTTTTCGGATCGCTTCAGGCCTGGGGTCTATACAACCTAGAAAGCGTTTGGATAGGGTCCTGCATCGCAGCCCAATTAATAAGTGACAGCCGCAGGTAATACGCAGAAATCGACTTGCCGCGCAGCCCTCGGGAGCGTATCATTAAACGCGGAGTTTGGGATGCTGAACCCAAAAGAACGCTGCCAATGGAGATGCGTGGTATCTTTGCCCTAATCGTTATTTGGCGTCCCCCTGCGACGTTGTACACCCCACAGGCGGTGAACGCCAGCCCAAATCCAACCGCAAACCAGCAGAAGATTCCCTCTGCCTCACAACATCCACTTTGGACAGACGCTCGGCTTCGTTCGGAATGGGTCCAAGCAGCGGCAGAATGATTCGCTTGCGGCGCATATCCGCGTGGTAGGTGTGAGCGTGGTGAGAGCACCCTTCTGCACGGCGCGAAAGTTGGTCGTCGCACAAAGCAATATAGGATAGGTAGTATCTGTGAAAGCGGGATCCAGAGTATCGAACTCAGAAAATGGACCGTGCCCGAAAAATGGACTATGCTGCTCAAAGAGCGACATGGTCGAGACGAAGTAAAGTGTCGCGGCAAGAATCCGATGCGAGGCGCCCTTTTTGGCGGACCAGACTGGGTCCAGGTCCTGCTAAGCGCCAGGATTAGGCTCGATCTAAGGCTGCAGCTGCTGTAGGTTAATTTATGATACGACCTCTCGCAGTCCAGCCCGTGCCCCCACCCACCTTGTAACCTTGAACCTATATGAAGTACCACAATAATATTAACAAATAGAGTGTAGACTTATAATAGAGAGGTAGGATATTAAAGAATTAATAGGCTTAATCTAATACTACAGCAGCTGCAGGTTAATTTATTATATAAGTCTAGCCTATACCCCTACCTACCTTATACCTTAAACCTATATAAAGTACTATAATAATATTAACAAGTAGAGCGTAGACTTGTGACAGAGAGGCAGGATGTCAAAGAATTGATAGGCTCGATCTGACGCTGCAGCAGCTGCAGGTTAATTTATTGCCCGTGCCCCCACCCGCTTTGTGCCTCGAACCCGCATGAGAAGTACCACAATGATATTGACAAGCGGAGGGTTGGCTCGTGACAGGATGGCAAAGAATTGATGTGATAGGCTCGATCTGAGGCTGCAGCTGCAGGTTAATTTATTATACGAGTCCAGCCCGTGCCCCCACCCACCTTGAACCCGCACGAGAAGTACCACAAGGATATTGACAAGCAAGATGGAGACGTGTGACGGAGAGGCAGGTAGCGACGGAAATGGAAAACGAAGGGCGGAACGCCCCGCCTCATCAGAGAGATCAGAGAGAGGGTGCAGCCGGAGCGGCGGCTTTGGATCTTCGCGTTTTGTGGGCGAGGTGAAGCTAATCGATAACATGCATACATTGAGCGCCTATTGTGGGCGGTGCCGAGGCGGAGGAAGGCGACGCTAACCCCGCCGCGGCTTAGCGTATTTTTCCATTGCTCCTGCCATGCCCTCTGGCTCCAACGCCGTCTTTACCGTAACGCCTCTTCGAAGACGTGCATGAACCGACAGACGTCACCAAACGTATTGTACATTGGCACCGGCGCGACGCGGATGATGCCTGGTTTCCGCTTGTCGCACACGACGCCGTTCGCTTCCAGCGCCGCACTGGCATCTTCGAACATGGCCTCTGGGAGCAGGACGCTCAGCTGCGCGCCTCGATATCTGGGATCTGACGGTGTGATGATCTGGAACGGGGGGCTCCCGGCCTTGCCATTTCGCGCCGCTATCCGAGAGAGGAGGTGCTCGGCATACGCCGTGAGGAGGAGGGATCTCGAACGCAGGTCGGACATGGAGGTCTTCTCGAACACGCTAAGCGAGCCAGCCAAGCATGTGAGGTCGACGATGGACGGATTCGAGCATTGGAAGCCTTGTGCGCCGGGTGTAGGAACGAACTTGTTGTCCATGAGGAATCGCGACGATTTGTCGTGGCCATACCAGCCCTTCAGACCTTTCTGTGGCCCGTTGTCGCCGTGCTTCTCGTGTACGAATGCCCCCGCAATGGCACCAGCACCGGCGTTCATGTACTTGTACGTACACCAGCACGCGAAATCCACACCCCAGTCGTGCAGCTTGAGCTCGACGTTGCCGGCGGCGTGCGCAAGGTCCCAGCCGACGGTGATTCCGCGTTTGCGTGCGTGGGCGGTGATGGTCGCAATGTCAAGCAGCTGGCCAGTGTAGTATTGGATGCCGGGGAGCATGACGAGAGCGAGTTCTTCAGCCTCCTGGTCGATGAGCGCAAGGATCTTTTCCGTCGTCATGAGATGGTGGTCATCCGGTTCAACGAGCAGCATCGACTCCTTCGGGTCCAGACCATGCCACTCGATCTGCGATTCGATGGCGTACCAGTCGCTCGGGAAGGGCCTGCGCTCGCACATGATCTTGTGCTTCTTCCCGGTCGGCTTGTAGAAAGCCGCCATCATCAAATGGAGATTGATGGTCAACGTGTTCATCGCAACGACCTCCGAAGGCGATGCGCCGACGATGCTGGACATCCTCCTTGCACACTCGGCAGCCATATCCTGGTAGGGTGTGAGCGGGGAGTCCTCGAGGTTCGTGAAGTGGCCGCCGACGGCGATGGATCCCCACGTTTTCAGGTAGGCGCTCAAATGTTCGCCGACGGCTCTTGGCTGCAGACCCAGCGAATTGCCACAGAAGTAGATGCCTTCGTCGTCTGGACCAGAGGCCGCGGCGGTGGTTTTCGCGTCATCGGCGAGCGTTTTCCGCTTGAGTTGGGCTTTGGTTGGAACCACGAATTCGTGTCGGAAAGTCTTCGGTATCTCCGTGCTACCATCGAGGGACTGCGCAAAGTCCAGCGAGAGGGCATCCGCTGGCCATTCCGGCTTCTTTCCCTGGCGGAGTTGGTGGATGGCGTTCGGAACGTCCATCTTGCGACGATGTACTGATTGTCGAGCTGTTGGTGTAGGGCGTGAGGATCGTGATCCTGGCGTGCGTTGTGAACGGGCGTAGGAACATGGAAAAAGCGACTCCCGCGACTTATATCCGTTCTAGGCGGGCGATTACGTCTTGATTCGATGCCTTCCGCTTTCGTCCCTTGGCTTGCATCCGACCTCTGGTGCCAAGCTCCCGACGAGCTTCCGACCGACATCCGTCCCGACGGACTTCGACGAGATCCGACGAGCTTCCGACAGACCTCCGTCCCGACGCGTGCCGGCTGCGCTTCCGTGAGGAATCGTACGTCACGCCAGCTTTTCTTGCCCGTACCATGCTGGAAAGGGCCGTCTTTGGTGAATAAATGCGCTCTTCTCCGCCGCACTGAAGGTGTACTTCCCGGACGGCATCTTGTGTCACCTCACACCGAGCGTCTGCCGACATGAGCCCTCATAAGATAGACCTGCTTCCTTCTCCTGCAGCCCTCCAGCGATACGGCATTTCCAGGAACGGGTTTCTGCCCTCCCACGCGCCTCTCAGCCGCTTGCCGCACGACTATTACCAGCCCTGGGAACGGATCGTCGAGAGGCTTCCGACGCTGATCGAGGCACAGCAGATACGATCATGGGTAGACAGACTGCCCATCCTCGAAACCCGTCTCTTGGGCGGCGAGCCAGAATGGCAGAGAGCACATTCCATCTTGGCTCTCACGGCGCAAGGTTACATTTGGGCAGGCCCAGAACCATCAGAGGTAAGCGAATGCCGGATGGTCAGCCTTGCAGGGCGGCTCGCTGACAAGCAATGCAGCGGTTGCCTCCTGCCATCACGGTTCCCCTCCTCCAGACGGCCGAGCATCTCGAGGTACACCCGGTTGCAACGTATGCGGCGCTGAACCTGTGGAACTGGGCACCCCTCCTGGCGGACGCAGACCTCACCCAGCCAGAGAGTCTGGTGGCGCTCCACACAGCGACGGGCAGCGACGACGAATCGTGGTTCTTCGTCATCTCCAACGCCATGGAAGCCAGAGCCGGACCACTGATCGAGAACATGCTCTCCGCCATCGACGCCGTCGAATCGGACGATGCACCGAGGGTAACCCGCGCCCTGGAACACTTCAAACAGGGTATCGAGAGCATCGGGGAGCTTTTGATGCGTATGGATGAGCGATGCAACCCGCAGGTGTTCTACCACACGATCCGCCCATTCCTGGCAGGAAGCATGAACATGGAGGCTGCCGGCTTGCCCAACGGTGTGTTCTACGACGAGGGTCGAGGGAAAGGCTCGTGGAGGAAGTACCGCGGCGGGAGCAATGGGCAGAGCTCTTTGCTGCAGTTCTTCGACGCCGTCCTTTCCGTCGACCATTCCCAGAGTGGAAGCTTCCACGCCGAGATGCGGGGCTACATGCCAGGTCCCCACGCCAGGTTCCTGGACGACGTCGAGGCCATCGCAAACGTTCGCGGATATGTCGACAGCCACCAAGAAAACTGGGAGCTTTTGACAGCGTTCAACGAGGCGGTGGCAGCCCTGAGCGGATTCCGGGATCAGCACATTGCTCTGGTGACCCGGTACATCGTCATACCCAGTCGGATGGGCAAGCCGCTCCACTTGGTCAAGCGCAAAGACATCGCGTCCGCCTCTACCCAGATGGTGTCGGATGAGCCGCAGACACGAGAGCTGGTGGGAACCGCAGGCACCAAGCTGATACCTTTCTTGCGGACCTCGAGAGACGAAACCAGCCAAACGAAAGTCGTGTGAGGCTGGCTGGTAAAAATCCGGCCTTTCCACGTTCTTTCCTGGCTGCAGCCGGCTGGCATGGTCAGGCATGGTCGCCGATCAGTTGCTGGTCATAGATGGGGAAGAGCGGAATGTCGGCGACCGTTTCTCCCTCCACCGTATGGGTACCCGGCTGGAGAAAGTCCTGGAGGCCTTGGTCGTTCTCGTTGGGCCAGGGGAAGGCGAAGATGTCGTCGTCGTATATGGACCAGTCGAAGGGCGCCGATGCAAAAGCGTTCGGTGGCGCCGCACGGGAGGTGGAGGCCTGGGGCGTGGGATGAGGTGGGCCGTTGTTCGGGTGGGGCCGAATGCTCGGTTCGTGAGATAGTAAGCCAAATAGTTCTGCGGAAGCCTTTTTCCGTCGCAGGCGCAGATGCTGCTCCCTCTTCCTCGCGTGTGCAACTGTGACTTCCAGCAACGATTGGACAATGAGCGAGTATTGGCGAGCGTGCGGGTCGATTACGCCGAAGAAGTCCAGGCAGCGGATGGAACGCTTGCAGTCCTCCTTCAGGCCCAGTCCGGAGCCGCCGAGGATGGCGACCGCTAGAACAAGTGAAGCAGTGAACAGCCAGGAGCTAGGACCATCAGTGCGAGGCTGGAGGAATCGAGCTGGGGTCGCTTACACGATGAGCGGCATCCTGCGCGGCATTCGGCCTGAATCGATCACAGCTTGCACGGTTTCCACCAACGACACGGCGGCGTCGAGAGCGGCATCTGCGTACTTGCGCTTGCTCTCGTGGTCACGATGCGTGCCTCTGCCTTTGAGCGAAGCGCCCATGTGCTCGTACAGCTCGTAGATGAGGAAGGGCCGCGTCAACAGCATGATCCCGTAATAATACGAACACAGCGTGGAACACGCGCCGACAACTACTTCGCGGGTGACGTCGCCGCCAGAAAGTCGCGCGGTGATGTCGGACAGCCTGCGGAGCCAGTTGGACGCCCAGTTCTTCAGCTGTCGCGAGACGTAGTCGGCGATGCCTTGTCGTGGAATCAGCACCCCATCATCAAGCGAGGAATCGGGCATGGAAACACGCGTTACGGAATACATACGCAGGGATATGCGCTTGCGGGAATAGACCTCCTCCACGACGCGTTCGATGATCATGAAGATCTGCACACTGGCATCCAACACGTCGGTGACGCTCTCGCCCGTCGTCTCCTCGACGCTATACTTCACCGTACAATCCACATCCGACGTTGAAGGTGGCCGGCCTAGCACGTTGCTGATGAGTTCATCGACGACCCGAAGGCTCTTCCAGATGCGGTCGCGGATCGTCCGGACAGGTTCGCCAAACGAGGCATTTACTTCGGTTCGGTGGATGCCGATGGCGTAGGCAGCACGGGCAGTCAAGGCTGGAGTCGTCAGCGGCGAGCCCTCGTGACGGGAAAAGTCCACATCCGAACGTTGCGCCGACCAGCGTCCGGAGCCGGTGAAACGCACGGGACATTGTCACTCTCATCTTTCAACTCTCAAACCGGAACCTCACCAAAAATGGCACCGCATCCCAAGGCAACTTCGAGAGCTTGCCGTACTTTGCAGAGTGAAAATGTGCTTACAGAAATACAAGTATGCGCCGTTGGGCTGGAAAGCTCGAAGCATGAACATGGCGACCAGCGCATATCCTCGCACAATGGAAACGTTCATGCTGCTGCACATATGCTTCAGAAGCAAATCTCTCGCGTGTCCGAACCACGCGTCGGCTTTCTCCTCGCAGCTTTCTTGTGCGCCGATGGCGAGTACGAGGTAGAAGACGGCAGCTGCGGTGTCGTCTGGATGGGGCTCGAGACCGCTGGCCCATGTCCGTGTCTCTTCCAGCAACTCCTGGTGTCGAAACAGGTCCACGAGGCCGCTGGTAGCCACGGTGTACGCCTGGATGAGGCATTCGACTTGGCACGGATCCACCGGGGGACATGGCTGTCTGTCCGCGGAGCCTGGGCGCGCGACTTCGATGATGGAGTCGCGGGCAGCTTGCACGGAAACACCGTCGGGGTCGACCTCGGAAGCGATGAGGTATCGCACGGTCTGCAGAAAGGAGAGAGGCGCACAATCTCCAATGAAGATGAGCTTCCCCTGAGCATCGCGGAGGATTCGACCCTCCAGAGGGACGGCCGTGTCTTCTTGACGGTCGTCCCGGTGCAGGGTGGGCGACGGCGATGTGCGAGTTTCGGCGGCACCGTGGCTCCTGCTCCTGACATGCGACGGAGTGCCTTCGCTGCGCCTTTCATGGTCGTGCGGCGTGTGGCCGGCGGAGTGCACTCGAGGGCGCGCCTGCGATGCGGCGAAGGCGCACGAGGCTGCGCGGCCCTTCCGCGCACAGTACGCGCATGGCTGTTCTCCGTCGCACTTGACCTTGCGCTGCCTGCAAAGGTCGCAGGCCGCCGAAACGCGGTCCAGGCGGCGTCGCTTTCCCGGAGCAGCTGGTGAGCCTGGGTCGGTGGTCATGGTGTTGGCGGGCTCCGTCGGATGGTGATCCGAAGTCTTTCGTCGGCGCTACTAGGCACGTTAGCCATGTGCCGTTAGCGCTCATAGGCAGCGTTGGCGGTAATATGTACCGTTTTTGCCAATACGCAGCGTTAATTAGCGGTAATATGTACCGTTGGCGCCAATACGCAGCGTTAGCGGTAATATGTAACGTTACGAGCCAGCTTGGACACCAAGGGCGCAACTCCACGTCCACCAGCCAGGTCATTCTTGGCTTTTTCTTCGTCGAAAGACGGGCGATCTAGCCGTCAAAGTCAAAGAGCCTCATACCTGGCAGTCTGACATTTTATTGCAGCGTGCAGCGCGGTGCATCGCAGGTGAGTGTGGGAAGGGGAGCGATTCTCGACATCGGCATGTCGGAGACGCTACTCTCGCCACGTGACCAGAGACATACTTATCATGAGCTACCCCATCGCGTAATCGTGACACAATCTGCAGAATACATGTAACATTGAATGCTACCCCGTCTCAATATGCCCTATCCCTGGATTACCCACACGCATTCAGCCTTCCTCTCCACTCTCCCTTCATGAACCAGGATGACTATCCAAGTCAAAAGTTCGCCGCTCAAAGCTCGCATGACTGGCTAGTTGAGTTTTCTCCATAATTCAAGGTGGATGTTCAGCTCCACATGCTGCACATACGGCGACGGACGACACCACGCCGCACGTGGAGATCGCCAACATCATCCAATTGTGCGGCGTATTCATCGACGCTGAAGATATGAAATCCCGAAACGAACGAACACGGTACGCCCTGTCCCAAGGTACACGCCGAGTGGCAGGCAGCGGCGCATCTTTTCTTTCTCAAGAAGCAAATCGCAATCCTTCCTGTTGTGCATCTGGTTTGATTTTTGAAACTGAGGCGATGGGTCGCCTGTTGTAGCTGTTATGGACGGGAGTCGGCTTAGACGGACACACTGGGATGGTGCCATGTTCCGCCTTTCCATAGATTCAGTTCTTCTAAAGCTGGTAGCACCAGCCTCGATGATGCTCCACATCAAAACACTCCACTTCTTGTCTTGAGACCCTTTGAGTACCGTTCCTTGACTCTACCCATGGTATGCTTTCACTGACCAACGCGATCTTAGTTGGGGCGTTGTTTTTGCAAGTTTGCTGCGTGCGATGTAGAACCAAGGCACCAGTAGATGAGGATAAAGTAATATCCGAGAATGATCGAGCGGTTTGCGCAGGCTGAAAGGTGAAGTGAGTAGTCCGCACCTCTTCAAAAGGAAGAAGGATAGGTGGCAAGAGTTGGGCTGTTAAACCGGACGATCAGAGTACCGAATATGATCGAGAAACCTATGGTGGCTAGAAGAGGTATGTCTGGCATGACACTGCGGTGTTGCATGGTTGATTACAAGAGGAACCTACATGCAGAACATGTACTGCTTCTATTTCAGGCGGACTATTACTGCAAGGATATTACTTGCCGCGTTGGCTTTTGATTGCAGCGTGCATGATTAATCGTATACCCCATATCAAATACTCAAACCCATTGCGTGAAGTGGGTTGATTCTATCACTGTGGGATTTGATATTTGCGCGCTGATAATATGGGTTTGTACCGCCTCTCAAGCCGATTGTTGCTGTGTTGGTACCGCATGTTGATAAGGAACGCCTGCGCCTTGCCTACATACATGTGGAATATCTGGTGCATAGAAGTCGGTATCTGTCGACTGTTCCACTGCATATGGTACTTAGTACAACGCTGACTTTCTTATCTTGTTTAACCATCTCTTCCGCAGCGGCCCCATGCACATACCACTCTTCTTCCATGCGGTTCTGCCTAGTGGAGTCCAACTCTTTCACCATACGCGTGTTTTATTCCCAAGCACCCCTCTTTTTAATAAAAAAACGTCAATCAAGTGTATGGTCCCTAGACATTTATTCTCAAATGTAGATACCGTCTTCTCAAATTAATACCAGCATCCGCCAACTAACCATATCAGCCTTCCGCGACTTGGCTTGACAGAAAGACTAAGTGGAGGAAGGACGACTATAATGGAAGCTTGTAAATTTTTTGACGAAGCTGGTACAGAGCGGAGAATGTAAGGAGTGTCTGACGGAAGAAGAGAGGTAAACACTTACACTTCCCGTGTATAATAGTAGAGCCATAGAGCCGTAATGTCTTTTGATATGTTACACTAGGTACAGGCAGCAATACTCTTCCCTAACATTAACAGAGTTAGAATTCAAAACTTTGCAATGCCTCTTGCACTCTAAATGAGTAATAAAACGTAAGAACAATAACAGAATTCTGCCCCGGCGCAATACTGAGCGAGGACCACAAGCTAAGAGACTAAGAAAAGACACACATATCTAGAATAATAACTAAGGTCTTTTGAGTATTAGAAGCACAATTGACAATAAGTAGTGCTAACAATTATTTGCCGTTAGAAAAAGGAACTAAAGATTCTAGCCCAAAACATAGATAGGAGACAAGAAGAACTAAGTAGAGAAGACGTAGAAGTATAAGTACTAATAGCAATCTCTCTAGTATTAAGAAAAACAAGCGTCGATTAATAGAGGAACAACCTTAGAAGTTAGAGAGGTAATAATTAATATTTATACTAGTGACTGTTACAGTAGTAGGTGTATTAGAAGTAGGCATTCGCTCGTAGAAGAGAAGGTGTATTAGAAGTAGGTGTATTAAAAGTAGGCATATTAGGAGTAGGCAGGCCTAAGCAAAACGTTAGAAGTAGGCGCGAGAGTAATCTGCTTTAGGCTGCTTGCCTATGTACTACCTTCTATAAACAGATTATAAATAAGGATTCAAAAGAAAGAAAAATAGAAAAAAAGAAAGAAAGATAATTAGATAAGATAAGTGCTACGCTTATGCTGCAGTATGTCCTGTGGTATATACTAGAATAGCCCTACTAGAAGAAAACCTTAAGAAAGCGTCCTACTTATAAAAAGACTAGGAGATTATATACTTTAAGTAATTCTAACGTTTATTAGAGAGTACACACAGTAAAGCATAGCCTAGAACTAATATTAGTATAGTTTTTAAGCCATCGCACATATTTACTATATAAAGGACAAATTAAAACTAGAATAATATTTTAGTGAGACCCTAGACCCTTATAGCCTAATAGCGACTACGGTTCTAGAATGGACTCTTAAACAACAAACCTATAAAAGATAATAATATGCTAACTAAGTAAAGCTTATAATAAAAGCTATTTAAACTAATTCTTACTCTTTTTTAGCTTAATAACTTAAAGGGAGCAAAAGCTATATTAGAGGCCAATCTTATAGAAAGGAGTAAAAAGTTTCGCTCTAAGACCTCTAAGTTAATTATTATAGGTGTTACAGTTAAGACGCAGAAATTAATTACTACACTTAACTATTATTCTATTAAGCGGATTAGAAGAAAGAGACACTAGTATAAAAGCATAATATTAATTAGTAGGAGGAGTAAAAAGGGTAGGTTAGCTAGTTAGAAGATAGTAATATAAAGTAGAAGTGGGAATGAGTGTAGTATAGCTATGTAGACAAGAAGATAATTATACTTAACGGCTTTATTTAAGTGCAAACATATAAAAAAAAGAAAGAGGTAGTAGGCAAAAATATAATATAGATTAGTAGAAAAGAGAAGAATAGATTAGCTAGTTAGAAAATAGTAATATAGAGTGGGTAAAGTGGGTATAGACGCTAAGGCTAGAGTAAAAGTAACGCTAGTATAGCGTAGTTATATAGAGAGGGGCGAATACTTAGGTTAAATTCTAACCCTAAACAAACGCTTATTCTCTCTTATGCCCTAATTCCTTACTATTATTCTTAGTCCTATTAATTTTATTATTTAACTTATTTACTAGAACCTATCTAGGTTATATTTACACTAATAATAATACTCTTCTATTTAAAATAAACAATACTATTAGCAATGCTAATAAGCTAATATTATTTCTACCTCCGCCGCCCTTCTACGTGTCCTTCCATAGCGCCTAGCCATAAGGCTAGACAATACTAGTAAAAGAGGTAAAAATCCTAATTTGGCCCTTATAGTATATAGTATAGAGAAAATAGCTAAGGTAATAAAGTATTTTAGAGTCTATAGAGGCGAGCGTAAGTATAAAGATAAGAATAAGTGTATAAATATATTATTAATAAAGTTCTTATTAAAGGCGTAAATAAGTATAAATTTTATTATTAATAGAGCTACTATTAAACGTAAACTATTATTAAAGGCCTATATAACTATAGAATTCTATTATTAATAAAACTATTTTTAAAGACGTGTATAAGCGTAGAATCCTATTAAAGCTATTACTAAAGGCGTAAAGAACTCTTAGATATATTTAATTATAAGAAGATTTGCTTAATAGCAAATAATTGTAGTAGTATTAAGTAAGAAGAATGTCTAGGTTGTTTAAGAGTTTACCTACTAAAGGGGATAAGAGAGGGCATAGTAGTAGAAGGTAATAAGAAGGCAATAAATAATAAAAGATAATAAGAAGATAAGTTAGAAAGTGCTAAGCTAATTGTGTAGAAATGGGTATAGTAATTAATAATAGTATAGATATAAGGGCGAGTACGCTACTTACTGTTAAACTATTTAGAAGCGCTAAGAAAGCTAAAGTAGTATTTAATACTATTAACTAGCTCCTAGGCCTCTAGCGTAGCCTAGTTGTATAGCGTTATTACAGATGGCAGAAGAGCTAGAAAGCGCTTAAGGTACTTAGATGCTTTAATTAATATTAAATTTAATTTTAGTATAAGGTAAAAGATACCTTATAAGCGCGTCTTTAGCTTTGGGTAGAGTTAAGTATTTAATATAAGCCCGCGTCTAAGTTTAGCTTTGCTAAAATTAGTACTAGCCATATTATATAATAATATAGCTTTGGCTAAGGTTAGGCATGTATTATAAGTGTAGTTATAGTGTTTAGAAAGGTTAAGTAGTATTTAAAAGAATAACTAGAAATAGTATTAGAAGAGCTAATATAGAGCCGCTTATTATTATTCTAAATAAAGTCTAAAGTACTAAACCTATTAATTACGTCTTTAAAAGGGATGGTAGTATTATTATATACTTTGCCCGCTTATAGCCCTACCTAGTTCTAATAAAGTCTTAGTGTAGAACTATTTTCTTAATCTTTATATAAATAGCCAGCCCTAAAAAGTGCTAATTTAGACTTAGCTCTCTTAACACCATACTCTTAGTAATACTCTAATAGTCTTTCTTAACTTTATTCTTATTACTAAGAAGTGCTAGACGTAGTGTTAAGTGTATATATCTCTAATATTAACTTTTGCCTTAACTAAGTGTAATAAACTTATTTGCATAATGGCTATATATAGAGTGCTACGTAATATAGTAATTAAATTAACTAGGCATAGTTAAAGAAGTACTTAATTACTATAGAGTTAGTTATAAAAGTATTAATACTAGTAGTAGTAAGTCTAATTTTACTATTACTAGCAGACGCTCCTCTAAAAAGCTTAGAAAGGCTAGAAGGCTAGCTAGTAGTTAATAAGCACTATCTGGATAGGCTACCTACCTACCTAAGATAAGGCATCTACTATAGGTAATAAGAGGCGAGATAGACTAGCTATACTATAAAGCGGTTTAAGCAACTATATTTAGCGCTAAGGCTTATTTTAACGCTAAGCCTACTATATAGCCTACTACCTCTTATTAAATAGTAAAATGTATAGGATAGCTATCTACGCTATTAGAGTTAATATTAAATATTATAATATCTAGTGTTAAGAACACAGCCTATATTCTTAACACTATTAGACTAGAATATGTGTTAAAAGAGTTATATAGGCAATACTAATAGTGTTATAGGACTATAGATAATATAGGCTAAAATAAGTAAGGCTATTATAATTGCGCTAATTCTACTTTAATTATAGTATATAATAGTATATAGTGCTAGTAATAAGTGCTAGAGAATAGGCAATATCTTAATATTAACCTAGTTAGAGATATTTAAAGTTTCTACTATTAGGGTTTATGTCCGTACACCGTACGGGCAAGGGCACCTAAGGGTGTTAAGGTTTTAATATTGCCGCACGATGGCATCACGTGGGGATTACGTGATGCCCGTGTGCCGCGGCCCGTGCGCCGCAAGATCTTCTCCTTTCCATCTGCACCCTCTCTAGAGACAAGTAATTAATACTAAGTTATTCTGTTATGTTATTTTCTTTTCCTTGTATAATCGCCCTGTACACTCTCCATGCTTGCTAGTATAGAGGATTAGAATTCGATGTCTATACAGCTAGCTATAGAGTACCCATTTAACACTAATTAGTGGTTAACTAACCCTTAACTGCAAATTAGTAAGAGTGAAGACGAATTGTATGAGTTGTTATTAGCTATATAATTTGTTTCGCATACCCTATCCTCTGTACGTAAGAGGATAGCAGACTAAAAACTTTATAAAGTTAGTAAGTAGATGTCGCTGCTATACAAAACAAAGGAAGCGATTATATAAGATGTTATTAGCTATACAATTTGTTTTATTATACCCTATTCTCTATACGCAAGAGAATAGCAAATTAAACCTTTATAGAGTTAGTAAGTAGATGTCGCTACTATACAAAACATAGGAAGCGATTGTATAAGATATATAAAACCTATCCTTATCTATAGAAATAGCAGATTAATTCTTTTATTAAGTTAGTAAGTAGATCTCGCTACTATACGAGATTTAAGAGAAGATAGTGCACTAAGCACACTACTAGTAACTGTACAAAGACATAGTTAGACAATAATAAACCCTAATAAAGCGCGACCCTCTGTACAACCGACCTATTGAACGAACCAGTCACGTAATGGCTACCCCTACCACCTCGCAAGAAGCCTCTACCGCCTCGCACAAAGTCCCTATCGCCTTATAAGACAACACTAATGTGCCTGAGTATACTGGACTGTACAATTGGTATATTAAAGGAATAGGAATATTAGAGGAAACACTACGCAAGGGAACAAGACCTGTGTATTAGAATAATGAGATTAATATGGCAAACAATCCTTCTTAGTTAGAAATGCAATTGTACGCGGCATACACTATTGCTGAGTATTATGCGTTATACTAGAAAGGGACAGCTTTCTTAGAGTTATTCTAGGAAGACTTTAAAGGATAGGAAGAACACTATTTTTTAGAGTTAGGCCGTGCGTATAAGAGAGAGCTTGTAGCAGTCCTAAGAGAAAAGGGCATTAAGCTAAGGATAGATACTAGAGCCATAAATACTAGCAAGCTATACGAAGTAGCCTAAGGCAATACAGATACTACTTATATAACACTGCCTTTGCCAGCTCGCTTAACTCCTTGTACGCAAAACACCAAGGCCAATCTCAAAGACATCTAAGCTAGTTAGGCTGTTGCACGAACCTGAACAGAGTAAGCCGCTGCCACTATAGGCACCTACACAGCTATAGGTCCCTACAGACATCTTAAGAGAACCTTTACATAAGTACTAAAGACAATCCTATTTGTACGAATAACTAAATAAACCACCACTCTTCGCATATGGTGCCTAACTACTATTTCGCCCACCTGCTCGCGATTATTAAACACTGTATAGAATAGAGCCACTACTAGTCAAACGCAAATTATAGGCACTATACTAATCTACATAGACTAAGCCTATGCTATAATCCAATCCAACCTGTATAAGCTTCCACCTAAGCACAACCTACCTCCTTAAAGAATTCTAGCTAATAAGATAATCTAATTTTAAAGGCATGGAACAAGGATAATAACTATACTAGAGCTCTATACAATATTTTGGCAGACAAGACTAGTGTCAGATTAGAGCCGTGTTGCCGAACAAGGGCACGTGGTCGGCTCCACCCTCTAAATTAGACCTCGAGCCAACAAGTCATAGAACACACACAATACAACTGTTCATCTATCTTATCTATTAGACCCCTATCTTAATAAGCTTAAATAGTGCTCAAATCTAACAATTAAGAGTCTTACTGCCTTAATCAACCCTAAGAAAAGACAATGTCGCTGTCAACGCTCCGCGACTCAACAATCGTGTTAACCAATTACACTAATTATACACCATGGCTGCTGCAGCTAAAAGCGCGATGCGAGCCAATGGATATATGGCCTATTATTAGTCCAGATGGAGCCAAACTCCCACGCGAAAAGCCGACACCGCCGTCGCCGCTAGAAATAGCGAGTTACCAGCCGATTATTCCGCGCGTAAACAACAACGATTAACAAAACCCTCTAACGCGCCTATTAGAGCTATTAAATTCAGGCCTTAAGGCATATAAGGAGGACATTAAGTTCTACAAGATACAGCTTAAGGACTACAAGATTAATGTTGGAGCGTTGAGATCCTTAGTCGAAAGTTGAGGCAATTGTTGATTGTAACTATTGAGCTATGGGAGCCCCGTATACTCCTGAGTAGAGCACGGGCCAAGGCGCTGACGTAATCACAGCACCGCTGACGTACTCACCTAAAATCCGTCACAATTAAGGACAAGGAATACTAAGAGGAGAGAACAAGTCTTAAGAAAGTAATTTATCTATATCCAATTAACTGTGTCGCAACACCTGCAACGTAACTGCTGCAAGCCTAGAGAGCAGATCTGGCAATGGATCAAATCTCTAACGCAGACAGTAGGCGTTGATAAGGAAGATGAGCGGGATAGGGCGGAGAGCGCGATACCTACAGGCTCTTAAGCCGATAAGACAACCCTCAAACTAGGATACCTGGCTAACTAAGTATAATTAGGCAGCTACAGAAGCAGAGACGAACAATGTCGCTAAAGTACAATTAATCTATGATACTATAAAGGACTTCCTAACTGCGATTATAAAGGCTGCCCCCACCTAGGGCGTGTCCTTTTAAGAAACTAGACGCTAAGACGCAGATATGACAAGGAAGGAGATAATAAAACGCTTCTAAGAAACATATAGAAATACTCCACCTAATTAAGGGCAAATAGCATAGGGGCGCCTTTACTGCTAGTGAGCTATCTCTCGCTGCTAGTGGTGCATCCACCCTAGGCACTAACAGGGACGCCTCTCACGCTGCCAAAGACGCGCCATTTTCTACGAATAACTAACGTGGACAGGGGAGACCTTAACAAAAACGATCCTTTAGTTAAAGTACTATATCTAAGCAGTCCTTAATAGAGGATACAATAGCAGTTAAAGGCAGAAAAAAATGCCCTACTTGTGGACAAAGGCATAGTCTAAAAGACTGCTTCTACGCATATCTAGAACATGCACTAGAGTGGTTTAGGCCACAACCTGGCTTTACAGACATAGTACAATATAGGATTAGAAATAATTTAGATCTACAAGAGGAGATAAGGAAGGTAAAGAGACTAAGGTCTTAAACCCCACAAATTAAGAATTTATATACCCCTACTACTGAGATTAATAATAATTGACTAGATAGACGGAAAATTTCCACTATCTAAGCCAGCTTCAATGCGGCATTATATTAATCCGATTCTACAAGCTACCTACTACAATACTCCTTAATCCTTGATTTAGGCACCACCTGCCACATCGCGAACAACCTCAATCGATTTGTCTCATTTCGCCCTCTATCGCCTGGAGACTTTATATAGGCTGGAAATACACAAATATAGGTTAAAGGATATGGCACGGTTCACCTTAAACTAAAGGGCCCAGTTAGACGGCGGATACTACGCCTTAATAATATGGCCTATTACCTAGACCTTCTATGCAACCTAGTGTCTTTTAGGATACTACAGCGTCAAGGGCTATAGTAGGATACTAAATTAGAACCTACAAGCCTAAAGCGAGCAGATAACACAGTTATTGCTAAGCTGCAAGAGCTCTACAACTAATAGGTTCTAGAATACTAACTAGAACTAATAGAACAGGCAACCTTCCACACCCACAGGATCACCTCACGCACCAAGAGATCCCCGCAAAAGGCAGACGCACTGCGATGGCATAAGCGACTAGGGCATCTAGGCCCTAGTGCTCTTTAAGCACCTAGTGAAGCAATCTAAGGGGGTGCGGATTAAAGGCATTACTACAGTACAGTGCGACGCCTGCGGACAAGCCAAATCTAAGAGGTTAATCCGCCGAACACCACAACTAATTAATAAAGGACTAGGAGAACGAGTCGCAATAGACTTCTATAGCTACAAAGATGGCAGCTTAACAAAGAGAGAAGAGCTAAATGCTAATTACTAATTGATACTTAGGACTAATATGGGATTTCTACTTCAAGGACAATCGCACAGCTCGATCTATTATCCAAACTTTGGCCACTTTTACAAAGTTCATAAAGAAACCAATTTAACCTTATAGTTAAGGTAATTAAAGCGGACAACGAAATATTCACAGTTAAACAAGAAGTTAATTAATAGTGCACAGCCTAGGGGATTACAATTAAGCCTTCAGCACCTGACACACAAAGCACAGAATAGGGGAGCTGAACGCTTAGGGGGTGTAATAAAAGACAAAGCCTGGGCAATGCGACTTAATACTAACCTACTATAGGAGATGTGGCTAGAGATTACCTAGTTAGCTGTCTACCTCTATAATTAAACGCTAAACTATGCGAATTACTAGAGAACACTATACAAAGTCTTTTTTATAATAGTGGCCTTCTAGAATAGAGTAGTTACAGCACTATAAAAGCCAGATTAAACCTATCTTAAGGCATATAGGTGCAAAGCTTTTGCAATAACAGATAATACCCGCCGTAGCAAGAGCAGGCTACAACGTCTCGACCCAAAGGCGTGGATTAGATATCTGGTAGGATACCAATCCTCCAATATCTTTCGGATATAGATACCCTTGCTTAGGAAAGTAATTAGCACCCAGGACATAGACAGGCTCGGCTTGCTGCTGCGCAGCTTCAAAAGGACATCCAATTTGCTAAACAGGCTAGAAAAGCAAGGAAGAGCAGCAGTCTATTGTCCCTTAGGAGGGTTCGTGGCAGCGAGCAATTGGTTGTTGAGGTCATTGAGGCCCCGCAGGCGACAAATCGTCGGGGGCGGCATATCAACCTCCCTACAAGATATCGTGATTAGATAATCAAGTAGACTTTTTCGCCATACTTGATTGCCTACTACTGTTCAAAATTAGACGATATAGAGATTTGTGTGAGGCTCAGTAGCTTCAAAAGCATTTGACGATGTTCGGCAAAAACCGTGCGCCAGGTGAGCCCGTGCGTCAGGCGAGAAAAAAAAACGGGTAACGTGTCTGTGCGCGTGCCGAGCCACTTCGCGTGCCGAGCCACCCAACACCAAAACGCTAAATAATCGCCTGAATTTGACGCGTCATAACTCCACTAATATGGGGGCAATCGAGGATGCGATTGCAGCTATTAAATCTTTAAATCTAGGGGAATTATTTTCGTACAGAAATATTGCTGCCACCTATGGTGTAGATCGAACTACGTTATCCCGAAGACATAAGCGCGTTCAGGCACTAAATAAAGCCAAGAACATTAACTAGTAGAAACACAACCTACAGCAAGAGCAGGAGCTTGTAAAATATATTAAAGGACTTACAGAGAGACATATACCACCTACTAGGGAGATAGTACAAAATTTCGCCTCTATAGTAGCCAAGGAAGCAGTTAGCGAGAGCTGGGTTACCCGCTTTATTAACTAACACAGCATTCATCTTATCTTGCAATAGACAGTCGGCATGGACAGCAATCGCCACAAAGCTGATTTAGGGGATAAATATCGCCTCTACTTTCAGCTCCTACATAACAAGATCAATTAATATTAAATAGATCCTTGTTATACCTATAATATAGATAAGAAAGGCTTTATAATTAGTGTTGTTGGCAGATTAAAGAGAATATTCAGCTAACGAATGTGGGAGAAGAAGGAGGTTAGGGCATTACTCCAGGATGGAAACCGCGCGTGGATCACGCTCCTAGTATGTATATGCGCCAATAGATCTGCTCTGCCTCCTAGCCTGATCTGTAAGGCTGCCAACAAAGGCATCCAATCAGCCTAGGTAGAAGATATTAAGGTAGGAGAATATAAAGTCTTTATCACCTTATCACCCTCTAGCTAGACAAACAACAATATTAGTCTTGCCTAGCTTAAACAGGTATTTCGATCGCTGTATAAAAGAGAAGACTCAACGAGCATATTGGCTCCTAATCTTAGACGGCCATAGATCCCACATTACAATAGATTTTATCGACTACTGTGATAAGTATAGGATCCTGCTTGCTATCCTGCCTCCTTATTCAACTTATACGCTTTAGCTACTTAATATTGCAATGTTCAAGCCTCTCTATTAACTGCCTACTTAGCTGAGCTCTCGAAATACCTCAATGCAGGCCAAGGCCTAGTTTCTATTAAGAAGGGCAATTTCTTCCCACTATTCTAGAAGGCATAGCAGGCCTCCTTTAAGGAATCAATAATCCTTAGCTCTTTTAGAGCAACAGGCATATCACCACCTAATCCTAATCCAATCCTTGATAGATTCACTAGATCTCAAGAATTAAGAGAAAGCTCCTTATCCCTACTGAGCGATCATGATTAGAGAAAGGTGGATAGGCTCGTACGCTCTGCAGTTAAGGATTAGAGTAGTAAGGATACGCAGAAGCTTCGTTAATTGCTCTACTATCTATTTGTTTAAAAATAAGCTACTCTACTATAATATTAATAGGCTTAGGGAGGCACTATCTACAAAGCAGAAGCGTAAGAAGAAGGGCAAAGCTCTAGAGAACTCCAACAGCGCAAGGAGTATCACAGTGGGTCAGTGTTCTAGTCACCTAGGAAGGTAAGAGAGGCACGTGTTCGTCAATCTATCAAGGAGCAGGAGGAGATAAGGAGCAGCAGCTTTAAAAAGCAGAGACAGCAGAGCTAAAGAAGGCAGCTAGACTATATAAGGAGAAAATCCAGTAGGAAAAGCGTGCTGCGCGAGAGGCAGCGAAGGAGGCAAGAGAGAGAAGGAGAGAGCTAAAAAGGCAGCTTAGCGCGCTGCCTAGAAGTCTGCCCGCGACGCAAAAAAAGCTCTACAGTTATCTAAAAAGGGTAAGAGGAAGGCCTCTTAACTATCTTTATAGAGCAGAAAATATTAGAAACGTGTTGTTGATGCTTTAGATGTTGAGGAGTCCTTAGAGGGCGCATCTGCTGCCCTAACCGTCTCTACACGTCGCGGCCGCAACGTTAAGCTTCTAGACAGATATAAATAGTGCAAATTAATCGCAAGGATCTATTTAGTGCCCCTCTAGAAAATCCTGTAATAATAATATTAATTGTGGGTGGCTCTATAGCTTCATTTTTGCATAAGCTGTTATGGTGTTGGGTGGCTCGTCACGCGAAGTGGCTCGGCACGCGCACAGACACGTTAGGTGGGGTGCGCCATAGGTCGGTGGGGCGGCTTAGGCTTGGTATTGAGCCTCGACTCTAGGATATCATCGCACCCCACATAAATAGCGTTCATAAAGGATCAGTATGCTGTGAGATGTCCAGCGTCCTCGTCGTGTTTCCGATCCATAAAGTTGATATTGTCGTATGCTGACCTCCCGCGCTGAGGCTTTCGCAAAACACCGATGTTGATCGGTTCGTGATTGGCTCGGAATTTATCGGTGCCAGCAATGCGCTTTGCATAATTCAAGGTGCACGAGCTATGTTTACATTTCATTAGCCACAAACAGAAAGTGGTTGCCTAAGACTAGCGAGGTGCGCCTCCCGCGCCAACAACGGTGTTGTTTTCTATTGCACTACGACAACACAGACAACTTCATCAAACAAGAGCTCCACGCATCACTTGTCTGCAAACAATAAATTATTCAAAAGCTTCTCCACCTCCTGCTGGCATTATGGAACAATTCTATCTCGAGAACATTCCCAAATACCACTCACTCGTTGGTGCGCTTAATCCTTGCCCAAAGCCGCGGATATCAAAAGGGGTGCCAGGCCCCAACATGGTTGTCAGTGCCAGAATCAGACCTCGCCCTAAAAATGAACGTTTTCCTTCCGCCACTTTCCCCCGATCGAACCAGGAAAATGTGTTGGATATTCACGATCTCTACACAATCATCCAAGGGGCATTCCGATACTCCGGGTATGAAGCATTGACATACAGCGAGACAGAGTTTTACTAATCTTTAAGTATTTACAGTCCAACAATTACGAAGTCGATAGGCTTTTCCATTCCAACTCAACTACTGAGGAGATCTACGAGGATCTTGTTGCTGACCTTGTTCCGTTTGCCTGGGACGGCGGTATCGGGACCTTATTTGCGTATGGTCAAACAGGTTCAGGCAAGACGTTCACGGTCAGCAGGCTGGAGGAACTCGTGGCAGAAAAACGCTAATGAGCGGAAATCTCGAAGGAGAGAGAGAGATTTACATGACCATCATCGATCTTGCTGGAAACGCTGCATTCGACCTTCTGAGCAACCGAGAGCCAATTTCGCTCCTTGAAGATTCCTCAGGCAATACGCAGATGGTAGGCGCTGTGGAACATCAGGTATTCGACATGGAAGACATGAGGGCTCTGATCGAGCAGGCGACCTCATTCAGACGCACAGCACCAACCCTCAAGAATCCCACTTCATCGCGTTCACATGCTATTTGCCGTATCAGGATCTGGAATGGGGCAGACTGCTCAGACGGTTCATTGTATCTGATCGACCTCGCAGGATCCGAAGCTGCTCGCGATGTTGCAACTCATGGGGCAGACCGCATGCTCGAGACACGGCAGATCAATGTCAGTCTTTCGGTGCTCAAAGATTGCATTCGTGGAAAAGCCCTGGCAGATGCCGTGACATCGCTGGACAGAGAGAAGCTGGGGCCGGAAGTTACCGCATATTCCTTTCAGGCAAAGTGCGCTCACGAGAGTCTTGAAACACGTATTCGATCCAGCCGGTGCCCGCGCTTGCAGGACGGTCGTGATAGCTTGCATCAACCCAAGTCTCGCGGATGTGGGTCCGACTAAAAATGCGCTGCGGTTTGCGGAAATGCTGCGCGTGCTAGAGCCGGCAACGAACGAGACGAGTGCAGACCGAACGAGCGCTATACAATGGACGAACACGCAATTGCAGGAATGGATCAGGGCAAAACGTAAGTGGACTTCATATGACGAACTACCATCATGAACTAGAAACTAACCGGAAATCCGCTCCAGTGTGGCACTCCTGCAATTCTAGATCGTGTTGTAGCTCCGCGAGAATCAGGAGCCCAGCTATTCAAGCTCTCGAGCACAGAAATTGAGTATCGATGTCGACAGTGTCCGGGTGTTAAACTGGAGCAAGCAAAAGCTTTCCGTTGCAAGCTATGGCAGATGTATATTGTTTCGTAAATATTGAATATTGGGTGTTGTCCGTACACCGTACGGGCAAGGCAGCTTGATGGTGTTGAGGTTATCGCACGATAGGCATCACGTGATGCTCACGTGATGTCTGTGCGCTGCGGCCTGTGCGCTGCAGAACCTTCTCCTTTCCATTCGCACCTCTAGATAGAACAAGCAAGTAGTAACAACCAGATCTATTTGCCTCGCACTATCCCTCCGTACGCTGTGTACACCGTACAACACCCTCTCTCTTGCTAAATGAATGTGTAACCATTCTGTTCATGCAGCTAGCTGTAGAGCCCATTCAACAGGTGTAATCTTTTAGATATAGGATAATAGACTCTTCTACTACGAGTATATCTCTTTCCTATCTACTATCTAAAAAATCTTAGTTCTATTTTATATAAGCATACAACTGCGTGGTTGAGTACCTGTGGTGCGATCAGCCACGTCAACCTGTTGCAATCGATCGGATCCGAGCGCGACCGAGGTTGCAATACTAATGTTGAGGTGCACGTCAGCCCAATTGCTGCTACATCACCTCCAAGTCGAGGGAGTCGGTACCCGTGGGTCGGGTCCAGTAGTATCTAACTACATCACTTGTCTTGGTAAAAGACTTTAAAAATGGTGGGCCACCTCCACGCACCTCCCACCACTGCAAGACCTGCAGGAGATGCGCTATTTGGTGTAAAATATACCAAAAAAAGTCGACTGTGATAGTCTATAGAGGGTGTGGTGATCCTGGAGCTGTTGCGTTGAGTTTGAAAGGATGTAGCTAAGTCCGGGGCTAGGAGCCCAAAGCTCTGTAGGTGCCGAATAACATATTCTGAGTGCCGAATATATTCTGCCGTTTAGGCAAAATATATTAATCGGCAAATTTCCGCCACACCACTGCTTGGCGTAATTATTTCCCATCTACCACTGTTTTGAATACACTACCACACACGTGACCTCAGCTTGTAAAATATCCCAAATGCCACTGCTTCTATCTTATATGCCACAGCCCCTATCCCGAATGCCACCGTTCTGTGTGGGCTTCGCGCCTCCCCTAGACGCTCTTAGACAGCAGACAAATGCAGTTTTACACAAAAAGTGTTGGTTCCACGTCGGGTCGTGTATACACGGTAAACAGTAATAAATAGATAGTCAAAGGTTCTGGTTGTAAGTTGTTGTCCTATCCTCACCGTGGAGGTGAGGATAGGGCAGACCCCCTGTCAAACACTGGCCAAACAAGGAGGCAAGGCTAGGGGTAGAACCCCTGTAACAACGCTAGCTACTTGGGGAGAGCTACTGCCAACAAAAAGAGAGTCCATATTATGATATTGTTGTTGTTTTAAGTTAGGTGGTAGGACTTCTTGTTATTTGCGTTAGATTTAGCTACCTGCTAAAACCAGAATAGCTTATTACAAGTCGAACGCGATCAACAAGTCGACGCGTTCTGACGCGAGGTCAACACAAAAAACGACAGTTAACTATAATAGCATCCTCCTAGGATTTGCCCAATACTCTATTTATTGGACAGACATTCGCGTTAATCAACAAAGCAAAAGAGTTCGTTCTTTACGTTATAGTAACCTAGAGGCTTTTATTTAAAGTAGCCTCTAGCGATTAGACAAGATTCCACGCTATTTGCCACTTAAGCGAGGAAAAGGAAACTAGATGCAAATTCTTTCTCTAGATCGCCTATATAAATTAATCCGGTTAATTTAAGCTTTAGAAATTGGTCCCCCACACCTGCAATCTTAGCTCCTATTAGGATTGGAAAGCATTAAGATCTGCAAAGCTTATTGCCCACTAACGTGTTTACAAGCGTGCCGTCAGTACAAGCGAGCCGTCAACCCTACTAACTTTCTACACTTAAAAAGCCACGTAGTTTAACAACACATCAAAATTCTATTAATATAATAGCTTTCCTAAATCAAGCAGTATCTATAGAAGCCTTCTTTGCACGTACGTGAGTTGTGCCCAGGCTCCCTGCAGCGCGTGCAGCGCGCTGAAGCCTGCCGGCTCGCACCTAACCGCGCCTGGCTATACCGCGTTTTCTCCCTCTCTAGTTGCTACTCAACAGCCTTCTAAGCAATAATATCCTCTCCCTCTGCCTTTAATAGAGTGCCTCACTTCTAGATCCGCTTCTTTTTGCGCTGTTTACGCGTTATGGCTGCCTTATTTACCCTTCATAGACTAGCTATCTTATCGCGCATAATCACTATCGAATGCGCCATTCTCTCAGCCCCTTTTGTAAGCCAATCAAGCGACTAGATAACTAATGTAGAAGAGGATCCTTAATGCCTTTAGATCCGCTCACAAACTAGAGTTAACTAAGTGCCTAGCTCGCGCGCGTTGCTTAGTGTTGCAGACTCCCATAGGGTCTCTAGTAGGGCTGCTAGCGACGGCGTACGAAGCTTCACATCAAGCTTTAATATCACCGCCTCTAGATTGTGTGGGACTAGCCCAGCGCCTCGAAAGCTTGCGCAGATATTCTCCTTGTAATTGACTGGTCGTAGGCGGCGCGGAAGGCTGGTAGGAACTCAAGCTTAGTGATATGGTTGATGTGGTCGCGTATCAGGCCCTCGACCTGGCGCCCGTACGCCCGCTTCAACGGCGAGAAAACAGCCAACGTCAAGCGGTTGCAGAAGGTGTGACGAATATGGCGGCATACAGAGAGTGTAGATCTTGTTCTTCTTGCAGATCTCCTAGAATTCGAGCGAGTTGTAACTCTTATAGCCATCAAGTATCAGTAGCTAACGCGCGCCCACTCTACGCTCTACTATATGCTTAATAAAATGCCGTAGCCAGGCAACACCAAGCTCGTTCGTAGTCCAGCCATTGTCGCTGAGACCAATAGCCCAGTCACCTGGTATATCGTCGCCCTCGTACCAGGCAGAGAGGTGGTACTGGCCAGCGAAGATGATAAAGGGCGGGATTGCCCACCCAGCAGCGTTGATTCCGTGGATCGCCGTCACCCACTCGCGATTGCCTGGCTGGATCGCTTTTGGCCGGCCACGCCTCTCTGAGCTAGTAACGACTAGCTGGGAGGATATTTTACCCATCAGAAAGCCAGTCTCGTCGAAGTTGAAGGTATCCTCGTCGCAGATACCGTAGGTGGCCTTTGTACGTGCTACTAGCTCAAACCAGGCCTGTATAACCGTCGGGTCCTCGCAGAGGGCTCGCTGTCGATCGTAGGGTCGATTAAATCGCGTTGTGTGAGTGAGGCTGTCTGTTCGCTTGACAAAGTTCCTAGGCCACTGCTGGCCAACGTGGCCTGCGCTGCGCTCAGTGAGCAGCTTATTCGCCATATCTCGTACAGCACCTAGAGTGGGCGCAAAGCCTCTCGCGAATCTAGGTCTAGGTCAAGTATTTGCTCAACAATCACCTCCTCTTCTAGCTTGGTAAGCTTTCTTTGATTTGGGCTGGTAATTGCGTCGCGCAGCAATTCCGGCGCGTCGGTCGCGCAGCGTTGATTGAGGGACGTTAAACGTTAAGGCAGCGCGATTTTCGCTCTAAATCTGATTTTTATTAATAGCTGAGATAGCAAGGAAGATATCTCCTTTGTTATAGGGCAATTGAGTTGTAGTTGGTTAAGGCATTGTAGTTTGCTTATCGCGCGTTACGGAAAGTTGGTGGGGTTGACGGCTCGCTTGTACTGACGGCACGCTTGTAAACACGTTAACAGGAAGATATGGTTAAGAGCGACTTTCAAACAAGGCCACGCCAAATCCAGACTGCTAAAAAGACTTCAGCACTTAAATTAGATATCGTACCTACAAGCGTGGCGCGCAAAGAAGGAGATCTAAAAAAGTGCCTTTATGGACAAGACGAAGTCCTTCTAGCTTATCCTTCTGTTCTTAGAGACGATTACGGATAGCGGGCTTAATACAGATACAGATCTGGATAATAACAAAAACTATACTACTAGGGCGCACGCTGCCATCTTAACAAGTAATGATGGAACCTTTGAGTAGTGCTACGTGGCACTAAGAGCTTGTATTTATGCGTTTTGGCACTCTTAATAGTTTATCTGTGTTAATAGTGCCTATATAAAGTTAGACAAGAACCTGGTTCTCCTTGTTTCTTACAACACTTAACGCTAACAAGGAGATCTTACTATTAATGTGGGGATTTGCCAGAAACGAGTCCAGAGAGTTGTGGCTTGACTTTCTGTATGGGTTTTAGGCAATACTTTCTAGACAACCTTAATACTACTACTAGAAAGAATATAACGATTTTAAGTATCTTTACAATTGTTAGCGATTGAGCAAAAGGTCTAGTTCTAGCTATGGCAGAGGTTTTCCTAAAAGCTTTCTATTATCACTGCACGCAACATCTTGCCAAGAATGTTGGAAACGAATTTGGAAAAAAAATTAAGAGGATATTTAGAGAGCTGCTTGTCAGGTCAAAACTAAGGCAAAATTTAAAGATTTTCTTAACTAGATCGAGTCTCTTTCTACTCCTGCACGTTACTATCTAAACCAGATCGATACAAGGCACTACGCAACATTATATGCACCACTGGTTAATTTCCCACAGTTTAGTCAAATATGTTCTAATATATTCCGAGTTAGTAAATAGCGCATAGATGGTAAGTGAATCTATTAAAAAAGCCTATTGTTTTATTCGGACTAAGACTAAGCTATAGGAAGCTTATGACCTACTAATTCTTTATTCACTTTATTATATATATGGACATATATAATATTGAAGTTCTATAAAAGACGTTATAAACCCTAGAAAAATGAGAAGTATACCAACTATACTATGGCATATTTTTGGAAAGAGCTCGAGGAGAGTAACTAGTACCTCGTGACTCCTTAAGAGCGCGAGAATATAGTAGCTCTAGCCTACTAAGCAAACCTAGGGGACTGGAACACTTGTCTTGTTTAGCTCAAAGCTTAGAAATGCTCTTATCTCGCTTTCTAGGATTACAAAATTTCTTGTAGACATGCGATTACTATCTATTAGTTCTTTAATGCTAAACCTAAGAATTATATCGCTAAGTTCTACAAGATATTTAAGTATCGTAAGCAGTATAAGTACTCTCTATTACCGGTTTTACTAGACAATCTTAAACCTAATGGTATTACAAAGCCACCTCCTTACGCTCCCTTAAGAGGTCGCCTGGTTTAGAAAAGAATAAAGCGACGGACGCGGGAGACAGAGGCCTGGAGAGACTTGGAAATCTAGCATCGTTAGACGGTTGGAAGGAGCAACAGGATGAGGCTTGAAACCGCTATTAATTAGGCACAACATATTTCCCACAACGCCTGGGACGCGTCAAATTATCCCCATTTAGATTACACCTGCCTAGCGCTGCCCTAAACAGATTATACCTAATTAAGGGGTATTATCTTAAACTTCTTAATTAAAGCGTATTTAGCCTATCTTTTATTGCCTAGCTGCTAGACTTATAAGAGCATAGTACCTTATGGCAATAGATTAGAACTATACAAGCGAGTCTCACAGAAATTGAGGCAATAAGAGAACGCCACCAAGTTAAGGGAATTGGACCTGCTAGGCGAGCAGTAAACGGGTACGGGAACGGAAACAACGAACACGGTCAACCTTATATAGAGCACAGGCATCTACAACGGAAGCAGAACATTTAACCTTGCGGTACCTATCCCCTAAATCGCCATTCTCCCAGCCAATTGTAGACTAGCAGCTACGGCCAGACAAGGATGAACCGCAAAGCAGCAGCGGCTCTTAAGTAGATCTAGCCGCTTCTTAAGCCACTTACATTAATTCTACTGTTACGAATAATACCTTTATATTTAGGACATCTAACTCTATTCTAAATATCACTATTAATATCACATTAAGCCCACTAGGAAGAAAACAAAAGACCTATAGCAAGTGAAGATAAAGAAGAGAGTAGTGTCTAAAGCGAAGAGCCTCCAGCCCTATTAACGCGATTAAGAAAAAGAGCTCGAACAGGATAAGTATAAGACTATAGATCGAGGTTTAGATCTATTATAATACAAAATTTGACCTTTCCCTTTATATAAAACTACTGCTGCCCTTGTCTACTATCTGAGAGCGTCTAGGGGAGGCGCGAAGCCCACTAACAGAACGGTGGCATTTAGGATAGGGGCTGTGGCATATGAGATAGAAGCAGTGGCATTTGGAATATTTTACAAGCTGAGGTCACGTGTGTGGTAGTGTATTCAAAACAGTGGTAGATGGGAAATAATTACGCCAAGCAGTGGTGTGGCGGAAATTTGCCGCTATAACTAATCACTTAACGCCCGGGCCCACTCAACGCCCGAAAATTAGAAAAGCCACCACACAATTGCTAAAATTTATATCTTAGCCAATTTAAACAATATAGAGGCTGCGCTTACTATAATCGAAAACTTACTATTAGGCAAAAAGCCTAATTACACTAGAATTGCCAAATTATATAGTGTTAATTAGTTAACTTTATTAAGGCGCGCGTAGGATTGCTAGTGCTCGCGCCTAGAGAGTGCAGAGAAGAATAAATTTCTTAGCACTATATAAGAAAAAGAGTTTACAAACTACATATATAAGCTCTATAAGAGAGGACTACCTTCTATAAGGCAAATAATTCGAAATTTTGCAATAGAGATTGCTAGAAAAGAGCTAGGAAAAAACTAGATTTCTTGCTATATTATCTAGCATAATATTAAGCTTGTATCGTAATAGACTACTAGTATTAATACCTATTGCCAATACGCTAATTCTACTACTAAATACGCCTTATACTTTAAGCTTTTAGGCGAGAAAATAACCTAGTACAATATTAATAATAGTCGCTACATATATAATATAGATAAGAAAGAGTTTCTTATTAAAATTTTTAGTAGAATAAAAAGAGTGTTTTCTTATTAGTTATATAAGTAGGGCCCTTATAAGCAAATACTCTAGAATAGTAATAGAAAGTAAATAATAATAATTGCCTATATTTGCGTAGATAGTACTGTGTCAACGCTAGTCTTAATATATTAGGCTACTACTAGCAATATATAAGACTTATAACTTTAATATTTTAATCTAAAAGTTAATAAGACCTTTTTTATAAGTTTACTAAGTAGATAAACTAATAATAAGGTTAGTTTAGCGTAGTTTAAATAAGTATTTAATTATAAGACTAAGAAGAAAGCTTATAGAGTCTACTAACTACTTATACTTAATAGCTATAGCTTTTATATTAGTATATAATTTATTATATAGTGTAATAATAATAAAATACTTTTTACAACCTTTCTACTATGCGCTACGTATACTTTTTAACTACTTAATATAATAATTTAAGCCTCTAAGCACTATCTATATAGTAGAGCTTTTAGAGTTTATATATAACTACTAGGGCCTCTTAGTAATTACTAAATATAAACTTTTATTAACTTTTTAACACCTCCTAGCAAAGAGCCTTTTAAGAATTAATAATACTTAAAGCTTTTAAGTGTACTAGATTATTGCCTTATAATCTAGACGCTATACTTAAAAAGTTTATTATAGAGTAAAAAAGCCCTAGATTTAGTTATAGTAGCTTATTAAACCTTTTTAATTTTAATTAGTATAAAGTATAGCAAATACGAAAGGAGGTTATTATAGAGGACTACTCTAAGAAACGTAAATAGCTATTATAAAGTTATTATAAGCTGGAGGCTAACTATTAAATTTTTTTAGCACTAATATAATAAGCTTAAAAAAAGCTTTTTTAATAAAAAGAGGTGCTATTAATATAGTAAGCCTCTTTTATTTTATAAATCTAAGAGTTAGTATAGTAGTACTATCTTTTACTTATCTACTAAAGTTTAGAGGACCTATAAAAAATAGGAGCAAATAGAGACTAATAAAAAGTTTTAATAACAATAACTCTTAGAGGCATAACACTAAAAGCTTATTAAAAAGTAGAAGAAATAAGCTCTTAAAGAGTAGAGAGCGCGTAAGAGGTTAGTAATACAAGAACTAAGAGCGTAAGCAAAGAAGACTAAGGCTCTTAAGTAAGCTAAAAAGCAGCTCTAAAAGTAGCTTAAAAAGCAACTTAAAGTTAACATATAATTATTTAGAAAGAGTAATTAATAAAGCCTTAAACCTCGTACACTAAAAAAATAAGCTCTTAAGAAATCTAAGACTATTATTATTAATTAGAAGTCTACTAAAAAAAATTACTCTTACCCCCTAAAGCTACGCGCACCTATATAGTATAGCTTCTATAGCATTATTATAAGTAATTTATTATTACGTAATAGTTGTATACGCTTCTAGAAGTGCGCCTATAAATAATCTAGTAATTTTACTATATATTTAACGCTCTATAGGTTATAAAGTGTTAATAGTTCTATTGGCAAAAATAGACATTAAGTAATTAGTTATAGTAAGTCTATATATAACGTACGCTATAGCGTAATATATAGTTAACACTAAAATATACTAAAGCTTTAATATTATCTACTATAGCCACTATAGAGTTTATTAAAACTATACTTATTGCTATATAATTGCTAGATTCTATAGAATTTATTAACTATATAGAGATTATAAAGAAATATAAAAATTATACGCTCTATACTTATCTAAAGACACTAAGCTATTTTAGTACTCTATAAAGTTAAAATAATTAATTAGTAAAAACTTAGTTTTTAATAAGAGTAAAAGCTTATACGCTATAATAAAAAGCTTACTAAGTAAGTCCTACTATTTATATAATAAATAATCTAAAAACTTTGTAGTCTATATAGCCAAAACTAGCATTAGTACAGTAGGGTGACACAAAAAAAGCGCCTAGTAAAAAGATACCTTTTTAAAAGTTATATAACTAAGTGAGTTTTAATACTATGTAAATAAAAAGTACACGGTTTTAAAGAGAAAATAGAGGAGATTAAGATTAGGTACTAGTTACGTGCTTACAAAGCAGGGTCCTTAAGGTATCTATCTCTAAACTTAGTGTTTCTAAAAAGTCACTTTTTAAGGCGTTATGACTTTTTTATTTAGTATGCTACTAGGCTAATGTTTTTACTAGCTATTCTGGCCTAGTGTAGATTACGTAAGCAAAATTTCGGAGTACTTATATAACTTAATTAAGAAATTATTTAAGGTTAAGCAATCACGTGATTTTAAAAGTTAATTAAAATCACGTGATTTGTTGCTAAGATTATAGTAAAATATGATATCTTTTGTCTAGTAAATTTTCTCTTTTGTATTTCCTCGAATGGAGCCAAAATTGTCAAAACTCGAAAGTCAAGTTTCTTTACTTAATAAAGCAAATACTTCTAATTCTACTATTGCTACTACCCTTAATAAGCCTCTACAATCTATTAAGACTGCTATTAGACGTATTAATAAGAAAAATAAGGGAGATAACTTATTAAAAGGGGCAAAACAAAAGGGAGAGTAAACTAAGGTTACTTCTAGGGAGAAAAGAGTTATTAATAGGGATTTAACTAAAAGCCCTAAGAAGACAAATAAGAGGCTATTAGAAGAGAGAATAGTTTTGGCTTTACTAAGAGGACGTTACAGAGAGTTTTAAAAGGAGAAGACTATTCTTTTAACGTCTCTAAGAAAAAGGCCTAGTTAACTAAAGAAAGAAAGCTAAAAGAAGAGAATTCTGGGCTAAAGAGATAGTTGAGGAGCTAGAAAATATTAACTTTGCTAAAGTTATATTTTCTGACGAGTCTACTATCCAAAGGGGGCATGGTAATAGGCAAGAATATATAAGAAAAAGGGTAAAATCGAAAATTAGGCATGAACAGCGCAAAAGCCGAATAACTAGCAAGTTATTAATTTCCTTTAAATTCTAGAATTATAGAGCCCTTTTCTCTCTATAATTAGGCTATTTTACTTTTTTTATATCTTTTTTTTGAGCTAGTACTAATTTACTGAAAGTGCGAGATATTTCTATCTCAGTCTGGGGCTGTATTTGGATAGGAGGACGTTCTAAACTAGTGTTTTTAAGGGACCCTATTAAAACTAGAACCTTTAATAACACTAGATATATACAGGAGTGTTTAAATCCTGTCTTAAAACCTCTTTTACAAAGAGGTAAGTAAAGTACCCCTTTTTCTTCTTTTTTCTTTTTTCTTTAATATATAATATATATATATATATATATATTATATTTTTTATAATCTTATTCTTTATACTAATTATAACTAGGCTGGAAATTTCAACAGGATAATTCGAAGATCCACGGAACTCCACAGGTGAAAAGGTGGTTTTCTAGGAATAAAGTCTTTGTTTTTGGGCATCCACCCTATTCACCAGGCTTAAATCCTATAGCAAACGTTTGGAGACTATTAAAAGATAGGCTAAGAAAAAGAAATAGGGCTTCTTTAGGCTTTGGCACTAGTAAATCTAGTGTAGAAGCCTTTAAAGGAGCTATACAAGAGGAGTGGGATTTAATTCCACAGGAGGCTATAGATCATTGTATACTATCTTTGCCTAAGCGTTATAATGACGTTATAGAGGCTAAAGGATGGTATACTATGTACTAGTTATATATTATTTACTAGTTCTATCTAATTGTTTAATTTTAATTAACTTTTATCTTTTTCCTTATAATTAATATTTCTATGAATAAACCTATAATAGAAATTAGGTTATATAGTCCTTATAGACTAAACTATAATATATATAAGTTATAGAATTTTATCTACTTAGAAAAAAAGTTATATAGGGTCAAAGTTTTAAGAAAAAATTCCCTTAACTTTACTACGATACGTCTAGTTAGCGCTGATTACTAAGCTCTTACTAACCTTTTACTAAATATCTCCTAAACCTTATCCTTAAAACGGTATACTTTTTATTTACATAGTATTAAAACTCACCTAGTTATATAACTTTTAAAAAGGTCTTTTTACTAGGCTTTTTTTTTTGTGTCACCCTACTGTACCTTTTTACACCTTTTTTAATTACTAAGCAGAGGGCTTTGCTTTTTTTATTATGTGATTTAAGATAAAAGTCTTTGTCGTCCTACTCCTAGGTAGATAAAATAACGCTATATATAAAGATTAAATATACTATATAAAAATAAAGTTATATAAAAATAAAATAAAGACTTAATCTATATCTAGTTATAAATTTTTGTACTTTATGTATAGGCAACTATATTATATTATTATTATTAACTTTAGTACTTATAAACTATAGTATAGTTTAGAATTAACTTTATAAAAGGCTAGCTAATTTATATATACTTAATAGTGTTTCTAAATAGTTACTAAATTAGTTTTATTACTTTACCTTAATTTATAGTATTTATTAGTATACTTATAGCTTTTTTTTATAGTATTATACTCTATATAGAATGTGTGTGTAAAGTATTCTTTATAATAGTAAAGTTTATAACTTATATAACTATAAGCAAAGAAGTTATACTATATATAGCTAGTTATAGAAGGCTATAAATATTTTAGAATCTTTATCTATTATTATCTTATTATTAAATAAACTTAAGGTGTGCTGTATAGTAGTAATCTTGCTCTTTATTCTACCTCCTAACTATAATTTAGCCTTGCCTAGGCGCGACTATATTAAAAATTAGCTAAACTATTTAACACATCTATTAGTTAAGGCAAAGTAGATTTAGCTTATTATTTCTACTATCCCTCTATTATTACTCGCATCTTGCCTTCTTAACCTTATATATCCCTAAACATCCTATTTTCTACTATCTCTTAGGGTAAAACGTATAAAAAAGAGCTTAGCCACTAAATTAGATTAAATAACTAGGCTAGTCTTATTAGTAGAGACCTTATGTAGATACTAGGCATTAGTTATAATTAGGCGTAATTCTCTCCTAGGGTTAATTCGTGATGTTATATAAATCCTAGGCTGGCTGTTTAACTAACTACTGTGTTATATAATTAATAATTTCTTTTTAATAATATTTTTGCTATAATAATAACAATATCAATTACAATAGTAACTAACCTAACTATTTTATTACTCTCTTATAGTAGATCTCCCCTTGCAACTAGTAACCTATATACTACCTCCTAGAATCTTGCGACTACCTATCTTTTCTATATACTCCCTCTACTACCACTTACCCTTACTCTTATTATACTGCTACCTTTACTTCTTATTATCTTTATACGCCTATAAAATCTTAACTACTGCTAGGAGCTTCTCCTACTATAGCTGCGCGCGCGCGCTCTAGTAATATATAAGGAATACCCTCTTCTCCTCTAATAGTTACCTACTACTATATCTTAGTCTATTCTCTAGCCTTACTAATAACGTAATAGTAAGCAGCTATTATTATTATATAAATATTACTATATTATTGCTTAGGGCTTTATATAAAAGGATAGCCTTATACTTAAAAATCTAGAGTTGCATAAAGATAGTATATGACTTAAATAAATTATTAGTTATAACCTCTAGAATAGTGTAATTAATCTAGTCCTCTAGTAGGCCTGCCTTAACTATATCTTGCAGTAGGTAGGCTAAATAGCTAATATTACCTATCTAGTTATCTATGCTAGTTTTAAATTCTCTAGCAGCTATCTAACTATAGGTATTAAACAACTTAATCTTAGGACGCTAGAAAGCTAGCTTGCCGTATATATTAAAAAGTTAGATTTAAAAGACTTAGTGTTATATATGTTAAAGAAAAAGAATTTTTAAACATTACAAATATTATAAGAGTAGGCAGACTTATATAATATGCGTATAGTAAACTATAGTTACAACTCTATATAGCTTCACTATAGCTCTCTAATAGTCTACTAGTTAAGAGATAATATGTAACTTAGTTATGCTAGATAGTAGACTATCTATTAACTACTATTAACAATACTATTATGTAGAACGCTAATAATAAAATTATTATTATTTTGTATATATTTTGTTACTACCACTATGTGCTAGATACTAGGTTATAGTGCCTTCTATTTTACTCCTCTCTATATATAGTATAGACTCGATCTTAGTTAGAATCTCTATATAATAAAGATCTTTAATAATTAGGCGTAAACAAATTAGCTTAGAGCTTAGGAAAGAGGCGACTATGCAGCAAATTAGCTTAAAAATTAATCGCGAGTTAAATTAAATAGGCTTAGAGGATACCTTATATTACTCTTACTCTATTACTTAGGAAACACTTAGTTTATAAACAAATGGCGCCTAAGCTAATTTGAAGTAGGTTAAGAATTAGTAAGATTAACTTAGAGGATTATCTCTTTCTAACTTTATATATTTAAGTTGTTATATAGACACTAAAAGAGTATAGTAGAAAAGCTAACATAAGTAGAATACTTAATAATATATATTCTAGGTAAGAGAACTATAAACTATCTTAATATAGTGTTTATACAACGCACTATAGAATCTTTTATCTTCCTATATAGTGTATACGGCTTACTTTATAATTTTAGAATTTTATAATCTTAATTCCTTATAGTTTCTACGCCTTAGGTTTCCTTACCCTATAATTCTATAATCCCGCAATATATCTCCTCTTAACTTTTAGCATTTACTATTGCATTAGCCTAGTCCTTACTTACTAGCTACTTAACTTAATTACTTATACACTCCCTTAGCTACCCAACTCTTTAGCACAAAACGCTATGCGTTCTTAACCTTGCTTCTTATAGCTAGTATAGATGGTAACGGGAGACAAATATAGGCGCGCGGGAAGGGAGAATAGGGAGGATAAAGTTGGCCTACTAAGAAAAAGGCATTAATAGTGCTCGCTTCACTTTTCTAGCTATCTACTATTCTCTTCGCTCTTACTAGATACCTATAAGTTACAGAAGAACTTAAGTGGATAGATGAGTAAACATATAAATTGGTTAAGATTTATCATTAACTACCTACCTAATACCCCACGCTGATTGGACCTAGACATTAATATAGCTTCTAAGGCTTAGAAGGAATACATATCCTACGGAAAACACCAGTCTTATGTATAGAAACGCCTCGCGCGCTGTGACTGTAAAATGGAACAATTATGTGCTGTCTTGCTAGAATTCACAGATGGCGAGGTGCTAGAGGAAGAATAGGCAGAAGTTTAGGTTAGCCAGTGGGTGACTGCTGTAGATTTTTAACACAAGGAGATAAATAAGCACTTCTCACCAATAGGACACAAGACTGCGTACTATCAGCCACCATGTGAGTGGATAAGTCCACAAAAGCAAGAACCACCCCGTCCTACTATCCTTGCCACCTTGACATATTAATCCTGGAATAGTGCGCGACTAGATCCACTCATGCCGCCTAAACTTAGAGGTGAGGTAACAAAGGATATCAACCCTTTAATGGACAGCGATGACATTTTTACGCTCGAAGTCTCTTAACGAAGTACCCTGCTGCATGGTGAAGATAGATGCTGCCCGCGATAGTGGAATGTGCGGTGCGACTATTGAGATATGCGGAAACCCTGTGTTGAGTGGTACGCACGCCAACCGAGTTTGTACTTCTTCACAGGACAGGAGGTCTTGGGGTGGATGTGTATGCAGAGACCGAGGCCTTTTATAGATAGTGAGGCTGTTATCTAGATTATGCGACCGTCTTTATTGGTCGCGAGTGGTAACTCCTCCAGCGTATATATTGTATGTTCCTGCGAGACACTGCGCGTGTAAGAGATACAACTATGCTTGTTAACTTTGTAGGCGCAATAGGAGGGCTTTCTTTACGCATACACGCCGCCCGGAGTTGTCATAGAGAAGCACGTGCTGTAAGGATTGACAACTTCTAGGCGCGCACGCGCTGCTTTACGTGCGTAGCTCGTGAGCTCTGCACTGTTTCTTGACCTGTGCGGTTCTTGTCATGGCGTCATTCCACACCTTCCGCCTCGTCGACGTCCATCTGCCTTTCCATCTGCCTTGTCGACTCCCCCTCTCAATCGACAGTAGCCTCGGAAGCTTCATCCGCCTCTTCGCTCGTTATGCCCGTTCGATTGTTGTTTACCTCCTCGCTCTTTCTCTGCCTTGACGATCTGTAGCTGCCTCTTTAGAGTTGATTTATATCTTCTATCTTCCTTTTCTTCTTCTTTGGCCAACAATTAATCACATCACTAAGGATACCAACATCTGCTTAAGGATAGAAGAAGCCAAAGTAAGGGATTTGGCCTAAATAGCGCGGCTAGTATATAGTTTCAATCACTGTTTTCGGTCTGTCTGTCTATCTTAGGATGGTGCGTTGTGGACAGCTTGGCCTTTGTCCCGACTCGTTGGCAGAGTCATTTCGAAAGAGTGGTTTCAAAAGTGGGATGTGAACTGCGCTCCTCTAACTAAGACAATGTCATCTGGGTATCCTTCTTCGCGCCATGAATACTTGCGATACCTCGTTACGGCTACACTAGGTAAGGGCCATTTGATGCGCTAGTCCGAACTGGGAAATAGCCAAGGCAGGCGTCTTGGCGTAGCTCGAACCTCAAAACAGCACCATCACCCTCTCTCAAATCACCCCGCTCTCCAAGTAGTGGCTCCAGACGCTGCGCATCTATCTCATTAGCTTATATATAATCATGTCCCATCCGCAGCAGAGCGCCGTGTAAAATCGTCACCCGTCGCATCGTATTGTGCTGTTCTGCTTCTTCAAACATTGTCCGCCTCGTGCCGATATCCATCTACCTCATGGATGCCTATCCGCCTCGTCCGTCTTGGTGCGCGTTATTAATCTCACAATGCTTTATCAATTTCCATGCGCTTCTTCCATCTCTGCGTGCTTCTCGTATTGGGCGCAGCAGTGATACCCGTAACACATTGATTGCGCGCAACCGTGGATGGGCGCGACGGACCTCGGAATAGCTAAGAGCGGAGCGCAATAATGCCGGGAGGATGAAAACTTCCATATGGGCGGGTGCCGTGAGTGGCGGAGAAATGATGGCTGTTGGCGACAACTTGTTCCCCCCCCCCACGTCGTCTTAACTACAAGACTCGTTGCGGGCGGAGCAGTGAGGAATATTTTTCCGTACACGCGGATTTGAGTGTATAGCGCCGGCATCGATGCACAGCCAAAAGAGACGTGCCATCAACAAATGAACATGATACGCTCGAAAACCGGCGACGAACAACGGCCCGTCTCCTGCATCGCCGAGGACAGGTGGTGGGATGGTTGCGTTCTAGCGCCCCCCCCCTGCTCGGGTGCCTAGCGTGGTATCAGTGCTTTGGTGCGGCCAGATGTGCACAGGGAGAATTTGTATGATGAGAAAATCCTTACCCGCCCCCTAACGCTGCTATAAAGCACTGATAGCACGCTAGCCACCCGAGCTGGGGGTTTATTAGCGATGACACGACAAGCACGACCACAGTTGTCGCGCCACTACCAGCCACAACGACCATTTCGATGCCGAGCAGCACTCCAATATCGTCAACAAGACATTTACTACCATGTAGTTTGCCTAGCTTAAGGATGGCCCGGCGGATTATAAGGAGGCAGAGCGGGCTGTTTTAGTGGAGACGTCATGTCGGTTAGATGAAGTCCTCACACTGTCCCACGGTGGTGGAGCGACGAGCGGCACAGATGCAAGTGGCAGGCGGGTGGGACGGACTCATGTAGGCGAGTCGATGGAACTGGCATGGAAACGCCGAGCGAACATCGGAGCGTCGGTGGTGCGCCCGAGTCAAGGAACGGATGCGCGCGCACGATGACTTGCTCAAACGCAAGGCACTACCTCAGGGACCCACCTTCCACAGAATCCCGTCCCAACGCCCCTTGCAATGGATCGACGTCAGCATTGCCTCGTCGAAATTTCAACAAAGGACAACTCCGAAAGCTGTGTGTCGTGAAAACGAGAAGCTTTTTCATCATCACTTCCCTCCAAACACTGTGGGGGGATTTGGGAGGCTCAACAATGGCGCACTCAACATCCATCACGGCATCGATTCGAACAAGCATCACTCGGCAGAATCCATCGCAGTGCGGATGTAAAGTAGCAGCGCTTGTGTTTGTATAGCTCATCGAGTAGTCTATCAAGTTGGTCTATGATGCGCTCAGAACTCCATCCCATGCACGAAAACAACGACTCAAGTCACCCATGTTGCAACGTCTACTGCTCCCGCCGACGCTTCAATCCCGCCCAGGAATATATGGCGGCCCGACGTAGTTCTTCTTCAACAGCAGCCACAGCGCAATGAAGATGGTCAGTCCGCCCGTCATGAGCGAGGTGTAGTTCATCGACGCTGCGTCGGTGGGCAGGAAGTACGGGAAGCAAAAGATGACGATGAAAGCCATGATGTAGATGCAGCTCAGCGTGAGGACGATTTCGCCAACGACACCGCTCATCCAGAAATAGCCCGGGCGGACATTCTTGCGCCGCGTGATCAGATGCGGAAGGATGGCGGCGAGGTAGGACAGCGTGGACAGCAGAATGTACGAGCTGATGAAGGCGTTGAAGGCGGTCGTGGATCCAACGTAGATGCAGCCCAGGAGCGAGACGACGGCGCCACACACGAGCGTCGCGTTGAAGGGGTTGTTGAATCGCGCGCTGATGAGCCCAACCCAGCCGCTGAAAGGTGTGGCATTGTCGCGACCGAGCGTCCAGAGCATACGGCCAGCGGTGATGTAGCAACCGATGCACGTGATGAACGTGGGTAGGAAGGCGACGATGAGCAGACCGAGGGCTCCGCCGCGGGTTCCGGTGGCCTGGTGGTAGATCTCGGCGAGCGGGAAGGTAATGGTGCTGCCGAGAACGGCCTCGATGTCGTTGATGGAGTAGAAGATGGGAATCATGTACGACAGGCCAGTGACGAAGCCTACGATGATCTGGGCGAGCATGGCTTTGGGAATGTTGACGCTGGGGCTAGAAAAAAAGGTGAGCGACTGTCAACGTGGCGGGAGCGTCGGATGCATACTTGGGTATCTCCTCGGCCAGGTGCGAGGTCACGTCCGAGGTGCCTACGCTGTACGCGCCGTTCAGCATGCCGGCGACGAAGACGAAGCCATTGCTCGCATAGCCCGTGCGATTCTCCCAGTCTTTCCACACGAAGTCATTCGTCGCGTATCCGGTCCCGTTGACATGCGGCATGACGGCGCAGACGATGATGGTGACCAAGACGCCGCCGATGATGAGCACCATTCCGACCTTACTCACCGCGGGGAGAGCTTTGTTGGCGAACAGGACGATGCAGCAGCATATCCAAGTGACGATCATGTACGTGATGAATACGTGCCAGGCCGCTGCTTGGAAATCGGGATGCAGAATGGCATACATGGACACCAGCTGGTTTCCAAGGATGACGGACATGGAAGCTGCGCCGAATATCCATGCCAGACTGTTCCAAAAGCCAGCGAACCAGCCACAGACACGGCCGTGTTTGCCGCCGGTAACGTACGCCCAGTGGTAGACTGCGAGCAGGTCAGCTGCGTGCACTCCGTCCTCGTCTTCCTACGTACCTCCGGCAGCTGAAGGCATGGCCGAGGCCAGCTCAGCGACGCACAGTGCGATGAGCCAGTAGCATATCGAGACGGCGATGCTAGGAGGCGTCAGTCCTTCACCTTCGGCGTTACGAGGAAAAGACCACCCACAATTCATAGATGACACCGGGGGGACCTCCGTTGGAAAACGCGACAGTCTGTTGGAGTACGGGTAAGCCAGGTGAACCAGATCCGAGTCTTTCGCTGGAGTCATACCAGACTGCCACCCTGCGCTACCCACGTGTTTCCGGTGGTGATGGCAAGCCCGCAGATGCTGAGAAGACTGAAGTTCCTCTGCAACTTCTCGCGGTGGCCTGTCACGTTGCTTTCACTCTCTTGCCGCGACGCTCCTTCGACGACCTTTGGGGTCGCCAAATCTTCTGAGAGACTCATGCAGGGCGTGTGTGCGAACAGGGGTTGTCGGGTCGTGTCGAGAGCGAAAAGTGGGCAGAGGAGGAGCAGCAGAGGGTTTATTAAAAGGGCAGGTATCGAGCAGGTGCAGATCCGTACAGGCGGCTGTGGGAGAAAATCGTGCTGGGGGTGTCAGCAAAGCCACTTGCGAATGGAAGGGCAACGTCCCGAACGGGACCGTCCCAAACGGGCCCGGCCCGCCGGCATCTGGCGAGCTGCCTATTTTAGGACCAACAACCGCGTTGGAACGGCACCTTTATGCAGGGAACAGCTGGCGTTCCGCGCATTGGGGAAACCATGGTGGGGACGCTGGGACGGACGCTGGGACGGACGCCATAAATTTGATCCAGGGCCCGAGCCAGACTTCATAAGGAATCGGGCCGGTGTCTGGAAATTTGCGTTCCTTCTCCGGCCTTGTTCCTCACGCCATGTGCCCCGTACGCCGTGCGGCGTCGTCTTCTAGCCGACTCCAACTCTCAAGCAGTAAAGCGCCTCGCTCGTGGCATCTGTCAAGACGGCAACCGCCGAGCTATGTAGAATCAACCCGCCAAAGTTTGAACAAGCAGTACGAGAGCTGCAGCCGAATTAATTCGAAGCAACCAATCTCGCCAGCAGGAACTCCTCCGACGTTGCGCTAGCGTCTCGCAGTCAGTGTTGGGTGGTTTGGGATGACCTCGGGAAGCAAGGGTGGCCTGCGTGCCGTGGCACCAGGGTTGCCGGTGCCCATCCCCTTTATGCCGTGTGGAGCAACTACCGATCGTGACATGTGGACTCGGATGAAGGTGACCAGTTACGACATTGGCCCAGCGCACCGCCGGCGGCCGAGCTGTGGGAGCCTACAAACACCGCGTGCATCAGGAAGAACAAAGTTTGAAGTGCACTAACTTGAACAGATGCGGGAGCGAGAACCCGTCCTTCGTATGCAAGCAGCTCGGCCCATGCTCGTGGTGCGACATTATTATACATTCTCCTCACCCAGTCGTCCGCCTGGGAAATCATTCTTGATCGTTACCTTCTGCTGATCGACAGGGTCCACCAGGTCAGCGACAGCGCACTCCCGAGGGTACTCCACGTCGTCAACAATGGCTACCGATTTCGCCACGAGTTTTGCAAGGGAGACATGGGCGCTCTACGGCGTAGGGGTGTTCAGTGTGGCGATGCGCATGTAGGGAGCGAGCCCGTGGAATGCGTATGGGTCCGGTGACTGACGGTGTAGGGTATCACGCATCCAGAAATTGCAACTCCGAGGCTTGCAGGTGGACGACTACCTGATGCTCACGGCGCTGTTTTGGTACACGCTTCTGTGCGTCTCGCTCAACCAGGTCGCGTCCGGCGGTGGTTCCAACTTGATGACGGCGGACGAGATCGCCAACCTGACGGCAGAGACCAAGGCGGAGAGAGTCCGGGGGAGTAAATGGGTATTCGTATCCGAACATGCCATGGTCATGGTCATCTGGACGCTGAAGACGTGCATGTTGATCATCTACTCCCGAATCACGTCAGTACTCATCCGTCCTGTCGCAGGTCCTCTTCGGATTGCGCGGATGATCCGGGATTGGTAGATGCTGACTGTGTGTGTCCAGGAACGGATTGAAGCAGCAGAAACTGGTCATGGCATGCGCCATCTACACCGCCCTGGGTTTCGTCGGTACCGAGCTGGCCTTGTTCTTGACCTGTCGACCGCTCGACCAGTACTGGGCCGTTCCTACGGCACAATGTCAGTATGCCCACTGCGCAGCCCGTCCCTTGCACTCACGCGGAATCCCAGATCAATGCTCTTCGTACCAGCACTACGAGATTGTCAACGGGTCCTTTTCCATCACGAGCGACATGGCCATCATGTTGGTGGCCATGCCGCTGCTGTTCGCCGTGCGGCTGCCTCTGCGCCAGAAACTCATTCTCATCGGCATCTTCGGTCTGGGCGTCTTCATCATCATCGCCGCCATCCTGACCAAGGTGTATTGCCTGGTGCCGGCGCTCATCTCGTACGTCTACATGAACTGGTACTTCCGCGAGGCCACGGTCAGCATGCTTGTCGTCAACCTGCCCCTCACGTGGCACTTGCTACGCACCATCTTCCCCAGCGTACGCAGTTGGCTGGGCAGTGCACGACCGACGCGCTCGCGCGGATACAACAAGAGCTCCAATGTGGAGATGTACGGAACGCGGGGCAAGGTCCGCACGGGCGACTACCCGATGGACATGATGGATACCAAGGGGAATGGGCATGTCAGCTTGAACTCGAGCCAGGAGGCCATCAACAAGACGAGTAGGGAGTTTTGCTAGCTCAGCCATGCAGGCGTAATGAGAGAAGCCCGTTGGCGCACCCCCCCACCAGCCACCACCCGCGACGCCATGCACCACGTCCGTGCTTTAACGTTCTACATGTGCGCAAAGCCTCGCGTTGAGGAAGACGGGATGACCCAGGGAGCCTTGGCCACTCGCACGACCTACACGAACCATGCCGCCATCGTGGCCATCTCCGCCATCGCAACCTCCGCCATCGCCTCATCGCTGCGATCTCTTTGCGCTGTCCAGCCTACTACGACGCAGCCTCTGGGGGCCGCCCCTCGGTGCAGTGCCTCACGCGTGTAGGATGTTGGGTTACCTCATCCATACAATCGGGCCGACGCAGCCGCTGTGAAGCTCCATCTGTTCGGCGGCGCGCCCACCACCCACGCCGCCCATCCCCATCCCCATCCCCATCCCCATCCTCAACCCGTGTCTTTTTTTTTTTTTTTTTTTTTTTTCCACGTGCGCAAAACATGTTGCGTTGAGAAAAACGACTTGACCCACGCCGGACACCTGACTGGCACTCGTTAGCGGTAAAATGTACAGTTGCGGCGCACAGCACAGCGCGGACGCGCCGACGCGAAGATGCCTCGCACACCATCCATCGATCGCTTGCACCTGTTCCTACACCATGACATTCGCAAACAACTGCACGCGCCTTGGTGAAGGAAAATGCCCAACGAAGAGGTGATACCAGAAGGTCTGAGCATGGTTGGCTCCCGAAGGACGGGCGCGTGGACATGCTGGTAGTGAAGCCCTCGCGAAGGCTCCGAACCATCGGAAAGGCGGCGTTGGTACCGATGGAGTTTACGTTTTGGTAGCTAGTCGAAACTTCTTGTATGGGTGAGGCCGGCGCGGAGACTGGTTGGAGCGCTAGAGCGCTAGAGCGGCCATCATCACGAGACAGTTGCTCGCCTGTCTTTGCCCCGCTTCGCTTCATCGAGGGAGCGCACACGATGCATATTCAACAATGCATCTTCATCGTCTTCACGATTGTTGTGTGCAGCAAAAAAAAGATAAAAAAAAATAAAAAATATTCATCTCCGTCTTTGTTCTCAAGCGAACAATATTCATCTTTATTGTCATCATGCAGTGGAAAAATCGGTGTTCATCATCATCGCGCAGGGAAAATATTCGAGCTAGGCGGTGGGGTTTGAGACTCCCGTTCTTCCGCGTGCGGTCGCCCGATGAGCAAACCCCAACATAATACCAACAATTTTCACTCAACATATACGCGATAACTTCACCATCATGCATCCAATTCAAGCTGCAGCTGGAGCAATTGAATCGCGCGAAGACAGCGCATTCATTATATACTAAAGAGTCGCCGCGCAGTTTACTGTTAGTCGCGCGACGCTGGCCCGCGAACACCAGGGCATACATATTTCATCATCCTCGATGGCCACAGGAGCCAATAGATTTTATCAATCATGGCAGCAACTACTGCCCCAGCTCGAACTGCGACCAGAACAGCCACGCAGAGGGGTTGGGAGGACTTGGTTGCGTCCTAGAGAGGCTTTGCTACACCTGCAGAGGCTGGCACGAGCCAAATTCGTAGCAAGATTAAACCCGAGTGAGTCGTAAGACGTATGTGGACAGGATTCGGACTGCCATGCTGAATGCCGAAAGTAGAATCACACCAAAGATATGGCAAAACATCAGCTCCGCAATGCTGTTGCCTTAAATACTCTGGGCCCATAGGATAGATAGCAGAGCGCGCTGGGTGGACAGCGTATGCACGATTCCTATACATGACCTGGGCACCAGCAATTGGAATGCGCAGTTGGGTGATAAACTGTTACGGTCTTGCATGCTCCAGGATTAGTTGCTGTTTCGACTCTACACTATGTTTTCCTCCATGCTTTTGTCGACTTTACTCTGTGTGCGTCTTCTATGCTTTTCCTGTAGGCGGCGCGCGCGGCCAAATCCCAATGCGCAATTCTCAGATTGGCCCATCGGCATGTCGGCGCTTCAGAGATAGGCACTAGCGCTGTCTGTTAGTAGCTTCGACGCCCTGCGCCTCTGAAGCCTACTAGGCATTCCTTGGAATTTTCCAACCCGCTTTATTAATAATGTGTGTTGGAATCGCATTCTCCTGCGCAGTCCGCACTATGCCGATGTTTCCGCGTCGCTATCCGTGGCCGTCACATGGAATAAGCTGCCATGGTGCCCAGCACCATTCTTTTGAAATCTTACCGGGCCACCCCTCTATTGACTCTAATACGCCTCTTCCTTCGACCGTCACGACCGCCCCCCTGCTCTGAACGGAATCCTGCATCGTAAACCTCCATGTAGTTTGGTCTAGGTAAGCAGCGTGGTGGTTTGTTCTGCAGTGAACACAGGTCGCTCTGAGTGTGGCTCAGCCCCTCCATGTGTGGCGCAGCCCCAGGGACCCATCGTATGTATTCAGCACAAAGCTCAAGCTGCGGTCCCGCAATGGTTCATCCTCCTCGGAGGGGCTCTTCACCATCGAGATGTAAAGCGAAGACGCGATAGGAACGAACATTGTCCGTGCAGTCTCCGCGATGCTTCAGCAAAGCGTCCAAAAGCCATTCAAATCTTAAGTTTGGGTCGTTTTCTCGTGAAAACGCGCGCCTTTTTGTCCAGCGCACTGATGCGCACGCTTGTTCTCGAATTACTACTCCTGGCCGCCTTTTGTCTATGCTGACGCTTCCGGCCCTGCTGGCATAACACTCCTTCGCCCGAGCGCGCATCTGTCCGAGGGATCTGGTCGCAAATTCGTAGAAGTCGGCAGGAAAACGTCATCGGGTAGATGTCGAGCAGTTCGCCCAAGCGTCAGCGACGACCTGCTGCAGCTGTTGCCAAGTGACCATTGCGAAATGGGTGGTGATGCATATTCGGATTCGTCGTCGAAGTTGCCGGGATCGTGCTGGGTGCCGTCAGGCTGTTGGAAGATGTGCGAGTACGGCAAGGTGATGGCCTTGTGCTTGTCGAAAAGGACGGGGCCCACGTCGGAGCGCGACCACGACCGCGGGAGGCATGCCAATGGTAGCCCTGGTGGGATGGGAAGCGCGACGGCGGTCGAGGTGGTGTTGGGGGCGTGATGGCGATCACGAGCCATTTGCAGGTGGCAGTGGGGACACTGGTGGGCGGGCAAGCGAGGAGGAAGGGCGAGGACGACGAGATGCAGGTGAAAAATCACACAAGACCAGCGCTGGGCTCCAGAGCACAAGCGCCGCAAAGAGGACAGCGAAGCCTGCGCTCATTCTCCAGGCCTGGGATAGGCTCTTCGGCCCTGCGTTTTGTATGTACATCGACTTGTTGGGCTCCGTCGGAGGCGCATTAAGCTTTCTGTTCTTTCCTGTTCTGCTCTGGTTCGTTATGATCCGCACGGCGCGGTGTTTTTTGAATAATACGATACGTTTTCCTCACTTTGGAGGAAGAAGACGTCCTCGCGAGTTCTCGTCCCGCGGGCGACGTTGGCGACATTGGCGTCGGATGGCAGAAGATGCGGCCCCAGGTGTCACGACAGATATTATCGCCCTCCACCAAATGCGCCTGCGAGAGATCCGATCAAGCTTTTGGCGTGCTCGATGATGTTGTTTGTGCACACTGCGTAGCCGAAGCTTCAGCGTTCTCTACACGTCTGCATCTGCGAAAACGGCGAAAGCGACGCTGGAATGGACACTAAAGAAAGCAGAGATGCGCGGCTGAGATTGAGTCAGACGCTCAGCGGAGGCGCAGGAGAGGCATGCCGCGAGTCGACATGTTTTCGCCGACCTCGCTGTCCGTCAATGCAGGACCGTCACCCGTAGCGCAGCAACCAAGCAAGCGCAAGGCGTAGGTGCGCCGAATGTCCAGAAAGAGAAAACGACGCTTTCCACCCATCATGGCGAGAGGGAGAAAAATTGCGTCGTCGCATTGGCGTTCGCATTGGCGTTGGGGGTGGCGGCGTCAGCGATAAGTTCAGAGTCGCCCCGGCTGCAGGGCGGGTGGAACGAGGGAGCTTACGCTACAGCGCGCGGCGGTCGGTGTCGACGTTGCTAATGGCGAACTGGGTGCCAACTGCGATGTTCAACAAGTCGGCATTGGGAATGACGGATAGGTCCTAGGCGGCGAGGCACTTTATTTGTAGTTTGCAGCGCGTAGTTGTAATGTAGATGGCTCGTGGCACCACGCCCACATTAAGCGATCACGGTAAAAGTTGCGGGATGTAACAATACCTCTTCCATGGCATCCGTTGGGCATGTGCATCGAGGGAAAAACATGCAGCCCTTTCACAATAATATTCACATGGTACACACCATCTTCACCTCCATCCACCCAACACCGAAGGTGCGCGGGATCCTGGGGTCCCTCGAACGACTTCATCCCGCCCATGACGAGCGAATAGTTGTTGATCTTCTGATCTGGCAATCCCGCGGTCCTCTCTTGCTGTGTCCTCGTGCCGAGAAGATCGCGAAGTAGATGGGCGGGCCTTTTGAGCGGCCAGATCCGCGCACCATCAGTTCGACGATCTTGCTGAGCTGTGCCCTGTGGAGGTCCCGCCAGTTGACGACGATACGCGGAAGCATGCGCGGCAGAGTATCGCGACAGGATTTTTTGAATGCTTTGTTGGCCGACGGTATCTTTGCGCCTTGGGATAGTAGCGCGGTGCGGAGGGTGGGTGCCGTCGAAAGAAGTTTCTGGAGACCCCGTTCCGATGTTGCTGGGGACGGCGGCGGTGAAAGCGACGGGCGGGTGATGGCAGAGTCGCGCATCAAAAAATCCGATGGTGGCGTCATGCTGGAGTATTCGATTGGCGATTCGTCGTCGTACATCTCGTAGATAAAGTCCAGTCGCATAGCGCTGAGTGCTGTGCCTGCTTCTCCACCAAACTGGGCTCTCACATTCGCCTCGGGCCTTCGGAACGCGACGCGACCGCCATGTAGCAACCTCCCAATACCAAGGTCGTATAGAACAACGCCAATAACGTCGTACTGCTTGCGCAAGTCGGAGCGTGCGCACTGGCGTACGTGTGATGGCTCGGTCGTGCGTCTGCGGCAGCGGGGCCAGTAGGTATGGGCTGACGGCGGCGTGAGGAGCGACACTTCGGCGGAGAGAGTAAGCGTGCGCAGCGGATAGGAAAGAGTTATCGCTCGGAAGGGCGCATTAATACGCCTTCGAGCTAGACGGCGCGACGAATGTCACAAATCGTGATGTTCGCGCTTGTGTCTCCAGCGCATCATCTTGAGGTGGGCATACGCGCGTAGAGTGGCAGGCTCAAATGGTCATGGACGGTGGCCGCCGTGGCGTCCACGACGTGACCAAGGCGGCCCCGCAAGGTGGCGACGTTCAAGCCGAGAGCGAGAGAGACTCTCGCAGGAGGGCGATAGCGACGGGTTCAAGCATGACGTAGCGACGATGCGATGTCTGGGTAGTCTGCGCGGTTGGGTGAGGCGATTAATACGAATAGAGAAACGGCTCCTCCTGCTTGAATAGAGAGGTTGATGCGGAGGAGGTTGATGCGGAGGTTGATGCGAAGGAGGTGGAGGCGTGGGCGAGGGTTTGACCGGTGGTGGTGGCACCACGACCCCGCAGTTGTCTGTCTGCAGGTCGAGGATGTGGGGCTTTGAAGATTCAGGTATGTCGTCCATCAGCCAGCTCAACCAGGAGTCTCCCGCGTTCGAATGTCATCCCGGTAATCTGATCGATGCTGTGGTGATGGCCGTGGGCGATGGCGGGGCCGAACGAAGGACCGGGTAGTAGCGCCAAAGGACAGCCGCGAACTCCGTACCCAGTCATGCGTCGGCCACCGTCATTTTCCCGAAAATCCTGCCTGACAGGGCCGAGTAGATGAAAGACGTGGGGCTTGGGAGGTTCAGAAAAGAATGCGACGAAGCATGGATCGGTCCGCAACGGCCCGTCTGACAAGCGGCGGGAACTACCCTAGCTTGGCAGTCCGTGCAACGCGTCACTCCATGCAACACCCCGCCATGCAACACCCCAACTTTGACGCGCCATATCTCCACCAATATGGATCCAATTGAGGCTGCGATAGCAGCAATCGAATCGCGAGAGCTAGGAGAATCTTTCTTATATAGACAGGTTGCAAAGGATCACGGTGTTGTGACTTCTACACTGACGCGTTGGCACTAAGGCGTCACACAAGCAGGTGCAGCTGCCAACTCCGCGCGCGTCGAAATATCAGCCAACAACAAGAAGTAGAGCTTCTACGATATATCAAACAGCTTACTGAACGTGGCCTTCCTCCTACAAGGCAGATGATACAGATCTTTGCTTTATATATAGCCAAAAAGCAGATCTTAATATCCTAGGTTGATCGCTTTGTACGGCGGAACAAGGAATCCTTAATATCTCAATAGATGGCCGGCATCGACAACAATCGACACAAAGCTGATTCTCTAGCTAAATATAAGCTCTACTTCGAGCTCTTGCAGCGTAAGATTAAACAATATCAGATCGAGGCTCGAGATACGTACAATATGGACGAGAAATGCTTCCTGCTCGGCATCACCTCCCGCTCCAAGAGGATCTTTAATAGGCCTCTATACGAGGCTAAGGCTGTGAGGCAAGCAATATAAGATGGCAGCTGTAAGTGGATATTGATTATAGCTTGTATATGCGCCGACGGATCTGCCTTAGCCTTAGGTCTTATCTATCAGGCCAGCTCTATCAACATATAATTAAGCTGGGCTGAGGATATTAATCCTGAACACTATTAGGCCTTTATTATAGTATCAGAATCTAGCTGGAGCAATAATTAGATTAGCCTTGCATAGCTGCAACAGGTGTTTAATTAGCTTATAAAGCTAAAATCTAGACGATTGTATTGGCTATTAATCCTTAATAGCTATAGATTTCATATTACAATAGACTTTATTAACTTTTGTGATCGCAATAGGATCCTGCTAGCTATATATCCGCCTTATTCTACGCATACGTTGCAGCCTCTTAATGTCTGCGTCTTTAAGCCTCTATTAACAGCATATTTAAACGAGCTATTAGCCTTTATAAACAACAGCTAGGGACTAGCCTTAATTGCTAAGAGAGATTTTTCTTTAGTCTATTTTGGCAGGCCTGGGTTAATATAATAAGGCAGCTATTGATCCTTTAGGCCTTTGAAGCTACAGGCATCTCCCCGCTTAATCTAACGACTATACTTAATAGATTTGATTAGTCTTAACTATCTGAGCAAGGATCACGAGAAAGCTCAACCTTAGTACTCAGTGCTTCAGATTGGAGAAAGATCGATAGGCTACTAAGGGTCGCTGTGGATACAGGCGGAGATAATAAGGCCAAGAAGCTCAGTCGAACTGTACACCATATCTCTGTACAGAAATAGCTTTTAGAGCATGAAAACAATGGCCTCCGCGAGGCCCTATTAATACAGAAGAAGCGCTTAAAGCGAGGCAGGCCTTTACCTCTTAATTGGCCAGATAAGTATTATGGTGGAGCTGTTTTCTAGTCACCTTATAGCGTGCAGCGGGCCCGCGATTGTTAACACTAAAAAGATATAGAGGATTAGCAAAAACAGCTTTAAAAAAGTGAGCAAGCAGAGGCTCGTTAGGCCAGCCAGCAGCTTAAGGCAAGACTTCTCCAGGAGAGGCGTATTACTTGAGCAGCTGCTAGAGATGCGCGCGCAAAGCAGAGGGCTAATAAGGCTGCAGATCGACGTCTTAAATAACAGGCTTAGCGTAAGGCTGTAGATATTAATAAGGGCCTTATCTGTTGCATCCGCCTCACAGTTACGCAGAGGCCGAATTATTAAAACACTAAGCAGATATCGATAATCTAAGTAGCTAGCAATTATCTACGGGCCTTAGAGACCTTAACTCCAGAAAATCTTGTAATACTATTTTTTGTAGCTATCTCTATAGCCTCATGTTTGTGGCCGAGCGATTATGTTGGGGTGTTTTGCATGGAGTGACGCGTTGCACGGACTGCCAAGCTAGGGTATGGGGCAGTGTATATTTAGCAGCGACATGGGCGATGTTCACCCCGACTTCTGCGCCATCTCATTTTGGCGAACGCGTACGCGGCCGCGGACCGTACACCTGGGCCTCGGGCAATGAGTTTCGCGATGAGTCCATCGAGGGCGGGAGGGCCATGGTGCAACGCCACTGCGCGTCGAAGAATGCGCAGTCGTGAGGGTCTGTATTGCGGGCAGGATACGTCTATAACTGTGAACGTGCTGAGCATTTAGAAGATGGGCAAAAGGGGCGTAAGCGCGAGAGGTGCTCAGGGCGACCGGCCGTGAGTGAGCGGCCGGGGCGCGTGTTTCCGTGGTTCAAGGCGGCATTTTTGCTCCAGCGCCTTTTTCTCGGCTGTGCACTGTAAACCTACATGGTAGCGGTAACGGGCACACTGCGCATACTTGACTCACAGCAAATACCGGAGCCGCTGCGGATACTTCGGCCGCCGCCGCATTTACATATGATACAGCGATAGGCACAAGAGGCGAGCGGTGCGGGTTGGTGACACGCTCTTCGTCGCCTCTACATTGTCAACCCACAGTGCATCGATCCTGTTGGCGAAACCGAGCGCACCATTGTATTATGCCCTGCGCTGCATTTTCGGCAGGTAGGTACGTCGACGACGGTTGACTTTCCACGTAAGAAGGTGTGTGAGGGCGTGAGGGGAGTGGTCTGGCGGGCTTGCGGGCTCGACGGGCGCCCGTCCCCTATTATTTAAGAATTAGCTATGCCAACGCTACCGTGTCCGTGCGCGTAATGCCCGGATTCGCGTAATGCCCGCGCAACACCAGAAGCGCTCTATCAGCGATCAGGCAATAGAACCACCCACAATCAATATTATCACGAGATTTTCTAGAGTAGCACTATATCGATGCTTGCGATCAATTTGCACTATCTATATCTATTAGGAAGCTTGACGTTGCGGCCGCGGCGTGTAGATCTGGTTGGGGCAGCAGATGCGCCCTCTGAGGCCTCCCCATTATCTTGAGCATTAACAACACGTTTCTAACGCTTTCTGCTCTGTAGAGCTGGCTGAGAGGCCTTTCTATTACCCTTTTGGGATAGTTGTAGAGCTTTTTCAGCGTTGCGGGCAGACTTCTGGGCAGCGCGCTAAGCTGCCTTTTCAGCCCTCTCTTTCTCCTTTGCCTCCCTAGCTACCTCTCGCGCAACACGCTTCTCCTGCTAGATTTTCTCCTTATATAGCTTAGCTGCCTTCTTCAGCTCTGCTGTCTCTGCTTTTTAAAGATGCTGCTGCTTATCCTCCTGCTCCTTGATTGATTGACGAACACGTGCCTCCCTTACTTTCCTTGGTGACCATAAGATAGCCCTACTATGATAATCCTGGCGCTGTTGAAGGTCTAGAGCTTTGCTCTTCTTCTTACGCTTCTTCTTAATGGATAGCGCCTGCCTAAGCCCATTGTTGTCATGCTTAAGCAGCTCATTTTTAACAGATAGGTGGTGGAGTGATTAACGAAGCTTTTGTGTATCCTTGCTACTTTGATCACTCACTGCAGAGCGTACAAGTCTATCCATCTTTCTCCAATCATGATCACTAAGCCCTGATGAGGAGCTATTGCCTGATTCTTGATCCTGGGTGAACCTATTAAGGATAGGATCAGGATTAGGTGGCGATATACCTGTGGCTCTAAAAGAGCTCAGGATAGTTGATTCCTTAAAGGAGACCTTCCACGCGTTCCAGAATAGGGGGAAGAAGTCGCCTTTGGTGATAGAAACCAGGCCCTGGCTTCTATGGAGATATCTTGATAGCTCTGCTGAGTAGGCTGTTGATAGAGGCTTAAACATCGCAACGTCAAGAGGCTGAAGCGTATGAGTTAAATGAGGAGGCAGGATAGCAAGGAGGATCCTATGCTGATCACAGTAGTCGATAAAGTCCATAGTGATGTGGGATCCATGGCCATCTACAATTAAGAGTCAATATGATCGGCGGGTCTTCTCTTTTGTGCAGCGATTAAATACCTATTTAAGCCAGGCAAGCCCAATATTGTTGTTCGTCCAGCTAGAGGGTGATGAGGTGATAAAGACTTCTTGTTCTCCTGCCTTAATATCCTCTACCCAGCTTGATTGGATGCCCTTGTTTGCAGCCTTATAGATAAGGCTTGGCGGCAGAGCTGATCCATTAGCGCAGATACATGCTAGGAGCGTAATCCATGCGCGATTGCCATCCTGGAGCGATGCCCTAACCTCCTTCTTCTCCCATATTCGTCTGCTAAATATCCGTTTTGATCTACCCACGATACCGATCAGGAAGCCTTTTTCGTCCATATATGTAGATATAACGAGGATCTATCTAATACTGATCGATCTTGCTGTGTAGGGAGGTTGAAATAGAGGCGATATTTATCCTCTAAATTAGCTTTGTGGCGATTGCTGTCTATGCCGACTGTCTATTGCGAGATAAGCTGAATGCTGTGTCAGTTGATAAAGCGGGTAACCCAGCTCTCGCTGACTGGCTCCTTTGCTATAGTAGAGGCGAAGTTCTGTATAATCTCTCTAGTGGGAGGTATATGTCTCTCTGTAAGTCCTTTGATATATTGTACGAGCTCCTGCTCTTGCTGTAGGTTGAGTTTCAGCTGGTTGATATTCTTGACCTGCCTGGGGCGCGTTACCCCTCGATGCCTTCGACCCAACGTAGATCGTTCAAGCCCATGCCTAGCAGCAACTTCTGTATATGAAAAATCTTCTCCTGGTTCTCGCGATTCTATCTCATCAATCGCAGCCTGATATGGATCCATAATGGTGGAGTTATCGCGTGCTGAAGTTAGGGTGTTTTGGTGTTGCGCGGGCATTACGCGAATCCGGGCATTACGCGCACGGACACGGTATTACCGTATTCGGCCACTCAACGCACAGACCCCACTCAACGCACAGTTAACACTAAAAATCGTATATTTTCAACACCTCATAACTCCACCAATATGGACCCGATCGACGCAGCTGTTGAAGCTTTAAAATCCCTGGAGCTAGGAGAACGTCCTAATATATCCCAGGTTGCTCGGGAGTACGGCGTTGAGCGGTCGCGGCTCTCGAAGCGCTATCGAGGGGTTCAGGGCACCTATGCAACTCGGGCCGAAAAAAAAAGCGACTCCTCAACAATACACAGGAAAAACAGCTACTACAGTACATTGATAAGCTGTGTGTACAAGGCCTACCCCCTACGAGAGAGATGATACGAAATTTCGCTGGAGAAATAGCACATTAAGAGCTAGGAAATTACTAGGTTAATCGCTACATTGCGCGGCATCAAATTGACCTTATATCGCGATGGACATCTAGCATCGATAGCCAGCGCTACAAAGCCGATTCAGCCTTCAAATACGCCCTCTATTTCAAGCTTTTAGACAATAAGATCAAGCAGTACAACATCGCACCGTCAAATATATACAATATGGATGAGAAGGGTTTCTTGATCGGGGTAGTGTCAAAAATAAAGCGCGTGTTCTCTTAACAGCGATATGAGCAAGGAGGCGTTAAGCAGGTACTCTAGGACGGCAATAGAGAGTGGATAACGACGATAGCTTGTATATGCGCCGACGGCAGCTCTCTCAAACCTGCCCTAATATATCAGGCGGCTTCTGGCAACATCTAGGACACATAGCTACAAGATTTCAATCCTCAAGAGCACCAGGCCTTTTTTCGCCTCATCACCATCTGGATAGACAAACAACGAACTTGGGATTGCCTGGCTTAAGAGGTGCTTTTAAGAGGAGACTAAGAAGAAGGCAAAGCGCGACTATCGACTCCTAATTCTTGATGGGCATAGCTCACACGTTACTATAGAGTTTATCGAGTTCTGCAATCAAAATCGAATCCTCCTAGCTATCTCTACCCGCCGCATTTAACTCATACGCTACAGCCTCTAGATGTCTGCCTTTTTAAAGCCTCTTTCAGCTGCATATACAAAAGAGCTCTCCGAATTCATGTACAACAGCCAAGGACTCACATCTATCACTAAGCGCGACTTCTTCCACTTCTTCTATAAGGCATACAGAGTTGCATTCGCTAAAGAAACAATCATTAACGCCTTTAAAGTTACTGGCATCTCTCCGCTGAATAGCAACGCTATATTAAAGAAATTTAAGGATCTAGAGCCTAAGAGGCTATTAAGCAGCGATAGCACGTCGTTAGTACTTTCTGCAAGCGATTGGCGTAAAATTGAAGGACTTCTACGACAGGTAGTTGAGGATCTTAATGATAAACGCGTCTCGCAGCTGTCTCACACAATACACGCAATAGCGACTCAGAAACAGCTCGTCCAGCACGAAAACGATCGCCTTAGAGATGCCCTTTTTAATAAGAGAAGCGCCGTAAGCGTGGCAAGGCATTACTACTTAAACCCTCTAAGAATTACGCTAGCGGCGCCGTCTTCTAGTCGCCATTAAAAGTTGAGGCTGCCCGCAATCGCCAGGCTAAAAAAGACGCCAAAGCAGAAGAACTACAACACTAGAAGGAGCGCGACAAGCTAGCTAAGGAGCAGAAAAAGCAGGAGAAACAGGGCTATGCTTGAGCAGAGGGCGCAGAAAAGGATGGCTGCAAAAGAGGTTAGGTTGCAAGAACAGCAGAGGAAGGCGGCAGAGCACGAAGAAGATCTACTTGCGCGCGCAGCTGAAAAGCAACTCAGGACTGATATACACAATTGGCCAAAAAGGGTAAGGCGCGCGTAGCCTTGAGGCTCCTGCACCTCCTGCTCATGTTATTAAGGACCTAGAGGTTGATGTTGAGGATCTATTAGTTATTAAAGGGGTGGTGGAGGCATCCGGCCCATCAACGCGCACTCGCAAAGTACGCCTCCCACAGAGGTATCACACGTAGTTTATCGTTGCCAATCGATTTATCAAGCTTCTGCAAATGCTACTCTAAAAAATCTAGTGATTTTACGATATATATAGAGCTCTGCAGCTTCAAAAGTAATAGTGGTGGCTATCCTCAAACTGTGCGTTGAGTGGGGTCTGTGCGTTGAGTGGCCGAATTCGGTAGTGCTGTGGCTTGTAATATCTAAGGCGCGAGCTTGGTGAGATTTGTTCGCTAATATACGAATAAAGACCTACCTTTCCTATACAGCTACTATTTTAACTTAACAAGGATCAGCTTAGCAAATTCTTAAGAGATATTAGCTTTAACAGCTGCTCGACATTCGCATAATGAATGCAACATGCTCTTTAAGATAAAAAATTAATTTAAAAAGGCTAATAACAATATAACAATTAATATGTTCGCCAACACAGTGCATTAGATAACATTACGTAATTGGTGACTAAGCGTATGCTTAGGCTGGCTGCGGTCCGTCTAAGTAAGAGTAGCCATAGGAAAATTTAATAAGAGTTAAGAAAAGACTAATACTCTAAAAACAAAGGTACTTTTATAGGCAAACTTTCTTAAAACGTAAAGATAATATAAAGATTAAAAAGGGCGGCTTATTAGTATGCCTACAAATAAGCCTAAGCTTAGTTAGTAGAGTAGTAGCGCTAGAAGTCAAGTATAGATTACGCCTATTAGAGAATAAAAATAGTATATTATAGTTTTAGCTTCTAATTTTAGAATATATAGTAACTCTATTTTTTATATTATATATTAGAATAAAAGATAAGCTACGCTATATCTAGGATAGACCTAGACTTTAGCGATATATTTAGAAAAATATCTAGGTAGGCTATAAGTAGGTAGGCGCCTATAGCTAGCCCCTTTATACTCTTATACTCCTTTACCTTATATATGTCTAACTTTACAATCTATTAGAAAACTTAATACTATTATCTAAAAAAGCTATAAGAAATAAATTATATAACTCTAACATTTACTTTACTTATAATAATATCTATAAGAATTATAGTTGTACACTACTTCCTAATCTAGAGTTTAGGATAGCACTTTACCTATCTACTATTTTTATTATCTACTAGCACTATATAATGGCAATTTTAACTAATATATTATATTATTTTTAAATCTTAAGACTCTTTCTATCTATTACTTAAACTAATCTGCGCGAATTTCTTATACGCTATAATAATAGACAATATAGCCTCTTTATATTCTTTCTTACTAGCAAGTAGTGCTATACTATAATAGTCTAATAGCGCCTTAAGCGAGTTAGTATTGCACTAAATAACTATTAACACCTTAATTAGGTACTAGATTAGGTACTAGCATAGTGCAATAATTTTCTATAAATTAATAAGCGTCGTATATAAGTCTAGTAGGTAAAGATCTCTAGATAAGTTACCTTAGAGACGGAGAATGTTAATTAAGACTTTAAGAGACAATAATATAAGGCGTAGACTAATCTAGAAACTAATATTTATAATAGTAAAGATATCTTCTTAAAGTCTACGTTGTTCTAGTTATTTAGGGTCTCGAATTCTATCTATACTCTAGAAAACAAGACTAGAGTAAATAAAGTATAGAAGCCTATAGCATAATATTTAGCACGCTGTATAGGCCTTAAAAACCTCTCCACTAGAACTCTATTAACTAAGTTTCATATTATATATTAGATATACTATATAAAACCTAGCCTAGGTGTTACCTATATAGTTAAATATTTAATCTCTATAGTCTATATAAAGACTAGGATATGCTTTATAATATAGACGCTAATAAGTATATACTTACTATATTACTATCTCTTTCTAGCCTCTATATTATAGCTGTATCTCTAGATAATAATAGTAATTATAACTTAAATAAAGTAGTAGCTCTCTATATTATAGCAGGACTCGCTTTTAACTTAAAATTAGACTATATATAGCAAACTCGAAATTAGACTATATATAGTAATAGTATATAAATAACTTATTATAAGTACTAGTGTTAGCGCAAACCTTCTTTATAAGAGGCTTAGGTAATATTCTAACCTTATAAGGCTACTTATAGAACTTTTCCTTTAGTAGTATAGCCTTTATCCTACTCTAATAGCTGCAGAACTAGAGCAATTATAAAAACTTTAGAAAGCTATACTTACTTAGCCTTAATATATAGATTCGCAAGCAAGCCTTAAGAGCCCTAACTTAAATAGTAGAGTATGGCGGTCTATAAAGCCTTAAAAAACTTTTTTTTATAAAGTTAAAGACGCAACTAGTTATAATACAAACGTAGTATTTAGTAATTTACTACTAGCCTTACCTTCTCTTATAAGCCTTATAGATAATAGCTTAGGTAGAAAAGAGGATAAGTAGAGCGTAGATAGTAAACTAACCTTTATACTAATACTAAAGCGCCATGCCCACTTTCTAGAAATTCTTAGAATAGAAAACTAGTTTTTATTTATAGACGTGTAGAGAGTCTACTAGTAATACCCAAATCTATATAAGTTATATTTAAAAATCTAGTCTACCTAGTAGAGTAAACATTATAGTATTTTCTAGGTTCTAGACTCTTATTTGCGTATTAATACACTCGCAATAATATTATATTATTTATACCTACTAGATAAAAAAAATAACCTTCTAATAGAATTCTATAAAATAGAAAACACTATTTCTCTCTAGTGTGTATACGCTTTACCTTAATAGCCAGAGTAATGAATATATAATATGCTTAGCCTATCTTTAAGCTTATTCTTACTACTAATTGCGTAGAAGATAATTAGAAGTTTATACTATTGCTTTAACGCCTTTTATTATACTTAGTTAGTAATAGACAACCTTAGAACAACTTAAAAACAACTACTAAATTAAGTTAGATATAGCTAGGTCTTTAAATAAAGATTTACTTATGTAGATAGTAATAATATAGTTATGACTAAGTTTAGAAAACGCGAGCGGCTACGGTTTAAGGTAGGTATAGGAGATACTAGGGAGAAAAGATAAGTATGGAAAGAAATATAGCCTAAGAAAAAGGGGCGAAGGGATTAGATAAATGTATAGTATAGTTTTCTAAAGAATTATAAAAATTAATAATTAAGCTATAGAATAATATATAGCTAGTAGTTAAAATACTACATATTTTTAGAAGTAGTAAATGTCTTATTTCTTATATATTCTTATAGGTTAAAGCGTAAGTAACTAGTTAAGAATTTTCTCACATATTAATCTATATTTTAGTAACTAGGGTAAAGACACTTATAGATATTAAGATAAAGATTTTTGTTATATTTATCTTATAAATATAGAGATTAGAGTTAATACTACTATATATATATATATATAAGTATAGAGTAGGGTTATATCTAGGCCTTAGTTTATTTCTAGGTATATTATAGATAAAGGTAAGAGCTATCTAAATAAATAGTGAGTTAATTATAGGCTAGTTCTTAGTTCGCTATTATTTAAGTTTTAGTGTAAGTACGCCTTATAAAAGTAGGCCATCTAAATAGTATAGTTTAAAATAAGTATTATAGTCTATAAAGTCTAGTTAACACTAAGTGTATCCTTTTTCTTTCTACTTACTTCGCACTACGTACTAGCCCTTAGTTCCGCCACACAGATTTATTCCTTTAAGTAATAAAAATAAGAGTTAAACTCGCCACGCATCTATTAATACCTCTAGTATAATCTAGAAAGGTTAAAAGCTAAATACTCACCTATTTCCCGTATAGAAAGCTCTCTATAGGTGTTAGAGAACTAGGCACACCCTTTAAAAACACATATTTTATTTATTATTAAATATAGTAAAAAGAGCAGTATTAACTTCTAAAATAGTAAGAATATAATCTTCTACTCTAAGCCCTAAGTTTAGCTAAGATATTCTAGCCAAAGCTCCTAGGTGTGTAATAACTAACATAAGAAGAGCACCCTAGCTTACTAAGAAACACTTCTTTAAGCTAGAAGTAAAATAAGTTATTTTACTATAGGCGTGCAGTTTATATAGAGGAATAGATAAAAAGGTTAATTATACACTTATTCTAATAGGTGTATAATATAGAAACTAATATAATACCCCTATTTTATATAACCTTTAGTGTTTAATAGAAATACACTACTCCTAATAGAAGATCTTCTACTAAATCTTATATATAGTAAGAGTATCCAGCGATTATATACCTTAAAGAACTATGCCTAAGATATTATAGCAAAGATGCAGTAAATACCATAAGATAAAAAAGGCTAACGCTCTTTAGTAAGGGCGCTACTTAAATAAATTTAGTAGAAATTATAGTAATAGCAGCAATAGAAAAAATAGCAGACTTAATAGTATACTTATAATAGCCCTTAGGTTTATTATACCACATTGTGACGTAGGCTTAGTTAGAGTAATATAGCCTTTTAGGCTAATATATACCTAACTTTTATAAATAAATTTGCCTATTAGAATTACCTTAATTATTAAGAACAAATTTACTAGGCCTAAGTTAGAAGTAGGCCTATATATTACGAATTTTACATTTGTAATACTTTGGCTTATATTTGCGCATATTCCTAATATAACAGCTTATTTATATTAAGTACTTCTTTAGAGCTTAAGGTACTACTAAGCGCCTCTAAATCTTTGTCTAGCTATATATCTCTATAAGTTAGATATATAGCTTCGCAGACAAAGGCACTTATTAAACTATAGCTTTATTAAGAAAATAGAGCTACCCACTACTTCTTTTTGCCAGACCTAATATTTTTAGATCTAATATCTTTGTTTCTCTATTTTATCTATTATCTATCTTTACTAGTGCTTAGAATGTGCGATTATAAACTTTAATTTATGCTTAGTATTAGCTTAATACCCTTTTCTATATAAAAGAATTATATATTATAATATTAGCAAACTTAAAGCCTAAATAAAATAATCTTCTTAATTTAAGTGTGCATTATAAGTTTAATAATCTAGAGATATTATTCGCTCTGTACTAATATTTAGTAGATAATACACTACTTACTAAGTTATAAAGTAATAGATACTAGTTCTACCTTCTATCTATACTAGGAATAATAACTAAACAGCACTATTTAGTCTAAGATGCCATACTATAGATATTTAAATCTTACGCTACTATAGTAGTAATAATAGCAGCCATAGTAATAGTGTTCACTAAAGCAGAAATACTAAAGCAGTAGGCGCTAATTCTATTACTGTATATATATATTATTAAACTATACTATAGCTTTTTTTATAGCTTTTATATTTATAATTATACTATATATTAGTACACTACTATATATATATAGATAAGTTTAGAGGATAAAAAAAATAAAAGTAATAAACAAGATACTATACTATATTTATTAGTAATCTAGATTTTAACTCTAGCTTAAACTTAGTATATAAAAAACTAGGATATATATCTAAAACTATATCTAAAGTAATAGATAGATATTTATCTTATATATAAAACACAGTCTCTAAATAAATAGGCTTAGTTACTTAAATTTAAATTATAGGCGCACGGGTTTATAGTGTTTAAAGGGATATATAACACTATATAGAATAGTAAACTTTAGAATCTCTAAATATAGACACTTTATACTAGCAGTATAGAGGTAATATAATAGACAACTATAAGTATAAAAGATAGACAACTTCTTAAACTTTGCAACAACTACACTATCTATCTATACTTACTATATTACTTATTCTCTTCTTAGCACTCGCTATATTTTAATATTAGCTATCTAAAAGCTACCCTAGTAAATACCTAGTTTTATGCATAGTTTAAGCGTTTATAAAGAGTTATGCTAAGTCCTTTCTATATTTTTTAAGGACTTAAACTAGGTTGTAATCGCCTTAAATTAATTAATAAGTTGTATTAGTAGATACTAGGGTATAGGGTAGAGGCGAGTATAGCTTCTTTAGTATTATTACGTATTATACTACTACTACTAGTATTATAATATAATCTTCTAAATAATAGTCTTTTATAACTTACTAGTGTATATATAGGTAAGGCTATTACTATTATTATTACTAAAACGCTAAAAATATTTTAGAATTATACCTAATTAATTAGGTTACTTTATTCTTAATAATATATTAAATAATAACACTATAGTTACTATAAGTATATATAACTATAGCGGCTTTAATTCTATATATAGGCGCCTTTATTATAGTCTATATATAATTAATTTTATTAGCTAAGCGCTTTTCTTTAGCAATAATAAAAACTTATATAATAATATTATAGTTAAGATTAAAATATAAGAGTTATATATAAGAGAATAGTAGTAGTATATAGCTAACTAGATACCTTTATTACTATAATTAACTATATTAAAACACTATAGTAATATAGGCTTTTTAAATACTACTAGTAAGAGACAAAGAAAGAGTTACTAGTAAATAAGTAGGTTCTAGTCCTTACGTCTATATAGCTAGTTATTACTTAATAGAACTCTTATTTTACTATAATTAAGTGCACTATATTATTCTATAGTAGCTTTAATTAATATATAGAAAACTATATTAGCTATATTACTATTAATAATAAATAAAGTAGTGAGCCTACTAACGCTCTAGTATAGATAAGATCTAGCGGCCTTAGTGCTAGTGACTAGATAATAATTATAGAGTACTAAAACTATCTTAAGCTACTTAAAATTATAATAAAGGGGCTAGAGAGGTATAGTAATAATAGTAGCTTTAGTACTATATATAAGGTGCTACTAGTCTTTAAGTATATATTATATAATATAGAAAAACTTATATAACTATATACTAATATTAATTTTAACACTTATATAGAGGCTTCAAAAGGTAAATATTCTGCCTTATTATATATATACCTTACTAATAATTAAATTATATAGACTATCTTTATATTAACCCTTTACACTACCTAGTATAAGGCTAATAATTATTATAATAAGCCAAATAACTTACTACTCTATTATCCTACTACTTACTTTTACCTCTACTATAAATACTACTATAATAATAGCTAGCGTAATAAGCTAGAGTGGCTATATATTACTAATAATAGCTTTTAGTATTTTTAGTAAGGCTATAAGTAACTACAGCCGCAGCCCTTAACACCTTAGTTATTTTTAATAAGAATAAGTAATATAGATAATATAATTAAAGCTTTTATATATTATAGTATTATAGAAACGCTATAACATAATAAGTATAATTGCTAGCTAAACTAGGAGCTAGCGTAGTATACTATTAATAATAGTAATACTATCTAGTGTACTAAATTACTATGCGCTTAGAATACCTATATTTAAGCTAGTTTATAATTAATATACTAACTATCTTAGCATTAAGCTATAAGTGTAAGTGGCTCTTTAGTAAGCTTAGTAATTTACTTAAGCTAAAATAACGCGTAATTAGTAATAAGTTGCTTATAGCTCTATAGCTTATATAGGTATAGTCTTAGGCTAGCTACACTACTATAAAAGTAATTAAAACGTATAGTAGTAACTATAATAGTAGTGGTAGTAGTAGTAGTAATAAAAGCCTTATAGATAACTTACTCACGCAAGAGTATAATATATATAACTAGGCAGAGTCGCTAGAAATTATAACTCTAGAGGAGTAGCTACACTACTAAATTCTAAAAATTCTAATAATTAAGTTAAGCTAAGACAATCTTAACTGCCTTATAACACCTTAATCCGCAATTAAGATAATCTATAGTGCTGCTCTTGCCTAATTAAGTTAAGAAATCGGTCTTAGATTGTCTTGACTTAATTGTTGCGGAGTCAGTCTGACTGGACTGATATATTAGAGAGCTCTGGACTAACTAACTAACTGACTTAACTGCAGTTGAACTGGTATAAATGCTGCTGGATTGCTGATAGTTCGTTGATCGTGTGCTCCCGGGGAGACTGTGGCCTACTCGTCGGCCGTCTAATACCTTTTCGCTTCCAGGATTTTAAGCTCTGGAGGGTAGTAAGTAGCTTAGGCTTTATACGGAGCCTTCTAGTCCCGAGGAGATTGCCAAGCTTACTGAAAGTCCTCTTACAGTCAGCGGCTAACGCTGGGATTGTATATAGATTAAGCGCAAGTTGTGATAGGACTAGGAATTGCCCCTAATGGGCTAACTAATACTTAATCGGGTTGAGCGAAAGACTGTTGGTCTCCGCGAGGATGGGTTGCCTCTTCCAGAGCTTATATTCATCCTTGAACGTCTCCTCTGTATAATTCATTGCAGCTTTTGTGGTGTCTGCAAGATAGGTTGATCGCGATAATGGTGGGCCGAGTTGCTGCCTTTTTGAGGGACGAGAGCTTGGCGGAGACACTTTGCCAGCTTTATAAGCTGCCTTCTCCTTGTACGATTGATATAAGGCTTGAAAGGCGTTCTAATTCCTTAGGAGCCAATCCTTCTTGTAGTGAGGGCTATCTCTTCTCTTATTGTGATCGTCTAGGACCTTCTATATGTGGCTGAGATGATGCTTGTAATGTGGATGCAGGATCGTAGCCGCGTAGTAGATAGGCGTGTCGTCGAGCTTTGCGTAGTACTCCGAGAGCTTTGCATGGGCAGAGTTGACATTAATTACTAGGTGATCCTCTGGGGCATTAGGGTCCTTATAGTTAATAGTAGCAAGGCGATCCTTCTGCTCCTCTAGCTGGTCAAGCAGCCATTCAAAGGTAATGATCACTTCCCAGATTGCGCCGTGGTTGCTGTGATTGCCCCGGCCTTTGAGGAGCTTTGTCGCCTCTTGAAACGGGCGGAGGAGATTAACGTACTTATTGATTGTAGCCTAGTCTTTGCCTAACAGGCCACCCTCGCGGATAAAGGTTCGAGGCTTAAGGCGGGGTTTCTAGGGATCACGACGCTGGGAGGTCTGTTTAACGCGACTCTCATTAATCTTAACGTATATATAATTGTTAAGGGGGGCTTGGAGCTGCGTTGCTCGCTCTAGAGCTGCAAAGTATAAGTTCTACTATGTCTTCATGGGCTTAGTGAGCTCCCTGGGCTTGAACTCCTTGTGTAGGCGAATAGCTTCTTCCTCTTAAAACTTCTCTTAAAACGAGCTTAAGCTAACTAAGGCAATAAAGGTGTTAAATAACTAACTAAGGCCGTACTCTGATGGGCCCTCTGCGCGCTCTCTGCTATTACGCTCTCTCTCCTCTTAAAACTTATAAAATAGCTGGCGAGCTTAAGGTGTACTAACTAAGGCAATAATGTTAAATAAGACTCTGATGGGGCCGTATCTGCGCCACTCTTTAAGGAAACGCTCTTCTGCTATTAGGTCCTCGTCCTAATTCTCAAAAGAGTCCTTGTCTCGGCCCTATATAATTGCTTGAGCGCTTAAGTTGAGGATATGGCAAGTACAACGGAGCCGACGGTGAGGCGAACAAAAGTTGAACGTATTGCTAAGGGCAGCCATGGCTGTATTATTATTTGTCGCGTTGTCAAGTACAAAGTATCCGACGCGCTCCTGGTTGACTTTAATGCCTGGAGTGTCTTGCTTACAACTTCAGCAATATTGTCGCCACTGTGTTTGCCATGTAGGACTGGAAGACCGAGGAGATAGTCATCAACCTCGCCCGATTCGTTCAGATGGTGTACACAAATCCCAGTGAGGGCACTTTTGCCTCCCGTTGTAGTCCAATTGTCGAAGGAGACGTGTATGAGCGACTTGGCTCGTAGGAGGTGCTGAGTGACGGCGGGGATATAGGCATGATATTCCGCTAGAATATGATCTCGGAGGCTATTGTGGCTTCGCCAGAGAGCTTGCTCTCCCAGTGGGTTCAAGACGGCAACCATATGACGGAAAGCAGGCGTCTCGATCACCCGGAGGCTCTGATTATCGGCCTGCACCCAGTCTTTTACCGCGTCCAGGAAGCGCCTCTGTGAGAAGCTAGAGCCATCTCATTGGCCATTTCTTGTGAGACCCTCGGTACCTTTGAACTGGAGCTGGTTAATAATAGAGCTGGTAGATGGAGGCAGCTTGAAGTTGATCTTGCCGTCACGGCTAATTCCGTGGCCACGGGTCTTCTGATTTAGATGAGACGCAGCCGAGGAAGTTGAGGTTGCAACGCAGTACTCACCACCGCTAACTTTGTGCGTGTGGCAGTAAATAGCAGAGCCAGTAGTTCTGCCGCTTCTCACGGTGCCACACAGGCCAGCCGTGATCGTATATATCCAGCTCGGTTTACCCTTCAGATGCTGCGTAAATCGCTTCTGCAGGTGAGATACGCGCTCCCAAACTAGGTCTTCAAATGTATCATCGTCAGAATCGTCGTCAGGAGCTGCGAGAGCTCGGGCGGCTTGAATCGCGTCATCAGGCGGGTTAACGGGCGCGTCAATTTCAGGTACGATTGAGGGCGCCTTCGGGCGTCCTGTTCCGCGGTTTTCGCGTTCGACGGTCTTCTTAAAGACCTTTTCGAGGTTTCTGTTCATCTGGGCGTCAAAATCTGCGTATGGGGACACGTAGGTGGGTGGGCAGAGGTGGGTAGAGGTAGCTTGTAGGTACGCGTTGCGATCCGAACTAGCTCAAGCTGGTGTCGCAGGCCGAGGCCTGGAGTAGCAAGTGGAAACCTCGACGCTACGGCTAAGCGAGCCAATTTATGATTTCTCCAGGTCGCACCTGGTGAAAACCCATTGGATCGCTTAACCTTAGCGTCTTGATGCGTTAAATCGTGCTGGACGAAGTTCTCTCCACCAAATACGCAGCCAATATGGGCAACATATACAATATATCAGTCCAATAGCAGTCAGTCCAGTCAGTCCGAAGCCTTCAGACTGACTGACTGCTATAAATCGAGCGTCCGGACTGACTGGACTGACTGACATATAGCAGTCAGTTAGTCAGTCTTTTCAGTCCGGACTGACTGTTGACAACTCTGGAACCAAGCCAAGCTCAAGCCAAACAATCAAGCGCTTGTTAGCGGCTTGATTGTTGGCAGGTCTGGGCGATATGCCTGTGGCCTCAAAGGCCTTGAGAATCAATGGCTGCTTGAATGAGGTCTGCCAGACCTTCCAGAACAGGCTAAAGAAGTCTCTCTTTGCAACTATTAATAGACCCTAGCACCTATGTAGGAAGGCTAAGAGCTTAGCTAAGTAGGCAGTAGAGAGAGGCTTAAACATAACAACGTTAAGCGACTGCAGCGTATACGTTAAATAGGGCAGAAATATAGTAAGAAGGATCTTGTTCTAATTATAGTAGTTAATATAATCTATAGTAAGGTGAGATCTATAGCTATTAAGAATAAGTAATTAATATAATTATCTAGATTTCTCCTTAGTACAGCAATTAAAAAACCTATTTAAGCCACGCAAGGCCTATCTCGTCGTTAGTCTAGCCTAAGCCTAATAAGGTAATAAAGGCTAAGTGGTGCTTAGAGTTAACTTTTTCTATCTAGCTTAATTATAGGCCTTTAGGGCCTACTTAATAGATAAGCGCTAGGTCTAGCGCTAATCTATTAGCGCATATATAGGCTAGGATAGAAATTTACTCGCGATTACTATTCTAGATTACCTACCTTACTTTTTTACTTTTATATATTTGCCTACTAAATATATTCTTTTTAAATAAAAGGTAATACTAAGTAGGTAGTCTTTTTTATCTATATTATACGTATTGCGAGGCTTAATATTATATTAGCTAATCTTCTACTATAGTAGACTAAAATAAAGGCTATACTTTGCCTTTAAGTTAGCCTTATGGCAATTACTATTAATACTAGCCATCTATTTAAATATTAGAAAGACGCTATTCTACTTAATAAACTAATTAATCTATAATATACTAATGCTAGTTTTGGCTATATAGACTACAAAGTTTTAGATTATTTATATATAAATAGTAGGTCTTACTTAGTAAGCTTTTTAATATAGCGTATAAGCTTTTACTCTTATTAAAAACTAAGTTTTTACTAATTAATTATTTTAACTTTATAGAGTACTAAAATAGCTTAGTGCCTTTAGATAAGTATAGAGCGTATAATTTTATATTTCTTTATAATCTCTATATAGTTAATAAATTCTATAGAATCTAGCAATTATATAGCTATAAGCGTAGTTTTAATAAACCCTATAGTGGCTATAGTAGATAATATTAAAGCTTAGTATATTTTAGTGTTAACTATATATTACGCTATAGCGTACGTTATATATAGACTTACTATAACTAATTACTTAATGCCTAGGCCTACTTAATGCCTATTTTTGCCAATAGAACTATTAACACTTTATAACCTATAGAGCGTTAAATATATAGTAAAATTACTAGATTTTTTATAGGCGCACTTTTAGAAGCATATAAAACTATTACGTAATAATAAATTACTTATAATAATGCTATAGAAGCTATACTATATAGGTGCGCGTAGCTTTAGGGGGTAAGAGTAATTTTTTTTAGTAGACTTCTAATTATTAATAATAGTCTTAGATTTCTTAAGAGCTTATTTTTTAGTGTACGAGGTTTAAGGCTTTATTAATTACTCTTTTTAAATAATTATATGTTAACTTTAAGTTGCTTTTTAAGCTACTTTTAGAGCTGCTTTTTAGCTTACTTAAGAGCCTTAGTCTTCTTTGCTTACGCTCTTAGTTCTTGTATTACTAATCTCTTACGCGCTCTCTACTCTTTAAGAGCTTATTTCTTCTACTTTTTAATAAGCTTTTAGTGTTATGCCTCTAAGAGTTATATGTTATTAAAACTTTTTATTAGTCTCTATTTGCTCCTATTATCTATAGGCCCTCTAAACTTTAGTAGGCAAGTAAAAGATAGTACTACTATACCAACTCTTAGGTTTATAAAATAAAAGAGGCTTACTATATTAATAGCACCTCTTTTTATTAAAAAAGCTTTTTTAAGCTTATTATATTAGTGCTAAAAAAATTTATATTTAGCCTCTAGCTTATAATAACTTTATAATAGCTATTTACGTTTCTTAGAGTAGTTCTCTATAATAACCTCCTTGGGTATTTGCTATACTTTATACTAATTAAAATTAAAAAGGTTTAATAAGCTACTATAACTAAATCTAGGGCTTTTTTACTCTATAATAAACTTTTGAAGTATAGCGTCTAGATTATAAGGCAATAATCTAGTACACTTAAAAGCTTTAAGTATTATTAATTCTAAAAAGGCTCTTTGCTAGAAGGTGTTAAAAAGTTAATAAAAGTTATATTTAGTAATTACTAAGAGGCCCTAGTAGTTATATATAAACTCTAAAAGCTCTACTATATAGATAGTACTTAGAGGCTTAAATATTATTATATTAAGTAGTTAAAAAGTATACGTAGCGTATAGTAGAAAGGTTGTAAAAAGTATTTTATTATTATTATACTATATAATAAATTATATACTAATATAAAAGCTATAGCTATTAAGTATAAGTAGTTAGTAGACTCTATAAGCTTTCTTCTTAGTCTTACAATTAAATACTTATTTAAGCTACGCTAAACTAACCTTATTATTAGTTTATCTACTTAGTAAGCTTATAAAAAAGGTCTTATTAACTTTTAGATTAAAATATTAAAGTTATAAGTCTTATATATTGCTAGTAGTAGCCTAATATATTAGACTAGCGTTAACGCAGTACTATCTACGCAAATATAGGCAATTGTTATTATTTACTTTCTATTACTATTCTAGAGTATTTGCTTATAAGAGCCCTACTTATATATAACTAATAAGAAAACACTCTTTTTATTCTACTAAATTTTTTAATAAGAAACTCTTTCTTATCTATATTATATATATAGCGACTATTAATATTATACTAGGTTATTTTCTCGTCTAAAAGCTTAAAGTATAAGGCGTATTTAGTAGTAGAATTAGCGTAGTGGCAATAGGCGTTAATACTAGTAGTCTATTACGATACAAGCTTAATATTATGCTAGACAATATAGCAAGAAATCTAGTTTTTTTCCTAGCTCTTTTCTAGCAATCTCTATTGCAAAATTTCGAATTATTTGCCTTATAGAAGGTAGTCCTCTCTTATAGAGCTTATATATATAGTTTGTAAACTCTTTTTCTTATATAGTACTAAGAAATTTCTTCTTCTCTGCACTCTCTAGGCGCGAGAACTAGTAACCCTACGCGCGCCTTAATAAAGTTAACTAATTAACACTATACAATTTGGCAATTCTAGTGTAATTAGGCTTTTTGCCTAATAGTAAGTTTTCGATTATAGTAAGCGCAGCCTCTATATTGTTTAAATTGGCTAAGATATAAATTTTAGCAATTGTGGTGGCTTTTCTAATTTTCGGGCGTTGAGTGGGCCCGGGCGTTAAGTGATTAGTTATAGTACGATATACTAGTAAGCGAGTCGCGCATATAAGCAAGTCGCACACACTAAAACACACCTAAATTGCTGCAAAATAGTCTTTAAAATCTTAATAATAGCTCTATACTATATTCTAAAATTAAGAATATAGAGTTGTATCCCTAATATAACGTTATTACTAGAATCTAGAGGTAATTAACAAAGTGCATTTTAAGATACTCTACATCTGTATAGGATTAGAGACCAAACTTAAGATTTTAACAACGGGAAACCCTATACTTTTGTAAAGCCAACAATAGTCTTAGAGTAGGTGCAAGAAGCTACATTTAAAATATTAGAGTATAGTAGTATAGAGCTGTTGTTGAGATTTTAAAGGCTATTTTGCAGCAATTTAGGTGTGTTTTGGGGTGCGCGACTCGCTTGTATGCGCGACTCGCTTATAAAGTACGTTACCTAACGTAGGCGGGAATCCTCGCGAATCCAGCTCGAGTATGTGGTTGACAATCGCCTCCTCTTCAAGCTTTGTGAGCTTCCTGCTATTGGGCTCACAATCGCGTCGTGAACGGACGCCTGCGAGTCGGCGTAGCGTAGATCGGGGGACGTTAAACGTAGATGCAGCGCGCCCTACATGCTGGATCTGATTGCGATCAAGAGCTGAGATAGCAAGGATAACATTTGCTTCGTTGCAGGGCGAACGTGTATTTATTGGTTGTGCCATTATAATTGAAACTTGACGCGTCGCGGAAAGTTGATGAGGGTGGCGGCTCGCATGCCACTTACGTTAACTCATAGCAAAATTAATGTATCTCCTCTCCCGCCACATCGCCTTTCTCCGCTGATTCTGGCCGAAGAGCCGCTGCTGGTGCAGGGATCGGAATCCTCACTGCAGGGAGCTCCTTCAATACCAACGACCCAACATCACCACCATCGCCATCGCCACCACATCCCCACAGCACCCCAAGACACTCGCACAACCTATCCACCATCACCTCCGCTACCCCACTCGGCACCATCTCCTCGCAAAAATGCAGCGCGACCCTGACTCCAGCACCACCCTCCCTTCCACCAGCCACCACTGGTGTCGTCTCGACTGCCACGTCCGCCGAATCCCACGCGTCACCTACCCAGCCAACCTTCTTGCACTCCACACCCTCACCGAAGTCCCCTTTCAGCCCGCCTGCCTCGTCCGCGCCGCCTTCGTCTTCGAACAACTTCACCGCATCCAACTCCATATGCGCCACTGTCGAGCTGAACCGCTTGGCCCCTCCCAGCAATCCCAAATCCCCAAACCTCACACCCCGATACGCCACCGCCTCGCGCCCCTGCTTCGCAACGGCAGCCAGGAGGTCCGCCTTGCTGATACCGAGCGCTCCGCGCCGCACCACGACCGGCGCTGTGATCAGGCACGGTCCGACGACAGCGTCGACGCCGTCGAGCGGGACCGCGCGGTTCGCCAGCGTCTCACCAAAGACGATTGCGTCATCATCCACCTTTTCCTCGTCGCTGGTGCGTGTCGGTGATGATGACAGAGAGGCCAGCGTCGCGGCCCACGCGGCCTTCAGCACGGTGGTGAAGGCGTGGTTGTTGGCGCGGTTGTTGGCTGGCGGCGGCGCGGAGACGTAGCGGGTGAGCGTTGACGTGAGCGGGTGCGTGGGCAGGACGGGGTCGCTGTCTTCGCCTGCTGCTGGGCGGGCGATGATGTTAGTCATGCGGGCGCCGGATAGCTCTGTTTGCCAGAACTGCTCTGCGGCGGCTTGGGTGGATTGGGCGGCGTGGAGGAAGGCGGAGAAAGATGGGGAAGGTGGAAGGGGAGTGTCCGGTTGGGCGTACGAGGTCCGCAGGGCGGAGAGTATAAGCGGGAGCGAGATGGCGTCGTACTGAGCGTGAGGGAGGCGGATGAAGAGGCGGCTTGCTTCGTCGGATTTGAGCAAGGCGAAGCGAACGCCTTGTTGGGTGAGGGGAGATGCGCGCTGTTTGTCGCGGGAGACGTAGTCGGCGCTGGCGCCCTCGATGTCTGCGTTGACGGTGTGCTCTTCGATCTCGACGGTTGGAGAGCGGATGACGGCTTGGAGTAACCGCCGCTTGTAGTAGACGAAAACCGTGCGGAGGATTGGGTAGTGCGCAACAACCTTCATGCATGCCTCCTTCAACCTCAACGCATCAAGTTCACCCACAAGATCCAGCGTCACGTAGTAAATTGTATACCGCTCCTTCAGTTGGGAAGCCGCAACCATCTGCGTTTGCAAATCCGTCGCCGTCGCCACGTCCTCAATCTCCGACGGATGGACATTGGCGCGCGGTGCAATGTGCCCTCGGATCAAGGCATCCAAGTCGCCCGTATCCGGCAGAGTCGAGAAGGGCCTGTAGATAATTTTGCTCTCCTGCGCCTGGCAACACTTCTCGGCCATCTCGGAGAGCACACGCCCTGCAAAGACGTCAGCAGCACGGAGGCTGAGGCCTGCTTCCCGCGCTACCGTAGACAGGCGCATGGCGCTGAGGGAGTCGCCGCCGAGATCGAAGAATGTATCGTCGGCGCTGATGTCTGAGGGAGCCAAGGACAAAACTTGGCTCCAAAGTGTCTGAAGCGTCTTCTCAATGGGAGTGGATGGCGGACGCTTCGCCGTCGCCCTAAGAGAGAACTCTGCGAACTGCGCAGCCGGTACCCGGGCACCCATTTCCCGCAGGATTTTCCGGTTCACCTTGCCCGACACGGTGAGAGGAAGGTTGCGCAACGGGAAGAAGATGCGCGGAACCATGTGGGAGGGCAGCACTTCCGCGAGCTTTTTCTCGACTTCGCCAAGTCTGGTCGCGAGGGTTTTCCTGTTCGTGGAACTCAGAATGTCAACGTTGTCCTCACCCTCGTAGTCCGCACCCAGAGCGATGAAGGCCGCCAGCGCCGCTTTGTCAGGCTTCTCGCCCTGAGGAACGACAATCTCGACGCTCAGAGCGGAAATGGACGATGCTACGACACGCTTGAGATGGTACTCGATCTCGCCGAGCTCGATTCTCTGGCCGCGAAGCTTGATCTGCCCGTCGCGGCGTCCAACGTAGAGGATCTCACCTTTGGGGCCGTACTTGACCAAGTCACCTGTCTTATAGAATCGTTCGGTTGTTCCTGGGTAGCCCGATCGCCAAGGGAAGCTGGCAGGGAAGGCGGCGCGCGTCTTGCCCGGATCCTGCATGTATTCGCGTGCCACAACCGGACCCTCCATCACCAGTTCTCCAACGGCGCCAACCGGTACTAGTCTACTACTGTTCTTCGCGTCAACGATCCAAGCTCGATTGCCGGTGAATGGCGAACCGATCTCGTTGCTGTTGCTATGGAGAGACAGACGCTGCGAGCCGTGAGAAATGACGCTCTGTTCGGCGGAGCCATACAGCGTGAAGAGGTTGACACGGTCGGCCCATACGCGCAGCTGCTCCGGGTTGACGGCTTCACCGCCAAGCGTAAGCGTCTTCAGCGAGGGAACCATATCGGGGCTCAGGATTCCGGAGAAGGACGGCGTTAAAAACGCCCAGTTTACGCGCCGCTCGTTCATGGCCTGGGAGACGGCGTTCATGCGTTCTTCGTCGGAAAGGACGCACACACAGCCGCCCATAATCAGCGTGACCATGATCTCCATCAATGCGGCACCGAAGCTGTACGACGCGAACTGAAGGGTGCGTGTTTCGCCATCGACGAGGACGCGGGCAGCCATACCGCGCGCCGCGGCTGCAAATGACCTGTGCTCAACGATCACGCCCTTGGGTTCTCCTGAGCTACCCGACGTAAAAATAACATACGCGGCGTCTCTGGTGCTTGTGGCAACGTTAGGAGCGCCTCCAGTCGGCAACCTGTCCGCCAAGTCGCGGTCAAGGACGATGAGATCGTCAACCACATTTAACAAGCGCTGGGAGAAGTCTTTGGAGACGATGGCGACATGAGCGTCAACCTTGGCGCATGTCAACCGAATTCTGTTCATCGGGTGAGCTGGATCGAGCATGACAAAGGCACATCCTGCTTTGAGCACGCCCAGGATGGCGACCTGTGTCCACATGGATTTCTCAAAATAGAGTGGCACGACCGTGTGGGACGTGGAGCCGAGCTGTTGTCGCAAGTACGCGGCAAGGCCGGAGGCCAGGGCATCAAGCTCGCCATAGGATAGCTCTCCATCCCATGAGCAGATGGCAGGAGCGTCAGGGCGAGCCGCAGCCTGCCGTTTGATGAGGGTGTGGATGCAGGAGTCGTCAAACCCGGTGGAACAGCCCCAGCGACGAATGTCCTGTTTGTCTTGTGGGCTAGTGAATTCAATGTCCGCAATGAGTAGGTCTTTTTTGTTGCAAAGCTGTTGCAGGACATGGTCCAGCTGGAACAGCATCCGTTGCACCTGTATAGGCTCGATGATACGGGGATCGAACAAAGCCCGGACGTGGATTCCACCAGCGAGGAGCTCGCAGTGGAGAAGCAGGCCATAGCTGTTGAACGAAGTGAACAACTCGGGTTCGGCACCGTGCAGGAATGGGCTGTCAACGAGGTCGTCGCCCTTTACCTGCGGTTGAATTAAAAGCAGGCTGTTAAAAGTGCAAGCGGCGCGTGCGCTTGGGCTGAGTTGTTGGATATGTTGTAGGCCGATATGCTGTGTCGACGCCGTCTTGAGAGCCATATCCTGAGCATGAATGAAAAGCTCATTGGCCTTCCGCCCACGCTCGATTCGGAAGCGGAGCGGGATGGTGACAATAGTTGGGCCGGCCATCTCCTGGATGCCAGCGACGGGTGCCATTCTTCCGGAGAGCGTCAACCCAATTACAGGGTCCTCGGTCTCCGCGTACTGAGAGACGAGCAATGCCCACGCCGCCTGCAGCACGCTAGAAATCGTGACAGATTGACTGGACTCAGTGGTTCGAGAGACGGGTATGCGGTGCTCCGCAAGATCGGTGGGCTGCGGCGTGCGAACGGACGAGGGCCACGGAGGGAAGACTGTCTTCTCCGCACCCTCAAGATAATCTGTCCAGAATTCCTTGGCAGCGTCCATGTCCATTTCCTGGAGATGCTGGATGAAGCGGTTGTAAGGAGGTAGTGGGGCCCAGTCAAGTCCATTGTAAATATCCTCCAATCTCTTCATTATGACCTTCCAGGCCCAACGATCGAAGATGGCGTGGTGGCACACCCATGCCATGAGCGTCTTTCCACCAGAAACGATGATAGCATGCTCACTGAGGCGGTCGCCCAGTGACATTGACGCCTCTCTCTTTGTCTGAATGTAGCCGTGTAGGCTGTCCCCAGAAGCCCAAACCAACGGCTCCTTGACAACAACTTGCAGCATACCTCCGTCTGTCGCTGTCTGGATAATACGGGTACGCAGCGCAGGCGTTTTCTGCACAACCTGCGCCCAGGCAGCTTTCATTCGGTCCAAATCCGCCTCCGGAGACACCAAAACGACATGCTGAGCGAGATAAGCGCCTTGTTCGACATTTGAAAGCGCCATCAGGCCCTCCTGAAGGGGAGTGCAAGGGTAGACGTCTTCTACCGCCTCTGGTTCGATGCCACAGGCCTTGGCTGCGTCTATAATAATCGCAGACGAGTTTCCTGCCATAAGGGAGAACGGCGCGGGTTGATCCCAAGCGTCGCTCTCCACGGCCTTCGCGGTGAGCGCCATGTCTGCGAGTCTGGGGTGCCTGAATACGTCCGCAACACTCAGTTCGATGCTTTCGCGCCGCGCCGAAGATACCAGCATCATCGCATCGAGAGAGTCGCCGCCGAGTTCCACGAAATTGCTGTCGACGGTCAGTTCGTCTTTAGTCTCTAGTGTGGCCCACCACAGAGCTATGAGCCGGCGCTCCATGTCGCTGAACTGATCCTTCTCTCCCCTGGCGGGACCAGCTTGAGCTTGTCTGAGCTCGGCACCTATTTTGCGCAGCGCCTTCCGGTCAATCTTCCCCGACGCAGTAAGAGGCAGTTCCTGCAAAGGCAAAAAGACGCTGGGTACCATGAAGCGGGGCAAAGACCGTGAGAGCTTCTCCGGCAAACCCTGGATCGCCCTTTCTAGCTTCTGTTGAGCGTCAACTGGGCTGGAGCTGCTGCCGAAGGTTAAGAAAGCGGCTAGGCTGCCCGTTTTCTTGTCGCTGCCATGTTCAGGCTGCACGAGGTCCACCGCGACGCCGTTGATGCCCTGGCCAGCCAGCAGGTTGCGCAGCTGGTTCTCGATCTCGCCCAGCTCCACGCGCTGGCCGTTCATCTTGACCTGCGTGTCCCGGCGGCCCACGTACTCCAGCGTCCCGTCGGGGCACCAGCGCACCATGTCGCCAGTCTTGTACAATCGCTGCGCCCGGGGCCAGGCTTCGGCAGATTCCATGGAGTTAAACCAAGATGGCTTTTCGACGAAGACTGCGGCCGTAATTTCCGGCTTGTTGATATACCCGGAGCCCACGTGCGGTCCCTCGATCAGCAGTTCGCCGACGGCGCCAACAGGACAGAGCTTCTCATGATTGCCGGACTCCACGACCCAAGCATGACCGGACACGCAGCTACCAATGTTTCTTGGGTTCGAACCAGGCGTCATGGGCTTCGTTAGCGTCGAGACGACTGACGCCTCCGCCTGGCCGTAGCCTTGCAGGAGAGAGAGCTTGGAAGCCCATTTCGCCACGGCGTCGGCGGAAAGAGGTTCCCCGGCAGTGACGAGCGTCTTCAGCTTGGGGACGCGCTCTGGGTCGCCCAGAAGATCGAGTGAGGACCGCGTCAAAACAGCCCAGTTGACCTCAAGTTTGTTGATGCATTCGACGAGTTTAGTTGCGCGTTCTTCCTCAGAAATGATGCATACACAGCCGCCTGCGAGGAGGACTGTCAAGGTCTCGATAAGTGCCGCGCCGTAGGTGTATGAGGCAAATTGGAGCGCGTAAGTGTCGGCATCGATTTGGAAGGCGGCGGTATGCCCATATGCTGAGGATGCGAAACTGCAATGCTCGATCACACAGCCCTTAGGTTCACCTGTGCTACCAGACGTAAACAATGCGTATGCGGGAGTATGTGCGTCGCTGCTGCTCTGCTCTCTTGAGTCGTCCATTGCCTGAACTGTTGAGGTGTCGACTGTGATGGTGGAGTCCATGAAAGAGGAGAATTTCGGTGCCGCGGATGACGAAACCAAAGCAACCTTGGCTCCTACGGTCTCTAAAATCTTGCGCAGCCGCTCATCTGGTTGACTGGGGTCCATCAAGATAAATGCATACCCAGCCTTGAGAATGCCGAGCATGCCTATCACGGCCCAGACGGACTTTTCGGAACACATGGGAATGAAGGTTTGTCCGCTGCCCTGAACCTGTTGGCGCAGCGTGTGTGCTACGCGGTTGGCAAACCTCTCCACTTCCGCATAGGTCAAGATGCCGGAGGTCGTGCGGAGCGCGGCGCGCTTTGGATTCTTTGCGACTCGCTCTTCGAACAGAGTGTGCAGGCATTTCTCCACGACAGCGGGGTTACTGGAGTTCCACCGACGCAGTAGGGTACGGTCATCTTTGCTGACTAGATCAACATCTCGAAGCGCCATGGTTGAGTCCGCGCTGGACAACTGGCAAAGAATGTGTTCGAGCTGCCCCAGCATCCGCTGCATCTGGAAAGGGATCAGAAGGACGGGATCGTGAACGGCCTGCACATGGATTTTCTTTTCGCTGAAGGTGCATGTAACGGCGAGCGGATAGACGTGGAAGCTGCCAACGTCGTCTTCATTGTGTCTACTGTTCAAAAAGTTGAATGCGTCTTGTCCGGGATTCGTTCGATTGTCATCTTCTTCATCCTCTATTGCATGGAGCTGAATCAAGGTACGGAACTCACATGCCGCTTTTGCGTGGGAGGATATACGGCGAATTTTCTGTAGGCCAGCGTACTGGTGCGCGATCATCTGTGTGCTTGCATCCTGGACGCGTTGGAGCATCTCGACTACTGTCTGTGCACCATCAGCCAGCTGGACATGCACAGGCACAGTAGTGACCGTGGGGCCAGTCATTTCTTCAATCTGGGGTAACGGAGCGGAGCGGCCTGAGTGGGTGACACCGAAGACGACGTCCCGTGATTCGCCATATCGACCAAGTAGGATTGCCCAAGCCGTCTGAAGGAGTGTGGCGGTCGTGAAACTGGAAAAGTGATGCCTCTGCAGGGAGAATTCGCGTTCTACGACGCTGTTGGCACTGAGGGTGTGAGTTGGGGCGGCAGCCGGTGGGAAGGTGGGCGCCGAGGCTCCTTCGAGATACGAGGTCCAGAATGCTTCAGAGGCGGAGGCGTCGAGACTGGACAGCCATTTGATGAAGCGATTGTAGGGCGGGGGTCTGGGCACAGGATTGCCCTGGTAGGCCGTTGCGACAGCGTTTGCCAGCAAGCGTAGCGAAACTGCGTCGTATATCGCATGGTGCGCAGTGAAAACAAGGGAGCTGTCCGCCACGATGCCAAATCTGACGAGCGGATCCCCCAGCCCCATTGGATATTTGCGGTCTTGCGTGATGTAGCCATTCAACTCCCGAGCAACGTGCCAGTCAACCTTCTGCTCCGGGCTGATTACGACCTGGGTCAGGCCAAGCCCTTCCGGCTGGACAATTCTGGTCCGCAGGATGGGGTGGGCCGTTATGACGGAGTGCCACACGTCCTTCCATCGGTTGACGTTAACCTGCGAACCGAGGTCTACAATCCAGCGCGCAACGTAGGCACCAGACTGCCTCAGAGAGGCGGTGAAAAGACCCTGTTGCAAAGATGTGCAGGGGTAGGCATCCTCGATGAGCTCGGCCGGGATGCCCGTCTCTCTAGCCAAGCTAGCGCGGAAGTCGGCTCCCCTGCTGTTATGTTTGACCAAGGAGAAAGCTGTGATGTCCGCAGTTTCTCTCCCATCGGTAGCCTTCATTTCCAATGCCATGTGGGAAAGCCTCGGCTTGATCATAATACTGGCGACGGTAAGAGTGAATCCTTGCTTCCGTGCAGCGCCGGATAGTCTCATGGCTTTGACTGAGTCACCACCGAGTCTGACGAAATGGTCTTCAGCCCCGATAGCGTCGTCAAAGCCCAGTACCTCAGCCCAGAGTTCCGCAAGAACCTTCTCGACCTCGGTTTCAGGGGCGCGACTCGACGTTGACTTGGCTACCGCACCTCCTTGCTCCCGATACATGCGAGCTCCGATCTGCCGCAACTCTCTCCGGTTGAGTTTTCCGTTGATTAGCCGGGGAAGCTCCTGAATGCGGAATATCCTTGACGGGACCATGTACACGGGAACCCAGTCTGGCATCTCCTGATCGATCTGGTCGATGATGCTCGCCACGTCGACATCGCCGGCCTCGATGAAACCCACCAGAAGGAGCGCGCCATCGCCACCGCCTGGACGGATGACCTCAGCGGCAAGGTAATGATTCGTGGATGACGCTACTTGTCGCATGTGGTGCTCAACATCTTCAAGTTCGACCCTTTGGCCGCGGATCTTGACTTGCGCATCCTTGCGGCCGACGATGTGGAGGGTTCCATCTGAGTTGTACTTGGCAAGATCACCTGTCTTGTACATACGTCTGGGAGCGGAGTTCTTCTTATTGGCGAATGCAGGAAAGATGAAGGCGCCTTGTGTGAGAGTGCTGGTCGTGTACCCACGTGCCAGAATTGGTCCTTCTATGAGCATCTCGCCTACCACGCCAAGAGGTGCAAGGCGGTTGTAGTCGGAGACATCCACAATCCAGACCAGAGATGAGTTGCTGCGGCCAATGTTGGATGGGCTGGCCTCTGCAGAGACTCCCACATTGCCAGCCATCCAGACTGAGCACTCTGCTGGACCGTAGCCAACTGTCAATTGTGAGCGTGGTGCCCAGTCTTCTACCAGCTTACGTGTAGCGTGTTCTCCTCCAAGAGCAAGTTTCTTGACTGAAGGTAGGCTTTGAGGATCAAGTGTTGAAGCCACTGACGGGGTAAGATAGAGGGCGCTGGCGCTGGCAGAACGGATAAAGCCGGCAAGGTTGTCTACACGGGCTTCTTCCGAAGGGATACAGATGCAGCCGCCGACAAGAAGTGTAGAGAGAATTTCCGTCAATGAGATATCGAATATGTGGTTCGAAAATTGCAACACACGGTCGGTCTTGTTCATGCGCACCCACTTGGCAAATTGTTGGGAACTGTAGCAGAATGGACCATGCTCTAGTAAAATTCCCTTCGGTTTACCAGTGCTTCCAGATGTGAAAAAGACGAAAGAAAGGTTGTGCGGTTGCACCTTGACTCCAGCGAGTCGCTTCCGATGTTCGTCGTCGAGGAGAGCGCGGATATCTTGCACGGAAGACGAAGTGACAATGGTAGTGGCGCTGACAAGGCCATCAAGGCGAGCTGCTTGAATTGGCGAGGCAAGGAGGAGCTTCGGTCTCACTTCTTCCACGATCACCTCAAGGCGAGTACGTGGCTGCTTTATATCTAGGGGTACCAAGGCCCCTCCTGCCTTGAGAACACCGAGAACGCAGACGGGATACCATTTCGACTTCTCGAAACACAATGCTACAGTGTCTTCCACGCGCACACCCTTGGCCAGTAGGAATGAAGCCAGGACGTCTGACCACTTATCCAATTCGCGGTATGTCATTTCGCCGTCCCATGCGGAGATGGCGGGAGCGTCAGGCTGTCGCTGGACAGTCTCGTGCACGAGTTGATGAATTGTGCAGTTCACGTGTCTGTCAATATCGAGCGGCGCATTCCAGGCTGAGATTTGGGCTGCGTCGTCCTGGCTGAGGAAACTGAGGTCTGAGATGGGTACCTCCTGGCATTCATCGCGGCATAACTGCTTGACCAGATGAGCAAATTGCATCATCAACCACCATGTCTGGTGCGAGTCCAGCACGGCAGGGTCGTGCGTCATGGAAACTTCAACAGGTCCAGAGCTTGCTAAACTGCAGCCGACAACGAGCGGGTAGGTGTGCGAGTTACCGAGGTCCAAAACGACCATTTCGTGTTCATAGGGTATGTCGGTTGATGCCTTATCTGCGGAGGGTTGAATGAGGAAGATGTTGCGGAAGGCGCATGCACGCCGGGCGTCCTCTCCCAGTGCTTGAATATTTTGCAGTCCAAAGGATTCGTGCGGAAGCATTGCAGTAGAGTCTGCCTGCACTTGCTGCAGGAAATCACGCACTTTATGGCTCTTGTCAAAACCTACTCGGACTGGCACCGACGTGATGGTGGGCGCAGCCATAGACTCAATCCCGGGAAGCGGTTCATTCCGTCCAGCCACGATTGCACCGAAAATAACGTCTGAACTGTCGGATTGCGTGGAAACCACAAGAGCCCACGCAGCGCGCAGGAGAGCGGCGAAGGGAATGCCTCCGCTGGGGTACTTCTCCACGTGTATCTGGTAAGAGACTGTCTGATCGGTGCCCGTTGGCTTGCGCTCCACGGGGAAGGCGGGTTCGGGTGCCTTGGCCAGGTAGGTCCTCCAGTACTCGGCGGCGGCCTTTCCATTGATGATCTTCTGTTGATGCTTGATGAACTGGGAGAACTTGCACGGGGTGGAGCTGTTACTGAGTCCCTCGTAATTTGAATGCAGTTGCTTGAAGATGAGCGGTAGCGACCAGCCGTCGTAGACCGAATGGTGAGCGTGCCAGACCAAGTATTTCTTCCCTGACGCCGCGTCTTCGACAGTTGCTACTCTTGTCAGCGGGGTGGCATCCCCTACAGCCATTTTTTTGTTCTCTCCCAAATAGGCTTCAAGGCTTGAGGAACAGCCCCAGTGCACGTGCTCGCGGAGGACTACTTGCATTGTTCGCGAGGGCTGGCTACGCACGACTTGCACCATCCTCGTGCGAATGACTGGGATCTGCGTGGCGGTCTTTTCCCATGCCGCCCGGAGTTGTTGTATATCAATATTGGCAGGAAGCGTAAGAACGTGTGCGACCACGTAGGCCTGTGGATGCTGGGACGACTGGATCAAGAAGCCATCTTGAAGCGGAGTAGTGGGGTAAATATCTTCAATGAGATCTCCGGACACCCCGCACGCCTCTGCTGCTTCAACAATGACGTCGTCGGTGTGATTACCCAGAAGTCCAAATGGCTCTGCAACTTGAGACGGGTCATCAGCCTGGGCCTCGATGCAAAATGCCATCTTCTTGAGTTCAGGGTTACGTAGCACTGAAGCCACCGTCAAGGACAGATGCTTCTTGCGTGCGGCGGACACCAGCCTCATGGCGTTGATCGAGTCTCCACCGAGGTTGTAGAAATTATCGTTCGCACCAATGCGGGACAATGGTACGTTCAAAACTTGGCTCCACAGCTGCTGCAGTATAATCTCCATGTGGTTCTGCGGCTGCTGCTTCGCTTGCCCGGAAGCGTCCGCGCTCTCAAGTCTTTCGAGTGCCATGGAGGCACCGATAGCCCGTAGCTCTTTCCGATTAAGCTTCCCAGAGGCTGCCATTCGAGGCAGCCGTTGCAGGAAGAAAATGGCAGATGGCACCATGTAGCCTGGGAGTCTGCTTGGCAACTGGGACTCAAGCTGAACTTTGGCTGAGGAGCCAGAGTCGGCAGCGCATTCGATGAAGAGGGCAAGTAACGGCTGATGATCCCCTCCGCTGGGAGTGACGATCTCGGCTGCCACGGCCATGGTTTGGTCAAGAATGTCGGAGGCATGGTACTCGACCTCGGATAGCTCCAGGCGTTGGCCTCGGATCTTTGCTTGAGTGTCCCTACGACCAAGGATCCTGATTCCGCCGTCGGCTTCATAGCGAGCCAGGTCTCCAGTACGATAGAAGCGGGTCAAAGCCGGCTTTTGGTCATGTCCTGGAAAGAAAGATGGTCGGATGACAAAAGCTTCGGCGGTCTTAGCTTCCAAGCCAAGGTAACCTCGAGCGACGCTGGGACCCTCGAGCCACAGCTCACCCACGGCGCCAACAGGAGCGAGATGGCTTGAGTCGGTAGTATCGACAATCCACGTTTTACAGCAGATGGTACGGCCGGTGCTTGAAGGCTCGGTGGAGGCTGTCATGCCCGGGTTCATGACAGCAAAAACGGCAGTCTCGGTAGGCCCATATCCGTTGGTGAGGCGGGTTGCCGGAGCCCAGGTCAGCAAATTCTCGCGACGGAGAGGCTCTCCACCTAGGATGACATGCTTCATGCAGGGGATATCCGAGGGCTGCATGAGGGCAATGGCGGTGGGGGTCATGAACATCACATTGGCCTGGAAGTGGTTGATGGCGGCGGCCACGTCGTCCATGCGCTGCTCGTCTGAAATCTGGCACACGCAGCCACCGACAGTCAGGGTGCTCCAGAGTTCCATGATGCTTGCATCAAAGGTGTATGCGGCGAATTGGAGCGTGCGCGAGCAAGGACCCATGGCAGTTGCGGCCGTGTATCCGGCCGAGCTGGAGAGGGCATGGCGGTGTTCCATGACAATGCCCTTTGGGTGTCCAGTAGATCCAGAAGTGTAGAGTACGTAGGCAACATTGGTGGGAAGTACGCCTGAGTCAACTGGCCGCGCGGGGACGGGCAGCGACTCAAAGAGGGCAGGAGACACGACAAGCTGGGGAACATGGCCGTGGAGAAGATGCTCGTGCTTGGGAGAGGTGAGGACGAGGCTGGCGTGGGCGTCAGCGAGTTGGTATCGTAGACGGGCGATTGGAGCATGGGGAGAAAGCGGAATGCAGGCGCCACCTGCGTTCAGAATGGCCAGCATGGCAACAACGGCCCACATGGACTTTTCCATGATGACAGGCACCATGGCCTCCGGGCCGACGTGGAATCGGCTCCTCAGGTGGGCAGCCAGTTGGGAGGCCGCCCGCTGCAGCTGGCCGTAGGTGAGGCGGCCATCCCAGGCGTCGACTGCGATGCGATGGGGATGCTGGCTGGCGTTGTCGCTGATGACGGAATGGATGCAGGCGTCCCAAGGCGCACGCGACTGACGGTTCCAGGAGCGGAGGGCGGCCGCGTCTCTCTCGCTGAGCGCGTCCAGGCGGCCGAGGGGGACATGGGGAGCCAGCACCAGCGCATCGATGACGGCGGCGAAGGTGGCGGCGACATTGGCGGCGTGCGGCGGGGCGACGCGTGAGGTGCGACATGCCAACGAGAGCACCAGGTGCGCGTGGCTGAAGGAGCAGGCGACGGCGACGGCGAACTCGGCCGAGTCCGACTGGCGCAACTCGCGGACTGCCACGCTTCCGCCGCCTCCGCCGACTGCCACGCTTCCGCCGCCTCCGCCCTGCTGCCGCTGCACTGACAGGACCGTGTCGAACAGGCCGTCCGCGCCCGCCGCGCCCGCGACACCCAATGCGTGCTGCAGCTCCAACAGCGGGCATGTCGTGTACGGCAGCGCCTCCAGGCCCTCGGCTTGCACCTGCTGGAGCAGCTGCGCGCCCGTCGCCTCGCCCGTCACACGCGGCGCGCACACGGCCATGGTGGCCAAGGCGCCCACCATGTCCTCGATGCCCGCCACCTCCACATCCCGTCCGCTGCATAGGTAACCAAAGCATGGCCGTTCGCTGCCCATGTACCGCCGCAGCACCACGGCCCACGCCGTCTTCAGCAGGTCCGCCATGGTCACGCCCTGCCAGCGGCAAAAGGCACCCAGTGCCTCGGCCGTCGTCTGGACCGGCACGGCGACTTGGCGCACCTCGTCCGCGCCCTCGTATCCGTCGGCAAGCAGTGGCAGTGCGCACGCTTCCACCTGTGCGAGCCGCTTCTTCCAGAAGTCCAGCGCATCCGCCTGCTCGAGCCCCATGACGTATGCCACGTACTCACTGTACTTGTGTCGCGGCACGCCATCTAGGAGCCCGTCGTAAGCACGCTCGAGGTCGCGCAGCAGCGGAGCAGATGAGGCGCCGTCGATCAGCACGTGATTGATGTCGAGTCGAAGCACCCATGTCGTCGGAGACGCCTGGCTCACTACCAGTCGATGTTCGGGCCGCCCCGTCGTCCACTTGGCCGCCGCCACCTGCTCAATGCCGCAATCGGCCACTTCAATGGCAGCCCGTACCTTCGAAAGCACCACCTGGTCGAACGTGCCATCTTTCCGGCTGCTTTCCACGATAATTGTCCGCAGCGTTGCGTGCCGGTCGACCACGGCCTGCCACGCTGCAGTGAGCTTGCCCAGGTCGATGCTCTCCCCCTCCTCCATCGACCGTACCTCATAGAAGAACTGAGAATCGTACAGACTCCTCCCGCTGATCCTGCTGAGCATGATGCCCTGCTGCAGTGGTGTGCACGGGTAAACGTCCTCAATCATCGACGTGTCATCCGCCCCGATTCGTTGTAGCACCGAGCGGACAAAATCCTGGGCTCTTGACGGTGGCACCTTTAGCAACCGATACCTACTAGCTGGCTTCCCATGGTCTGTCGTTTCAGCTACCGACAGTCGCGTCGCTATCTCGGTGATTGCCCTCTCAGACGCGCGCATCCACTCAGCCAAACGTTCTTGGTGCTTCATGCGAGCGTTATACGAAAATGACAGCACCACCTCGCCGTGTCTGACGGTACCAAAGACATCAATCACGCCAAACCGCCGCAGCGATGGACTCATGCCGTCGAGATTCAGGAAGTCGAAATCGGCCACCTCCTGGAAATACGCCCCTGCGCGTTCGAATTGCTGGTACATGCCCGCGTAGTTGAAGGTGATTTCCATGTCATGGTTGCGCTGCTGCTGCTGCTGCTGACGGCTGCCGAAGAACTTCGAGGAGAAGTATGGGAATCCGTTGGCGACGATGCGCTCTCGAGCATCCCGAGTGTCGAGAAAGGTGCTCATGGGATTCTGCTGGTCCGCTACATATACGAGTATAGGCGTAATGGTGGTAAACCAGGACACCGTCGTAGAGAGGTCGATGCTGTCATTCCAAGGCTCTCTACCGTGCCCTTCGATGTAGATGGCCGGTACTTCTCGCTCTGGGAATGCCTCTCGGAAGCCGTGGATCACACCGGCAAGCAACATGTCCGCAGCACTCGCCCCGAGTTCCGAGTTCCCTGCACCGCCCATCATGCGGGCTGTAACCTCCCTGCTGATGGCAAGAGTCTCCACGACGCTATCTCCCCAGACGTTCGTTTCCCCATCCAACCCCCAGAATTCGAGGTCTGGAATGGGCAGCTCATATGGCAGGCATGTTTCGCTGTTTGCAAGTTTCTTGACGTACATCTCCTGCTCCTTCACCCATTTTTGGAAAGAGTACGGTGGCGAGAGCGTTGTCTTCCCAGATCTAAGGATCTGCTCCGTCTGTAGCAATATCACTCGGAACGAGACAAAGTCCGTTACCAAATGATGGCCGCACACGAACAACAATTCCTCGCCGCGCATCTTCATGAATTCAGCACGAACCAGGGGCCCGTCCTCAATGTCAAGGCTCCTTTGGCTCCTGGAGATGATTGCCATCAACTCGTGTAGATCGGAAATGTTGTGGAATCCCATGCCGAAGGAACCTTCAACGTCATCCGTGATGCTTTGGAACCATCGGCCCTTCCTGTCCTTCCAAAACCGCGCCCGCAACATTCCATGTCGAGCCACGACGGCTTTAAGCGCCGCCATAAGCGTTCCCGGCCTCACCTTTTCAGTAACTCTCAGCAAATAGCTGATGTTGTAATGGCTCTCGCCCTTGGGAGAGATGTCGAAGAAGAGCTGCTGTATGGGTGAGAGCTTGAAGGGAGTATCCAGCTCTTCTTCGTATCGTTCCCCAGCAGGCGCTAAGCTCTGAGTCTGCAACGACACCTCCTGCGCCAGGCCAGCTGCCATTCTCTCGATGGTCTTCTCCCGAAGGATCCGCTGGACGGAGAGCTTGAAGCCGATACTTCTCGCCTGAGAGACGACTTGCATTGCAGAAATGGAGTCACCGCCAAGGCTCTGGAACGTCTTCTTCAACCCTATCGCATCCTCCGGAAGGTTTAATACGTTGCTCCATACGCTACGTAGAGCCGCTTCTGTCGTATTTGCTCCTCGCTCGGCTGCCGTCGGTTGAGTGTCCACAAGCCTTGCCGCGCCCAGAGACTGGAGCCTCTTCCGATCAATCTTGCCGTTGAGTGTGATGGGGATCCTGCGAATAGCAAAATACACAGTTGGTATCATGAAACTTGGCAGCTCTTTCTTAGCCCGCTTCTCCACTTCTGACATTCTAGCTTCAACGCGTCTTTGAGCTTCCGATTTGTCTGCGCCGTAATTACTGGATGCGACAAATGCAACAAGGATCGACTTATCCGGCGTAGGTTTTACCAATTCCACCACGACATGTTCCGCGGAGTCCAGGTACTGTTGAAATTTGTGTTCAATCTCGCCGAGTTCTGTCCGTTGGCCGTTTACTTTAACTTGGGAATCTTTACGTCCCATGAAGATTAGAGATCCTTCCTGGTCGCGGCAGCAGAGATCACCGGTTTTGTAGAAAGCATGGGGTCCCTGCTCTTGTGGGAATAACGTTTGGTGCCAGGCAGGTCTGCTGATGAAGGCTGCAGCGGTTTTTTCAGCCTCGTCGAGATAACCGCGTCCAACGTGCGGTCCCTCGACGACCAGCTCGCCAACTTCGCCATTTGTCATCAGCTGCTGGTCGTCATCCGGGCCAACCACCCAGCACCGGCCTAAGAACGGCTTTCCGATGCTTCTGTAATCACTTGAGACGGTCATCGGCTCCGTGCAGGTGCACGCAATCGTTGTTTCCGATGGGCCGTACATGACGATCATCTCAACCTTGTCCGCCCAACGCTCCAAAAGTACCGCCTGCATCGCCTCGCCACCGCTAACCAGCGTTTTCAGCGTAGGGATGCCGTCAACGGGGAGCAGCTTGATAAGAGAGGGCGTCAGGATGGTCCAGTTGACGCGCAGCTCGCTGGCAGCCCGGACCAGCGCGGCGCTGTCGAGGCGCTCGGAGTCGGATACCACGCAGACTGTTCCGCCAGCTACCAGCGTCCCCAGGATCTCCAGGATTGACGCGTCGAAGCTGTAAGATGCAAACTGCAGGCACCTCATCTCCCTGCTGAAGCGAGCGGGGCCAGCCCAGCCATTGAAGCAGTGGTGGAAGGAACGGTGCTCGATCAACACACCCTTCGGTTGCCCCGTGCTGCCCGAGGTAAACACGGCGTACACGAGGTTTGATGATTGGACCGTTTCGTTCTCGGCGGACGTAGCATACGCAGATGGGGGCGGAAACCCCGCCAGAGAGTTCTTATCCAAAGTGATGGTAGTCTTCAGGAGCGGAGCAAGCTTTTGGTAGTGACTTGCCGAGGTGATGGCGACCGCTGCGTTCGACTTGTGGATGATGACGCGGATTCTCTCGTCTGGATACGATGGGTCCAACAGAACGAAAGCGGCTCCTGCCTTCAAAACGGCGAAGATTGCAACGACTGCCGATTGTTCCTGTTAGTATGCTTTGCAGACCGATCACATTAACTCAGCTGTACTACTTACTGGTCCAAATTGACTTCTCGAAGCAAAGAAGCACGAATCGATCTGGCCCCGCTCCGTTTGCCCGTAGCTGGCGCGCAACTCGGTTGGCGGCTTCATCGAGCTCAGAGTATGACAGCGATTCTCTTTTGGAGGACGCCACCGCCTCCTTGTTGGGACGTTCCCGAACATGATTACCGATTAGGTGGTGGACACAAGTCTCGGGAACACGATTATCGAGAGCAGCCATCCTAAGGAAAGAGGTCAGGGTACAGGATTCTTCTAACGAATGTGGAGTTTGAGAAACGCAACAACAAACCTATGGTTTTTGTTCCAATCCTGGTTATTAATGTGAAAGATAATTGTAAGTAGCAGTAAATTTTTCAATCTTTGAATTTTTCACACGTATGCAAAGGAATAAAGGATTGAAGAGGCTGCAGCTCATCTAAGCATATCCATTTATTAATGTGTTTTCCTTTGGCTATTCTCACCGAGAGGGACCATAGTCATTGTTAAGCTCTGTGCACTCCGCTTGAGTCAAAGTTAACGTGGTGCTATCCAAGACCCACTGCTCATCCCCGGCCCACCACCTTATTGGGCGCCGTTAACTGTCTGAGTGTAGTATCGTCAGGTGTAAATTAAGTGTGCAGCTTAACGTTTTCGCCGCAACGCAATTTGTAAACGGACCGTTTCTTTTAAGCACAGTTGCCGTGTTGTACTGTGATATCCTAGGGAATCGGCCCGGGCCATCGGCCATCGGACCCCCGGTCGGCCCGACGTTGATCCGGCCCTGCACGCTAGTCCTGACTAGTCAGCACTAGCGTGCGTTCCTTAGGGCCGCGGCCACACAGGCAATACGCGGCACCTAGTATCCTCATTATAGCAATTTATCCTATTCTACTATTGAGCCTAATTGCTCTCTTATATTATACTAGATTAATAAAAGCAAGCTTATAATAGAGTAATAAGCTATAATAGACTTTTAATTAACCTATAACTTGCAAAAAACGTATATTGCACTCTTATAGTAAGAGAGACTACACCTATAAATAGTATATAGCTAGACTTAATAATTCTAATTTAACTACACACACTCTATAATAATAGTATAGTAAACTAAGGTAACATTTTTAGTAGGTGGCGCAATAGTAATTTTAGCATAGGCTAGCATTTACTATCTATAGGCCTATTAAACTTAGTAACCTAATTAACTCTTATAGTTATATAGCTAAAAACTATATCTTAAGTTATAGAAAATCTAAATAAGAAAGACTTAAATATACTTAGCGCGAGTGACGTAGTAAGTTATAAGTATATTACTATAAATAGCTAGCTAATAAAGATTTCTATAGGTAGTATAGTTAAGTATTCTAAACTAATAGTAAATAGACTAGTGCGTAGATAGTGCCGTGGCTCTAGTAGAAAATTTATTTTTAATATAGTTAAATAGCCTATAAAGAATACGTGGCTACACAACTTTTATATAATAAGAATACTAACGTCCTACTACTCTATCTTAAGATTCTTTACTTACCTACTTAGGGCGCTAAGCTAGAATAAAAAATAGTAGCTAATTTTTATAATAGCAAATTTTTATAGAAGGCTACGTCCACTCGTAAGTAGCTAACGTTATTATTTAGCTATTTTATAGGCTATACTAATAGTGCTCCTAAACTAGAGAATATGGTGCATTAAGAATAGTAGTAAAAAGCTAAATTAAAGAATTGCCTAAACTATATTATAGAGTTAGCAGAGTAGGTACAATTTTACCTATTAAAAATAGAATATAATCTAGAAGTTAAATGCCACTATTTAGGTTAGTATAAGATCTAAATTACTAAAATACACGCTTATATTAATTAGCTAAAGAAGCTTAAAAAGCTTTACTACGCTTGTATAAAAAAATAAAAATAGAAAGCTATAGATTTAAAATAATTAGCTAAAAGCTACTATACTTACTCTATCTAATATTCTAGCGCATATATAGTAGAATTTAAATAATAGAGACCTTAAGATTATTTACTAGCGTTGTACTAATATATACACTACTTTATAAATAGGTACACTCTAACTTATAATTACTATTCTAAACGTAGCCTATACTATTTACGCTACTACGCCTAGTAGTTAGTTAGCTTCTACCTTAATAGGCATTAGTTAGGCCCCTAGCTATTACCTTTGCAAGCCTAATAAATTTAAAGGCTCTAATAATTATAAGAACTATAAGCTATAAAAGAGCTTAGTTTACTTATATCTAAGTACGTATAATTATATTTTTATAACTAAGCACGCTAAAATAAAGTTTATTTTTAACTATATCTTAGATATTACATATTAGCGTCTAAAACACTAAATAGATTTTAACTAATGTAGCGCTTTCTAGTTAGTAAAGAATATTTTTAATATATTAGACTATAGCTATATAGTAGTAAATCCTATAGGTAAGATATATGCAGCTATATAGAGTAACTAACTAAAAATTAGAGACTAGAAGAACTTTAAAAAATAGCTATTACGCTTTAAAATTGTAACTATACCTATTAATATTCTAGACTAGCAAAAGATTATTATAGCTATTTAACTCTTAAAGGCGTTTTCCCTAGAGGCTAATAAGCAATAGTCTAATTCTAATTTCTAGGCATCCTTTATTAAGAAAATTTACTACTAGACTATAATCTTAAAATTATAGGCCCTACCTAAGAGTACTAACACTAGCAACTATAGTAGTTGTAATATAGGTTATAGGAGAAATATAAGTAATAATAATAATATCTTAAGTTATACTAACGCCTAGGTAAAGTTATTAATAAATAAAGGACGCTATATTAAGTGCGGTAAGAAGAGTTACTACTATAAGAATAATAACGCGCCTTACAAGAGCAAAGCTTAGTAGACTACTAATAAGATCAAGGCCCTTATTAACGCTAGTCTTGCAGCAATTAATATTATTCCTCTATTTTTTACCCCTACTATATTAACTAAGGATAAGCATTTAGAAAACTAAATATTCCTATTAAAAGTTATTAGTAAAGACCTAAGTTGTTTACTAAAACTTATATGCAAAATTAAGACGCTAGAGCTTTAGTTAACTTAATAGTTCTTATAGCCCTAGTAAGTTATTAAGTTATGCACTAACTTACTTAATAGAACTACGCTACTAATATATAGAGCTTAATTTGTCTTTGAATACTAATTATAGTCTACTTATAGCGCTAAGATTACTATTAATAGTCTTATATACTTAAGTGTAATAAATACCTATGGTAGCTATAACTATATTCCTAGGCATAAGATACGCATAATTAATCTTAATTAGCCTATTTAGCTACGCCTTAGTAATAGCGTTACAAAATAGGTACTTATAAAAGCGGCTGTACTACTAGAATTCTATAGAGACTACTTTAGTAAAGAGCTAGTATATATAGTTAATATAATAAGTTATAATATTATTTTTAGTATATTTTAGCTAAAGGCATATAATTCTAATATTAATTAGTAGAATAAATAAAACGTTTAACAAATTCTTTTATATAAGTAATTACTATATAAAGGGACTACCTATTATAGTTATAAGAAAAGAATATTAACTATAGCTGCCAAAACTATTAACGCTAAATCTAGTCTACGCTAGAATAGATATTATAGTTATTTCTAGGTACGCCGCTTCTCTTATAGCGTTTTAGTTAAATTACTATGTAATATAGCTATATCTAGAATATATATAGTAGCTAGAGAAAATTAGTAAGTCTATAAATAAGAAGAATAAGGTAGGCGCTACTAATATTAAAGCTATGTTTGTGTACAATTGTTTTCCGTTAATCTTATAGCTTTAACCTAGAAGAGTTTTAATAAGTTTTTATTAAAAGATAAATTAACTAAATAAGATAAAGAAAGAGATTATTAAGGCTCTACCTATATAAAATTAAGAAAAGTGGTAAGCTTTTATAGTCCTAGAAAACTAGCTACTACTATATTATCTAGGCGTTAATTATAAGATTAATCTAGAGCTAAGGGCTAAGTACCCTACCGCTTATCTATATAGCATAAGTAAGAAGAAGGCTCCTATACTTAAGGCTTATATTAATAAAAAGCTAAGCATAGGTAAGGTCTATTATAGCATATTTAACTTTACGGCCCTAGTCTTAGTGGTAAAGAAACTAAATAGTAGCTTACGTATTTATATTAACTATTAATAACTTAATACTACTACTATTAAGAATAAGAATTTACTACCTAATATTTGTAAAACGCTATTACAGCTCTTAGGCGTCTAATAGTTTAGGATTTTTAATATAATTACTACCTTTTATAAAGTGTCAATTAAAGATAGTAATAAGCATAAAACTACGTTTGCCACGTAATATAGCCTATTTAAGTACCTGGTTATGCCTTTTAGGCTATATAATACGCTAGCTACATTCTAGTTATATATTACTAAGACCTTATAGAAATATTTAAAGAAGTTTTACTTAGCGTATATTAATAATATCCTTATCTTTAATAAAACTATAGCTAAATACAAGAACTACATCTATAAAATCTACTAGTAGTTAAAAAATATAGGCCTATACTTAAATATTAATAAGTGCGAGTTTACTATTAAAAAGGTTAACTACCTTAGACTTACTCTAACTATTAAAGAAATTAAAATAGATTTTATAAAGATTTGCTTTATTACTAATTAGTAGCTTCTAATAAATATATATAAGATGTAATTCTTTTTTCGATTTTATAAATTTCTATAGGCATTTTATTATTAGTTATTAAAGTCTAGCAAGGACGTTAATAGATCTAACGCATAAGAAAGTCTTTATAAAATTTTCTCTTAACTTGTATAGCCCCGCTGCTAGAGCTTTTAAATAACTTACTTAAAAACGCATTTATAGTTGCACTAGTCTTAGCACACTTTAACTCTAATCTAGAGATATAGATTAAAAGTAACGCCTTTAACTTTATTATTACTATTATTAGATATAAGAGTATCTTTAATAAAGGAAGTTATAGTAAGTTACTATAAGATAATTATATAGAAATTAATAATAGATTAATTATGTGTGTACGTGTGTCGAAGACATAGCTACTAGAAACACTACTAGTGCCGTGCTACTTAGCTTATAGGTCGACCTATACGCTATTTATTAGTTAGCTAGACTTACTACCTAGATTCTACCACATTCTATCGCATTCTACTAAGATTCTACGATAGCGTCCTTCTAGGCCCTAGGAGATTACTATTAATCTAACACTACTATATTTTATAGTAAAATTACTATAATTTATAGTAACTATGTATCTAACACACACCCTTAGCGTAAAGCTATTCTAAGCTAGACTTAATTCTTTATAGCTATTTAATTATTTATAGTCTAAATAACTTTATCCTCTATTCTAATTTATCTAGGTTAACCTTTTAGTTATTAATTCTTGCGGTATTATTATCTTTAAGTCTAAGTTAATTTATAAACTTAGTCTATTATTTAGCTAGCAAAGCCTTAGTAAGACTATTTACTGCTATTTTCTTCTAATTGTTAGTACTATACGTTAATTGTTTTATATACTACTTTTAATTAAAGCTAATAATTATATATAATAACGTGCCTAAGCTTAGTTTCTAATCTAGTAATCTCTTTAGTAATAAGTTAGATAGTTTATTAATTGTTATAGTTAATAATTATTATTAAGAGTAAGATTTTAATTTTCAATTTAGCAATTAACTAAGCTATAAAAAAGTGCCTTCTTTGCAACCTATGAGAGTGCTAGTAACTTTGCTTTAGTTATTAAAGTAGTGATAGTGTCTTACTTATTTGCCTTCTAGGCTATAAAAACTATTAAACAATTTAATAATATCCTTATAAGCTCATATAGTTAAAAGTATTATCTATAAATAATATATTACTGATAACTTTATAGGGTGTCTACTCCTCTAAAGCGCAGTGCTAATATTTATATAAAAAATAGATATAGTATCACGTAATTAGCAGTATTATAATAGTTGTTGCTAGAATTTAATGGGAAGTGTAATAGTTAAAAGCTTACAAAAGTAATAACTAGGCGCGTAGTTACTATAGCGTATAGAATTAATTTAATCTTCTACTAGTATTAATTAATTTCTATCTTTAAAGCAAGTTCTTTTTAGAGGAGTAATTTAATTACTACTATTAGGGTATTGTGCTGTATATTGAGTTAGTTAACTAGACAATTAATCTTGTCTATATAAAATGCTCAAGTTAGCTAGAGTAGTCTATAGGGATAGTCTTTAATAACTTTAACTTCTAAAAAAACTATTATAGGTCTTTTCCACTAGTGAGGAAGAATTTTAAACTTAACTATTTTATTACTATATTAGTAGCGCGATTCAAATTCTTTGCATAGATAACAATACGATTGTCTATATAAAAGAAATAAAATAATGCTATTTTTAATTATATAGCATAGCTCGTGTAGAACAATAGTAAATTTAAGGTCTTAAAGCACTTAGATAAACTCTTATTACTATAGTAATAAAGAGATTTATAGACTATACAGCGCCTTATATAGCTATAGAATAGTGCTAGATTAGGTGTATTTTTATAGTATTCTTATATAGATTTTTCTATTTAACTTTATATAGACAAAAGCGTTAGTAATATTGTATTAGCTAAGCTCTAGATTAAAGCAAGCTACTATAATTATAAGTAGGCAAAAAGATTGTCCTATAAATGTGGCGGCGTAGGTATTTTAAATAGTAAAGTGTTGTTGTTAATCTCTATTTACTACTAGTCTAGTCTTACACTTCTAAAAGTAGTAATATTTATTAAGCTTATAGGTGTAGACCTATATATAGTTAAGAATTTAATAGTCTACTAATTGCGCTTAAGTAATAGGTATTTTACTTTATAACTTTATCTCTTTATAGCTTTATAAGTGTAATTGCTTAGCATTCTTTTATATTTTAAATAGTAGATAATTATTTATTCTTATTTTATAAGATAGAGGTTTTAGTAAAAAGCTTTAGTGTGGCTTCTTACCTACTTTAAGCATGCGTCTAAATTATACTTTGTTAAGTGGCCTACCTTTATATATATCTACACTTTCTACTTTAGTGCCTACTAGAAAGGCAGCTGCCTATAGCATAGCAAGTTAAATATTTTAACTATAATTGCTTTATAGGCAATAGTTTACTATAAATTTAATATAATTGCTAGCTATTAGTTATATAAGTAATGCGATAGGTAGTAGTATTGCTAGTAGTAATAGGTAGGTATAGTTAACCTTCCTTCCTTAATTATATTCTAAAGTCTTATTATCCTTTTAGGAGGCTATTATTAGCTTATCTTTATAGAAAGACTTAATATTTTGTTATTTTAGTAGTAAGGGCGGTAGCTCTACTAATTAAGTCTATACTACAATTTCTTTATAAATGCTATGCATAAGGTTGTCTATTAGGTCTTTTATCTTGCCTAAGAATACTAATTATTTGTTAAAAATAATATTGTAAGTACTAATATACCTTTGCAAGGGGGAGGGATCTATATCCTCTAAATATTTATTAATTAATAACCTACTAGATATTTAATCTATACTTTTAAATTAAGCTTTTAGAGCTTACTCTTACTACGTTATATATTATTAGTTATAGTAAAAGCTTTATATAGCTATAAGCCCTAAGGTAAGCCTAATTAGGTTTCTTTAGCTAAATAATAATACTATTTCTAAAAGGCAATTATTGTGTAGAATACTTTATATAGTAATTACTATTAGTTAGCGTAGTTTAGTGTTTAATTATAGAGGTATAGCTACTCACTAATATTCTAGCTATATAGTGTTTAAAAAAGATTAGCGTTAAGTTGCGTTAAGTTGCATTAAACTTTTCTTCTTAATTATACCCCCTAAGCGTTTAGCGCCTCTATTCTACGCTTAGGTGTTGGGTGCTAAAGGCTTAATAATAATACCCTTCGCTAATATACTACTTATTAACGTTTTATTTAACTAAGATTTTATTATTAGACTTATATTATTTTAATTATAGTTTAAACTATACTTTTATAAATAGTGCAAATCCTAAATTCCTTTAGCAGCTTAATAATTATCTACGCTAGTCTATTGTCTTTAAAGTAGCAATTCTAAGCTATACTTAAGAATCTATTAGTAATAAGTATTTGGCTTTTCTTGCTAGTAGAGCTTTCTTACTTAAAATTATAGAGGTTGATAGCTATTCTTTTACTAGGGCTATTATTGCTCTATCTAGCCTATCTTTGTATTTATTGCTTAAGTTTTAATTATTTATAAGTATTGCATTAGACTATAGTAGGTTATTTAAGGCGCACCCACTTAGAGTAATTTATAGTGTATTTAAGCGCCTAAGGTTCTAGGTAGCCTAATTGTTTATACTAAGTAATTATATTTGCTTTCCACGCTTATCTTTTAGTGCACAAGTTAGTCTTATATATAGTATAAGTTACACTCTTTATTATAGCGTAGCTTATTAATATTTAAACTCTAGTATCTATTAATAATGTATCTCTTAGAGTTCTATAAGGACTGTGTTATCTCTCTCTACTTAATTATTATTAGTTATACCTATGTATTTTACTAGAGGTCTTGCCTTTAAAGTAATTAGAAAGATACTAGATTTTATAGTAGTTTAGGATAGTAGGCAATATTATTAAGCTTTAGTGTTTAATTCCCTTGTCTGCTTCTAACGTATAGATAGACGCTTTTATATCTTTTTATTTATACTTATAATAAATCTACCTATATAAAGTCTTTTAGGAATAGTGGCTATATTAAGATAAGCTAATTAATATTGTTAAAGATATAGTAGGTAGTGCCTAAATTAAGAATTGCTAAGTAGCGTAGTATGTACGTATTAAGGTTCAAGTAGTAAAATATAATATTAAAGCTTACTAGGAGATCTATAATTTTTTATTTATCTAGTTATTTATTATTAGTTTTAGTATATATAAGTTATGGTAGGAGTGTGCAAGCATTTAATAGTTAGTATATAAGACTTTTATGTCTTTTTACCTCTTATGCTTAACTACAGATCTAGATTATATTTTAGCTAAAATTTAATAAGCTTTACAATTATAAGGTTTAGTTTAAACTTAGTAGACTACTTTTTAGAATATGCATAAAAGTATTTCTTTAGATTGTGGCGTTGTTTATAAGTAGGGCACTTAGGGTTTAATTTACCTTTGCTACTATCTACTATTAGCTTATTATTTATATTTGCAGACTACTTAAATTTTGTGCATATACTATTATTTTGTTAATTTGTAGCCTAAGGTCTTTTTTAGTTTAATAATACTACTTTGTCTATAAAAAAGGCGTCTTTGTCTATAGTTTAAGTGGGTTTACTACTAAAGGCGTCCCTTTTTTTACCCTTAACTAGCTGCTAAAGATTTATATAGTTTTAAAAGAGTTTTATTGTATATTTTAATTAATTGCTAGATTCTATTTTCTATATTAACTAAATGTTATTACCTATTATAGCGTAATATTGTTAATAGCTTTTATAAAGTCTACTTTAATAGAGACTAATATTGCTAGCTCTAAAACGTTTGCTAATTCTACTTTAGTTACTACTTAATTATATTTAGTAAGCTATATAGCCTATTAGATTAAGCTTCTTATTAGTTTAAAAGTATTTAGATATATTGCGCTTAGGCGCGTTTATATATTATTTTTAAAGTTTACACTAATAGTAAGCGTTAGATTATTAATCTATTTCTTAATTACTTTACTAGGTAGATAATATATCTTCTATAAAATAGGCTAAGATAGTTAATTAGATAAAAGTAATAATTTTATTAAGGTCTATTTTCTTATCTTAGTATTATTTATTAAGTAGCTTATATACTTCTAGCTGCAATTTATAGTAGTTGCTATCTTTTTCAATTAACTTTTTTTCTACTACTAATAGTTATAATAGTAGTGTTAGTTCCTTATCTAGGTACGCTGCTATAAAGGCAGTACTTAGTTAATAGTTTTTAATTACTAGTGCTGTAGGCAGCATAGGTTATAGGATTAGTTTAATTATTAATACTAGATTAATAATTCTCTAGACGTTAAGAATATAACACCTTAGTTTTAGTTGTTATAGCTAGGGCGTGTAGTTAGTATATAGTTAATTAGGATTACTATAGAATCTCTAAGTGTTAATAAAGCTATAATAATTAGCTTTGTTAAGGCAGTAAGACTTTTAATTATTAAATACGAGAGTATCTTTTATAAAGAAAGTTATATAGTAAGTCACTATAAAATAATTATATAGAATTAATAATAGATTAATTGTGTGTGTACGTGTGTTAAAGACATAGCTACTAGAGACACTACTACTAGCGCTGCGCTACTTAGCTTATAGGTTAACCTATGCGCTATTTATTAGTTAGCTACAATTACTATCTAGATTCTGCCGCATTCTATCGCATTCTGCCAAGATTCTGCCGTAGCGTTCTTCCAGGCCCTAGGGGGTTACTATTAATCTTACACTACTATATTTTATAGTAAAATTACTATATAATTTATAGTAACTATATATATCTAATAACTATAGTCCTATTTTAGATATATTGTAGCGTGCTATAACCTATTACTTTTATATTAATAAAAATAATTTTTATAGAATGTAATTACGCAATCTATAATAAGAAACTCCTTGCTATTATTAAGGCTTTTAAGAAGTAGTGTTTAGAGCTATTAGATAGGTTATTAATTAACGTAATATTTAATTACAAAGTGCTTAAGTAGTTTATAAATTATAAAATAGTTAAACTAGTAATAAGCTTACTAGGTAGAGTTTCTTTTAGAGTTTAATTTTAAAATTATATATTAACTAAGCTAATAGGGTAGTAAGCCTAACTTGCTTACTTACTACTTAGGCGACCTACCTTATAATATACTTAATAACTATCTACAATACTAGTTATAAATAATACTTATGCCTAACTATATTAAATCTATTCTAAAGATAGTTACTATATGCACTAAGCATCTAGAAAAGAAAAGTACTATATATATTATACTTAGCCTATATAATAATAGGACTAAAGGTGTAATAGTGGGTTCCTGCCTCCCTATAAGTCACCTCCTATTACCTTTCCCTATTACCTTTTTCTTACCCCTATTATGCCTTTCTCTCCTTAAAGGCACCTTTCCTAGTTAGTAGTAGCAGCACGGCACTAGCATAGAAATAGAGCGTTACCTCTGCCCTATATAAGGACTAAGCCCCTCTAGCTCTTTTTTTTGCCTACTATCTTAGTATAGTCTTAATTTAACTATCTCTTTTAAACTATCCTAGCTAATCCTAAAAGGGCTTGCCCTATTAAGCCTAGTACCTAGCCTTATATTATACTAAGACCGTCTTTTCTTTAGCTATAGACAGCAATATAATATCTATCTTCTCCCTTAAGACACTGCCTAGTAGTAGTTAAATTAGTAGAAAAACTACCTTAAGTTAGATAGGCACACTCTAAGTTAAACAAGCATACACTAAGTTAGACGCGTATTTTCTAAGTTTCTCCTTTGCTTAGCGCAAAAGGGTAAAAGAGACCTATTAGCTACTCTTCTAAGACTTCTAGCTAAGTTTAAAGAAGTGCACTACTCTAAGTTAAATAGGCACGCACTAAGTTAAATGCGTATTTTCTAAATCCCTTCTCTACTTAGTGTAAGAGAGTAAAATAGACCTATTAGCTACTCCTCTAAAACTTTTCGCTAAGTTTAAAGAAGTGCACTACTTTAAGTTAAATAAGCACGCGCTAAGTTAGACGCGTATTCTTTAAGTTCCTTCTCTACTTAGTGTAAAAGAGTAGAAGAAAACTCTTATAATAATAATAACTACTATAACACCCTACTAAACTTACTCTTCTAATAACTACCTTTTAGTGCTATTATAAAATTAGGCTATTAAGATAATATAGAAGCTAAAGTTTTACGCTTTAGCTATAGCGCTGCCTAATTTTAGAAAGAATAGCTCTACTTTTTACTTAGTCTAAACTATACGCTAGCCTACACGCTTATAAAGACTGCCACCCTAGGCCTATATTATATTTTTTACCTTACTTAACCTACTATATTAGATACTAGCATATATAGTATTACGCTAATCTTCTATCTAGACGTATGCGCCTAGAGTATACTATAGGTTTTTAGCTATATAAACCTTATAATAGGCGACACTACTATAGAAGATATTAAGGCCTTTCTTACTTAAGATAGTATAATATAACTATTATAAAAAAGTTCTTAGGCAAGTCTTTTATACTAGCCTATAATTTATTAAGTAAAAAAAGTAGTTAGTATAAACTTCCTAGATTGTGGGCTGCTTAGCTCTAAAGCTTAAGAAGAAGAAGAGTATAATTAAACTGCTAAACAAATACTATCTTAAGAGAGTTTCTTATAGTAGCCTAGCCTATTTAGAATAATAGTAGTATATTAAAACCCTTAAGGCAAAATATAACTAGCTATAAATTTAATAATCTAGACTATACGTGGCTAGTGCACTAAGACAAACTTAAGTAGCAAACTACTAGAATATTTAACTTATCTACTAGCTAGTTTAAACTATTATACAAAGATCCCTAGAAAATAAAGCAACTACTAGCCACCTATTAATTTTAAGCCTAATATTACTTTTCTTAAGGTCTAGTTTTAAAGAAGATACCACTAGTGGCTGTAGCACTTTAGAAATTCTATAAATACCCTAAAATTATAGACTTTTTTAGGGCCCTATACAAGCGCGCTAATATATTTAAATAAGCTTTTACTATACTAGTAATAGTATAAGATTACCCTACTATATACGCTATGTTAACTATAACTACTAAGAATATAGCTAATTAAATATTTATTAAAGATAATAAGTTTAGCTCTAATAAGGTTCTCCCTTTAGTTAAGAGTATTTCTACTTCTAAATATAAACGCAAGGTCCCTTTAAAGATAGCTAGCCTATCTATACTAGTAGATTACGGCACCACTTGCAACTCCCTACTATTATTTCTATAAATACCCCCCTAGCTAAAATTTATATTCTAAATTAGAACTAATACCCTAGTACTAGTCCTTACCTTCCCTATTTAGAGCACGACACCACTTAAAACTAAAATTAATTCCTTTATTTAAATTGCGGCACTACTTATAATTTACTAACTAATAACTATAATTCTTTTATGCAGCTAGCACTTATATAGTAAAATGTAAACTTTTACAAATTTTTTATTTTTAGGCACGTCTAGATAAGACTAGCTATAAGTGGCTAATTTAATATCCCTATTAGTAGAACTATATTAGCCACTTCTATTAGTACACTAAAGCTAGAACGCTTTATAAAGCTCTCTAATGTAAAGAAATTTTATAGTAAAGATTAATTTAGTTTAAGTATTAAAAAACTAGCTAGAACATATACGAAATAAAATCTAGGTTAATATAGACTATTATTAAGGCGCTATTTTAAAAGAAGACTAAGACAACTAAGTAAAAGCTATACTTAGCTATTTTAAAGAAGTTACTTAAGAAGTAAGACATAATTAGAGCCAAATAAACTAGGCCCTTAAAAAGAATTGCGGCCCTAAAGCACTATTTAAGTTTCTAAAGAAGACCTATTATAATCTCTTTGCACCCTAGAGAGTATGCAAAAAAATTTATAGACTATTTTTCTTTAATAGAATAAATGCTTAGACCTTCCTATAGGCTTTTAAGAGTCTAGCTAGAAAAAGTAAACTAGACTTCTATACCTAAAAGGACAAACTATAACTTAAGTTAACTAAGAGTCTTAAAAAAATACTCTAGCGTAGAATAAAGAAGCTCTAGCTATTAACTATCTAGTAATTAAACACTAGATAACTATAGTTAGCCGCACCCTTTATAATAGTAATATAACTAACCCACTCTAACTACACACCAAGACCTTATTTAAGGTATTATCCTCTAAACTAAAGCCCTCGTATATAGTACTTAAAAAGCTAGCACCTCTATAGGGTTCTACTACCCCCTTCTCTAATTTTTATAATTGTAGTTAGACATAGTGTGTTAAACACAATGCCTTTTTTTAATTAAAAAAATAGGTAATATAAGCCTTAATACAATAAGCTAATAGTAGCCATATAGACAAATATTAAAATAAAAGATAATTTAGATATAACTAAACTTAGTATTACCTACTACTCTAGTAAGGAAGGTAATTTATTAAATAATAAAGCTTTATATATAAGCTATTAGACCCTTTTAACTTAGTAGCTTATATAAAACTACTAAGCTAATTAATTTTAAATAAGCTATAGTTCTAACTATAAAATATAACACTAAGCCTAAATTACTACTTATAAAAGGCAAGATAGTGCAAGTTTCTTAAGCTATTTAAAGGCCTATAGTTAGTTATGCTAGTATACGTTACATTTTAAAAGCTAGCTATTAGGCTGCAAACCTTAATAGACACTAGTCCTAGCGCTTATAACCTTATCGCCTTAAAGTATATAAAGATAATACGAAAGCTAAAAGTTAAGTTACTTTGCCTAAAAATACTAATTCCTCTTAAAAGCTTTATAGGAAAGAGAAGTGCAAAAGTAAATATCTATTTTATAGCCTAGCTTAATACTAATAGTTATAGTATTACTATATAGTTTATTTTTTATAAAATAGGTAACTATAATCTTATTATTAGTAGAATTTTTTTTAAGTAAGCCAACTGCCTAGTTGACCCCTAGGACCGCCGCCTTTGTTAGCAACCTCGTCCTACCGCGGACTTTCCTCCAACCTAACCCCTCCTCCTAGAAAGACGCTACTTAGTAAAATGGCCTACTTAAGTAGTAAGACTAAACTTGCCAAACAACTCGCTTATTAAAAGCCAACTAGAGCGTCTCTCTAAAGAGATCTCTATTTAGCTTCCTAGCCCCACTATTTTAGTTATTAGAACTTACTTATAAATTTACTAGTTCCTAAGCTATAAGAACACTCTTAAAGAAGATAGTAATGTTAAAGCTATAAAACTACCTTCCTTAAATAAGGAGACACTAGACGCCTAGCTCCCCTTTAGTCTCTCTACTCCTACTATATAAGAAGGCTATTACTAGGACTAGTCCCTAGAAATTATATAGTAGAATACGGATATTAACTCTACCCCAAGACCTAGAAATAGTAATTTTGCTAAAGAAGCTATAATATAGATTAGGTACCTCTTATAAAACTTAACTATTTAACTAGAACTACTATAGCTAGAACGATCTAGGTTAGCTCCCTTCTACCCTACTAAATTGCTAACATAGAAAAAAAACCTATAGAAGATAAATAGTAAGTTATACGCAGCAGATCTACTAGACCTATAGGACCTAGCTAATTTACTAAAGCTTATTTAAGCCCCTATATAGAAATAACTATACGCTACTAGCTTTATTATTAGCATAGTAAGAGCCGCAGCCTTTGCTTTTAATAGCAGTTATTATTCTAAAATAATTTCTTGGCTGCACTAGCCTCTATAAAAGCCTAGCCTAGCTTATTAAAAGATTGCAAAAATAAGAAGCACGGCCTAGATAATAAGTCCTAAGCTAATCTACTCGCTAAGATAGAGTAAAAGCTCCCTTAGATAGGATACGCCAAAGTAAAGCCTACCTACTTTTCTAAAGAGGAGTCTAACGCCCTCCTACCCCCTTAACTAAATATTAATTATTATACTAACTTTAGAAAAGACCTATCTAAGCTTACTACTTTATATTTATATAGCATATCTTTAAAATACCTTAAGCTTCTTAAAGCCTATATTAACAATTATATTAAGTATAGGTTTTATTATCCCTAGTAACGCTAGCTTTGCTTTGCTAGTATTATTTACTAAAAAACTAGATAATAGTTAATACTTTTATATTAACTACTACTAGCTTAACGCTATTACAAAAAAAGACGTTATAGCTATTTTACTTATTAAAAAGACACTTATGCGCCTCTCTAAAGTAAGACTCTTTACTAAGCTTAATATTTGCTAAACGTTTTACTAAATCTAGCTTACTTTAGAGGCAAAAGCACTAACTACTTTTTAAACCTAGTATAGTTATTATAAGTATAGAGTCTTACTATTTAGTCTCTATAATAGCCCTACTATGTTTTAATAGTTTATTAATAGTATTCTAGATAAGTATCTAGACAACTTTTACACAATATATATTAACAACATTCTTATTTTTTTAAAAAATTCTTTCAAGCACGAAGAACACGTCCGTAAAGTCCTTCTCTGTCTAAAAAAAGCTAGCCTCTAGATAGATCTCTAAGAAATGCGAATTTGCTATAATAGAAACTAAGTTCTTAGGCTATATTATTAGTATAAAGGGAATTTGCAAGAATTCTACCAGAACTACTATAGTCTAGAAATAAAAAAATTTATAATACTTAAGGCGTTGCAAAGCTTTTTAGGCTTTTGCAACTACTACTACTCTTTTATTTCTTACTATAGCTATATTATTTTGCTTTCTTATTAAGCTTCTTAAAATTAGTGCCTTCTACACTTTTAGAAACGTAAAGCGCCCGCCTTTAAGTCTATAAAGTAACTTATTGCTAGCGACGTCCTTATCTTTTAATACTCTTTACTTTGGCCTACCTATATAGAAACTAACACTAGTATTAGAATTATTATAGGCTTGCTTAGTTAACTATACCTTAATAGTATCTAGCGTCTAGTTATATAGTACTCTAAGTCTAGAAAGCCTTGTAAGCTAAATTATACTATTTATAATAAAGAAATACTCGTAGTTATATAAAGTCTAGTAGAGTAGAAAGCGTAACTAATTAGTCTCTAGACTACTAAACTCTTTAACATTATTACTAATTATTAAGCCCTTAAATACTTTAGCACTAAATATAAGCTTTCTCTATAGTAAGCTTATTAGTTTAAAAAGCTATTAAAATTCTATTATTAAATTACGTACTAGCCTAGCACCGCAAATATTATAACTAACGCGCTATTTAAAACATAAAATAAGATAAATTATAAAAGGTAAAAGGCTATAAGGTACGAATAAAGTTCTTTCTTCTATAGCTCCTAAACGTTGCTAATACGTCCCTTATAGCTATTGCAATTGCAAAAAAAAAAAGTTAATTTAAGTCTAAAAGGGGCCTTTTCTTATATACTTATTAATCGTTTACTATATACTAATAGAATATACAAGATACTCAAACTACTCTAAAATGCTATCTATTTAGAATTTTTAGGTTATAACCTTACCCCTTTTAGGTTATTTCTCTATAAGGACTATTTAGTAGTCCCTTCTATAATGTTTCTCTAAACACATTTAATTTAAATAGTGTATACTTATTAGGTTACTACCTACTTAGGCCTATAAAAAAATTTAGCTATTACGCTAGTTATATTACTAAAAGGCCATAAGTGCTAATGTTAATAAGTATATCTCTAATTGCAAGGACTGCTAGTAAAATAAGTCCCTACTTAATAGGAAGCTACGCTTACTATATCTACTTTCTATTCCTTAAAATATCTAGTAAGATGTCTTAATTAATTTTAAATTATTTCCTAAAGATAAGAAGGGGTATAATAACGTAATAGTAATATATTACCACCTATATTAAACATGCCTTTTTTATGCCCTACTTTAAAATAGTTATAGCTAAATAAACTACTAATTTCTATTATTACTATATATTTAAAGTCTTTAGCCCCCCCTAATTAATTATTTCTAACTATGTGCGTTAAACTATCTACCTACAGTAGAGTAACAAAGGCTTTTATCTTAAAATAATAAAATAAAAAAAAGCAAAGCCTCCTACTTAGTAAATAAAAAGAGCGTAAAAGGTTAGTTACAAAAAAAAGCACATTTAAACTCGCTAAGCAAGCGTAAGCGAGCTTAGCGAGTTTTAGCGTGCATAGCTTCCATATGTAGTCTTTTACATATAAAATTTATATACAAAGCTAACTTTACAAAAAGGCTATAGTTAGAACTTTAAAAGAGGGAGAAATAAAGCTTTAGCGTCGCCACGCTGCAAGCTATCTATTTATCCCTTCTTCGCTATTCTAACTATTATAAACTTACTATTTAGATTGTTATAAATAATAAGTTATATTAATAGGTACGTACTATTCTTATAAATAAAATAAGAGTAATACGTACTAGAAATACATTCGTTGCTCTATTATCGCATTAAGGTTATCCTTAACAAATCTTTTACTATCTCTCTAGCTCCCTCCCTACCCTACTATCTACTTAGGTAATAATAGTAACCCTACTAAAGTACTTACTACTATAAAAAAGTATACACTAGTGTTTTACATAACTACTACCTAGGTAATTACATAACCTACACTAGAGTTTTATTTATCTATTAGATTCTTAACGTTTATAGAGGTAGAAGTATTAATGTCTATAGAGGCGGAAGCATATTCTTAACAATCTATAAGGTAGTTCTTGTGTACTAGTTAGGTTGGCAGCTAGTCTAATACGCAAAGAATAAGATAATAACTAGATTTCTACTCTAGAGGACATAATTAATCTTACCTAGTTATAGAATCTAGTAGGGGAGGCAAGAGAATAATAATAAGGTCTTTGTTAACAAGCTCTAGTGTAGCGAAAGCGTTGCGTAAATCTATAAGATTCTTCTAACTATTGCCGCTATGTTTGGCTCTAAGCAAGTACGCTACGTAGCAGCATGCGAGCGCAAATAGCTAGCAATAGCAATAGCAATAATCTAGGTGCTGTGTACGGCGTAAATAAGCTTTGCGTTAGAGATAAGAGCTTATAGGGTATTATTATATATGTAAGTGTAACGTTTAAACTATTATTACGTTACTAAGTAGTGTTTAAGGTTAGTCTTTAATTAGTATTAGATAGTATATATAAGTAGTAGTATATATAACCTTTAATCTTAATCTACTTTAATCTTAAACTAAAAAAAAGATTAAAAAAGGTGTTTGGCAAGCCGACTATTTTTAACGATAGCCCCTAGTTTCTTTTTTCACTTTCCTAGCCACTTTATATAAGCTTATAGGTATTAAGTAACTTTTTTTTATAGCGTGGCACCTATAAACTAATAGCTAAACTAAAATTATAAACTAGTACCATACCTAGCGTCTATGCCTATTAATTAACTTTTATTACGATAATTAGTTTAATTTGCTATCTAGCATAAACTAGGCCTAAGCTATCCTTCCCTATAAAAGCACTAGAGTGTCTCCTTTTAAGATTAAGTTTAGGCACTAATTATACTTCTATTAGGACTAGTGTAAGTATACCTAGCTAGTTACTAAATCTTTAAATAATATTTTTTTAAACAAGGCTAAGGCTTAAGTAGAAGTCTACGCTAAAGCCTACGAGTTTATCTATAATCTTGCCTAAATAAATATATTTATTGCCTAGATAAGATAATTAAAATAGACTAATAAATATAGGCGGGCTATTAATTTTAATACTAGAGACTATATTTTATTATTCTAAAAGGTTTTATTACTAAACGCCTATTAGTTAAACTAGACTACTAAATAAAGAGACTATACCTAATTATAGACAAGAAAGAGCACTTTTATTTACTTAAACTCCTATAGTACATAAGAGTTTACTTAGTGTTCTACGCTAATAGGCTATAAAAGAATCTAAATAACCTCTTGCTAGGTTAACTACAACCTTAGAAACTACCTATTAAAATTAACAAAGTTCTAAAGTAGCTAGTTTCTTGTATTTTTAATAGCAAAGTTAATTATAAAATACTAAAGTATTAGGCAGCGTAGGAAGATTATAACTCTAATCTAACTTACTACCCTACTAATAACTTTATTAACTCTCCCCTACTAATTAAAGCCTACTATTAAGAGAACTCTAAATAAGTAGGCCTATATAAATAGTTATCTATTTAGCTAGACGCTGCCCTATATGTGTGGCGTTAAATTAACTACCTAGAGGTAGCATGACAAAGGCTTTTATCTTAAATAATATAATAAAAAAGTAGAGCCCCCTGCTTAGTAATTAAAAAAGAGCGTAAAAAAGGTAATAACAACTAAAAGCGCGTTCGAACTGCTAAGCGAGCTTGGCGGTCTTAGCGCGGGGCTGCTCCCATAAGTAAAATCTTCACAAAGAGGCCACTTAGAACTTTGGGGGAGATAAGACTTTAGCGCAGCCACGCTATAAGCCATCTCTTCTTTACTATTTTAAGTCGCAAACCGCCATCTTAAGTTGTAAACCGCTATCTAGATTATCGCAAATAACACAAGTTAATATATTAATAGGTATGTTTCTTATAAGTAGTAGGATAAGAGTAACACGTACTAGATACACTATCGCTTTATTATCGCATTAAGGTTATTCTTAACAAATCTCCCACTATCTCTCCACGCCCTACTATTCTTCTAGGCATTAATATTATTTCTAAAGAAGTACTTGCTGTTGCTAAAAAGTACACACTAAAGATGCGCGCCGCTACTATTAAAGTAACTACGCCAGAGTTCTGTTCTGTTTAGATGCTTATCTAGCGTAAGGGGCGGGTATACTTAACTATCTATAAGGCAGTCCTAGTATACTAGTTGGGTTGGCAGCTTATATAGTTTGTGAAGGACTATAAGATTAAATTTCCGCTCTAGTGGATGCAATTACTCCTTGTTAGTAAACAGAATCTAGTAGGGAACGCAAAAGAAGGACGATAAGGTGTTTTATTAATAAGCTACAAAGTGGCGAGAGCGTTATATTAATCCGTAAGATCCTCCTAGCTGTTGTTGCTATTATTGCTATTAAGTTAACTTATCTAAGCAAGTACGCTACGTAAGCAGCGTGTAAGCGCGAATAACTAATAATAGTAGTAGTAATAAGCCAGGTGTACTATGTATAGCATAAGTAAACCTTATATAGGTTAGAAGCTTATAAGGCATAGATAGAGTGTAAGTAAGTTTAAACTATTATTGCATTACTAGATATTCGAGATTAGTCTTTAATTAGAATTAGGTGCCGTATATATTAGTACATAATAACCTTTTATCTTAACCTACTTTAACCTTAAACTAAAAAACAGGTTAAAAAAGGTGTTTGGCAAGCTAATCGTGCCCTCTATAATATCTTTTTAAAATCTATTTTTAAAGATAACATTCTTATAAAGATAAAGTTAAAGCAACGTATTTAGCACGCTTACATGCCTCTCGCTTTTTAGCAATTGCTCGCCCTTAGGCTATACCTACAGCGCCTCTTAATTTTTAACACTAGTACGCCCTTAGACACGTGCACATAGCTAACTCCTAGCTGCCTTCTTACTACTAGTAGCCCCTATAGCTTTACAAACTATCTGCTCTATGTAAAAACTACCTAGTTAAATTAATATGTTTTTTTAATACTTTTCTATAGTACTAGAAAATCTTATATAATATAATTACGCCTACGCGCAACTAACGTGCTAGAAAAATTTTTTAGTAACTATAATTTTATATAGTGTTAGAGCTAAGAATACGCTCTACTGCTGCTAAAACGCTAAACGCTAAGCTTTAGTTTTTTACTAACTAGTAACTCTACTCCTTAATATCTTACCTACCTTTTATCTAAATTAGACACTAAGACTACTATTAGATTCTACCTCTTTTTAGCCCTAAAAAAGTGCTAGGTATACTAGAAATTAGCTAAAATGCCGTATTTTTAGTATTATTTCTTTCTATTTTATAGCTTTTAAAGAAGGGTTATATAACAGCGGGTGCCTACCTCCCTAGAAGTTACCCCTTATTACCTTTTCTTATTATTTTTTCTTTTTTCTTTACCCCTATTGTGTCTTTTCCTCTTTAGAGGCACCTTTTCTAGTTAGTAGTAGCATAGCACTAGCGTAGAAATAGAGCGTTACCTCTGCCCTATATAAGGACTAAGCTCCTCTAGCTCCTTCTTTGCCTACTGTCTTAGTATAGTTTTAATTTAACTATCTCTTTTAACTATCCTAGCTAACCCTAAAAGGCTTGCCCTATTAGGCCTAGTAAAATCAATAGTAAAAATTATTACAAAAAAAACACGCAAAAGGTAGAAGGATGATAAAATCAATGAATCGAAGGATAACAATAATGTAGAAAGAAAGTGCTCATCTCCCGGACAGCATTACTTCGGTAAAGGATAAAAACATTATTTAGGACACAACAATTTCACAATAACAGAGAGAAATACAACACAGATCCACAATCAAATGATACCCAAAAAGGGTCATAGATCTACTAGATCGACCCACAACTATGCCAATCGCCCAAACAATAATGTCACTCAACCAAAAATGTTCAAAGACACACTGAATTCACTCCTGAGCCGATAATGGAATCCCCTTTACAACACCATAGTTATTCACCCGCGGGATTATCTCGACCAACAATACATCGAAGATATGCAACAAAGACACACTTCGCACATTTGGGACACGCAATCGCCCGAATGGGAATACATTATAGTTACGCTTCTGTTCATTGCTGGATGGCCGAGGCGCTAAAACATCAAAGCCCCGCTGGGGTAGGGTGAATCCGGGGATCATAGGACTTCTGGTAAGGGACTCCGCCTGAAAATAAAAATTCCCGCAGGCTATAGACGACTCCCTTTCGCTGGAGAATGCGAGCTTGCTGGGGGTTCGTAGACGCGAGTGCCCGTTAGACCGCACAAAACAAGATACACTAAACTCCGGGATTGCTCGCTGATGCTAAAACAAAACAACACGAATTTCGCATCCCACTAGACGGTTGCTTCTTTATTCGTAGTAGAAAACAGGAAACTCAAGGAGGCAAGCATGAATTAATATCCGCTCCACACGGGATAGTACTTCGGCAAGGGGGAGGCTCAGGAAATAGAGAAGAGGACTCAAAAACATCAAAATGGGGAGGTATGGGTAGACCATTACACTGTCAATTGGGATCCGTCAATGCCACTACACCGTAATACTGGTCGAGGGGAATTGATCTCCCGTCAAACCTCGCGCCCCGCTCCCGAGGAAAAGCTAAGAGACTAATAAAACAGAACCGTCCCCTCCTCCCACCCCCCATTGTTCCCGTCTTTCCCGTCCCTCCCCTCGTCCCTTCACACAAGTGTACCTCCCCCTCCACGTACTCCGGACACAGCCGTTCCCGTCCGCAACGTCGCAGACCCCCAACCTAACATCCGTAAAATCGAGTAAGTAAAAGGTAGATTATCCCAATCCTCGTAAATAAAGTAATCCCCATCTCCAAAAGAAAATAACTCGTAGTGCATTACCAATACAAAAATTGAAGTCAAATATCCATCATTACAACAATCCTTCCCTGTAAAATATCGAAACGCTCGGCACCTCAACCAAAAAAAGAATAAAATGTATCGATAAATAAAAACGCAAGCAAACCAATGCGCTTCAAAATGGCCACAGTTGGTCAGAACGGTAACTAGTGAAATGGCCCTTGGGAAATATCTCTAGAAGTGTACCCAGTTACCTTGGTAAAATCCACGACAGCGCCGAATCTTCAGCCGAAATGGCGCAGGCCAGGTAGAACAAATTAAATCTGGTCCCACGGATCCTGGTGGGGCGACAAGCTCGTTGCGCAAAAGGGACGCAAGCCATTGGCGGCGGGTACCAATCTGAAAAACTAACCAACTCACATGTCCTGCTGTTCCAAAACAACGAATTAGCGGCACTACAATAAAGACAGCGAGAAACAAACAAAAAATCCAAATGTGAAAAAAAATAAGAAATCGTATAATTAAACCCCAACAAATGTAGAAATGCAAAAAAAGAGTATCCGATTGGATCCCTAAAAAATCAACATCCTCCCAACAAAATAGTAACAGAACTAGAGATTCCTTAATCCTTTGTAAAAATAAAATGCAGTAAACCCCTCTCGTAAACAATTAAGATTGCATCCGGATAGTGGAAATAATGAAATCCTCTCTAATCCTAAATAAACAAGGCTGTCAACTTATGCTCATAATGTGGAAGAAAGTCTTCCAACCATAATTAATTAAATTATCACAGAACAACGGGTACTACACAGGTTAAAGGAGGGTTGAACTACTATGACGAAAGAATGCAAGAACGAAGTGATAAGATGGATTAGGGTGAACTAATTGAGGTGCTTGAAGCATACCAAGAAAGTGTGCTAATCTAGGCTCAGGCTGACCGATCAAGGTGGTCAAGAGACTTCACTTGAGCATTTCGCTCGACAACTTTCTCTAATAGAGGGGCAGGAGTCTATGGGATGTGAAGGGGAGACCGATCACCCCTCACGCTCGAATGACTCATCTTTAGGGCCTGGGATTTCCGCGATCACAGTCTCCGAGACGCAAGTCTCATTCAAAGGGGGATTTGTCTTTTGACTACAAAAGAACTGCTGAACACTCAGATCGCCTTTCGGGTCGGAAGCAACAACAAAACCTGTCTTCGAAGCATCCGGAGGCGCATCCTCCCCATAAAGTCTCAGAAGTGCCCTCCCTCAAACCAAGGGGGAGGCCTGGGAGACAATCCGCCTGTAATGAACTGGATTGAATGGACTGTGCTCAGGGCGACTACGTCGCCCCTACACAACAAAAGTAAATGACTAGCGTCAACATCCTCGTCCGTCCCCTCCCCCTTTCCCTCTCTCAGTCCTCCTCTCCCCCTCCCCCCGCACCCCCCCTTACCCCCCACCTCCTCCAGTCTGCCCCCCGTCTCTCTGTCCTCCCCTCAACCCCCCACCCCCTATCTCCCACCCACCAACTCGCCCCCTCTCCCCTCTCTGGCACCTGCAGTCCTACGAGCCTCCGGTTGGCGCCACCACAAGCAAACACGGTATAGAACTCTGGGTTACTTAAGCACTTACAAAATTTTGGGCCCTCCCACCCACCATAAACCTCTAAACTCAGTCTCCAGCCCCCTGGACCCGGGGCGATTTGGCTCGCACTTAAACCATCAGCAGAAGGTGCGGGTTGGAATGCCTCTTACGCGATCTTTTCGCATCCGCCTGCTGACTGGATGGGACTTAGGATCTATCAGGCCTCTGGTCTGGGGGCGCATTGGCCAATCGCGAAGAAACTATGTATTCACCCCTCAACCCTCCACTGCTCTTCTCCCGTCGCGGTCACCCCCCAGCCCCTGCCACCTCCCCACCCCCCCCCAACCCTTCCCCTATGCCTTCCCCCTCCGCTACCCGGCACTTCCGCCACCCCAACTTCCCCAACTCCGCCACACACCCATCCCCACACAACTGGCCCCCCCATAAATACAAACCCGCAAAATCAAAGCTTCTTAAGGGTCGCCGACCCCCCCCCCCCCTCTCTTCACCCACCTCCGTATCTCGTCTCCCTGCACCCGGACTCCACCAGGTCCCCCCTCCGTTTCGGCCTCGGCCCACATCGCCCCTCCACCCTGCCCTCCCGGTTGCTCCTTTCATATTCTTCTCTCCACCGCTCCTAAACACTCCCCACACGTTTTCTAATCTAACGTCGAAACATCAGCACAACCACTAGGACTTCTCTCTAAGACCACGGCGCAAATACTACCACCTCGGAGAGGACACTAGGGGCCGTCACAGCTCGGGAACAGCGCCCACCCCCAGCCATTCTCGACTCCTCCCCCCACCACTCAGGAAACGGTTGGATTCTATTTGAGGGGGGGAGGCGGTAGCCAATCTTCCGTGCGGCATCCGGGTAGGGTGCATACGCTTCCCAAAAAAAAAAAAAAAAGTAAATTCCCCCCTCTTATTCCCAATTCTTTATCAATGTAAAAAAAAAAAAAAAATATCATCCGATTATTCCTAAAAGAAAAAAAAATATCTAGTAGAAAATCCTAGTCGCTCTATCAAGAAGTAAAAAAAAAATTCGTATATCGCATTAACAAATTTAATAAGGAAAAACAACAAAAGTTCAGAGGCGCAAAAAGAAAAACAAAATAAAAACAGAACCAAAGTCTCCCCGCCCGGCAACAAGATTTCCCCCCATCCGTTCATATTGAAGATTAAGCAGTAGTAATGAACACGTGAACGATCGGTGAGTTCGAATCCCCTTCATCTGATTAGAAAAAAAGTACTTAGAACTAATCAATCGCGGTAGGAAAAAAAGATTTTGGATTAACTAAATCTCGGGAGGTCAAGACCACGCGTCAATCAACGTGTTCTATGGGGCAACCGAACTCTCCGATACCCAAATTTAACAGCACCGGAACAAGATTAAAGGCTCCTTGCCTATCTGACACACAAAAAGGGCACCGTCCAGAACAGGGCCGACCGCCCAGACACCAAAACAAGACCCAAAAATTCTGTCATTCCCAGTAATGTAAATCCGTAAACGTGGAAAAGGTACTTGAAAATAATCAATAATCCCATGATCAGTGCAGCGAAAAGATTAAACACCAACATGCAAAATAATCCCACATAGGACAAAGGAACGATCCCGCGCAGGAAGTATGAGTTAAATTACTCTAATTTATCGCGGAACGATTAACCTTTGAAAACAAATTCATATCAATAGTAACTACACATATTGAGTCTACCGACCTATGATCCCATGGAGTTAGCGTACTGGTGAACAATCGCTACGGTTGCAAAAACTTACGCCGAATGGGGACGGCTAGAGCCAGTCGAATAGTCGCAGACAGCACATTCCGCTACGACTGCCCACTGTCCTGCTCTGAATCGCGCAAGGACATCAACCCCATGTGTCTACGAAAAACACTCCGCCTGTACGGAGTTAAAAAAGACGATGTTACTCTTACTTCACATCAGTCGACACGAGAGGAAGGGGTTACACACTCAGCACCCACATGCTAAGGCTGTGGGCGAGTAAATTAGCATCCCCCGTCCCGGAAAAACCTTTTCGTGTTTAGCCGTTCTCGAGGGAGGGCATAAAGGGATTAGGTGACAATCCGATTACACAAGGAGCTCCCCTAAATTACTAATACTCCACAGCTGTAAAGTCCGCTTCGGAGCGAGGGAAAATCTACTTCACTTCGGCGCGACTACTAACAACTCACGTACGCTGTCACAAACACTCTCAATCACCCAAATGTTCACGAGGGGTCACGCTCCCAACCTCGCAACATGAACCCCCTCTCCCGCTCTCAGTACCCCTCTCCGTCCCACCTCTCCACCCACCCCTCCACCCCGTCCCAATCCCTCTACACCCTTTCTCCCCCGTCCGCCCCACCGGCTTCGTCGGCCCTCTCCCCCCCCTCCTGTCCTATCTTAGTCCCGAGGCAATTGTTAGCAATAGGATAGTTAATAATAGGCTTCTAGAGAGTTGTAAGAGTAGTTTGCTAGAATAGATAAATAGCCTAAATAAAGAATCTTTTTTTTAGAGATTATGTGGGTATAGTTAACTCCCTAAAGAAGGCTACCTCTAAGAACGCTATTCTTTAATAAATTATAGAAGCTAAACGTAATAGTATATAAAGGGTTTCTACTAATATTATTTATAACTACTATATTAAGGTAAAGTTATAAAACTATATAGTTAAGAATAAACTAGTATATTATTATAATAAAATCTTTATACTCTTTAATAAGAATATTTATATAGTTATTATATAATCTTACTATAAGTCTCTAGATACTAAAAATACTAGCAAATGCAGCACCTATTATAAAGTTAGCTAGTACTATTACTAGCTAGATATAACTAATATAGTTATCTAGTTTACTAATAATTGTATTACCTACTAGCGCTTAAAGCTATTTAAAGAGTAGAAGTAGGGTTTACTCTACTCATTGCCTATTCTAAAGCGTTTTTAGAAGAATATTTCTATTAACTTTATTACGCCCGCTACTAGAATATATGCGCGATAGTATTACCTACTACTATATTATAGTTATTATTAATAGACTCTTAAAGCAATATAAGTATAATACACTTCTATTACTTAATATAAAAGTTATAGTTAACGCGTTTATTAAATATATCTAGTAGAAGAAGAAATTCCTAAACACTATTATTTCTAACCACGGCGCTTAGTTTACGTTCTATTTTTAAAAGAAGCTTTATAGAAGTATTAGAACTAGATATATACTTACTACTACGTTTTATTTAAAGAGTAATAGCTAGATAGAAATTATAAATGCTATCTTAAAGGCGTACTTACGCTGTTATATATTAACTATATATAAATAATTAGATTAACTAGCTGCCTATTACCTAGCTTATAATAAACTATAAAGAAAATATTTTATAGGTATTACACTATTGCTTATAACTAAGGGCTATCTTTATAGTAAGAGTTTAAATCTATTAAGTCTATTATAGTACTTAAGTGTTATAAGCAATTGTAGCGAAAGAACGCTTAGCAAATAGTTTAATAGGTTAAGAATATTATGCGTTTTATAAACGAGAATTTAGTCTAGACATAGTCTAAGATAAAATTTTACACTAATAAGAGACGCTAACCTATACTAGCGTATAATATAGGGGATATAGTTTACCTTAACGCATATAATATACTAACGCTGCGTTCTAATAAGGATTTAGATATTAAGAACTTAAGACTAGTTTCTATTACTAAGGTCTTTAATAACTATACTTACTAGCTAAAGTTACTAATATATTATTATAACGTTTACTTTTAGTTTTACACCTAGCTACTATATACTACTTTCTATGCTACTTGCCTTCTTAATAAAAAAGGCATAATTGTACCTAACGTACCTATTACCGTACTAGAGAGATTATAGAATTATTATATAAACTCTATAGTAAATAGTAAGATTAATTACTATTGCAAGAACTTTTTAATAGGTAAAAAAAATTACTTATATATAAAGTTTAGTATAAGAATTTCCTTAAATAAAATACTAATCTTAAGTAATAGCCCTATATAAATATGTTAGGTTGCAAAAAAGCTATTAAAGTATATTATAAAAATAATAATAGAAAGTCTAGTCTATACGCACTATATAAGGACCTAGTGTTATATGAAAATCTTATAGTAACGTACCTAAAAAATAATAGAGTAGAGGACTCTAAGCCCTTTGCCCCTATATACGCACACGCGTAGAATTAGAATATTTCTTAAGATAATATTATGCTGCAAAGCTGCTAGAATAGGCATGTAGAGCGCCTACTAACTAGCTCCTTTAAATAATTCTTTTAAGTAATACGTCTCTCTCTAGGCTACATCGAATAGAGAAGCCTAGATTATCTTATTAGCCATAACTACTATAACGTATAGTAGAGAGGCGCTTACTTTACTAGCTCGTGCTCTAGGAAAGGTTATCTTTTGTAGGCTATGTAGTTAACGCCTCTAGTATTTATTTATTTGCCTTGCTAGAGCTAAGGCTTTTAGAGAGAAGAGTAATATTAGAGATTACTCACTAAATTAGCCATTGGCCATTAGACCCCTAGTTAGCCTAACGTTAATTTAGCTTTATATACTAGTTCTAACTAGTTAGCACTAGTGTGTATTTCTTAGGGCTGCGGCTATATAAGTAATACGCGGCACCTAGTATTCTTATTATAGTAATTTAACCTATTCTACTATTAAGTCTAATTGCTCCCTTACACGACCTAACTAAATAGCACCTTAACTTTAATACTATAGAACTCTATTAATATAAGCTTAATTTAGGCTACGCTTATAGCTATAGTATTACTAGGCCCTAAAAGAGAAATTTAATTATATATAGATTGTAAAAACCTAATATATTTATATATATAATACATAGATTCGCGTAATATATGCCTTTTACTAAAAAAATTAAAGAATAAGTAACTTTATAGCTATATAACTCTTTAACTACTTTTTTTCAAAATCTTTCTTACCTAAAGTTATAGAGAAAGACTATCTCTATAACTTTAGAATTTTAGTTTTTTAATAATAATTATTTTTAAGAAAAAAATATAAAAGTACTAAAACTTAAGTCGCTGAAATTTAATATTAATATTTTTTTAGAAGTATAGTATGCTATTTAGAGTATATTTTATAATAGGGCTTTTTTTATAAAAAACTACTTACTAAGATAAATTATCTTCCCTAATTTTTTTATCTAAAAAAGATAAAAAGTTAATATAACTTTCTAGTTAGTAGTTTTATTAGAAAGAACCTAATATAAAATTTATTCTAAACAGTATACTATACTTCTAAAAAAATATCATGTTTATATTTTAGAGACTTTAGTTTTAGTACTTTTAAACTTTTTTTTAAAACTAATTATTATTAAAAAACTAAAATTCTAAAGTTATAGAGATAGTATTTCTCTATAAATTTATTTAAGAAAGATTTTAAAAGAATAGTAGTTAAACAGTTATATAGCTATAAAGTTACTTATTTTTTATTACTTTTTTAGTAAAAGGCGTGTATGGCGCAAATCTATATATTATGTGTATAAATATATTAGGTTTTTGCAATCTACGTATAATTAATTTTTCTTTAGGGCCTAGCAATGCTATAGCTATAAGCGTAGCCTATATTAAGCTTATATTAATAGAGTTATATAGTGTTAAAGTTAAAGTGCTATTTAGTTAGACTACGCGTTATACTATTATACGCGTTTTACTGTTATGCTTAGTAGAAAATACTAAAATTACAGTTTTAATTACGTAGCTATACTATTTATAAAAGAATTCTTTGATGCTTAGCCTAGTAGAAATAGTAGTTAGGCTATAATTTAGTTAATTATAAACACTACACTAGAAATAAAAATAGAGAGAGAGGGCTAGATATTTATATTTAATAGGTCTCTACACATATAAAATTATAAAAAGTAAAAAAGTAGATGACTAGGCAAGAAAAGTAACAAAGAAAAACCTACCGCTAATATCTAGGCTTATACTACTATTAGCGCTAAAAAGGACTTATGCCTTCTTACTAAGCACAAAATTAAATAAGCTAGTACCCTATTTTAGTAGTTAATACAATATATTACTTAATGTAACACCCTAATATTAGCGCGCTACTATTAATTTAAGGCTATAGAGCTCTACACAAAAGCTTTTATTGCGAGGTTTTCTAGAGTTAAGGTCTTATAGATCTGCAAATAATTACTAGCTAGTTAAATTATAAATATTTGCTTAGTGTTCTAATTATTTAGCTACTACGCAATACTAGCGTAAATTTCTTTCTTCTAGTAACTTTATAAGTAGCTTTTAAAGCTCTCTAACTTTTATTTTTAGCAATTTTAAGATAGTTTTAAAGTTATTATTAAGTCTTGCGAGCCTATTAACATAGGCGTTACTTAGTAGCCTAATTAGCCTTCTTCTTAGTGCGCGCCTCCCTGGCTGCTATACGCATAATACGCTTCTCTTATAGTAGATAAGTTTCTAGCCACCTATTTACTATCTAAATCTTCCCTTTGCTTATTTTTTAGAGTTGTAATTGCTACTTTTTAGCTTCTTATTAGCGAAGAGAGTTGCGGGCCCTCTATACGCGCGGTAGGTAACTAGAAAATAGCTTCTTTATGCCACTTATCTAACTACTTAAAAGGCAAAGTTCTACCCTTTGTTTAACACTATTTCTAGTTTATATGAGTTTCTTATAGTCCCTAATTTTTATACTCTATAAGCTACTTTTATCTAGAAATTAAGTGTATAGTATAACTTAGCTTCTTAGCCTTATTACCCCCCCCCCCCCCTCCCCACCTCCTATATTAATAATAACCTTTAAAAGCCAATTAATTTTACGCTAATCTAATGCGCTAAGTACTAAAGTAGAACTCTTATGTAATCTCTACTCTAAAGACTTATCTTTATTAAATTAACTAAGAATAGGCGTAGAATTTAGTAGCAAGATACCTATACACTTAAAAGCTCTAGTAATTAATTACGTACGGCGTAACTAATATTATCTAGGCCCTCTAGAATAGTGTAAAGAAGTCTCTTTTTAATAATTATTAATAGTCTCTAATACTTATATAGGTATGCGAAGAGCTTATAAGAGTAGGTATTAGAGAAAGACTTAAATATATAGATGTTAAAAGGTTATAGTATATAAGTAGTGTAAGGGGAAAATATTATAAGAAGAATTTTATTTTAATAGTAGTTAATAAAATCTATTATAATATAAGATTAATGTCTATTAAAAACTAGAAGTTACTACTACTCTATTATGCCTTCTCTTTTATATAGCGATTAAACATCTATTTTAGCCACTAAAGCCCTATCTTATTATTTAACTATCTAGAGGTTAATAGGGTAATAAAGACTTTATAGTGTTAAGAATTAATTTTCTCTATCTGGCTTAATTATAGAGTCTTAGTGTATATATATGCAATAAGCAAAATTTACTCATAACTACTATTCTAAATAATTACGTTACTTAGCGACTCTTATATAGAGCCCTATTAAAAATTCTTTTTAACCTACTAGTAATACTAAGTAGAAAGCCTTTTATGTCTATATTATATATATGCTAAGGCTCTACGCTATATTTTACAATTTTCTAATATAGAAGCTTAAAGTAGAGCTTATATTTTGCCTCTAAATTAGCGTTATAGTAATTACTATTAAGCATAGTTATCTATTATAAGATTAAGAAGTTAGGGTAACGTCTAATAAAGTAATTAATCTAGAATATACTAACGTCTAATTTTGTAATATAAGAAGTAAATCTCTATATTATCTACTGTATAGAAGAAAGATCTCGTTTAGTAAAACGTAAAATATATTATAGAAAGCTAATTTCTTATTATAGGCTAAGTAAATAGTGTATACTATTAGTAATAGCACGCGTCTATATAATGTGTTAGTGCCTACGCGTTAATATAGAAGGCACTACACTAAATCTTTTTACTATTTTTCTATATAAATATTTTTTTGTAAACAAAGCTATATTCTATAGCTATACTATAGTAAAAGAAAATTTAGCTATAATGTTTTTTATATACTAGCTTTGTAAGGACTATATATATATAAAAGTAGTCTACACTTATTTATTTAGCACTCTATAGTTCTAATAGCTTATTATAAGCTATACTAATAGTAACTTATTTATATTAGCGTAAACTATAGTTAAGAAAAAGACCCTTTACTACTATTAACTATTGTCTAGCACTCTCTCTTATATAAGAAAAAGCTCTAATTCTCTACTATCTACTCTATAATAACTAAGTAACTAAGTAACTAAGCGACTAAGTAACTAAGTAGGTGCTGGCTTACCTACTATATTACAACTACACTTTAAGGCTAAATTTAATATAATTTATACTATAGGAGTTGTTAACGTTACTACTATTAACGCACTACCTACTAAGAGAAAAGGCATAGTTAGAAATTTAGCGTAGAAGCTAGGCCTAATAAGGTAGGAAAAAAAAGTAAAAGACTATAAATAGCTAGTAAAGCTACTTCTACTTACTTACTATATTATGTAACACCTTAGTATATTGCTTATAAGCTTATTACCCTTATAATTATTATTAACTAGAGTAAGAATAAATATAGGCGAATAAAGACTACGCTAGGCAGCAGATAAGAAAAGTTAACTAGACTACTCACTACTATAGAGAATAACAAGTTTCTTAGAAACGTGGAGAGTGCTAGGATAGGGGCGTATAGTGGCTAGTTAATATTTACGAGCTAGTGTAATGGCTATAGGGGAGGAAGAGAAGAAGAGGAAGTTACTAAGTTAATTTTAAAATTAAAATAATTTTCTTTTAATTATGTAATCTAAGTATAAAGAGCCTATGGGTCTCGATTAAGACTAAACGAATAATTTTCTTCTAGTTCTAGCGATTTAATTTTTATAATTGTAGTCTTAATTAAATTTATATTAGTAGAGTTATTGTATGTTAAAGTTAGGGTGTTGCATTAACTGCCGAGGCAGGGTACTTCTAGACACGGCACTACCTAGACGGCACACAAAAACTATATATAGGTAGCTTACCTAATAGTGCTTTTAGTCTTGGCTAATAGTGTAGTCTAGACTAGTGTAGTAGTAGGTATAGCTAGTAAAGCTAAACTAGAGTAGGGTAGTAGTAAATTTTAGTATAAACATAATATAAATATATTATAAATAGGTTTATATAAATACTAGGCACTCTCGCGGTTGCGACTTCGCGGTCCACTACGGCTCTCTAATAGTCTACCGGTTAAGAGATAATATGTGACTTAGTTATACTAGATAGTAGACTGTCTATTAACTACTATTAATAATACCGCCGCCGTGCAAAACATTAACGACAAAATTATTGTTATTTTGTGTATATTTTGTTACTACCACTGTGTGCTAGGTGCTAGATTTTAGTGCCTTCTGTTTTACTCCTCTCTGTGTATAGTGCGAATTCGACCTTGGTTAGAATCTTAATACGACAAAGATTTTTAATAAACACTAGGCAATAATATATAAAGTTAGTACTAACACTCTTACGCACATAATTAGTAATATGCCGCCTTACTATTCTACCTTTATCTAAATTAAAAGCTTTGTAAGTTGTCTAAACATAATTAGAATATAGTTTAAATATATTTAGAATATACTCTAACTATATTTTAAATATATTACTAATATATTTATCTACTATATTGCCGCTACCTAGATTTAGACAGCCTGCCTCTTAGTATTAGGCTATTTCTAATAGACGTAAATAGCGCTGTTATTATTAGGTTTGCGGAGAACCGCTACTATATACCTAGCTAAGGTCTAGAAGGCCTTTGCAATATAAGTTTAAACATATTTAGAATATATATAGAATTTATTGCTAATATGTTTAGCGTCTATATACGTCCTATAGGGCCCTTTTTACCTATATCTAATAAGCACACTACGCCTAGGTATTATAGGCTAGCAACACTAGTAACTCTAGCGCCTAATACCTTCTTGCGTAGCAGAGTATATTTAAATAAGTTTTAAGCATTTTCTAAACTTGTTTAATAGGATATATACTAATTATTATAGATTTTTAGAAATAAGTAATAATGCGTTATAACTAATATTTAGCTAGAGAGTTTACTAATAAGGTATATTTAAGCTAATTCTAGATATATTTATATGTAAACTGTTTCTAAGTATATTTATATGCGAACAGTTTCTCAACATATTTACGAACTTTTTTCGAGAATAATAAAGATAAGGATAACAATAACAATATAATAATAATAATAATAAAATAATAATAATAATAATAATAATAATAATAATAATAATAATATAATAATAATAATATAATATAATAATAATAATAATAATAGTATAATAATAATAATAATAATAATAATAATAATAATAATAATATAATAATAGTAAATAATAATAGTAGTAGTAAAGAGAATAATAACCATAGCATTATAAGTTTAAACATATTTATAATATATTTATAACTAGTTTAAGTGCTAACTTATTTAATAGAGACTACCTAATAAGTCTAAGCCTGGCAGCGGGGATAAGAGTAATAAGGGAGAGATTAAGTAAGGCGGGAGTGCTGGGGCTGCAGCTTCTATAAGTTTAAATATATTAAGAATCCTTTTAGAAGTTGTTTAAGTTAATAGTATAATTAGGATAGTAATAGTAACAACGAGAACGTGGAAGATAATAATAAGGATAAGGAAGATAATAATAATTACTATAGAGGCTTCCGCCTCTTTATAAGTTTAAATACGTTCTAAACGCTTTTAGAATATGTTCTAGGAGTATTATACTACTAATATAATAGAATAGTAATATGTGGAACTTAAATAGTAACTCGCGTAAGGAAAACGCTCTTTTAGATATATAGTTAAACATGTTCCTAGTATGTTCGCTAGCTAATATTATAATAAAATAATTAGCCTACTCCTTGCGCGAACTGCAGCTTCTAAGCCAGATAGCAAATAGTTTAGTATGTTAAACACATTGTAAATATGTTTATAGTTTATATACTAATAGTGTTATAGCTGCCTACGGGCAGTTACTTAGATAGTTTAGTTTTTAATAGGTTTTTACTTAAGAGAAACCTAGAAACCAATGCTATAAATTCGTAGAAAACATTCCTAATATGTTCCAATCCTATTTAACTAACTAGAATTTAAAATACTAGCGCTCTTTATACTAATCCTATAGTGTGTAAACTGTTAAGTTTCTTTTTATATAAAGAAAGTATACTAACGGATATGTAGAGGCTATCAGTAGGTCCTTATACAATTTTAGATTAGGCTAAAAACGTTAGCAATGTATTTTAAATATGTTCTAAATATATTTACATAGCTTACTTTACTCTTTATCTACTTCTTCCTCTTATTAGTTAACTCATAGATAGGTACATCTAAAAGCCTAACTAAGTTCGCTGTTTTACTTATCTTTTTATTGCTAACCTTCTTATTACCTTCTTTTATATTACCTAGTTTAGGGCTACCTTTGTCTCTATTATGTATTTCCTTATTACTTATCTTCTTAACTTTGTTACTTATATTCTTATTGTCTATACTATCTAACTTTTTAAATCTTGTCTAGAACCTCCTCTTTTATATTATTTTCTTTAAACTTATTTTAAATGTGTTTGAAATATGTTCCTATAACTATTTAATACTAGGTAATCGCAGTTTAAGTGTGGAAAATACTAAATTGTTTTGGGCTTTTAGCGCGTAATAGGATAGTCTTAGTGGTTTCTCTTTATGTGGGTGTTTAGAAGACTGCGGTTCTTATACTAATACTAAATATCTTTATAATATATTTTAAAAATGTTATAAATATATTTAAGAAGACTTATCCTATAAAGCTCTATATTTCCTTTAAAGATAAGTGCGCGATAGTATATCTTGCTAGGGTAGATATAATATTCTTTCCTATCTTCTTCTTTAGAGAATTCTAGTGCGCTCTTAGAGAGGTGTCTAAGGTTAGCGTATTACTAATAGGAAGGCTGCGTTAATATATTAGGAATATATTTAGGATATATTTAAGTAGAGTATATATCTTATTAGAGAGCTATTTTAAATAGAGAATAGATAAGTTTAGAGGAATGCAAATAGGGCGAGAATAGATTCTTATAAGATGCGAACCCCGTAGTTATCCCCTTTATAGGCTAGTATAGAAAATTTCTTTCTTACGTGTGTTTTACTAAATCTAAGTAAATATATTATTTATATATATTCTAAAAGTATTTATATAGGTAAAAGTTCAATTTTTCTATAAAGTTTTTGTGCTTAAACTATATAATTATCTTAATCTATAGCGCACCTACTAGCCTCTTAAAGACTTACTCTAAAACCTTATTAGATTACTATAGCATAGTTAGTTAAATATATTTTAAATATATCCTAGATATGTTTAAAATATATTTAAACTTACTAGTTACACAGCTAGCTCTATACGCTCTCTATAGTAGTAGCGCGTGCGGGCCCTATATAACCTTTCCCTAACTAAACTTTAGTTACTACTATTAAAAATTAGCTAACACACACGTAAATATATTCTAAATATACTTAAACTTATTACTTTAGCAAGGGCGGTAGTAGTAGGGTAGGGCGAAATATCCTCATATTACTATAAATTAGTATGAATATGTTTAGAAGCGGTGTAGAACTTGTTTAAATATACTAAGAATATAGATTATTAGTAGAAAGAGTCTTTCTAAATATCTAATATTTAGTAGTTAGAATTCGCGTTACTATTCTTAGACTCCTAAGTAAATGTTAGTTGTTAGTTAAATATAATATATTAGCTTAAATTATATTCTAATATATTCTAAATATATTCTAAATATATTCTAAGTATATTCTAAATATATTCTAAGTATATTCTAACTAACCTTAGCCTTAGGCTTAAACTTAGGCTTAGGCTTAAACTCGGCTCGGGCTTTGGCTCAAACTTAGCCTTAGGCTTAAACTCGGACTTAGGCTCAAACTCGGGCTTAGGCTCAAACTCGGGCTTAGGCTTAAACTTAGTCTTAGGCTTAGACTTAGTGTTAAAACTATATTAGTAAGCAAAATAAATAATAAAAACATGTTAGAATTTCGCTGTTATAATAAAAGATAAATAGATAAATAACTATAAGCTACCTAAAAATAACAAAAATAGTCGTTTTAACAATAAGTTGCAATTAAAGCCAAAGTCAACTGTAAGTAACGCACAAAAGTTTACTAAAAGATAATTGTAAGAAATCTAATATTATATGTATTAAAAATTACTTAAAACTAAAACAAAATAATATAAAACTAACCTAATAAATATTATAAAATACGCTATCATAATATAAATAAGCTCGTAATTAATTTTTCTAAATCAATAACTTTTGACAAACTTGTCGCAATTAAGCGCTTTAACAATTTTGAGCAATTGCTAAAAAGAATATACTAAACAAGGCAATATTATATATACTAAATTACTTATTAAAAAAACAAAATATAAAGACTTGTTTTATAATGTAAAATATATATTAGCGTATATATAAACTAAGGAGTAATAAATTATTCTAAAATAAGGCGTTTATTATTAACGTCACAACTACGCAATAGTAAAACAAAGTTTGCATATAAAACAATAGCTCGCATATATAAACACTAGTTTGCATATAAAACACTAGTTTGCAGTTAAAACACTAGTTTTGCATATAAAACACTAGTTGCATATAAAACACTAGTTTGCATATAAAACACTAGTTTGCATATAAAACACTAGTTTGCATATAAAAACACTAGTTTGCATATAAACACTAGTTTGCATATAAAACACTAGTTTGCATATAAAACAAGTTTGCATATAAACACTAGTTTTGCATATAAAACACTAGTTTGCATATAAAACACTAGTTTGCATATAAAACACTAGTTTAAACATTAGTTTAAAAAACACTAGCACGCATGAAAGTTAAAGGCATAATTAAACTATACAAAACTAAGTGTTCGTTAGTCTAAATTATTTTGTATATAGATTGCTAGGTAGCCAGTTTATTAAAATTAATCAACCAGTTTAACAATACCAACTCGATTACCTTCTTATCTATTTATCCACTTTTCACACTTAGGCTTAATAGAGACATTTGGCTATTACTATATTAGCTTAATATATTCTAAATATATTTAAACTAACCTTAGGCTTAGGCTTAGGCTTATCCTATTCGCCCTCCTATCTATCTATTAGCTTTAGTCTATTTAAATTATTATAAAAGTATACCTCTCTAGCCTTTACTATAGTAATGGCATTATAGCGGGCCATAATAGTCTTATACTATCCTAAACCAAATTAGCTTAAATATATTAAGAATATAATTAGAATATATTTATACCTTTAATTATGACTATATCTTAGCTGCGTAGGTTACTAAAGTAATTCTATATTTAAATTAGCCTGCCTATATTTAGGACTTATATAATAAAATATATAGTCTCTACTACCTAGACACTATATATATTTTCTAGGTATATTTTTAGAGTGCTACGTATATTATATTGTGCCTTAAATATATTAGTAATATGTTTATAAGATATTTAAGCATAGTTTATTATATAGTATACTAAAGAGCGCTAATAGCTATTTATAGCACACCTCTCTAAAGTTTATAATAGTCTTACTATTTATTACCTTAAAGGGTTCTATATCTTTAATAATAAACTTTATCTTTTTATATCTCTTATATGGCGGCTAAACCTATTAGAAACGTATTTAAACATATTTTAGATCTATTTAAGCTAGCTTATAAAGTTTAAGAGGCGAAGTGTTATTATATAGGTGTGTAAGTATGTGTAGATAGTATAGGCGTAGCTAGTATACAGAATAGCAATATTGCTTAAAAATATTTAGAACTTGTTTTATATTGTGTTAATATTAGTAATTACTAAACTCTTAGGGCTAATTAAACTAGCCTATACGTTAATTCGCTAATATGCCCTAGTAATAGTAAATAACTATAAGAGTGAATAACTAGCCAACTTGCCTCGCCAATATTAAATAATATTATTTAGAATATATTTAGAATATATTTAAAAAATAGTTAGAATATATAGTGTATATATTCTAAATATATTTAGAATATATTCTAAACATATTTATAGACCCTAGAACTACTCCTTCTTCTTCTTCTTTTAAAACTAAAACTAATCCCCCTTAAATTAAAGCTGCTACTATATAAGCTATAGCTGTTTTTCTTTTCTTACCTCTTTAAACTCTATCTTCTACTTTTCTAGAGCAAGTCTATTTTACTCTAGCTATATTTTCTTATAATTAGCCTATATATTTTAACTTTATAGTACTGCCTATTACTATAGAAACTATAATGCACTTAAACAAATTAGTAAAATAATTAGAAAAATTTAAACTTTCTTACTCTAGTACTAGAGAGGACTAAAGTGGTAAGGACCTTAAGATAGATAGAGTTTATAATATTAATATGGCTCTAGATAATATAGATAGTATACACCTTACTTTCTTAGAAGTAATATATCTAGAAGAATCTAACTAGTATAGTACCTTATCTTTAATAGGTGTGCTAGTAAAAATCTCCTTCTCCTACTATCGCTCTAAACCTATTAGAAACATATTTATAATATATTTACGTATTTTTACTTTTCTTTACTTTCTTATTAGCCTCACACTAAGTATTTATAAAGAAACGCTAGTTTATTAATAAAGGCGTTTGTAAGGCATAATAGACACTATATTTCTCCGAGGATAAATATTTTATAATATCCTAAAGGTCTATCTCTATAGCACTTAGACATATTAGTAATATATTCTAATATATTTAAAGATGTATATACTTTAAAACAGCCTCTAGAAGTAGTTGCCACTTGCCTATATAGTAACTCTTATTCTTAGCCTACTTAGCAGCATTTAAATATAATACTAAATTATTCTAGACATTTTCTAGTATATAACTTATAGCTTATAATAGACAAGCTATAATAACAAAGTATCTCTTATATTTTGTCTAGTTCTATACCTTTTCTAGTTTATACTCTTTAAATATATTTAGAAATTATTCACAAAATGTTTAAATAGAGTAATATATAAATAAGAAGATTATAGAGCTTTATATACTCTGCCTCTATCTTTATAAATAGAAGAGCACTTATTTAACCCCAATCTAAGTCTTTAATATAGGGTACTCCTGGCACAGCCTTATTAATACTATAATAGAAGTGTACCTGGCAAAATCGCACATAGAATTAAAGCTGCTAGTGCTAGTGTCTTCTATTGGGATCTAGTTAGCTAAGCATCTTGCCAAACCCTTAAATATATTAGAAATATATTATAAAATATGTTTAAACTACTTACTCTGTATTTGCTTTATATTTATATTAACTATAACACTATTAAACCCTATATTATATATATGTCTTTACTAAAATGGCTTACTTGCTTACTCACTAGATTATATAAAGAACTCTAATAGACTATTTCTATATACCTTTGGCAATTTCGCATTAGTAATAATTCTACTAAGTGTAATAACTTTAATATATTAGGAACTTATTTATAACTATTTAGAGAGAATTTATACTTTTACTATATAGCTTATAGAATATAGTAAGTATAATCTTAGACTAGCCATTCTTAAGCCTCTTATATAATATGTCTATCTAAAACGTTATTTAGTTAAAGAGGATCTTTGCCTACTAGTTATAAAAGTAGACAATATAATTACTAGAGATAGAGATTGTTATTCTACGTATATACGCCTAAAGCTATTAGAAACTAGTTAAGAACGTGTTTAGAGAAATATACTAAAGTGGGGTTTAAAAGGTGTCTTGTACGTTTACGCTACTTATTATATTACTACTTATGCTAAACTTATATAGAAAAGCTGCTGGCTTTTCACACTTAATAATTTGCTAAATTCTATTCTTATTTATAAATATAGTGTTAAGCTCTTTAAGACATATAATACTATGTAATTAGAGGAAAGCCTTTAACTAAGACGAGTTAAGAAACCTAGCTAAACACGTTAGGAAGATGTTCTAAACATATTCTAAAAATATTTAAAGAAACTTATATTATATTAGTGTAGGCGTTAGTATTAAATAGAGGACTCTATAGATATATTCTAGCTAACTAGGTAATATACTATGTAGTAGTGGTAGAATATATAGATATAATTTATATAATATAAAAATATAATATAATAGTATTATAAGATTATTTAGAACTAGAATAATAAAAAACTCTACGTTACACTCTTTCTTAACTAGCTGTTCGTAACCCTAAGTGTAGTTAACCCCTTAAATATTTAGAACATATTAAGAATATATTTAGGAAATATACTATAGGTTATTAGATGGACGCTTTAAGGCTCTACTATATTATAGAACTATAATAAGGTTAGTAGGCCATTATTAAATAGCTTTTATAAGTACTCTACGTCTACCTTTTTAGGCACCTTTTAATAGAAGTGGTTCTTTGTATAGCGTTTAGTCTACCTCTCTAATAGCTAACTACCTAGAAGTAGTTATCTATTATTTCCTATATTTATTAGTACTTTAGTTTAAATATATTCTAAATATATTTAGAATATATTCGAAATCTTTTTATACCTAGCGTATGCGCTTTAAATATAGCGCACATATTGCTCTTTATAGGTTATAGCAATTCTTCTATATAAATCTTTGCTATACGCTTATATAATAAGCTATAGCTTCTTACTCTTTATCTCTTCTTACTACTATAATAGCCTTTTAAGTTTGCTAAATATTCTTATAAAGTGCTAGGGTTACCTTAGTGTGTAAACACCTTCATAGTCTATTCTATAGGTGTTTATAGTGCTTTATATCTATATATATATACTCTAATTTTTATACTATACTATTAAGAAAAGGTAAGGTGGCTTTACTAATAGAGTATGCCTTCTATTTTAAATATTAAATCTTAAACATATTAGGAATATATTCTAAATATATTCTAAATATCTTTACGTACTTACTAATAACGCCTAGTTTAGTACCTATTCTTTAGTAGGGTATACACTACCTACTAGCTGTGCTACACTTATAATATATACGTAACTTTCCCTTTATATATTTTAGGGTATATTAGTAATAAAGAAGTGTAAATTATCTCTTATACACGTAATATAGAACTTAGCTTCTTATTAGAGCTTTCTAGTATAAAAGGTATAAGTATCTATATAAATATATTATAAATATGTTTAGAATATATTTATATAGTAGATATATATTAGCTAGCTACTTAAACTTATTATTAGGTTCTAGGTTATAATCTAAGTTAATGTATAGGTCTACACCTAGCTTCTATATTAGATTATAGGGCGCATCTAATAGTTTACATTGTAGTATTAGATTATATATAGGGTCTATTTTTAAATAGGTTTAGAATAACTTAATAAAATGTTTACAATAAGTTTAAGGGAGAAAGAAAGTGTTAACCTAAGCTAATACTAAAAAATTTTCACTGCCTGTTTTAGTAAGGTGGGCTGAGTTATTGTGGGGCAGTATCGGCGACGCTAAAAGCACTATCGGGTGAGCTGCCTCCTGGAAAACCATGCACGACCTTCTCACATATATGTTCCCACAATCGAAGTGGGTCAGTAAAGTCCACGCACCGCTCCTCCTCGGTGGTCTGAACTACATTCCGCCCGCCGGTAAGCAAGCGGCGATACTGTGCCGACTACGGACCGAGAAGAGCCTGCTCATCAGGGCAACCCTAGAGAAGATAGTCAAAACGTCAACCTGAATTTCATTGGATCAAAGAGACCGCAGCGCTTGTATATTAATGACCGTTGGATACGCCGTTCTTTTCAGCTCACGCAAACAGAGCGCTGCCTCTTGTGTCATCCACATGGAACAAGACGCGCACACCCTCGCCACCGCAACTCTCACCAATCACTCAGGGCCACAAAGTCCCAGGGCGCATATGTTTCCATTGGCACCTCCAGACAACTCTAACGAAGAGATCACCATGCTCCGCACTCTGAGATCTCCCTCCCTTGTCACGAACGCGCGTATTGGGCACCGCCTTGAGAAGCCGTCGCAACCAGCTGCGAAGCTGAATTCGCAGACGCTGCGTCAGATGCCGCCTTCTCTCAGCTGGTCCATCAACGAGACGAAGGTTGAGTACAGGAATCTAGGGAACAGCGGCTTGCGCGTTTCCAATCCAATTCTTGGCTGCATGCACTTCGGCAGTTCCAAGTGGCTTGACTGGGTGTTGGACGAGGCAGATGCCGTCCCTCTTCTGAAGGAAGCGTACGATCGGGGGATCAACACCGTGAGTCCCTGTTCCGTATGCGCAACAAGTCCGCAAGTTTGGCTAATCCGCAAAATAGTGGGATACGGCAAACGTTTACTCCAACGGAGAGTCGGAGTGCGTTATTGAAAAAGCTCTGAAGATCCATCGTATTCCAAGACACAAGGTCGTCATTATGACCAAATGCTTCAGACCCGTGACAGATCCAGACGTCGATCCGAACCTAGGAAGCATCATGGCAATGTTTGGCATGGAAGCGCAAACCAGCAAAGATTACGTGAACCAATGCGGTGAGCACCGAGATTTTTGCAAATGTTTCCAAATTTTCTGACAGCGCCATTTTCGAAGGTCTCTCCAGGGCCGCTATCTTCAAACAAGTCGAAGACTCGTTGAAGCGGTTAGATACAGACTATATCGACGTGTTGCAGGTCCACCGTTTCGACCACAGCGTTCCGCCGGAGGAGACGATGAAGGCGCTGCACGACCTCATTCAGGCCAACAAGGTGCGGTACATCGGCGCTTCGTCCATGTGGGCGCACGAGCTGGCCATTCTTCAACATGTGGCTGAGCGAAATGGCTGGACGAAGTTCATCTCCATGCAAAACCACTACAACCTGCTTTACAGGGAAGAGGAGCGCGAGATGATCAAGTACTGCCATATGTCAGGGGTGGGCCTCATTCCGGTAAGTCATGGCCCCTTCACTCTCCCTGTATGCCGATGCACACCATAAGACGTTGACCGTGCGGGAAAAGCGGCCAAAGCTGACGTTCGTTGCGAGAATATAGTGGAGCCCGCTGGCGTCGGGGAGACTTGCGCGTCCTCCGCGGCGCAGCAACGGCGACGGCGCCGCAGTGGCTGCTACAGCCCGCTCCGCGCAAGGCCCAATATATGAGGGCGACAACGCGGCGGAGAGCGAGGAGATCATGCGACGCGCGCACTGTGTAGCCGACGCGCGCGGCTGGCCCATCAGCCATGTCGCCCTGGCTTGGCTCAACAAGAGAGTCACGGCTCCCATTATCGGCTTGTCGAGCGCGGCGCGCATGGACGAGGCGCTGGGTGCGCGCGGCAAGGTCTTGAGCGTGATGGAGGAGCGGTACTTGGAGGAGCCATATAGGCCGCAGCGCGTGCAGGGGCATTCTTAAGTCTGTTGTGTCCATTTTTCTTACGCAATCAGCCCGCTAGTCTTCTGAGTTTGTTTATTACACTCCGCAGGCCATTCCTTCCAATACTACGAAGAATAATGCGCTGTGCACCATTCGCTACTTTACAGCTCCTTTGTAGGTTTTGTAGCAACAGTGTAAGCAGGGTGGGTACTAATAAAAAGTCATGTATATTATGATGGGCGTATGTGATTGATTGATTGATTGATTCTGTTGGATGTGGGACAGAGGACATGAAAGAAGGCAGAAGGTTGTTTTATTGAGAGAGCTACGGAGAGCGATTATATACACAACCAGCATGAGTAAGCAGGTGACTAAGAGTCACGTGAGGATGCAGTTCACCGTGTACCGTGTGAACTGAGGTGCCAGGCTGACAGATTCTTACGCCACATTGTGCCCAGAAGGCCCATAGGCTGACCATCCCATCTGACCTAATCGCTTAGACCTCGGTACACCCACGCTTCATTCCAAGCCCCAACTCAGTCACACCAGCACCAACTTTTGGAATTTGGGAAAGTGGTAAAAATTGCTAAATCTTTATATCGCTCATCTCAGTTTCATCTGAAATCCCACTCCTAGCCATCCTCAGGCACCGCACGCGTGCGGCGGGCTGATGATAGCGATGGAGACGCCTCAGAGGCCCCCTCCGGGAGCCTCTACAGCGACTCGCTCCCCAGACCCTGAGTCTGCGCGGCAGGCTAACATCCAGCACCCCTCCAGAAAGTGCCAACAGACTGATGTCCACCCTCCTAGACGCCTTTCCTTTGGTGGAGGCGTGCCCAACCGCCCAGAAGCTGCTACAGACACAGCAGCCAACGCCCTCAACTCCCACCTCGCGGCTGCGCGCAAGGCGGCAGAGACCCAGGAGAAAGTCGCAATAGTCATAGCCAGACTTGTCAACAATCAACTCAACTCAATTTAGCCATCAAAATTGAGTTGAGTTGCATTCAAGAGGCCTTCAAGTTGAGTTAAGTTAATTGATAACGTAATCAGTGGGGTCTAAGTTGAGTTGAGTTGAGCTGAGTTCAAGACGTCTAAGTTGAGTTGGGTTGACTTAATTGAGTTTAATTGCTTAGGGATCGTTTCCGAGTTTCTCGTAAAGGTAATTAAGATCATTAATAGAGAGCTCTCCTTGCGAGGATAAGGCTTGTGGGGAGCATTTGATGCCTATTCTCTTCCAGGACTTGAGCGCCTGCAGCGCTGAGAGGAACTCAGGCTTCATATAGAGCCGTCTAGTACCCAGGAGATCTCCTAGCTCACTAAAGGTCCTCTCACAATCGGCTGCTGAGGCTGGGATTGAGTAGATGTCGAGGGCAAGCTTTGTTAAAGTAGGATATCGATTCTCTTGGAGTAGCCAGTACTTAATAGGATTAATGGCCAATAAGTCGTTGGGGCTAAGAGGAGGCTCCTTCTTCCATAGTTCAAACTCGTCGTCAATCGTCTGCTCCTTCTGTTTAATAGCAGCCTGCATCAAACTATCAAGGAAGGCTGCCCGGCTGCCTCCAGCGTTGACTTTATGGCGCTTAGCAGGCCGTTGATTACCCTCGTCGCCCTGCACGTCAGCAGCCTCGGCGGCTATTCGATCCTTGTATGATTTCCAGAGCGCTATGAAGGCCCGATGGTTGCTCGGCAGCCAGTCCTGCTGTGGATGAGGGCCCTTCTCCACCTCGTCCCAGTCATCGGGGACCCTCCAAGCGCTATCGAGATAGTGTTTGTACGTTGGATGGAGGATTGTTGCAACTTGCGGCGTAGTAGACTAGGGACGCGTCGAGCTTATTATAGTACTCCGAGAGCTTCTTGTGTGCGGGGTTAACGTTAGTTATTAAGTAGTCCTCGGGCGCGTCTTCAGCTGTATAGTCCACTTTGGCGAGGCGCTCCTTTATCTATTCGAGCTCATTGAGCAGGAACTCAAAGGCAATAATAACCTCCCAGATAGCTCCATGGTTGCCGGCTTTAGTCCTACCCTGCAGCCACCTCGTCGCCTCCTCAAAGGGCGGGAGCATATTCCTAGCGTCACGACGCCGGCATGCAGGATTTCAGAAGCCGAGGAGGAATACCAACGTTATTCCAGCCAGCCCGCCTTTGCTGCACCATAATTAGCCGAACCATTAAACATAACTCCGCCGAGCCCCTAACGCCTCGCTGCCGTCCATCGGGAACTCCGTTGCTGCAAGGCAGACACAGCTAGAGACTAGGGGTATTTCCTAACCATCATACACTACGTGCTGCTAAAAGGGGCGGGAGGCACGGCCGTGACATACCCCTGGAGAAGAGGGTTCCAGTCTGCCTTGCACGGTCGAAACACTGATGAGGTGGTCGGCTTCCTACGAGACAGGGGAGACACGGTTCCCTGTAAGCTCGATGGCTCCGACCCAATGCTTCCACTGGAAGGTGTGAACGACCATCCGCCGAAGCCATCCTGGGGGCTAGACATGGCTTCCAACGATCCGCATGACACAGCACAGAAAGGGATATCCCCGCGCGGCATGAATCCTATGCCCGGTCTCGATTTTACGGTGCTCTGAACAAACGGTGGGTGCTTGAAGCTGCTACGAGTACCACCAGAGAGCACTCTGTTCCACTTCCGACGTTTAAAAACCAAGCAGAAGGCCGCAAGGAAGCCGTAGATCGTACGTGGCATGGTTAGTTCGACGGGCGATATCGGTTCCTTTCCATTCGAGACTCGAGCTATGACTATTATCCGAACATCAACTTGTTTCTGACATATGCCGGTTCCTGCTTGTCTATGTCCATCTTGGTGAGTTCTCAGAGGCTCGTAGGCTGTCCAGTCGCACTGCTCTCCCTACGCTACTATGATTCCCGGACCGAGCCGAGCGTCTGAGCGGCTCAACAATTCGAGCTTGATGCTAGCCATGCAAAAAGCGAACAGGTTCGCTACTTGTGCAAGGATGCAAAACTGTCTAGGTCAGACTACGTCATCTCGGGAGGGAGGGGTCGTACAAGCACGATGCTCTGGCGGAGAGTAGCGCTTATTTCTTTGTTGGCAAGCCATAGACTGTACAAAAAATAGGCTCCGCACATCTGACAGAACGCAGCAACTGCATTGAAAACAATGAACAGTCGTATATCCAGGGCTGCGCTGTCCCAAGCGCTTGTGTTTTCGCAGAGGCTTGTACCAGGAGATGGAAGTGATAAGGGACGCTATGGCAACGCGAGGAAGCAGTACGAACTCGAAGCGCATCTGCGGATGCCTACTTGGTGTTAGAAAACGTTTCATAGAGAACGCTCTCCTACCTTATTCCGAAGAAAATATCGGGTGCGGTCAAAATAGTGCCAGCAAATGTGACCCGTATGCCTGAGCGGGGAGCTTTGAAGTTACGATGCATCCGGGCAAGCTACATATACCATGAGATTGAATTCAAGTACAAGTACTGTAAATAGTGAGTATCTTCACATTTGCGCCGGCGAAGAGCCGAATGATACACAGCATGACTGCATCTAGCCAGTAAGGCTCCGTATCCGCGGTGAGTGCCATTATGATAGCGACTATGCCAGTGATAGATATGCTGCCTCGGTCCTCACGGCGCCAACAGAGGCATGACCAAAGGCGTACGAATCGCAAGCATGCATACGCCTCACCAAAGCCTGAATTCTGTGCTTAAGATTAGGGATGCCTTCCCCAGCAGCCGCCGTGGATGGCTGCTTCACCTCCGCATGAATCTTCCCTTGCTAGCTAACTAACAAGGTGCTCTAGTAATGTGGAACATTCTAATTATAGTTAATTCTAAAAATGAACTAGCTCGGGTTGTCTCCAGGCTCGTGGAGAGAGCTCCCTAAGGTGGCAAATCTCGTACAAAAGGCTGCTAAGCGTGCATTTTCCTCCTCCGCTAAAGCACGGTTCTGTCTGCGAAGAAGGTCGTCCTGTTTGGTCTTGGAGGCAATATGGTGTTCAAGTTGAGTGACATACTCTGCTCACCTGTTAGTCATATGTACGGTAAACGGGAAACGAGGATACTTACTGAGCTTCTTTTCGCGGGATTTCCGAGCCGACATCAGGTTCCGAAACCTGCGAACCTCTTCACGGCTAACTTTATTGCCCTCTTCGCTAGCGAGAAGGCTCAGTACTTCGTCTGCGGTACTCTTGGCCCGTCTCTCCGTGACAGGAGGAGGGGTAGGTGGTTGAGAAGACTGCCGACCATCCTGGGAGAACATCTCGTCGTCAGGGACTCGGTTGACGATTCCGGCTTTGATCGCCTCATTATGGGGGTTGGGACTCAGGCAAGATGGCATGAGTGGAGAGGATGCGCCGCTGAAATCGAGCTGTAGGCAGACTCCGCAACAAGCAAGTCAATCAATCTTGGAGTCGTTAATTAGCTTACTTATTCGTAACGTCGTCGTCGCTTAATTATAGATTAATTATTAGTATTTTTACACAGCTTGCTTGCAACTTACTTATAGATTAACTAGATTAAACGCTAAGAGATCTATTTTATATATAATTACTATAGGTAAGTACTTCACCCTTATATATTGTAGTCTTATACAATATCCTTATTAGAAAGATCGTCCTTATCCTTACCTTTAGCGCTCTAGTACTAAGTGTTAAAGCCAGCTCTTAACTATACTCTTACTAATTATAAAGCTGCAAGTAACTCGCTACTAATAGCGCGTTATCTAGGCTTAAGTAGGTTGCTAAGCTTACTAAAGAGCCACTCGCAATTACAGCTAGCTTAATACTAGAATAATTAATATATTAATAGTAAACTAGCTTAAATATAGATATTTTAAGCGCATTTGTATCTAGTATATAACTAGGTACCTATCGCATAAATATTACTCTTTACTCTACTCTAGCTCTTAAGCTCTCTAGCGCTTATACTTATTATTATAAGCTGCCTTCTCTCTTATATTATTATAGCGTATAAAAGTACTAATTATATTATCTATTCTACTTATAATTATTATTATAGTTATATAAAATAAAGGGCGCTAGTAGTAAGGCTTATATAATTACTAAAGTTATTAAAATCTAGCGTTAGTAGTAGTAGTAAGCTACTCTAGCTTATCTACCTAGCTATTCTTATAATAGTACTTATAATATAAATAGAGGCAAATAGCTATATAATAAATAAGCGAGTTATCTAGCTTATTATAGTAATTATTTACCTTACTCTAGGTAGCGTATAGGTTAATATAAAGATAATTCTTAGGTGTATTAGTGTAGTTAAAGTTAACTTACTTATATATAGGCGCGTATACGCTTTAAGCGCGCTAAGTATATACTTAAAGACTAGTATAATCTTATAAATAGCACTAAATTTATCTACTTTACTATATTTCTCTAGCCTCTCTATAGTAAGCTTAAGCGACTATAAGTAGTTCTAGTACTCTATTATTACTGCCTAGTTAGCAGCCATAAGACTAGTAGATCTTATCTAACTTAGGATATCTAGTAGCTTAGTATTATTTTGTGCTGCGCGCCTATTATTAAGAGTAATATAGTTAATATAGTACTTTATATAGAAGTTATAGACAGCTTAGAATTAAGTTATATATTAAAAGGTGGCGTAATATAAGTTCTACTAAGTAATAATAGGCTTAATAGGTTTAAGCACTTTAAGACGCTCTTTAGTAAATAACTTAGTGTTAGTAGGCTATTAAAACTCTCTAAAACGCTTATACTATTTTAGCGTTTTAATATAATTAATTATATTAACTAGTATACCTAATAGCCCTTTTTTTGCACTACTTCTATATATATATCTTTTCTATATTAAGCTATTTAATAATATTATTATACGCCTCTTTATTCGTGTTACTAATCTAAGATATAGGCCCCTCGCTTATATTATTTTACTCTTTTAGGACTAGCATAATTACTAAGTAAGATTCTAAGCAAGACTATATATATAGCCTGCCTACGTACCTATCTTATATAGGTATTACTACTATTTTATATTTAAATTCTAATTACTACTATTATCTTATATATAATATAATAATCTCTATAGTACCCTTACACTATAGTAGTAATTATTAAGCTGCGGCTTAACTATCTATAGCCTATCTCTAGGGCGTTATTAATAATAACGCCTATTAACTAATATAGTAGGTGGGCCTTCCTATATCCTTAAGTACCTTAAGAGTTGGGAGTATGAATACTTCTTTTAGAGCGTTACTAATATAACTAATAGTAATAATAACACTTACCTATAGGTTACCTATTAATAATAAGTGTAGTATAAGATAAAAAATAGCTACTATCTTATTTAGCAGTACGTAGGTTATATCTTATAAAATATTAGCCTTCTAGTACTACTCTAAGTCTCTAGAAGAGTAACTTACTTATAAGTAACATGGCTTTCTATAATAATCTATAGGCTTACTAAGCCTTATATATAGTAACTCTTATAGTAGTTATAAGAATAGCTTACTAATAAGCAAATCTAGTTACTATAATAACTATAAGCCTAGCTTACTTAGATAAGCTACTTATAATTATAACTATTTATTAAACTTATTATAAGTTACTATAAATTACTATAATTCTATTTACCTTACTAATAAGAGATAAGACAATATTAATATTATTACCTAAATCTAATAACGTACTTTGCACTCGAGTCGATTATTTTATTAAGTCGATTACTTTGCTAAGACTCTACTAAAACGTACTATTAGTAATAGTACAACGCGATGCCTTAACTATACAATAAACTACTAGTGTTAAAAGAAGCGCGTATACAGCTTACAATCTAGACTATTAAATAAGACGCGATACTCTCTCTTAGCAACGCGCTGCAGCTCTCTATAATGTTTCTTAAAGTATACTTAGCAACTAACGCGCTAGAAAGACGTTTAGACGCAACTGCGCACCTAACAAAATAAGACTTACTATAAGAAAGGAGTAGGTGATTATGCAGCATATACTTAATCTAGACGCGCGAGAATTTCTACCCTGGCTTAATGCTATAAAAGATATGGCCGATTCTTTACTAGCTGCACGCCACTATAAGCTAGTTAGCTAGAGGTAGCCTTATAACTTTGTTAAGCGCTAGCTAAAGCTTTAAGTTAAGTTTAATTAAAAGTACAACTATAAGAGAGCTCTCTAGAAGGATTCTAAGGTAATATAAGACTAGTTCTGGCTTATAGAGAATATAAAGGCTAAGTATAGTATTCTAGTATCTAATTATAGGGCCTTTATAATCTTGCAATATTATTAGTAGTGTAGTAGAGAATATAAGGCTGGCGCACTACTAGTTTTACACTATTGTAAGATAGTGGAGATCACAGTAATTCATAGTGATATGGGTTGACCATGAGAAAAGAGGTGTCTCATTACTATGGAGGGCCGAGGGCCTGAAGGTGTATGGGTGAGGCTAGGCATAAGGTTATTCCGGCCGAGGTCATGTGACCAAGGACCGACCATACAGCCATGCGGCAGTCTTACAACTATCCTAGATAGTGCTAGCGTTAGGTTAGCACTTATTAGGAACTTCGCATATAGCCAATCTCTATTACTTAATTAATTAATCTTATTAATTATTAAGATTATATTATTTCACAGTGACAGAATACTATTAAATCTAATAATTAAGAGTCTTATTGCCTCTACCAAGCCGATTAAAATGGCCCTATCGACTCTTAGAGATCCTATAGTTATTCTGACAGATTACACAACCTATACACTATGGCTAAACTAGCTTAAAATAAGATGCCAATTCCTAAAAGTCTAGAATATTATTAACCTAGCGCTAACAGATAAACTAAAGCAGAAACCCGCGATGCTAATGCCCCTAGCGATAGGCAACTACCAGCCAAGCACGGCTTACACGACTGCGAATCTAAACGATATGCTAATAATGCCCTTATATTTATTAATAGTAGGCGCGAAAATATATAAAGACGATAGCGACTATTATAAAAAATAGCTAGAGATATATAAGATTATGGATCGCGAGTATTAGAAGGAGTAGGCCAGCCTAAATTAGATAGTTACCTTTCTCTAATCGATAGTTTTAGCGCATCTCTAGAACAACTGCTGTATTCTAAATTAATTAATTAGGTAGTAGATTAATAACCTTACGATTATAGTTAGGGTAGACCTATAAGACAAATATAGACAATTAAGGGCAAGATATTAAGAAGCCCTTAAACTAATAAGAACAGCCGAATTATAGGCTGTATGGCTAGCTAAGTATAATTACGCGGCAATAGAGGCAGAGACTAATAAGGTTTCTAAGCTTTAGTTACTAGACTTAGTTAAATAAGACTTTATAAAGGTAGTAATTAATATTACGCCTATTTAGGTAGACAGTCAAATTTCTCTAGCACTCGTTTTCCAGCTATAGCTAGTAAGCAGCGCTGCTTTGCTCAGAGGCTAATCACCCTCGGCTCACCCACTCCTCAGGCTGCTCACCCACCCCTCAGGCTGCTCACCCACCCCTCAGGCTGCTCACCCACTCCTCAGGCTGCTCACCCACTGCTCAGTCACGCTGGCCTGCGCTCTCCCAAACAGTAAATCGTGAGTTAGACATTACCCTTTCGATTTCGTCAAGTCTAGACGAGAGAGATGCTTGGAGGCGGGTTTTGGGCCCTGGGGCACTTTTTGGAAGGGGGACTGAATTGTCCCCAAGGACTGGGGACGAAATAGGGCCCCCCGACCATGCGCCCCCCCCCAGTATCCCACGGCGCCAACGCCGTCTCTCCTTGGCATAGTGGCTTGTGCTATGCCTTTGCACTATAAAGGCACGGTCGTGCTGCTGGGTCAAACCTACCTGACTACCTCAGCCATCACTGCAACACACTGTCGTCTTCTTGGCAGCATCACCATCAGTTTCAGAACTTCGTGCTATTTCTTGTTCTATTTCCTACACCGCATCTTCTTGTACCGTCGAAATGCCACAGAAGATTTCGCCAGAGGCCTTCTTTGAGCGTGCCAGTCGTAACGTGGCCATAGAGAAGAAGAATGACGTTGTCAACGGAAAACAGGTTCTAAAACAACTTCAGCCAAAGACAAAAAAAAACTACGAGCGCGCGTTGGCGCTATGGAATCAGTAAGCCTACGATGGTATCTCCCTGCCCAGCACACCTCGCTGACGTGAAATTTCAACACCAGATATGAGAGAGGTTGAATCCAGGAGTGAGTCCAAATAATATTGAGACGTCCAAGGACTACGTTATGTCTGTTGCGCTTGGAATCGAGGGTGGGTATGGTAATGAAAAGCCATGCTTGTGGACCGTAGTCCAGTACTACAAAGACTTCACCACCGCTGGCTGGAGGCGAGCTAGGATGGAGGAGGAACAGGAAAATGAGAAGAAGAATGAAGAGGGGGAGAAGAAGGAACTGGTGAAGGTAATAAGCCCAAACGTGACGCTGTCCACCTCAAATGTAAGTCTACTGCGGCCAGCCAGGCGTTTTATGGCATTAGTACTAATTGCATAGGACAGTTCATCAAGTACGAGCTGTACAATATCCTTGAGCTGCCCTTCAGAAAGAAACTGCGGCGATACGGCTCGCAAATTCATTTTCTTTTCTTCACCTGGGAACACAGTGGTGGAAGAACGATTGGTTCGTGCTTCCAAAACCGCGGCGTAGAGTCGAGATATGGGCTCTCATTATGGCCTGTGTTTTCAGCACTTCGAGAATTGGCGAATACGTAGAATCCACATGTCGCCTGGGATCTGGTAGGGGCTTACGATTTCAGGTGAGTCCGTCTTAAAGTAGCCTGCATAAACTAACAGCGACGGGTTAGGACACACATCTTTGCTGTCTTTCGCAACAAGCGCGGCAACATAGAATTTGCTGTACAACTCCAGCGAGACGCGAAGTGCATGACGTTCACTCCAGACAAGAGGTAAATTCAATCCTTATTACGCACTCGCCTAACGCTAATTGCGGAATAGACCAGAGCACGCGTTGCATGAAGGTGTTGAGACTCGCCCGCTTTTTTGTAATCCGATGCTTGTGATAGTCGCTATGTGCATCGCAAGAAATGCATTCAGAGATTACAAGTCGATAGACGAGGTTCTGGCACTAGAACCTCCAGAAGACGAGCAAATGATTCAACTCCACTGGAATCCAAGCGTCCGGGACTTGCCGTTCTTCGAGGGAAGTGATGGGAAGATGGAGACCGCGAGCGCATTCGGCCGATATCTTCGAGAATGGGGCTTTCGTGCCGGCTACAACGAACCCCCAACAGTGCATGATTTCAGGGCGGAGGGTCTGATCCTTACCGGTACGTATACTATTCCATAGTACTCCATATACCCCACTCATGTCGTGTGCAGACAGAAATTATTCGCAGGACACAAGAATGAAACAGGGCGGACAGCGTGACCCAGCGGTATATCGTGATCATTACGCAGCAAACAATGCCGGAGTGGACGGTCAGGCAACCTTCTTCCACGACAAAGACCATCGCACGGACATTGCGGACCTTTTCCGTTCCTTGCTTATCACTCGGAATCCAGAGCTGTGGCAGTCGCTGCCAGCAGAAAAGCGGCACGAGCTTGAGCAGAGCGCCGAGTTCAAGAACATTGAATCGAAACTTGAGGATCTTTCTTCGGACGACGCACTATCAAAGAATAAACGCAAGGAGTTGCAGGCCCGGAAACGAAAGCTGATTTCGGAAGCGCTTCGTAGGTGTCGGGGAGAACAGCCTACTCGGGCCGCGAGCAAAGTCGACGCCTATACAAAAGAATGCACCGGCCGTCACAGAACCATATTCCAACGAGCGCGCAAACTCATGCCGGTGCGCGACCGTCTGGCGTCCAGCATGTTTATCGAGGCCCCTATACGTAGCGATGTAGGGAAGGCTGTCCTCCAAGATCTGATCGAGCTCTATTTGCAAGAAGAGGAAGTAGCATTCCGACCGGGTCTCGAGCTGGACAAATGCCACTGTCCGAAAACAGGCTTTACGCGAAAGATTGACAGGTACGCAACCCCATCTGCCGTTCATAATGTGGCGTCTAATGAGAACATTTCCAATAGTCAACCGGCTGCCACACGGTGGAAACACATACACAGTTGCCATCGGAAGTGGCTCAAGAAAAGTTACGAGTTCGTAGAGTTTTGCTTCCTCTGCAGCGGATGGTTCGTTGACCAAGAGGAATGGAACGCCCATTGCCAAGCCCATTTAGACAAGCCCGAAACGATCCCCACGGAGTGCAACCCACTGATCTACGGAGGAACACTTGCTGCTCCGGGATTCTGTCCCGACTGTTTGGGCGATGAGTCCATACCCCCTGAAATGCGAATGCGGCAGTTCCCCGAGACGGCTGAATGGAAAGACCATATCCATAATCAGCATTCCAAAGATTCCAAGTCGCCGGTATGCCCTCTAAGCAAGCTCCATTGTGGAGAGTCATTTACGTCATTGCGGGAGCTCCAGTTTCATCTTGAAGACGTCCACTGTGTCGATCTTAGGAGTACTCCCAAAAGGTCCAGGTCAGCGGGCGAAGGGAGAGCTGGACCAACCAAGCGGACATGCGTTAGCAGGAGACGGCTGTCGAGACAAAAGACGGAAGATCTGAAATATGAATTTGTCGACGAAAGTAATACGTTTTGGAACCGAGGAAAGAGGTCGACATCCCGTCCTACTCTACTCAAAGCCCCGTCTTCTGCCAGCTCAGGCTCTTCGCCGATCTCGGAATTCGTGTCAGATCAAAACGAGAGTGAAGATGATACGCCACTGTCGTCGTGTGGCGAATCAAAGAATGGTCTCGATGACAAAGATGCTCTTAGTGACGGAGCCGATGATGAGGATTGGGAGCACATTGGTGAGATTGACCATCTGGAGAGCAATCACCCAAAAATTCTGACGGATAAAACAGACGATATTACGTTTTCGGAGACTGGAGAAGCTGAGGTAAATGAGCAAAATGGCAATTTCCAGAGCACAAGCTTTCATGAGGAGTCGTGGCCTGGGCTTTCAACTTGAGTGCGCTCTAGTAGCATGCCCCGAGTCCGACCCGGCTCTTTCCACCGAAGGAGGTGATGAAGTCGAATATGAGGTTGATCAAGTTTTGGGGGCCCGTATCTTTGGAAGAAAGCTCAAATACCGCGTGAAATGGCTTGGTTACGACGACGATCCGAAGTGGTATGACGCAGCCAACTTCAAGAAACAGCCCACACAAGCTCCATGACTTCCATAGAGCCGATCCAAGCCGACCCGGACCTCCACAAAGGCTGGATCACTGGATGCAGTGCTGGGAGGAGGATAGGGACGCTGGCGACCATCCAGATGACAACAAGCCGATGAATGGATGGGTGGGGCGACGTGGAAACTTCGCCAGGGAGAAGGATTAGAAGTTGGGTGTTGGTGGAATGTTTCCCTGAGATCGTGATAATAAGGTAGGCTTAGGTAGAAAGTTTTTGTAGATTCGAACAGTCTCGGCGTACGGTTAACCTTGCGCGCCAGGAGCGCGGAAATCGCGTTAGAGCCTTGGTATTGCTGCTATGGCCGGACTTATTGATGGCTTTAACTTGAACGTCCCAGATTGTATTGGAGGTGCTTAGGTCGGTGTTGGATGAATAGAGTACGGGGCGATGGTGCTGTCGCGCTGTCGTCCACTAAGACTGCATTCTCCACATCGCTCTCATCCAACATAATTAATTATGTCGTTTTCAATACGCTGAACTTGCCTGATCGGGGGTCGTTGCCCGTGCCGTCCTTCCGCCGCGGTGAGCGACGATTTATATTCCTAGGCCGGAGCGGTTGACGTCGCTTGGATTGTGGCGCCTGGCGGGAAGGCTGTGGGTGCGTTTTTGACGAACGGGGCGAGGCGAGCGGGTCGACGAGACATTCGCGGATGACGGCGAAGCTAAACGTTGGGGGAGTGCGCGGGTACCGGATGCTTCCAGAATCGCAGCTAGGCAAGGTGCTGGGCATGTGGACCGAGAGTAGAGAGACGGGTGAGGACTTGGTTGTTCGTTGTTGGTTGTTGGTTCGAGATGTTTGCGTCGGTGTCTAAAGATGCCGACTGGCGGATCCAGCCGCCGCCTAGGGTAGACTAGCGCAGCAGAGCACGTGGCGACAACGGTTCGGAGCGGCTTAGCCTAGTCAGGTTTCGACCTCACTATCAAAGAGACTACCAGTCAACAACGCTAACGTTAGATACCGAATGCAGTGATGTAACATCTTCGATAACGTCACCAATTTACATCTAACTTTAGCTGTCCAATAGAAGCCTCTACTTCTTAGCTTAGAGGTAATGGTCAAAACTGGTCCCATTCTATATATAGACATCTCACAGTAGTCACACAGCCGAGCGCTTGGAACATTCCTAACAATAGCGAGGGGCCATTTCGGTACCCTGAATAATTACAGGGACATGACGCGGATTATAAAGAGGAAATCGCGCGAATCGTCTCTATAGGAATCCACATTCCCTATCAATCTATGGCTCCCATACGTGCAAGCAATGTAGAACGACGAGAGTGGAGGACGAAGTGCCGTGAGAAACTGTCAGCACATATACGTAATACAAACCAACTCCTGTATTTAGGGGAAGCTAATAAGTCCTAGAAAGTAGACTCGGTATCGTTGTAGAACCCGCCCAGGTTCGTCTCCTTCCAAGCCCAGACAATCCGTACGCTTGGAGATTTCTTCCTGAGAAAAAACACTTGTTCTTAAAAAACATAAGCGATCATTCTATCAGCGCATACAAGGAGCTATGCGATGGCGTCGGGAAGACTTTTGAGGCTATTCTAGCAGAACAAGGAAATTCTGACGACGTGGGTGTGTTTGACGGCGCCGTAGCGTCGACTGTCGGCAAAACAGAGATTAGTTTTAGTGCTCTGATCGATCGGTTACAAGGAGAGAACGCCCTATTAAGTCACACAATGGAGGAAATAAGAACACAGTTATCAGCCGAACTAGAACGCCGACAGCACGCAGAAAGGGAACTAGAGAGTCTAAAAGAAGTAAACCAGAGACTACAAGCGGAATCCGAGGAGAATCTGTCTGTTGCTATGCGTTTAAAGGGAGTCTTTGACGCTCAATCCCAAGGATTAAAAGCTGCTGTGCAGGAGCTGCAAGCGCTACAAGAGGGGCTCTTTCTGGGACTTAGCTTATAGAATAACCTACTTCCCTGGGTGGCGAGACGCACGGTGAAGCGAGACAAAGTAGAGGTACTTCGACTTTAGGCAGTGGATTCTCTCTCATAAAGACTAGCGCTTACTATAGCTGTACCGGAATAATTTCTGTACCCTCTTAACATACTCTGTGCCCTGTTTGGCCTGAGGAATACGATCCTATCCACACTTTTTAGCCTAAGGCGTGCGAGGCGCTCTTTCATAGCGATCTTGCGACCTTTCCATATACCACAACCACAATACTTCTACGACTCTATGTTACTTACATATCGGTCCATGGGACCCTCGAAGACTTACTTTGGTGCTAGGTAATCAATATCAGCCCTATGGCTGGCGAGGTGCGCAAGTTTATGCGAACTCGCCACCCCGGTCGGTACTTCTCAACAAAGACCTGCCAAACCTGGCTAGAACGAATTGATCTCCGAGACTAACGATCGCTGTAAATTACTTATGTCATTCATACAGCTAAGCTAGTCAGCCATCAGCCTGAGGCTGTGCAGACCGTCTGCATCAAATCTTACAAAGCAAATCAGATCATCTGACCTCAAAGTCCAAGCCGTCTGTAATAATCTAGTCAGTTGTTACTTCATAAATGAATGACAGATTTTTAAACATGGTAAGTGAAATTACTTTTCTAATACATCCGTGCCACTGGAGCGCGCTGTTTCTCTAAGTCTAGTCCTTCACTTCTACGTATCTTCTTTGCTGTCGGCTCTGCTGGTCCTGCTTGAGATGCTTCTGCTTCTGTCTCTGGCACAACGGCTTTACGCTTATGTCCACGTTTCCCCTTGCCTTTCGCCTCTTTAGTCGCATCTTGCTCATCACGCTTAGCTCGAGCTTCCACAAGGTCCTCATAGCTCATGATCCTTGCCGTCCCTAGCACTACTGCCTTCGTTGACCGACGAACCTTCGCTTCATTGTTGATTGTCATTAGGAATCGAATGTGGTTATGCTGAAGGAGACCCTTTGCGAATGACATCTGGGCAGCTTTACCAAGCTTCTGGATAAGCCTATGTAGACGCCATCTATCCGTCTCGTCACAAGCGTGAGTATTTTGCTGGACAATCATATTCTGTAGCGACTTGAAACCCTCCGCTGATACTGGCGTCTTAGGAGACTGTATCGTCCAGTCTTGCGGTTGGTCCATCCTTACCGGTTGACAAGGCCCAGGCATCACATTGTCGACCTCCGTGATTAGCTCAGGTGGCTTTGGCATAGACCTCAATACTCGATCTGGATTGAACGGAAACAACCCACATGCCGCGAAGCCAGCCTTGATATTCCTGGGTGTGAAGGCTTTGACTCTCGCAGGGCTATACAGAGAAGTAAAATGCTCCTTCCCTATCTTGTTTACGCCCCCCCGTTCTAGTCGTTCGACTTGGTCACGATAAGTTGGATCCCAGGTCACGTGATATGGAACGTGCTGCCTGGCAGGCAGGGGCGCCACCATGGCGACTGCCTATGGTGGCGTTAGGTAGATGAGGAGGAGTAGCGATTATAAGTAGTTGCATGATCTCCAGCAGTTAATCGATCATCACACTTGTTCTCACTTCAGGGTTTCAACTCGATAGGCTGCTTTAAGAGGGGCGAATGTAGATACATCGCATGGCTGTAGCTTATGGGAAGTATGAGAGGGGAGACGGCATAGTATGATCTTGTTCAAGAGGCAGAACTCAAGGATTTCAAGGGTTTCGTGCGTCCCAAACCCATCGCAGATTAGCACTCGAGGTTTAAGTACTCCGTATGTATCGGTAGCTTGTGCCTTAGTCTCAGGGTCAAAAATACGCAGGAGCCACTGAAGGCTAAGGTAAGAGTCGGTGTATCCGGAATCCGATAATGCGTATTGCCATCCAGGAGTTTCAAAGGTACTCCAGTTGCTCCGATGAGTCGAAGCTGGCCAAATAACCATAGGGTTCAAATACCTACCGTTAGCACTAATGCACTCGATCGCAGTTACAGCCTCGCGCTTTACGCGAGCACCTCGATAGTTTCGCATATCGCTCCTACTCACAAGGACCTTCGTAGAGCCTAGCATGGATAGCATGACTCCAGTCTCGTCCATGTTGTAAACGTTCTCCGCTGAAACCGCTGGATCGTCTAATACCTTCTGGATAACTTCGTACCAGTGTACGACTTTACTGTATATATTCTTCTCATGGCGGTTCCAATCTAGAGCCTTTACTCTCCTCGCTTGAACCTCTGGATGCCGATCCTGAAATGCCTTCGACCAGTTCTTGCCTGGAGGCTTCGGTGGTCGTTCCGACTCGTTTCGATAACGGGCAAGACAGAAGGCTAGTGGGGAGAGAAACTTGATTCGTATCGGTTGTCTTTTCTATGAGTGGCAAAGTAGGTGGGTCAGCGCGTTCATGCTGACATCTTGTACCAGACCAACGGAAAACACGTTTGCCAAGGATCGAGTTTGTACCAAGGTATATGTGAGATGAAAGTATACAAGATGTCAGCATGAACGGGCTAGGACCTGCGTACATGGCGCATTGAGGTCTTCTGTATGAGTGGCAAAGTACGTAGGTGGGTCCTAGCCCGTTCATGCTGACATCTTGCAACCGAAAAGGAAACCAAAGAGCGGCAAGACTAAAATAGTAAACTTTGTAAATACTACTGGCTAGTATGATGAGGTCTATACGGGCTGAGATTTCCAACTTTAAGCCTATACTTATTTCAGGCTAGGAGAATGACTTTGGTCTGACAAACAGATTCCAAGTCTCCAAGTCTAAAGAAGTATAAATATCGGCATCATTCCCCTCGAACTCCACATCCGCATTACCATCATTACTTCCACAGCCCATCGAACTACCTCCCATCAAGGCCAATACCGACTTCACTTAAGAATGCCTTCCACCAAGCTCATCTCTCTCACTCCTTCTCTCCCTCGCCTTTGTCCAGGCCACCACCGCCTCTCCTCTTGTCGCTGAAACTATTCAAGTCCGTCAAGACTACCCCGAAGTCATCCCCGGCCCCGGCCTCCCCTCCCTCTCATCTCTCAACCTCACCTCCGCCCAACTCTATGAGATGGGCACCCCAGAAACCGCTGGCGACGAAATGCACACTCTCGCCGGTTACTGCGGCCCCTCCAACGACGCTTACACTCACGTAAACGGCGTCATAGCCTGCATGAACTACCTACGCAATCTTGGCACGCAGCAATGCTCCGTTCGCGGCGCCGCCGCGATCAGCCGGTTCTGTGAGTCTGGAGATGCGAGGGTGATTGGTCAGGGTACGCCCGGTCCTACTTCGTCCTATTGTCGGGATGTCGCTTCCGCCGTCTTGTGGATCGTGAATTCCTGCACGAGGCAGGATCAGAGTTGTGCTGGTAGGTTATATCTCGCCCTTCACTTCATTTTCATTTTCCTGTCTATGAGAGATACTATAGAGTGTGACTGATAGTGTGATACTAGGTAATCAAGCAGCGGGTGGCAATGGGAATCTTCTTGTTGGTGCGTATAGCTCTAGGTACATTTAAGGCTTGCCTCAAAAGTACTGCGGAAGAAGAAGAGTATCTGGCGAGTTGGACTTCTTTTGGTACGCTATCTTCTGGATAGTTTAATGTCGCTCTTTTGACTTTGTGTCTTCCTGGTCGTTGAAGTGAGAAAGAAGGGGGATGTCGAGCATTGTGACGAAGGGGGTTGGGCCTTATCGTACCGCTTATAGGCATAGACATTCATTCGTTCTGTTGTAATCAAGCCAATTGCGAGTGTGAAGATGAGACAGAATTTCGTTGTTATGGGGATGCTTCCGGGTTTTGTAATGCTTGCTAGCTTGCGTGAAAGTGGCATGCTCTAAGCTCCTAACATCCCACCCGCATGAATTCATGCTCCGACCGCGCAAACTGCCCTCAGAGCGTCATCAAGCCGAAAATTCTGAAAGCCCGCCCCATTCGAAGCGCACAATCTTGTGCCGAATCGGCGATCGCTTACTTCTTGAAGTGCTCCTTCCCTTCCTTATCCCGCGTATCCTTCCCATCGTTTTCATATTCAAGACCTTCTTTCTTCTTTTCGTCCGCCGAAGCCTGTTCAGTTCAGCCGCTGCATCGCGTTTCTCTTTTCTTTCTACCTCTGTCCAGCTTCTCCTTCTTCCTATCCACATCATCCGCCAGATCCTTGAGGCGATACTGCTGACTCTTAGCCTTGTCTTCGATGGAGCGTCGGCCGCGTGCGCGATGATGGAGGGTCGATGCGGGGACCTGGCTATGGTCTGCTAGGGCTCGATACGATTTCGGCACGTCAGGAGGAACGCCTTTCGCTAAAGCTCGACTGGCCTTATCCATACTTGCTAGTAATGCTGGTGATCGTGTTGGAGAGTAGGAGCTGAGGGCGAGGCGAGGCACAGTAAGGCGGGGGCACCAAAACGACCCCCAAAGAAACAAAGAGACCGGCACATGGCGGTTCTTCTAAAAAAAGAACAATGCGCCACAGTATGGCTAAAGGGTATCTTACTGTTCAATACCGATGTTATATAAGCAAACTTCAGTATAGCGCTAATGAAGATAAGAAACGCCGCTAAAACATCCAAGGATTTCAAGGGTTGATCAGCCGACATCGGAACCTTCGGAATCTATCGTCTCGCAGTCAAATTAGACTTCAAAGCGCGGAAAAACATCTTTCTTGATCGGGCTTTCTTGTCATACCTCCGAAATCTAGAGAGGCCTAGTATGTCGTGAGAAAACAGGGGAGAGATCTTGAGGCGGCAATTTACGGCGTTGACGAATAGGTGTATAGAACGACAACCACTCGGTGGAACCTTACAAAAAATCTGGAAACATAGACTCAGATAGTTATAGGATCTTTGTGTATCATTCAAAGTGCTATATATTTGTTAGGGGAAATTCGGAGAGGATTTTCCTCACAAATTGTCTCGGTACACCGTGCGTCTCGCGACCCAGGGACACACCTTAGTTTCCTAGTAAATTAATGTTACGGAGATTCCTGATTATATGATTATTATCAAAGCGCAATAGCTAGTCAATGTAGCCCTGCCATCTACAGTAATCCCTCCCTACGTCGCCGGACACACCCGGTGACCGGACAAATCACAGGTAACGTTACTTGTTCTTCGCAACTATCTTAACTTCGCATATATGTCTATATTTCTATATTTCTATACTAAGTTAATCGTGTGTAATGGTTGCTCCTAAAACTCCCGAGGCCCCTCACACCTGAAAATTACAACCGCATCGCCGCCGTCTCGTCGCCTGGTTAGTAGAGACCCTTCTTTCATGGCAAAACAAAACCCTGAGTACTACAGCTCCACCATCGGGCTCTTATTACTTCTGAAATAATAAAAGGTTCATATCCGAACCTAAGAGCCTCACCGATAGCCGCCGTCGCTACGCTGGTCGGTACCTCTAATTAGAACGGAACGGCCTTGCACGACTTACATAATGATTGCACTGTAATTTTAGCTTATGTTAGAGATTTGTCTCTGGGGCGTGCTGCTCTCGTGACAAGTAAACGCTAGCCGAGGCTCGATAACTCATTATGGGTGAGTCATCCGACTACCCCGCGCGCATCTCAGTACTCCCGCAACGGAAGAGAAGCCAGTAACTGTCTGGGAACGTTATATAGTCTCGCTCCAACCATCATTTTATAGCATTATAACCTCACTTGGAAATCGTCATCGTGTCCTATCGCTATGTGGGCTATTTCATTTCCTTTTCGCCAAACGAGCTAACCAAAAGTAGGTGCAATCGCAGAACTACCTACGTCATCAGAGTAACGAACGGCGAGTCTAGAAGACAAGTAACTTCAGTCACCATAGACTGTAATCAATCCGGATGTCCAGCCTCTTCCCGCAACCCAGCGAATAATGGAACAACAAATGAGGCCGAGGTGACCAAGCTACTTCAGGCTGGCCGCAGATCTTAAACTCGATCACAACAACACTTAAAGTGCGGACGGTACATTGGATATATGTTGGAGCTCAGCTTGTTCCACTTGACTCTCGACAAGGAAATGTGAACCGCACAAGGTGGCTATATACATGGGCAACGACTGCCGTCAAGATCGGCCTTCACTTAAACCTTTGCTGGCTTGCGATCTGTTAGCCAGATCCAGAGTTCACTCAGTGCATCCTTGTCATGCTGTTGTGATGAAGTTTCCCACTGTAGATTACCTGCCATGATGAGATCTTCGCCGAAGGGCCGGCAAGAGCCCATATCTATCAGAATCCATGTGTTGTCCACACCAACCATGATGTTGCTTGCCTTAATGTCGTTGTGAGCAAGCCCAAGGGAGTGGAGATGCATTACTCCAGACTTAAGTCCATCAAAGCCTAACTCCAAGTCGACATCGCCGCCACCGTTACGCATACGTTCCTCCAGTGTGCAAGGGTAACGTTCCAAAACCAGGCCAACAATACGACCTCGATAGACCTGGCAGCCGTGATACCGAACAAGATTGGGGTGGGGGGTTGCGCTCTATCCGCTCTAGCATCTCAGCTTCTTGTAGAAGTGACTGTGCTATCTTCTCTGAGCCTCCGAGTTCGTCATAAAATGTAAGCGCTGGCCCTTTGATGAAGAAACCACTGTCTGTCGTCGTAACTTTTGTTATATGTGACGGCACTTCTGGATACACATCCTTATCGGCAACCGGTTTCAAGCTCTCATTGACAACTCCAAGAGTAAGCTTCCTCATCAGTGATCGGCCGCAATAGACGGTATGTTCCTTGGTGACAAAGGAGAATGTAGAGTACGCAAACTCCGGATTGCCATCATCATCGATCGTGTTGTGATTGCAAAGCGTCTTTAAGTCTTCAAGAGACTTCACAAGAGGAGCGTTGACTCGATAAGTAAAGCCAGGTTATTCCAGCCGCAGCAAGCCGTCGAATATTCCCAGTGAACCAGAGCACGACACCCCGAGCAAACCCCAGCGCACGTCGAGCGAGCCCGAGCATTGCAACATCCTTCATTGTCTTATTGTATAAAATCGACTTCGGATTCGCCGAAGGAGGGGAGGGAGGCTGCGATGGCAGGATATGGCCCAAAGGGAGTGGAAGGGACGAAGCCGGTATACGCTTTGCTGCTCCTACAGGACGTTAGTAACCTGGCATAGGCAAGGCGGCGAACTGGAAACTAGCGGAACTGACGAATTGAAGTTCAAATTAGCGTTGACAATCCTGAATCGGCCGTTTGTGTCTTGAGTCTGTGTATGAGTATTCGGTGCGTGCGTAATGATGGACGGCAAAGCTAGTTGCGAATGCGGGCGAAGCGCATTGGCAAATCGAGAGTGGCTTGGCATGCGTAAGCAAGCTAAATCCGTACGCCAAGACTTGTAGGCCGAACAAACCCCTTCTTTCACTCGGTCAAACTCGGAATACTTAATTCTAATAGATTATTATCTTCAAAAGTTATAGCGATATTCTCTTTTGATGAAACCTTCGTAGAATTCGCAGACAGGTTGATAGTTGTGATGGAGCAGGGGGGATTCGCTGGGGCAGCTCTTAACAACATCGACGGGATATCAATAGTGTGGCCAAGACCGCGGTAATTTTCTTATCGCAGACCAGTTACCTAAGGAGAAATAGCTAAAGAGATATTTATATTCTAACTGTAACTTAATAGACTCGCGAGGGGATGAATTAATGTGCACGACGAATGATGGACTTGTCCGGTAACAGGGGGCGTCCGGCGACGTAGGGATGGAATGTCCCAGTTAGTGGCTCGATCACTTCTGCAGAGCCGAGGAAGGCCAATGATTGACCTTCATGTATGGTATCTTCGATCGGGGCCGCTTCGGTACGCGGTGGACTGAATGCCCTTCCTGCGTCCCTGGGAGAAGAATGGCCGTGATAGTTGGATAGTGTTCTCTCTGTCTCTTCCCACTCTTGCAGATGGTTGCCCGTGCTGATCGTGTGAGAGACGGAAAAAAAATTCGTTTCGATAACTGCTTCGCCCTCACTCGTCTCTCCCTGAAGCATCTCAAGGTCCTATTTGCCGAAGTTAGCTTCCTGTCGCGCGGATGCAATAAACGCTTGACTTCCCTTGTCAAGCATTTCAGTTTGTAGAGAAATGGCGCGACAGGGTCCAAGTCCTCCCAGTGAGTAAATGAAGCCTCTCGAAACCGTGGATATGTGGCAACAGGTCGTCTGATATCGAATTTTGAGGCATAGTCGGATATGCGTACGAGTCTTGTTCTCGTCACAGTGGCTTTTCTTCTAGCGGGACCCGTCCTACGATTGGGTCGTTGCCGGCAAAGAGTGGATTTCGAACGTATCGCATCGGCGCCTTTCCCGGATCGCGTCTTCCGCATCGCGTCTTCCGCATGATGTAGATATCGAGCTCAAGAAGCAACGTGTCTTCGCAAGAAATGTTCGAAAAAGAGATGAAAAGTGAGAGTAAGGTTGACCGGACGGCGGCGGCTTGCTTTCTTATATGCTTTTCATCCGTGCCCCTGTAATCCTGCGCAGAGGTGCCTGAATCATGCACTGCCGCGCCAGCTACGGAAATTGTCCACGGTCAGACAGCTCATTCGCGCTGGACTGATGTCTTTTTGCATTACGATAAGGCTGCTTTCTGGAACTGTAACCTTGCGCGGCGTACCAAAAGGATCTACATGCTTAGGCAGACCCAGCAGAGACGCTTTGACTTGTCATCCACCGCCCTCCCTTTCATGCCACCACCTGAAAATGGAAGCGGCGAAGCACAAATTCCGACCGAGCATGCTTATTCTGCGACGATGCGAGCATTAGATTAAGTGGCTCGGTCGAACGGCCTTGGCCACGGGCTGACGTATTCTTTCGATGTATCTTCGCGTCTCTACGTCATCCTTCCGTGTAGAGCTCAGGAAAGGGGCATGGCACCACGGTCAACATGGTAAATCTGCTGAGAGAACAGCATTTGCTTGGCCTTTACCATACAGTTATTACTATTGGCACTAGAGCGCTCCAGATGCTGCACTGTGAATCAGTGAGCGCCAGCAGTACACTCCAAACTCACCGGTAGCGGTGGGGTTCCTCCTGGCAGTTAGACTAAGGGATGTGACTATATAGCAGAGATTCGAAAACGCGTCTTCCCGGTTGATAGAAGATGATTAAAGCCATGCTGACCGGGACTGAGAGTGCCATCCTATCTCCATACTCCTAATTTGGTATCGACCATGCACTCCGCCTCAAAATTAGCCTCTCTCTAGGCTTCAAGCCACGGAAGTAACGGGTAACGGGTACACACACCTTGCATTCATGCTCCCTCCGACCACAACTTCAAGAGATGCTGAAGATGCTTAGCCTCATACTAGACTGAGAGCTTGGCCAGCATCGATCTTTATGTATGATTCAGATTGTGGCACACGCTGTTAAGAATTAAATTCCCCAGCCTCTAGTATCCTTCGTCTCCCACCAACTGGTCAGAATGATGCATAATGAGAACGGTACTGAGCCGGTAGGATTAATAAGTTTTCACAACGTCTCAGAGCAGGGAATGTTTATGCATGACTGACATTATATTCGTCAAGGATTACAGGTCTCACTAAAGAGCATTGTTTGGTGTCTCCGGGTGAGCCAGTCGCTGCAAGGGTAATGCATCTTCGTTTGTGCGAACTCGATATCCTCCAATGCACCAATACCTAGCTCCCCCACGCATAACACAATGCGGCGCGATTCATTCCCAATCACGCCTCTTTCATGCTTAGAAAAGCATGGGTTCGAAGGACCTTCGTATCTCGAGCGAGGTCGAAAGAGTTTCACGGCGTTTACAGCCCTCGTATTCGTCACCACACTGGCTGTTAAAGACACGACTGACAGCTCTATTGTCCGGCTACTTAGAATATCCCACCTAAATTCCAAGGCGACCTTTTTTCCGCTTGGCCTTACCTTCCTGCTCAGCCTTTGAATTAGATGCCAGATTGGTCTGTGACTCAGAGCTCGTCCCAGGAGCGAATGGAAATTCAATACCGTCATTTTCCGATTCTGGAATTAGAAGGATAGTGTTTGTCCCGTCTGCTGTGACATCCTCAAAACATGTCTGAGGGTTTAACTTACGGAAGTTTGTATATCATATATCTGTATGCTTTCGTACTTTCTTATGTACTTTATCGCTAGTCGTTTTACCTCCTCTATCGCCAATGGCTTCGAGGAATCAACTAGAAGACGGCGTTCAGATCTCCATGCCCCTCTCTCGCGGATCTCGAAATTTATGGGGACTTTTTGGGCGTCGGCCTGTTGATCTGGAGAGGGAGTAGCGGAATCGGCTGCATCTATGGCTAGAGAATTAGCGTCATTTAGCGGAGTATAGGTTTACTAACCCATTTCTACTTGATCCTTTTCTGCTCGTCTCTGAGTTTGTAGGTTCTATAACTTCCCCTAAGTCAATCTGGGTAATCCGTTTACGGTCGTTTTCTTTTCGTGCAGTACCTATACCTCTTGGGGGCTTAGGCTTCTTTTTTATATGTCCTCTCTCTGTCGGGATTCCATAGGCTGGCAAATGATGCTCTGTCAGGTTGTGGCTTTGCGGGATATTTCTGTCTTCTGCTCGTGTGCGTCTCTTTAATGTCGTCTTCCTTTTCTCTTTCTTCCTCAAGTAGCTGCTTCCTCTCCGCCTCCTCGGCTTGTCTCTGCCTCCCCGCCTCCTCGGCTTGTCTCTGCCTCCCGCCTCTCGGCTTGTCTCTGCATCTCCGCCTCTTCAGCTTGTCTCTGCCTCTCCGCCTCCTCGATTTGCTGCTGCATCTCCGCCTCTCTTCAGCTTGCCTCTGCCTCTCCGCTTCTTCAGCTTGCCTCTGCCTCTCCGCCTCTTCAGCTTGTCTCTCTGCCTCTCCGCCTCCTCGATTTGCTGCTGCACTCCGCCCTCTCCGCTTCTTCAGCTTGCCTCTGCCTCTCCGCTTTCTTCAGCTTGCCTGCCTCTCCGCCTCTTCAGCTTGTCTCTGCCTCTCCGCCTCGATTTGCTGCTGCACCTCCGCCCTCTCCGCTTCTTCAGCTTGTCTCTGCCTCTCCGCCTCTCCGCCTCTTCAGCTTGCCTCTGCCTCTCCGCTTCTCAGCTTGCCTCTGCCTCTCCGCCTCTTCAGCTTGTCTCTGCCTCTCCGCCTCCGCGATTGCTGCTCTCCGCCTCTCGCTCTCCTCTTGTCTCTGCCTCTCCGCCTTCCGCCTTTCAGCTTGCCTCTGCCTCTCCGCTCTTCAGCTTGCCTCTGCCTCTCCGCCTCTTCAGCTTGTCTCTGCCTCTCCGCCCTCCTCGATTTGCTGCTGCACCTCCGCCCTCTCCGCTTCTTCAGCTTGCCTCTGCCTCTCCTTCTTCGCTTGCCTCTGCCTCTCCGCCTCTTCAGCTTGTCTCTGCCTCTCCGCCTCCTCGATTTGCTGCTGCACTCCGCCCTCTCGCTTCTTCAGCTTGCCTCTGCCTCTCCGCCTCCTCGCTTGTCTCTGCCTCTCCGCCCTCTCCGCCTCTCAGCTTGCCTCTGCCTCTCCGCCTCTTCGGCTTGTCTCTGCCTCTCCGCCCTCTCCTCCTCGATTTGCCGCTGCATCTCCGCCCTCTCCGTCTCCTGGATTTGTCGCTGCCTCTCCTCAGCTAGCCTTTCTTGTTCTTGCTCGTCTTGTACCGCTAGCTGGGCCTGCTGCTGCTCGCCTTTTACTAGATTAGCGTTACTTACCAGAGTATGGGTTTGCTCACCTGATTCTACTTGTGCATAACTTATAGATTCTACAACTTCCCCTAAGTCAATCTGGGTAACCCGTTTACGGTCGTTTTCTTTTCGTATAGTACCTATACCTTTTGGGGGTTTAGGCTTTTTATTATATGGCCTCTTTCCGTTAAGCTTCCGTAGGTTAGCTAGTCTCTCCGTTAGGTTGTGGCCTCGTAAGAGGTTTCCGTCCTTTAGTTGTGCGTGTCTCCTGGGTATCGTCTGCCTCGAATAGCTCTTGCTCGGTTTGCCTGTGTCTGTCCTCTTCAGCTTGCCGCTGACTTTCTTGCTCTGTTAGCCGGAGTCTCTCCTCCTCGGCCTGCCTCTCTTGCTCAGCTCCTTTCTGCCTCTCCCCTTCCTGCTCCGATATTTGAGCTAGCCGTTGCTGCTCAGAAATCCCCTCCCTCTCTGCCTCTCTTCTTGCTCTGCTAGTTGAACAAGCCGTTCTAGCATAGCTCCCCTCTGTTCGGCTAGCTGAGCAAGCCGTTTTTCCTCAGCCCGTCTCCGTTCGGATAACTGAGCCAGCTGTCCTTCCTCATTCTGCCTCCGTTCGGATAGCTGAGCTAGCCGTCCTTCTTCAATCTGCCTCCATTCGGATAGCTGAGCCAGATGTCCTTCTTCAGCGTGTCTCTGCTTGGCTAGCTGAGCCAGATGTCCTTCCTCAGTCTGCCTCCGTTCGAATAGCTGAGCTAGCCGTCCTTCTTCAATCTGCCTCCGTTCGGATAGCTGAGCCAGATGTCCTTCCTCAGCCTGCCTCTCCCTCTCCTGCTCGATTTGTCTCTGACTCTCCCTTCTCTCTGCCAGCTGAGCGAACCGCTGCTGCTCAGCAAATTCTTGTGTTTCTTCTTCGGCTTCTGCCTCAACCATCTCCTCTTCGGGAGTTCGTGTTTGTCCGTGGAATGTGCCGTGATTGACAATGCGGGCCGGTTTACCCCAAAAGGGCAAAGTACACGGATCTGCGGACGAAGAAAGACGTTATCTCAGGATACTGTTGCTCATTAGGGTCGTGCAACTTATCTAAAAACAGTGACAACTTGTCCTGTTCGTGGTCCTTCGGTTTCGGAACCCCGCATCTTTTGGGTGGCCTTCCATCATTATCAACCTCATATATATTTCTCGCCTCCTCTTCTGTTAGTGCCTCGGCTGCAGAAAAAAAATCTAACCATTTGCTCTATGTAGTCCTCAAAGGCGGCAGCATCATATTTGAAGCGATCTGGTCTCCGAGCCTCTAGTAGGGCTTTGAGAGCAATCTGCCTATCAGAAGATCCCTGCATTAAGTTGAGGATCGGCGTGGACTTAAATCCTAATCGATAGGCGTGAGAGGCAATCTCGCATAAGGTTGCCTTGCTGGGTTTCCAGTCCAGTTTCGCTTCAGAGTAGCGCATGGCAATAATCCATATCTGTCGAAGTGCGAAATCTTCTCCATCTGATAAATCTCCTGGCCTGAGTACGAATCTGGACTCAGATTCCTGAACTACGTATTGGCTGACTCTCCGATTCCCATCCCTAAACGCTCTTAAGAGGGCAGAGGATACGGAATCCCTTGGCGACAACTCTAGAAGTGATTTTACGCACTTGACGGGCCCTTGGAAGTAGTTCATATCCTCAAAGTAGCTGTAGAAAGAAGGAATTAAGCGGCCCGAAGAGATAGATAGCACTTTTTCCCATATAGCTTCGCGCTCTTGCTCGTTAAAAGCACTGAAAATCTTGCCGCCGCGCAATTGGCCATATAAATGTTCCCTATCGGCCCTACATGCGCCTGGAGCGGTAAGCTCCAAGGCTTTTACATCAGCTCTGTTTAGCTTCTGCCTCGCTTGTGGATTAGGGAGAATATTGTTCCAAACTTCCTCGATATACCCAAAGGTGGCAGAGATTTTCCTATTGAGCACGGTTAGTAATTAGAAACGCCTGGTGAGAACCCTTACCTCGTAGCATTTCGTGGCGAAAATTTTGTGTGACGTGCTCAATCGCATACCCCATTTCAATGCTGGAATGTCTAACTGAAGATCAAATGCATGCATGAACTCTCTGTAACGGAGAATCTGCTTCAAGTTTCTCGCTTTGTGTTCGGATATCGCGTACAAACGAGCCCACCACCGGTTCTCGAAGTACAGGTTCCTAGAGATTTGGTATTCCCGGATTTTGCAGTATATTTCGCCATCATCCGGCTGTTTTTCAAAAGAATACTCTTCGATAAGTTCAGTTTTTAGGTCGTCGTTGAGATCTGGCTAAAAGTGTGAGAATCCATTTCTATACAGGGAAGGGCCTTTACCTGCGAGATATAGATCCACAACCCAGCGGCTGCCTGGATGGATATTTGCGGCAGCTTTAATTCGGTGTTTTCCGTGGAGACATTCCAATTGGAAACCGGCCGGAAAATCTAGCTCCGGACAGTCACGTGGATCCAGCAATCGCTCGGCGGAAATTCCCGAAACTGCAATGGCATCCTCGAGCTGATGCTGATCAATGATAGCAGGAACACGACTTCGAAATTGCGAAATATCTTGCTCATTCCCTGCTTTTAATAACGTCGTAAGTTTTTCGGCATGCTTATCATCTACATCCCTTGAAATTTTAGGGTCATGTGGGAAAATGCAACACCTCGATCTTTACTCGAGCAGCGCCTCTAAGCTTTAAGATTCTCTCCGCCGCGATTCTCCGCTCTCGTTCGATGAATCGTGCCTGGCGCATGTTGAGGCAATAGCCAGGAATATGTGATATACTAGTAGGAGCGTGGATAGTGTTATCTATCCTCTCGTAGTTTGTGGTGCCAAATCTGTTACCACGGTCACGTGCTTTAACGTTTTGAGGACCAATTATGGCCCCGGCTATATATATCGCTTTTCTCTTGGGAAATTATAAAAGGAGGCAGGCATTTATTCACACATATCTTTCTTTTAACTAAAAACGACTGCGAACCTGGCCCTCCGTTACACGCCGCATAAAATGAGTTCCGCATGGAACAAACGCCACACCCAAATTGATTTCAATGCACTCGGCGGGCTCAAGCGTCAACCCGCGGACATAAATGGCGTTAGAGGTAAAAATACAACCCCAAAGCGTGATAGAACGAAAGCCTTAGGAAGGAAGAGACTCGACACTCTAGATAAAGAGACCACGGATCCTGAGACCGGTTTAAAGGACCTCACACTCGTTGAAGCTGCCAAATATGGGGTCAGGGCACACGAATATATAAGGACGAAATCCAGATCTCCTTGGGAAGACTATGAGAAATTGTTGGGATCTCCGGCTCGGTATCAAAGACTGGATCACTGTGGCTGAATGCAGAGGGGCCCAACCTAATGCCGTCGCGGGTGAAAAGTCGGCCGAATGACCCTCTATCCAAGCTTGTCTTGGGTAAAAAGGTTGGAAGGGCCGACTTTTGAGGAAAACGTCCGCAAATTGCAGCAGGTACAGCACACCAACATTGTATCTGCCCTGGAAGTATTTAGGTTCGATCGGACTTCCTATGTCGTTTTCGAATATATGGCCTATTCCATTTCTTATGTTGCTGGCAATCCCCGCCTTGATGAAATTCGACTGGCTGCAATACTTGGACAGGTATCACCCAGGAGCAATACCTTGAACCAAGTCACTAGCTAACCGCGGCAGATACTCGCCGGGCTCGCGCACCTCACAAAAGAAGGGTTCGAACATGGCTCGCTTACTTGTTCAAACATCCTCATTCATCCATATGGAGACGTGAAAATTGGTTAGTAAACGTCTAATGTTTTCGATCTCCGTACTAATAAAGCGTATAGCCGGCCTAGAAAATTGTTATACCTGCGTATCTAACGGCGTTTCCCAGTATGTTGAAGCGCTGAGCTCTATTGTCACAGAACTAATGAATGGATACGTCAAAGAGGATGGAGCTGTTGGCGTCGACGATTTACGTCGTTGGCCTCCTGGCTCTAATGCTGTTAGCTTCCTCTCCGAGACTACTTCTGCTGTGACAGTATTCAAATTAATCAATGTACGTACGTTGGAGGTTAATTTCGTGTACTATAGTCTAATATTCTCTAGCATCCGTTGTTGCAGCTTCCTTGGAAAAAGGATATGCTTATTGGGGTGGTATCTTTCGCCACCGTCGGAACGCGCATAGGTTACAAGTATCCGCCGAGCTAGATTGATCGCCCTAGATATTTCCTATTTCGCGAATATGTTTTAAAACTAGATTGGCTCTTTCGGTAGCTGCCATAGTCGTGATGTCTCGCGCACGTTCGGACCGGATCTACTTACTGGTCGTGATCCTGAGTCAAGAAGAGCATAGACGTGAAACCGTCTCTCGCTCCTTGTACTACATGTTCATATCTGGCCTCGACCCTGATGGGCCAATACTATCGTCAGTACCGTCCATCAAGCATCACTAACTTACTAAATTGATTTCGCACGTGAACCTTGACATTCGTATAGCTAATTTTAGTAACGTTGCCTAACGTTCCTGTTCCGGGCGTCTTACAAGACCAGTTTTGGAATTCTCACCACGTTCCCAGTTTTGGCCCCCTGCTTCGTCCGGTCCTGAATCCTTTCTATTTTAACGTTGCCCATTCTCCGCATGTAAATTAGATCTATGCTCCGCTCTTTTATAGCTTCACCTGCACATTTTTTGCGCTCTCCCCAATAGTCATTCGTACCGCCATGGAAATCACGCAACTGTATGCCATTGCCGTAGGTGGCATATTGCTTTTTTTGATGCTTATTAACTTCCGTCCTTACATAGAAGCATTTCTAAGGGCCGTTTCCCTTCCCGCATCCAAACACCTCACCTACCCGCGGATAATTCACGCCATCGATACTTCGGCCCCTGGGAGTCGAGCCGACGTCATTATTCAGTTGTTTTACATCACGGTAAACACGTTCTGCGTGGGCTTTAGAGTTTCCGATGTCTTAACGGCTGGGTTGCGAGCCGCAAATCTCTCGTTGATCAATATGGTCCCAAATTTTGCCGGTTCTCACCTAAGCTTTCTTGCAGATATCCTTGGAGTTCCTTTAAGCACATATCAACAAATTCATCGCTCTAGCGGGATTATGTCGGTTTCGCTTCTACTCTTTCACGTTCTTACTATAATAGGAAGCCGAACCCCTTTTCCTTTACAAGTAGCAGAGAATTTATGGGGTCTTATTGTAAGCCATTCCTCTATTTTACATTCTGTTGATGAGTTGCTAACTATGTCTAACGTTGTATAGGGAGGATCTTCGCTATTCCTTCTGCTTCTACTTTGTAACCCTTTCCTCCGCAGCTTTTCATACGAAATATTTATCCGCATCCACCAGGCGCTGGCGATTGTTTCTGCGTGTTCTATTTGGCGACACACTTGGAATTGAAACCGCTTGTTCCACCGAATTTATGCTTATATCTTTACAGCGGCATTTCTTTCGACACTCCTTCTCCAAGGGTTTTTTGTACATCGATCTCAAGCCCGCATCGCTCACTTCGAAGATACTATCAAGGTCGAATTGACCCTATCTCGACCACTGAAAGTCAAAGCAGGGCAGTATATCAATCTCTGGATTCCATCATTAAGCTTCTGGTCTATCTTCCAAAGTCACCCCTTCACCGTAGCATCTTGGTCAGATGGAGAGCAAAATTCTTTGGATCTGTTTATTGAGCCTCGTAGAGGCATAACCCAGAAATTATTGCATCACCTTACGCCCGGCACTGATGGCTCACAGCCTCGCCTCGATGGCTCGCTCCCCCGCCTAGCTCTATTTAGCGGGCCACACGGGATTAGCGCACCAATGGTCAATTATGAGACTGTTCTTATGGTAACGAGCGGTTCTGGTATAGTCGCACAGCTACCATACCTAAAACAGCTAATATATGGGTATAATGCTCGCAAGTCCCGCACTCGCCGAGTGCATCTAGTGTGGCAATTAGAGACTAGAGGTAAGGTCCCGATCGTGGGTCGCTATGTTGAAGCTCACAATACTTAGAGACGGGAATCGCGGTGCAATCTATAATTAACCAAGTTCTAAGAAACGACACTTTTCATGTTAGTATTCTAATTCTAATACTATCATTATAGGACGCTAACATATAGCAGATCCTTAGCATCTCAATGTATATAAGATCAGGAGGGGCGCATTTAGTGACGATAATAAGAGAGGATAATGCCGGTCGATACATTGGTTCGGACATTGGCTCCGCGGACCTCGAGAACAGTACAGAAGGGGTGGATACAGTGCAAGCCCGCCAACTTGTTAACGTGCACAATGGGTCTGCGGATCTTGAGATGATACTTCGGGAAGAGAGGGAGGAAAAAACATATTAAAAGGCTACAAGAAGAGACGGAGGAGCGAGGGGAAGTCCTAGTAATGGGTGAGACCTTACACGTTATGTCGTTTTCACACTGCTGATCGTTTCTAGTGTCAGGAACCGACGAGTTACGAGACCGACTGAAGGATCTTGTGCGCACCTATTTAGATAACCAGATGAGGCTCCTCGAATTAGAATATCAACCGGCGTGACTGTGAGGCCTGTCAAAGGAAGGAGGAGTATGTAACGTTAGATGTAGAGTAATTTCAGAAATGTTTTGCTCCAGCAGAGCTTGCTACGTCGGTGTCGAGTATATGGCGTATTATCTCCACCACATCAACGGAAACCCTTGTCTTCTTAGGCGTTCTTGTTATAGAATTTATGTAGAGCTACGCCAAAGAGGATGGGGCTGTCAACGTCGATGATCCGCATCGCCGGCCTTCTGACTCTAATGCTGTCAAACTATTCTACGAAATCTGACGCTCTATAGTATCCGTTATTGAGCCTCCTTGGCAGGAATGGATGCTGAAAGGATTGGTAATTTTGTCTTCATTTGCTTGTTATTCGATGTTCTTGGTCGCTTTTGGGGCCAATACAAGTCTAGTTACCTCTGCCAGAATCACGAGACAGCCTTGTGTCCAGGTGTATAGGTTCACGGATATAGGACTGCTTCTATTCTTAGTGTGCTGGTTCCTAGATCTGGCACCCCCTCTTTTGCTCTATTCCAAGTCCCAAATCCGGGACTGCTTCTATTCTTAAGCCGGAACTTGTATTTGCCACTGCAATTCTCCAAACCTCTTTTCCAGGTATGTTGGCCGGACCTCCACACTAGGCCGTGACGGAGATCATCCGGGTATGCGCGCTAGCCGCTAGCAGTTCCTTCTAACTTGCTAACGTTACCTAACCTCCCCCCCTATATGGCGAAAGATACCTCTGTCCCGAAAAGAATAATAGGTACTTTAACTTCACAGTAACTTCAAGCTGCACACACATTTTCAATCTTGTTAATAAACTATGGGCACTATAATTATATAGTTTTCAAGCCGAATAGTGGGTTGCACTTAAATATTACGGATACTCTAGTCGTCCTATTCTCACTTTAGTGCTCAACGTGCTTCAGCCCTGCTATAGTATTTCTACCACAACTACGCCATCTTATCTTTTTGCTAGCTGAAAAAGTATATGTTATTCTACAGAGGACGTTATTCCTCCCTTTAGCATTTTAGAGCAGTAACCATCGCAGATGTTGCACAAAGTACGTCTCCGCCACGGAGGTCAGTACATCTAGCTCCAAAAGCAGATATTGCAGTACGATTATGTAACTTCTAATACTACCCAGCATTAATTAGCACGTTTTCTTACGTCTTGCTCAGCATCTCACTTGCAGCCATCTAGCCTTTTCTAGGATTAAGAGCAAGGCCCTACGTGCAGGAAAGAAGCACAAGCTTGTGACGCGAGCCGGCCTCACCGTCCATGAGTGATCAACTGTATATTTTCAGCAGAAAGGATATCCGCAGAGCATTTCTCGAAAACTAACGGACGATAGACTGGTCACTGTGACTTGGTTGAGTGATGCGTAATGTTCACGGTATGCAGACGGCAAAGAATATGCATATTACAACTCACTGATTCAACTTACACAATGTCTGAAGCTAAGAACAGAGCAGTAACCCCTCAGCCCCATCATTTCGATCTCATCTTCGGCTACTTCTACCTCCGCCTTCCGCGCCCTCTTCGCTGGCGTCTTCGCGGATGCACAACTTTTGCGCTTCGCTCCACGCTTTCCTCCGCGCTTCCCTTCCCACACCGCACCCTCCTTCGCATCGCGCTTCGCCTGCGCTTCTACGATGTCGTCGTAGCTCATCACTTTTGCCTCCCCTAACTTTAGTAGGCCTGACCGACTTGCGGCAATTGCTCTCGTTGTTCTGCTCGAACAGTAACTGGTTCTCATCGAGGAGAAGCGCACGCTCGGCGAAGCATTTGCGGGCGGCGTTGGCCAGTTTCTGCAGACGGTGTCTGTTCGGGGCGTTAAGTAGTGGAGTGTTACGGTCAATCTGGCTATGCAGCGCAGTGAGAGCCTCTGATGTCACTGGCGTTTGGAGCACTTCTTCGGTATCTGTCATTGCACCTGTATTGTTTAGAACACGCAGCTCTGGTACTGGCTTCTGGATATCTTTGAGCACTCTGTGTGGGCTGAACGGATACAGACCTGTCTTAGACCAGCTGGACTTGATGTTGCGACTGGTAAACGCCTGCTCGCGCGCACGACTATAGAGAAGTGTGAAATGCTGCTTTCTGGCTGTGTTAGCCCGCCCTTAATATAGTTTCTTGACTTGTTCCCGGTATGCAGCCTTCAATGCGGCAAACACGCTCACGTCGCACGGCTGGAGCTTGTGCGAAGTGTGTGAAGGTATGCGGCAAAGGATGATGTTGTTTTCAAGGCAGTATGTTAGGATTTCGAGCGACTCATGGGTGCCGAAGCCATCGCAGATCAGTATGCGGGATCGACCATTCGCCCGCGTTCTGGTCTGCGGATCGAACACCAGCCTGAGCCAGTCATAGATAATTTTGGTATCAGTATAGCCTGTCTGCGAGCAAGCAAAATGCCATCCGGGCGTGGGATGCGTAGTCCAAGTGCTACGATGGGTTGCAGCTGGCCATATGATCAGTGGATGCAGCGACCTACCGTCTGCGGAGATGCACTCGATGGCCGTCACCATTGTCCGCTTGACGCCCGCGCCTCGATACCTGCGCAGGTCGTCTTTGCCTACGAGAACCTTGAGCGAGCCGAGCATACTCAACATGACTCCGGTCTCGTCCATATTGTACACATTCTCCGTCCGGTAGCACGTCGGCTCTATCTAGCTCTGGGCCAATAATAATGTCGAACCAATGCCGCACCTTGCCATAGATGTTCTTATCATGCCGGTTCCAGTCCAGCGCCTTGACCCTCTTCGCCTTGAGTTCGGGGTGGCGCTTGCAGAAAGCCTGAGGCCAGTTGTGGCCGGGAGGACGGATCGTCTCGTCTGCCGCAGGAGCTTGGAAGATGGAGGTCCGTTGACACGCGATAACATGGGCTAGCGAACGCAGATACTTGACTAGAATAGGAAATCCGTTGTTAGCCATTCGCAGTGCATACTCAACGAGGGCGTCTTGTTCAGACTCTGTGAGGTACTGTTGGCTTTTGGCCTTGTCCTGCATCGAAGGTCGTCCGTGTGCGCGGTGCCATACGGTAGTGTAAGGGATCTTCTTAGACCTTAATAAGGCTGCATAGGTTCTATTCTCTGTGGGGGTCGAGGCCCTCTGACAGTGCGAGCGTTGCGCTGTCCATTCTACAATAGCGACAGTGGTGGTGCGTGTGGAGGAGCGCTTGGCAGCACGAAGCGGCACAGAGCAGCACCAGCAGAGGCCACGCCGCTTGCCCGCTCACGCTTATTATTAGATCTCGGCAGCGCTTGACTCGCGCTTGACTCGCGCTTTTCCTCCTCGTCACGGCTCCAAACCGCGGACCCTGCGCTGCTCAGAGAATCGCGGAGATTTTCTTCTGCAGGAGCCCTTGCCGGCAGTCACTCGATCGACTCCAGGGTCGCTCTAGCCATGCAGCGGAGACGCACTGGCTCTAAAACCTCAATTTAGACGTCACACTTGGTGCGAGGAACTGCACGCCACAAGGTAACGGCGATCGAAACCTGCCACGTTCACGCGATGCGAATCAACCTCCATGTCACAAGCGTGCATCGTTTGACGTTAGTACCTTTCAACACGGATTGTAGAAGGCTTCTTCTGGTCAACGGTCAACCTGCTGCGTGATTGCGGCTGATTGGTCGTATCGATACAATGCGGCGCAGCACAACGCACATCGCATGCAGCCGTTCAGCCTTGCTGGGGCAACCCCTCAGCCTAGGCGCTTACAACCTCACTGCCTACAGGATGCCGCTCTCCTCCCAAGCAGCTTATCCATACGCGTTTGCTTCGTCCGTCGATATTGTCTGGGTATGGATCCGCTCAGCGTCACAGCCAGCATCATCGCAGTTCTCTCCAGCTCTCGGCCAAGGTCCTTGGTTACCTAAACGACGTCAATGATGCTTCAAAAGATCGTGCAAAGTGCGCTGTTGAGGCCTCAAACGCATACAGCCTCCTTCTCAACTTGAGGTTCCGTCTCGAGGAGGGAAGCGCCGATGCATCGTGGTACACCGCCGTCCGAGCCCTTGGCGTCGAGAATGGAGACCGCTCGATCAGTTCAAGCAAGCGCTCGAAGCGCTGCAGACTAAGATGACAGATAGAGGTCGGTTGAAGAAGGCAGGCGAAGCGCTAGTGTGGAAGTTCAAGAAGGAGGAGATTGTTAGCATACTGGATCGAATAGAGCGTTTAAAAACGCTGGTGCAGATCGCGTTACAGATGGACCATTTGTAAGCCTTCGCTGCAGCACCGTAGATTCATGTGGCTTATATCTAGGAGCAAACTGTCCCAGGCCATCAAAGACGATACCAACTTCGTTCGGACGCACGTGCCCGCCCTACAGTCCGGAGTAGACAAGATCCAGCAAGATCAAGCCGATGCAAAACATGGCAAGATGGTGGAATGGATCTCATCTATCGATTACCCCGCTCAGCAATCGGACATTATAGGTCGTAGACAGAAGGGCACAGGCCAGTGGTTTCTCTACGCGCCCGAGTTCGCACGGTGGCTCGGCGAGCCGAAGGGTACTCTCTTCTGCCCGGGGATCCCTGGCGCCGGCAAGACGATGGTGGCCGCGATCGCGATCGACCACCTGCTAAAGTCAGTGCAGAGCAGCTCGTTCGGCGTTTCGTACGTGTACTGCAACTACAAAGTGCAGGAAGAGCAGGATGCCTCTAGCATGCTGGCAGCCGTCGTCAAGCAGCTGGTGCAGGCTCGACCCTCGGCAGCGGAGCCTGTAGAGCGATTGTACAAGCAGCACGCCAACCGAGGCACGAAACCATCGCTCGAGGAGATCTTTAGCGCTCTCCGAGAGGTAGTTGCAAAAGTACTCTATCGTCTATGTTGTGGTCGATGCTCTAGACGAGTGTCGAGACAGCGACGGCACTCGGAGCCAGTTTCTTGCCAGACTCCGAGAGTTGCAAGCGGTGCACGATATTCGCCTTATGGCCACCTCGCGATTTATACCAGAGATCGAAGTTGAGTTTCGAGAAGCGGCGAGGCTTGAAATCCGGGCCAGCAATGAAGACGTAAAGCGATTTGTGGCCGGCCAGACGCACCGACTGCCTAGATGCATTCAGCGAGACCCTACGCTGCAGGCCACGATACAAGACAAGCTTGTGGAGGCGGTAGACGGGATGTATGCGGCAGTTTAACCTTAGAAGATAGCATCGGCTTACTGGTTTCTAGGTTTCTTCTTGCCCGCCTGCACACGGACTCGCTCCTAGACAAGCGAACGGTGAAAGAAGTCAAATCGACGTTGGCCCGACTCTCGAAAGGCTCAGCTGCACTCACTGATGCATACGACGAGGCCATTCAACGCATAGAAGGCCAACTAGACGGAGATAAAAAGCGGGCTAAGAAAATACTGGATCACGTACGCAAGGAGGCCACTTACCACGGCCGAGTTGTGCTGTGCTCTAGCGGTGGAGCCCGACGAAGCGGAGCTTGATCCGGAAAACATACCAGAGGTCGAGGACTTGCTATCCGTGTGCGCTGGCCTTGTCGTTGTCGACAAGGAAAGCGCTCTTATCCGTCTCGTGCACTATACCACGCAAGAGTACTTCGAGCGTATCAGAGATACGTGGGATTCAGGTGCTCTACTCTATATTGCCTCTACATGTCTCACTTACCTGTCGTTTAACATATTTAAAATGGGTAGCTGCTCCTCTGACAAAGAGTTTGAAGAGAGGCTGGAGGAGAGTAAGTTCCTAGACTATACGGCTAAGCACTGGGGAGAGCATGCTGTAACGGTGGAAAGCGACGTATATGCGCTAGCCCGCTCATTCCTTTCCGACATTAAGTTAGTTTCAAGCGCCACGCAGGTGTTGCTCGCTTCAACGTACAAACACAACAACTATAGCCAGGAACATCCTGAGGACAGCACAGGTTTACATCTTGCAGCGCGGCTCGGATTGTCAATTACACTAGAGAATATGCTTCCGAGTCAAGGAGAGGAGACAACCATTGCGTTCGAAAAGAAGGGATAGCTATGGCCAGACTTTAGTATATCTTGCGGCACTGAACGGACATTGTGGAACAGTGAAGCTGCTGCTCGACAAGGGCGCCGACGTTAACGCGCAGGATAGACACTTTAGCAACGCACTCCAGGCGGCTTCAGAAGGAGGCCACGAGGCGACTGTGAAGCTGCTGCTTGACAGAGGCGCCGACATCAACGCGCAGGGTGGAGTGTTCGGCAACGCACTCCAGGCGGCTTCATATGGAGGCCACGAGGCGACTGTGAAGCTACTACTTGACAGGGGCGCCGACATCAACGCGTACGGTGGAGGCTATGGCAACGCACTCCAGGCGGCTTCATTTAGAGGCCACGAAGCGACTGTGAAGCTGCTGCTTGACAGGGGCGCCGACGTCAACACGCAGGGTGGACACTTTGGCAACGCACTCCAGGCGGCTTTAAAAAGAGGCCACGAGGCGATTGTGAAGCTGCTGCTCGACAAGGGCGCCGACATCAACGCGCACGGTGGAGGCCACAGCAACGCACTCCAGACGGCTTTAGAAGAAGGCCACGAGGCGATTGTGAAGCTGCTGCTCGACAAGGGCGCCGACATCCACGCGCAGGATATATACTACGGCAACGCACTCCAGGCCGCTTCACTTAGAGGTCACGAGGCGATTGTGGAGCTGCTGCTTAACAGGGGCGCCGACATCTACGCGCAAGGTAGAAAGAAACTACGGCAACGCACTCCAAGCGGCTTCGTATGGAGGCTACGAGGCGATTGTAAAGCTGCTGGTCGAGAAGGGTGCCGACGTTAACGCGCAGGGTGGAAGGTACGGCAACGCACTCAAGGCGGCTTCAGTACGAGGCCACGAGGCGATTGTGAAGCTGCTGGTCGACAACGGCGCCGACGTCAACGCGCAGGGCGGACAGTACGGCAACGCACTCTACACGGCTTCATTGGAAGGCCACACGGCCATTGTGAAGCTGCTGCTCGATAATGGTGCCGACGTCATCATCATGCAGACTGGAGAAATTCAAGGCCAGACCGCTCTTCACCTTGCTGCACGGGGCGGACATATCGTCACTTTCCTGTTTCTAGTCAACCTAGGCCTTGACCTCTCTGCCCTAGATGCGAAGGGAGATGGTGTACTCTGCTATGCGTCTTCAAGTGGCTCGCTGGATGTGCTTCAGGCCGCATTGAACCTGGGTCCTGCATTCTCTTCCGAAATCATGCATTGGAGTCCACTTCACTGGGCATGCAGAGCGGGAAAACCTGAAGTCGTGGAGCTATTGATCAAGGAGGGTCTGCGTAGCGAGTATGTTACTATCCCTGAACCTCAGGGCCAGTGGAGTCCTCTAGATATTGCTATCTTCCACAGAAATGAGGGGATGTTGGAGAGTCTATCTTCGTCCTGCAGAGCTCTCCTGGGCCTAGAAACTGATACTGCTCGATCTCCTAGTAAACGGCACGGTAGTTATTGGTGTGTAGTGGGTGCTTCCATGTAAGTAGAGAACTTGAGCTTTTGAGCCTATTTAACATGAATGCAGCACATCTATGGGCCTCTATTTCATTGCAGCACATGCCCGGACCTGGACTATTGTTTCATGTGCAAACCATTCTTAGATAGTCTTCACACAAATCACGAGTGGGAAGTTATTGAATATAACAGCTAGCGCACGGTTGCGACAACCTATTGACTTAGTTAAGGTCGCTTTCACCTTGTTCGAGTATAGAGGCCCGTATTGTCTGTTTATACATCACTATGTGAAGTTTATATAAAACTTAACTAGGTTATAGTGATAGTCTATGCCGTGTCACTTAGTTGTGAATGATGTCTTGCAGATGTTCTGACTGCTGAAGTTTCATATTTGACGTCACCTATGGTGGGGGTGGGCCGGGTTGGGGGCTTATACTTTCTTTCCTGCACACAGGGCCTTTGGGTTTGTACCAAAAAAAGCTAGAGTGATATAAGCGAGAAGCTTGGCTATGTGTAAAGAAAAAACATGCTGATACATACTGCGTTGCAATAGACGTTACATAATCGTACTGCAACACCCGTTTTAGAGCTGTAGCGTGCTGCATGTACCAACCTTCGTAGCGAACATGCGATTTATGCCACGCACGCGACTCAGAGTGCCTTCAAATGCAGTACAAAGATATAATACATATTTAAAATTAACATAGAGTTTTTTTCCGCTAGCAAAACGGTAGGGGTGATGTTGTTATAGCGGAAGTAGTGTCTCAGGGTTTAGAGCAGGTTGAGCGTACAACAGAGTATAGCACAGCCAGCTTCGCGTAATTTTTACATGCAACTGGATGGATGGCCTAGAAAACGGCAGAAGTCAAAGTACACAGTATATTCACGAGACCGAAATTGCGTGCGTGGCTTAAAGTTGCTGTACATTCAAAGTACCTCTCATTTTCTTCGGGACACAGGTGTCTTTCGCCACACAGGGGGGGAGGTTATTTCTCGTTAGCATCCGTCACTTGTTACGTCGGGAATCTTCGGCTTACTAGTCCCGGACCAATGCGGGGTTTGCCTTGCTGTTAGCACAGCCACAGGCCCGGAAACCACAAGCTTGGCATTTGGGATCACTTAAGGAATATACGCGATGATGATTATGTAGGACGTGCAGGGCGGTTTTGATCGAAGGTTCCGACTGGGGTAGCAGGTTATCGTCTATTTCTGTCGGGTTCTGAAAGTGTCCCCTTTGATAAAAATAGAGTTTGGCAGCCTTGGCATTTAGGTACCCCAAAACGGGAACCACGACATCATAACCGAGACCAGGAGTCTTATCGACCCAAAACACCATTGCAATGGGCAGAGCAAGCTCGCTGTTTCTGCGAAGAGATGCTCCACACTGCTTGAACTATCGGACGAATCAGCGAGTAGATCTAATACGAACGAGCGAATATATCCCTAGTCGTGCGCAACAGTCCTAGAGCTCAAATGGAAGGTTCAGAAGAGGCAGAGGAAGGCAATGCGTATTCAGAGGCTCGCTAGCCTATAGAAGCGTATAGGTGACTTGCTTGAGGAGGAGTTAGATGGGCTGAATGAATATATAGAGATCGGAACGAGTGCGACGACTCCTAACTAAGGCAATAGCAAATCAGTTTTAAACCAACTATAGCCCGCAAATCGCATGTAACTTAATGCGCACATACGAAAGATCTCATAAGAGCTTAGATCTCCGAGAAAGGTTTCCTGAGCTTAAATCTCCCGTGTAACAGGTATTAGGTACGCGAGTATAGGCATTCCGCCTGCTTGTAACCACTAACAATAAACTTGTGAGGACGCCTCTCCGGGGAGGCAATACTGACTGGGATGCCTGTCCGGGGCGACAAAGACTGGGACGTCTGTCCAGGGCGATAAATCTGACTGGGACGATTCTCCTGGGACATAAATACTGGGACGCCTGTCCGGGGCGACAAATCTGACTGGGACGTCTGTCCGGGGCGATAAATCTGACTGGGACGCATGTCCGGGACGACAAATACGGGGACGCCTGTCCGGGGCGACAAATCTGACTGGGACGATTCTCCTGGGACATAAATACTGGGACGCCTGTCCGGGGCGACAAATCTGACTGGGACGTCTGTCCGGGGCGATAAATCTGACTGGGACGCATGTCCGGGACGACACAAATACGGGGACGCCTATCCGGGGCGACAAATCTGACTAGGACGCCTGTCCGGGAAGAGAAATCCGGGGAAGCTGATTGATTGGTTCATAGGCTGTCCCAGCCGCCCTAATTACATCGTTTGATCTATTGTGTTTCGAGCAAAAAGGTCAACCTTAATGCTCCCGCGCAGTATCTGGCTTATATACCGTAACATATTGTGCCACCTTCCCTTCGAGTCCGCTTGGTCTGAACCATATTGTTATTATGAAGTACTCCGTTCGTTCTTATTGAACTCTAGGTGCGTTTAATAATTGGCGCTAGAAGTTAGGAATCTGCTTGGCCGCGTCTGTGCAGAGGGTGATGACGTCAGCTAAGCGGGACCAGAAACGGCTCTTCCATTAAGCGGAATCTTCTATTGGTTTGTTTTATAAAAATAAAAGTACCCACCTGGGCGGCTAGGCATCATAATATCATGTCATGGGAAAGTTCCAAAACGGGCCCCCAGTTCAACCAATGACTGTGATGGTCCTGTGTATTTTTAAAGGTTCCGAATCTGGAAACGTGAGGGAGCAGAAATGGATTCCTGAAGCATCCGTCTGTTAGTTATTAGGCTAGCTGGCCAAGAGGCATTTTAATACTGATCTTCATTAGTTCCATTTCTCAGTTTACATTCTTTCATAAGAAGCTTGAAGCTGCAACTTCGTATATACTGTACTTCAACAAAATTTCACAGAAATGCCGTCGTTAACCCTCAACGTTATTACCGGTTTCTATCAAAGAGGCTCTTGAGTGACCCAAAAACAGAAAAGATCGTAAGATTATACGTGCGGTAGGATCCAAGTCACGTTAGAAGTCTACAAACGCCAACACAATCTAGAGAGAGAGAGCTCGGATGTGGCAGCCTATCGCTAAAGAAATAGCGCTTCCTTGGTCCATGGTAGAAAGTATATATACTGGCAAGTTCAGAAGAGAAAATGGGAGGCTGAGTCATTTAACAGGAGAACTCGAGAAGGCTTCACCTCCCGGCGACAAGAATCGTCAGGTTTGCATAGCGCGTCGAAAGAAAGAGGTATCTCAACTACTACCGAGGAAACAAATTACCACTATGCCGGACTCTAATAAAATCCATAAACGAAGACAACAAAGGGCAGCTTTCCGGAACAAAATCGAAGGGGGTAGAACTTCGTGATGATGAATTCTATACCGCGGATGACAGACCTTAGCATATACGCTGCTGCACAAGCAATCGATTTGTTTGGGGAAACGGAAGGAAATTGAAGATGGGGAGAGCGCAACAATTTATAACGTTACCAAAATATCCGTGCCAAGATCGTCACACCAATACCACGGAAGCGAAGCGACTATAGAGTGGTATTTCCTCGACCTCGCGAAAATGCTTAAAAATGGAACCGTCTACCTAAGGTCCATCCCTGCGTAGCGAGACGCACTGTGTGGCGAGACAAATGCGGGGTACTTTGACTTCCAGCAACCGGAAAGCTCATGCGCACACGACAGATATCGTTATAAGTCTATGAAAATAATCTACTGCTACTACTTCTAAATATCTATGTTCCACTTTGCCTAAAAATTACGTTCGCATCACTGTTTCTGTGCCTGATTTGTATAGCGCCTTGTCATGTAGCAAAACATGCTTCCTTAATTACAGCGTCAACCTTAAACCTTTTTACCCTAGATTTTTGTCGAACAGCCTTATCCTACCCTCAAAACCTCCCTCTGATAGCAGGAAGTCATCATCAGCCCTGCGCGTGCTGCGGGGCGCAATTTTATGAAGCGCAACGCCGCCGATTGGTACTTCCGGCGGAAGCGAACCACTAAAACCCTGCTAATACAAGATGACTTCGCGGGTAATTTACTATCAATCTAACGCACATGCCGCTTCGGAATATAAGTAAATCCGGCTGAGGGTTGGGAGCAGCACAATGACTCAGCCAGACCGGCTCTTGTTTAGTCAGCCAACACACATATCAGGCGTCCCCGCCCAGACCTCAGCCTTGGCCATGCCTCCCGTCAACCAACTCAATTCTCTGAAAACACCAGAATTCGCCACCCTATTTGTGAGGTGGCTAATTTTGTAGGTGTTTTTCAGAGAGTTGAGTTGGTTGAGCGGAGACTGGCCAAGGTTGAGTGGGGATCGCAAGGCTGCGGGGCTGAGTCAGCCAATCCGCCAAGACATCACAGCCACAGGCTCTCAAACTCAGAAAAAAAGAATCACTCGGAAAACACGACAAACGAAAAAACACCACAACAACGAGAATCCCAATCCTTGGAATTAACGCAAAATATCGTGCGCAAACACCTGCCCTAGACGTCAGTTGAATAGCCAGCACCCAGGCGCAGAGCCCACTGCGACTGCGGAGCCATGGCGACGCAATGGCCTCAACAGGCGACGTGGCCAACCCCAATCCGCGAGCACGCTACACGCCTCAGCACTTTCCTTCAAGACACACTGAGCTGCATCGAACACACCAACAGCCAGCCCGTACCGGCAGACCTCGTAAAGACTATCATCCACGGCACGGTGACATTCGTCCTGAAAGTGCAACACACCCCGGACCTCAGCGCGATAAGCGACGCCCTAAGGATCCTTCAAACAGAAGCAAAGGCTACGGCGAACAAGAACGCACAGACACTCATCAGCGACATCAAAAACGAGCTTAAAAAACAACACTGAAGCCGTACAACAGTCCACCGCGGGTCACACAACAGAGCATTAACATTGGGGAGGAAGCAAGAGCCGCTGCAAAGGAAGGAAGCAACGGAAACCGGCAAGGCAGTCCTAGAAAGTGACGAGGGAGATCAAAACCAAGGGGTTGCAGAATCAGGCAAATGGACCGATGACCTACGCTGCGATGGCAGCTAGAGGTCAGACACTAGCAGGCACATACAATACACAGAAGCCCAAAGGCCCGTCCGCACAAGCGCAACGAGAGGTCATTGTGAATATCAGAGACTCATTTACTATACAGAGCCTAAGGGCAATGAACCCCCGTAACTTGAAAGCCCATGTAGAGCGAGCTGTTAAACAAAGCGGAAACGAAAATATCACAAACATCAAGATCGTCTCATCCAACCAGCTGAAGAGCGGAGATCTGAGCATAAAGACAGCCAATAGCAACGAAGTAGAAGCACTACAACAATTCGCAGACGACTGGGTCCACCGCATTGGAGACAGAGCTACAGTACGAATCCCAACGTACGGCGTCCTCGTACACGGAATTCGTACCAGCACACTCGACATGAACAAGTTCGAAGAAAACAGAGCCCAAATCCTACAAGATAACAAACCGTTCATCCCGCAGGCTGAAATCAAACACATAGGATGGCTAACTAGGAACGCACCCACTAAAGCTGCATCATCCATCACGATCGAGTTCACCAAACCTGAGGACGCCAACAAAATCATAGACGAAGGACTAGTCTGGCAGGGCGAGGTCTTCCAATGCGAACGATACGAGAGGACAGTGTCGATTGAAGCAGTGCTACAAGTGCCAAAAATACGGCCACATAGGAACCCAGTGCAAGGCAGCAACAGCATGTGGCTATTGTGCGCAGGAGCACGACACCAGGGATTGCCCATCGAAATCGGGCCTGGATACGACAAAGAAATGCGCACTCTGCCGAGGAGAGCACGAAGCATGGAACCGCCAGTGCCCAGCTAGGAAGGGAGGAAACAGCCAAGATGAAGATAGATAGCATACGACACTCGACCCCATTACCACCCCGTACCAGGACCAACCGGAGGAAACATCCACACAGAAGGCATGTCCGAAGCCCGCCAAAGGACGAGGACAAGCCAAGCTACAGCAGGCCAGGAAAAAACCAGAACGGCAGGACCCGCTCCCTATCACGAAGAGGACAAAAAAGGACCAACACGGGAAATGTGGTTGGTTCAAGAGATAGGGAGAATCAACAAACAGGAGATGACAGTAGCCAAAGGCCCCAGAGAACAAGAGAACAATTGTCCCCTCAAGGAGGGCGCTAGAAGCAATCGAAAGCAACACACGACTAATACAGTGGCACGACCAACAAATGGACATCGACGAAAACACTGAATCATGAACCACAAACTAACACTAAGCATACTACAGTACAGTACGTTCCGTTCGTAAATCGAAAGACATAGTAATGGCAACGCTACTACGCGACCCAAAGACACATGAACACGACATCCTTGCCATACAGGAACCGTGGAGGAACCCATTTATGGCAACTACACACCACCCGGCCAAGGATGTTTTCGACCTATACTGCCCAGGAGGGACCGAGGAGGAAGGACCAACCAGAGTGTGCTTTTTTGTAAACAAGCGGATAGACAGCAACAGGATCCAGTTCAAGGAACATACACGGGACTTATGCTCCATAACACTCAAGCTAGAGGAGGAACAGCAAATCAGCATCTACAACGCCTACAACCCCCCAAGGAACACGGCCCAGCAGAGCGTGCTACCACACGTTCATGAAATACTGAACAAACACGAGGATGACGAGCTAATATTACTTGGCGACTTCAAACCTACATCATCCGCTGTGGGGGGGGGACCAGACGTGCAGAGCATAGAACCGGAGGCAGAAGAACTAATCACCATAATAGAAGAGTTCGCCCTCTATACTACCCTCGCCCCTGGCACGATAACATACAGAGAGAGACAGTCACAAAGCTCCATTGACATCTGCCTCGCCACGGCAGGGCTTATCGATAGAGTTATAAAAAGCGAGGTTAATAAGGAGCTTGATCACGACTCAGACCACCTGCCGATAAGCACAACCCTCGACATATCGGTGCCAAACGCGGATAAGGCGCCCAGGAAGAACTGGAAAAGACTGGACGGGGAGGCATACATAAAAGCACTGAAAGAAGCCCTGCCTTCGCTCCAAAGACCAGCAACAAAAACCGCATTAGACAGATATGTAGAGGAGGTGATCACAGCAATACAAAGAGCAATAGAGAAGGCAGTCCCTCAGACGCGCATCTCAAGCAGAACCAGAGAAGGGTGGAACGATAAGTGCAGAGAGGTCTTAGCAGAGACGAAAAGACTAAAGAGGATACACAACCAGCTCAACACAGAGGAGACATGGGAAGAATACCGCGCAGCAAGAAATCATAAAGCCAGGACGATCAAGAAGGCGCTACGGGATACGCACAGGGAACAAGTGGAGAGGGGCAGCTGAGTCACCAGAAGGGCTATGGAAAATAGCCAAGTGGGCTAGAACAAGAGAAACACAGTCTGCAAGAGCTACACCAACAATACAACACCCTGAGACTCAACGCGAGATTACGGAACCACGCGACAAAGCAGAGCTATTCAAGGACACCTTCTTTCCCACACCCCCGGAGGCGAACCTGGAAGACGTACGGGACGCGGAGTACAGCAGCCAAATCGAACTACCACCAATAACGGAAAAGGAGATAGAAGACGCCATCCGCGCAGCATCCCCCCTCAAGGCTCCAGGACCCGACGGAATCACGAACAAGGCCCTCCAGGCAGGAAGGCCTCAGCTCGCAGCTCACATGCTAAGAATCTTCAACCAAAGCATAAAGCTAGGCTACTGCCCAGCTCACTTTCGAAGATCACTCACAGTGGTACTGCGCAAACCAGGGAAAGACAAACTACACGAAACCAAAGGCATACCGACCAATCGCGTTACTTAATACTATGGGCAAAATAATGGACGCAATAATTGCCCAACGGCTAAACTACTTAGTAGTAGAAACACACCAGCTGCTTCCATCAAACTCACATAGGAGGAAGAAAGAAGCGCTCAACGGAACATGCGCTCCACGCCGTTACGGGGAAGATATACGAGGCATGGAGCAAAAAGAAAACCCATGTGGCTAGCCTCCTCCTGCTCGACGTGTCGGGCGCATTCGACAACGTATCCCATGCACGCCTACTACATAACATGCGTAAGAGAAAGATTGACGAGAGGACCATTAGATGGGTCGCAAGCTTCCTCTCAGCAACAGACATACACGCATCACAATCGATGGGTTCCGATCCACGGAATACGCGATAAGCACAGGCATCCCCCAAGGTTCTCCACTCTCGCCTATCCTCTACTTGTTCTACAATGCCGACCTCATAGATATGTGTAACCAGGAGACAAACGTCCTACCCACAGGATACATAGACGACATAGCGATCCTAGCATGGGCAGAAACAACAGAGAAGACGTGCGACATCCTAAGCAGAACTCTACAAAAAGCACAGCAGTGGGCAAGCACGCATGCATCTATCTTCGCGCCAGACAAGTTTCAGCTCACACACTTCACCAGGACACGCAAAAGGATTAACATAAACCACTCAATCCAGACTATCTGGGGCGAGATCAAACCAAAGTCGACCTGCAAATACCTGGGGCTAACGATGGACACTAAGCTTACGTGGAAAGCACACATAGAAGAGATCAGACGAAAAGCAACAAAAACAGTGCATGCGCTAAGTAATCTGGGGAACTCAAACTGGGGTGTCAGCCTTATGGATCTGCGGAAAATTTACGAGGGGACGGCGCTACCCCAGATGATGTATGCTTGCTCAATATGGACAAACGAAAACGGAAAGAAGCACACCTACACCAAAAAGGCACTTGAGATCCTGCAGAGCATCCAGGGTAGAGCAGCACGAATCATCTGTGGAGCATTCAAAGCCACATCAAGAGCCGCGCTCGATATTGAAGCGTTTCTCCTCCCCATCGAGCAACAGAGATATGGAAACACAATGCCGACACAATTACGCGACTCCTCTCTAGCAAAACGATAGCGAGTACCGTAGGGTTCAAGCCCACAGATGCCACGCACACGATCGAGCGCAGGAAACACACGGCCTCCTGGCAGAGGATCTACAGCGAGATGAGAGACAAATGGAGGCAGGATCTTACCGCGCAGGAGCCGATTCCCCCATTCATAACGCCACCATGGCAGCGAGGCCCGAAGATCTACATAGACAAAGACGCGGAGACAGCCCGACAGCGGACACGATAAGGAAGACGCAACAAACCAGGACCTCAGCATCTATACAGATGGGAGCGGATGGGGAGCGGGATAGATGACAGAATTGGTGCCCGCAGCAGTGTGCCCGTTTGTGGAGCAGACACGCAGCGCGTATCTAGGACTTTCCGCAACATCAACAGTCTATGCAGCAGAACGAACTATACGGGATTAGCTTAGCACTGCAAATAGCACAAGCATACGCGGATCGAAACGGAAGCAGACGCAATGTCGCCATCTACACAGACAACCAGGCCGCCATATGGTCTATCACCAACGCGGAAGGACGGACAGGAGCTTACATTCTGGAGGAGATCGCTCGCCAAATCCAGGACCTCTCCAGGATAGAGGACGACCAGTTCGGGTCCGATGGGTACCGGCCCACGTAGGGATCCCAGGCAACGAAGCCGCAGACATAGCCGCAAAGGCAAGCTACAGGATGGAGAGAGGCACGGCAGAAGAGGACCGACCGCAGACAAACCTCCGAAGCTGTTTCCTCTCAAGACAAACGCTAAGAAGAAGGTGCAAGCAGCAAGCGGAGTTAGCATGGGGAGCAAAATGGCGGAAAGACACAAAGGGCCGAGCCACATTCAGGAACACACCAGCACCCACAAAGAGAGTACTCAAACTCCACGAAGGTCTTAAGAAGAGAGACAGCGCTCTTCTCGTACAGCTTAGGACAGAAAAGATCGGACTAAAAGACTTCCTCTTCAGTCGCAAGGTGCCAGATGTAACCAGCTCCCGATGCGAGTGCGGAGCAGCAAGAAGAGACAGACAGTTGCCCACGTCCTCCTCTACTGCAGGACGCACAACGACCTCCGGAACCGGATATTTGGCCGCCTCCCAGGACGACACAACAACCTCCGGGACCATCCTTAACAAGCCACAACTAGCCACCAAAGCCATCGAATTTATAGAACAGACGCGGATCCTTGGGCAAGTCGGGATCAGAGACGCGTAGATGAAGCCGAGCGCTGGGGGGAGACTGTAGGTATAGCGGATGCGACACACGAGGTGAACGCCTCTACGAAGCCTAGAAGAAGGTGTACATTAGTATTAGAACCATTATCTAGATGAGCCGCCAAGCATGTATAGATAGTGGTTGAGGGAGAGAGAAGGCAGGTCTCTGGGGACAGCTGGTCTGTTTTGCAGGATGAAGTGGGGCGGAGCGGAGCAGCAATGATCCGGGACGCGTCGGCTGTCCGCCAAGCCCGCCTAACCGGGCATAGCTGCGGAGAAATCGCGGCTGAAACCGAGTAGGAATAAACCAACCAACCAACCAACCAACACGACAAACAGCGAGAACTCAATTCCTGGAAATCCATCACAAAAGCATCAAAACACATCTGCCCGTGGCCGCAACCGTCTCTACGGGCCATCGCGCATCCCTCTGCGCTAATTTGGTACCCGTAGAGACACCGTTGCGGCCGCGGCAGTCACGGAAGCAAAACTCGCGAGCATAACACACAACATAACCCAAGGCAGCGACAGCCATCTAGCCGCGATACAGCAACACGAGAGCGACGACGGAGCCCAAACATCGTATTTTATACAGCTACGGCACACCACACAGTCACCGATGGGGTTTCCTAGTTAGCCCTATCACAATCGGCAATGTTTGCGACGTCCCGCATCGACGAGCCCTAGGGCCGAACGGCATCATCTCTTACGCGAATCAACTCACAGACACTAGGCACGCTACTACAGGTGCTACACAATACAGCAGTCACAGACAGCCTCGTCCACTGTCGCCCTCCACCCATGTCGAAGGCGTAGTGCCCCTTCGACATACCCAACAAGGTCTGAGGCGATTCGCGGCAGAGCTCTGATGCTCGAGGCTCGAAGACTCGCACGAACGGAGCATTACTCTCGGGAAGCTGCATCACAGCGGATGCTGTCACCGCTGCCGCCGATAGCAGGTCACACCACAAAACACGGCAACATAGGAACCTAGTAGGAGGCGGCAACAAAGCATAGAATATTAAAAATGTACAGAACAGATTCAAGCCCTAAGGGTCTAAGGGCAGGTACAGAAACATGAAGCTGAACGCTAGGGGGAGACTGTAGGTATGGCAGATGCGACAAACGAGGCGAAGACCTCTACGACGCCCCAACACGACGGCAACAAAGGATAAAGACTTTGTATACAGCATAAAGATAGAAAAACAGTATGTTAGAAACAAAGCACACAGGCACAGATGCGTCACTTCTTTTAACGGCATGTATGTAGTCGTAGATAGAAGCCAGACCACAAGCGGAGGCGAGGGAACAGCTAGCCATACCTTTGGTGTGGTGAAGTGGGGCATGTTGATCTTTTTCGACAGAGCGTCGGCTGTTTGCCAGACCTTTGCATCCGGGCATAGCTGCACGAAACCGCGGCTGGAACCGAGTAGGAATCAATCAATCAATCAATCAATCAATCAAAAAGAATCACTCCAACACTGGATTTCACATGTGCGTTATATTGAAAGAAAACATTCCCCTTGGTACTTCTTCGTGATTCCGTCCATCCCTACTCCGACCGGCGTGCCATCCGTCTCTGTTATATATCTGCGTTGAGTCCTTCTGGCAGATATTCTTAAGCAGCCTATCCTTTCGTAGCCTTTCGAGCAAGTGATTGCCCTATGCCGCGACCCACTACGGAACCCACAACTGCACAAGCAGCAGCCCCGAATGGACCACACAAGAACGTGGCGGCAATTGAAGCTCCGACCATCCATCCCACCATATCCCCGCCCTGCGCCAGAGTTTCAGTGAATAAACCTTGCCCGAATTCGGTGCCATCAATTTTACCGTCCCAGTAGTCTCGCAAAAGCATTCCATCGTTGTAGATCATCATGCCAAAGTTCGCAATGGCATGACTGCGAACCACTTTGGAAACATGACTGATCGCAGCGGCACCTTGGACTGACCCATTCAATGAGGTACTGGCTATCCTGTTTATGAGGATCTTTCCGGGCGGGGTCTTATAGACGACGCGTACGCCTTTTTGGACGAAGATTGTTGTCTGTCGGGCGTACGCGCTTTTGAGAAAATTTTCGATAGTCATGTCTCTAATACCGGTCACGATGAAATCGTCGCCTGGGATGTCCCATTCTCCCTTCTTTGCTTTCCAGTCACGCACGAAGTCTTTCATAATAGCTGTAGCCTCGCGGTTGAGGATCTGGTACGAAATCCATGTTCCCTGCGGAAGAATCTTGAACAGTCTTAGCCTTGTTTATCATCAAAGTATGTCTCATGGATTCAAAGCTTCAAACTCACCGGTTGCAAAGCTCCGGGCAATCCTGCAGTTCCGTTGACGAGTTAAAGAGGGAGGAGGTTACTGAATCGCCGAGAGGCCACAGATAATATGGAACATGCACGGCTTAACAATCTCTAACCCCGCACGGGCATATGAGAGTCAATAATGATCAAGTGTGGAGTGGAGGATAAGAGTGGGACCTTGTAGGGCGGCGAATTCTGGTGTTTACAGAGAATTAAGTTGGTTGACACAAGGCTGAGGTTTGGGCGGGGACGCCTAAACAAGAGTCGGGCTGGCTGAGTCCTTGTGCTGCTCCCAATCCGGAGCCGGATTTATTTATCTTCCGAAGCGCGCGTGCGAAGCGCAAAGCCTTGATTGACAGTAAATTACCCGCGGAGTCATCTAGTATTAGCGGGGTTTAGTGGTCGCTTCCGCTAGAAGTAGAAGTACCAATCGACATGGCGGCCTGGCATGAATTTGTCCGCGCGACAGCGCGCACAAGGCTGATGAGGGCTTTCAAGCATCAGAGAGGGTTTCTAAGGCTTAGATAAAGCTCTTCTATAAAAATATAGAGCGATAAATGCCTAAAATTAGCGCAGCAGAAAGAAAGGAGGATTTGTTATGCAACAAAAGAAGGTGCAGAACAAATCAGGCTCAGAAACAACAATGCAAAGGTAATTTTTAGGAAAGAGTAGATCATAGACGTTTAATATTAGCTACAGGAGACTATCTCCAAAGATTCCCAGCAGTATTCGCTGTTTGTACGCTGTTTTAGCTGCTAAAAGTCAAAGTACCCCTCAATTGTCTCGCCACACCGTGCGTCTCGCTACGCAGGGATGCACGTTATTCAAACGGACAATAGTACAATCATTCAATGTCCTATGTCTAGTGGGTGGGATTTACGGAACGCTCGTTCAAAGCCCGAGACAGGGGTTCACAGCCGCGCTTTGACGACGTCCTCGATTGGTTCGAGCCTAGTTCCAGGCACATGACTAGGCGCTGGGTTTTAAAAACAACCCTAGGGTCACTTTTAACCACCTTTTCAAGCATCTTCGATGATGATGATGAGTAGAGGGAGACGTAGCGGTCGGATTTCATTCGGGATATTGAAGACCACTTAGAGTTGGAGGGAATATTCTCATTGCATTTTGTGCTGCCAAAAATCTGAAACGTGTTACTAATCAACCTTATGACCAGTCCGCACGTGGCTCTGTGGTCATGCGGAAAAAAACACATCTACCGGTGCCGACGTGTCAGAGTCGGTTGGTAATCACAATCCTCTAGGTCTCCATCACCCATGGTTACTGCAATACTCTGATGCTCCTCCTCCCATTTCTTGTAGCCGCCTCAAAGCTTTTTCGAATTTATGCACGAGTTTTCTGTCTCTCTTCCTGAGCTGTGTCTTCACCTTCGTTCCCGGTCCGTGCTTTACCCAGAAACTGTAAACCCTGCGGCCATCATCCTCACGATGCTTCTTGTTCCACAGCTCGTATCTCCCCACATCGGCCATTTTATTGTTGAACCGATCCAGGGTTTGGGCAAGCTGCCGATCGGCCTTAGATTTGATCGACCACCACTGCTTCCATACCTTCTTCCATGCTACGATAAGACCCGCTGCGCTTCTTCCCGTGTATTCTTTAGACGTCCAATCGACCATCTCTGGTGACTTCATTACTGGTGGAGGATACAGCTTTTCCTCACCTGGTGTTAGCGATGGACAGAAGCGAAAGGGGGTGGGCTTACGAGAGTATCTCGATCTGGTGGTGACCATGGCTGACCTTCCTCTTCTGTAGATATGAAGCCGTTGAATCGGCCATTGCGATAGGCTAGGAAATAGATGTGGGCGTCATAATCGGTGCACAAAACTTGGTGAGCTTTGCGTAGCGGGTCTGAGTTAGCTTCGAGTAGTTGTTGTTGTTCGCAGCCCGCCTGGCCTTCGAGTACGACAGCACCATGCTCACCGAATCAAATCGATAGACTTATTTTTCCTGCTCCCGGTTCACCACCCTTTCCCCTAATCTTGCAATAGGTAGATTTCAAGTTTAAATTAGAGATAGTTCCGCACAGATTTCCTCCGTTAGCAATGTAATTCATTCCTGCTTTAAGCATCTTCGAAGCAATTAAGGCACCGTATCCGTCTTCTGTTATGCAACCCGCCCTATCTCTGCAGGAGTGAGCAGACTCGAAGCTAAAACCGGCACTGTTACTGCCTTACACGGGATGCAGAAGAGTGGATTCCAGGCTCACTCCCTAGTCTTAGCGGAAGCTAGCAGAAGAATTTAGAGTGTTTCCGTTTATGTCATATCAGCCAGCCGCGGCCCCTGAGACGTCACTTAAGCGCTGACCATTGAGGACTCAAGATCTGCCCAGCCCACAGGCAGTCCCAGCGGGGTCCAGCTAGGAATTCACTGCCATCCCAGCTTTGACAAACAAATGGCTGGCGTTCTTTGCTAGCATTATGTCTGTTAGCTAGCTGCCCTAAGGATCCACTGCCCAAGCACAGCCTATTAGCTGCGCATAGGAAGGGGCCGAGCCAAACTTGGCACTCAATGCTGTAGCCGTTAAAGGACTAAGTCTAACATGGAAGCTTCCCTGCCTCCAAGGCTGTTTTTCGCCGGCTCAGCCCATGACTACGCAGGCATCAAGTCAAAAGGATCCGTTTAAACGCTGCAGCCTTGAGCTGTCCAGTTAGAACCCGATCTCGTACATGGCCTGTGTGAAAACAGTGAGTTTTGCATGAAGCAGCCCATGGCTGTGCTCGAGTTACTAACCCTATCCGTCATGTGCATTTTGCATTTTGGGTATAAATCAGGGCTTCTCCCATCTCATAACATGCATTCTTTTCCATTCCTACAGCTCTTCTTCCTCTTGTCCAGCGTTTTGCACACAACACCATCTCCACCATCAAAATGGCGAAACAATCGTATTCAAGGTGCCGCCAGCGGAAAGTTTCATGTGTCCAGAAAGTCAGGGAAAATGGACCTGGTTACATTTCAAATGCGTCGATCGAGGGCCTATCACAAATAGAGCGACTGAAGAAGGATCTGAGCGTGAAGAAAAACATCGTGATCATTAGTGGAGCCGGAATCTCCACCAATGCAGGCGGTAAGTTTTAAACCAATCATTTCCACTAGAAGGGTATCCTAATTTAGCCATAGTGGACGACTTTCGCAGTTTTTCAAGGACTAGAATGTCAAGCCGAAACCTATTCCACTCATCTGCGTACTGCATCCCTGAACGAGCTACCCAGTTGCACAACCAGCTGTTGACTATATTTAAATCCGCTTCGACCTCGGGCCTCACATCATTTGACTGCCTCATGGAAGCATGGGCTCAGTGTGGTCGCGTACGACGACATTACACCCAAAACATCGACTGCCGCAGCGATAGACTTCCTTCGCTATCTCAGATGACGGTCATGCTTCACGGTCGGGTTGACACGCTTAGATGCAGTATCCGTCCGCAGCATACTTTTCGTGTTACGGCAGAATCATTCCATCAACTAGTAAATGAGCGCTGCCCGATGTGCGAAAAAGAGCAGAAGCAGCGAGAGCTGGAGGGCAAACGACGACGCTCTACGGGCAGCCTTCGATCAAACGTACTACTTTATGGAGAATGCAATCCCGAGGAGTCAGAGATATTGGCAACTTTTAACAATGATCTACATCAGCCCGTTGACGCAGTCATCATCATTGTAGGAACAAGGTTAGAGATTGGTGATTTGAGGGACTTTGTGGAGAAGCTCTGCGAAAAGGCAAAGTCAGGCAACAAGGAATGCTTAACGGTGTGGGTCAACCGGGAGCCTCCAAAACTTAGGGATGATTTCGAGATGGATTATCAATTTCTCGGCGATTGTGATAAATTTGCGTTGGCTGTGTCAGGGTAGGAACAGTATATCTGTTGGTTTTTGACAGCAGCATACTTAGTTATTTTGTCTGTTAATGTTATGATGAAGTGCTTCCTTCCCATGGTAGTGGACAGTTACGAATCAGGTGATGCAGTTCCTAACAGCAAACGCTATAAATAGTAGGGTAATCGATACTGTTTTCGCCAATCAAGCTAGAAGGCAACTATTTCCATGTAGGGAACCCCGCATCCGTTGAGATGGAAGATGGCACAATTCCCGAAGATTAGCTGAAGGGGCATGGTGAGACACCATTGCCACAGCCCAACCGGTCTGGGAACACAATCCTGTCCGGCCCAATCTGTAAGTGCTTTGTTAAACGCCTAGAGTTTTACGAAGCTTACATATTATAGTTGTACGCCGCCATTTCAACCAACTCAAGTACAAGATTAATGAATTAGACCAAGCGGTATCCAATACTCAGGTCAGGGTTATGGCTCTGGAAAGAGTAAAAGATGAGACAATGATGTATGTCGGTAAGCGAATGGACAATAACGTCCGTCCCTACGTAGCGCAAATCCCGGTGTGCCGCAATCAACCAATCAGCTCGCGATGATTGTGAAGAATTCCGTCATTCTCGCAAGCTGATTTGTAGGTTGCGGTACACCGGGATTTTCGCTACACAGGGGTGGACGTTACCCGGAAACGGGGGGAACACGCAAAGCCCGAGGTCGAGTGGCGGAGAATATTATTTCCGATAAACAGGAGCGCGTTAGAACTTGCCTTGCATCTCTAAATTCCTTCTATCTTCACTAACGTTAAAATATGTTTTATATAGTTACTCTTATAAAAAATAGCAAATAGAGGAGGTTGCAAACCATACATAACGTTAATTAATATCCTTTATTGTATTTTATTCAGTGCTCTTGCTCGTCTACTCTACTGAGAGAAATTTGTTCTTAGACCTATTTTTGGGCTGCTTGGATCCGAGGGCTTGTAGTCTGATCGCTCATTGGCTCCGTCTGACAGGGGCATTTTTCCATCTCCTCCTTCGTTAAGCTTGTACAATTTTCGCCATAAAGCATAGGGTTCCTATCCTTTCTCTTCGAGGATCTATCAGTATCCGGATCGATTGACCCAAGCATCAGTTTTGGACCGAAGAAAGGCCCAGGACCGTAATCTAAGAGTAGATCTATGTCTAAAGGCATATGGTCGATGATATCCATCCCGCCACTCCTCTGATCGTCCAGTTTTTGCCACTGATGGCCACTTTTTCCTCTAGCAGTACAGAGTGAGATAAGCTGCATCGTGTAACGATCCTGTCGAACGGTTTTCCCAGCCTCTTCAACTAGCTTGATCAGGGGAATGCACGTCGTAGCCATGTAGTGCCGAATGTTGTTGAAAATACTGCTAGGTATTTCATCCGGGAGAATATGAACTGCAATAGTCGGTACGGATCCTTCGGGGGCATCTAGACTGGTATAGGCGGCTCGAGCTTGGAGAAAAAATTGGGCCTGGAGTTTCGAGATACCTTCCGCCTCGATATCCGGCGCTTTTCCGAAGATCTGCGTCTTATTTTCCAAAAATTTGTCGAGCTTCCATCCTCGGTTAAACCTGGACAAGGCTGCAACAAGCTCCGGCTCGATCTGACTTTTAGCATCCGCATCGTCTAATCCTTTGCTATTTCGGATCCTCTCGATCACATCGTGAATCTCCTGTTCACTTGATTTGAGCGTCTTCCTTCGTTGCTGAGATTGCTCGTCCCCCTTGGCTCTAGGAAGGGGAAGAACGTCGTAGGGGCGTTGATCCCACATCCGGATCAGTTCTGATTTTGAGTCTGTAGCCAGCATGTCCTTGCAAAACTGCTTTTCTCTCTCGGCGTCAGCATCGGATTCTTCCTCCGATAGATAGTCCAAGCACTTGACCCAGACGGTCAGCCCCTGGATTGCCGCATACTGTTGTATGATTTCCAAGATCAAGTCCTGAGCTCTTTGTTGGCGCTTGTTCGAGAGGTTGTTGTTGTTGACGTAGACTATATATCGGTAGCCGCGTGATTTCTCTCCATCAAGCTCCCATGGTCTCAAAACCCGGCAAGACATGTTGTGTTTCCATCGGATAGGTTGGAGGTGGTATGTGGGACGGCATATAGCTGGTCTTAGAGGAAGGGAAGCCTTGGTCGGATCTGGGCCGGCTCGCTCTAGCATCACCGCCTTGTGCTTTGGAGTAGCAGCTGCCCATTATAGTCTTGAATATGAGGTCGCTATAGGATCTGTGGTGAGGTGTGAATTTGGTGTAGATGTTGTGTCCGTGATTGGTGCTGCAGAACTTAGGCCTGATATGAAGCTGCCCTGCGAAGAGGATGAAGAAAGTAGAGGAGCCAGAGGGCGATGGAGGTTCTTCAAGTGAGGAACTGGGAGAGAGGAATGAGTTGATTCTGGAGCTCCACCGACAGTGAGAAGCTCCCTATATATACCCCAGTCGGACAGGGGTCTGACTGTATACAGAGCTCCGATTGGTTGAAAACCAGTAGCCTCAACAGAAGGACATATATATCCAAAAGACATTCCACATTGTCTGGCGGAGGAGGGACCAAGGCAGAGCGCAAGGCACTGTGAGCTAAAATTTGCCACTTTGTTGTCTCCGTTTTGGGCCGGCGATATCAAGCTAAACGATTTCGATAGTACTGCATAACGATTTTTGCAAAAGCGTCCCAGTTCTGGACCACCTTAGATCCACGGAACTTGTGCGGATGACGTGTCATTATCTCCGCATAGCATCGCAAGGCTGAATCCCATGGATAAGGCCATGGTTAAGTCCGAACTTACATGGATGCCTGGGCTTAAAATGTCGTAGAGCTTAACGTCCAGGGAGGAAACATGCGGGGACGACATTAGGTCATTGCCTCGCTCCAGCCTCCTCGGACCCCAAAGCAGTCGTCGAGGAAGAACCCGTGAGTCAGTTAGAAAATTTTGAAGCTGGCTGTACCAGCGTTCGCATGAACGAGGCTGTCCTACAAGCCTGACTTGTCTTCTTCTGCTGTCATCTGCCGCCTTCTGTGGCCAAAACGGGGTCTGCCTAACTAGGGCCCTAAACGGGCCCCACTCAGGTGAGCCCGGACATACCAACGTAATGGAATACGCATGAACCAAGGCTGTCACAGGCCCTTGTAGTGCATGATGAGCTTTGATATGGTCTGCAGCCAATTGAAGTTAACAACGCACCAGTGAGCTTGCACGGGTATAGCACAAGTTGGCACTGCGCCACACCAATCAGCCTAAGAGCAGTGCTCAACGAAGTACTTATAGCGGCTTATGCCCATAAACTAAATCATTCTTCCTCCATCGTCCCAATTTCCTCAAAGAAAGCATATTGTCACTCAGTTCGGCCGGCCATTATTTTCAACCATGAAGTTCCCAGAAACCAATCAAGGAGAGTCTCTGTCTCCATACATGGGGGAAAAGCCGAAACCAAATCCAGCATTCATACACTGCGGCCCCCTCTGGACGACGTAGACGTTAGCGACCGTGTACGAATCTTCCTTGGAGGCAGCATCGAGATGGGCAAAGCTCCCGACTGGCAAGCCGCCTTTGCAGACAAAATCGCCTCTCTTCCCATTGCTGCATTTGCTGCATTCAACCCTCGCCGTATCCGTTGGGACGACAGCTTGGATCAAGATATCAAGAACAAGACCCTCCTTCATCAAATAGATTGGGAAATGACGAATCTCGACAAGGCTGATCTCATCATCCTCTATCTTCATCCCAACACAATCAGCCCCGTCTCACTAATGGAACTGGGCCGCTATTCCCAATCTGGAAAGATCATTGTCTGCTGCCCGGAAGGATATAATCGCCGTGGAAACGTCCAGTATTTGTGTGGGAAAGACAATGTTCTGTTGCTTGACGATTTTGACGAACTCGTTGAAACGGCGATTGTGAAGGTTGAGGAGATCTTAAAGAGAAAGAATCTGTCTGCATAGAGACACATGTGGTTGGCTGTCTCTGTCTATGTGTGTGATGGAGTTGGGTTGTTCGTAGCGGCGGTGCTGCGGCTGTACTACTTAATTTCAATTCTTTCGCTTGCTCGATTATTGACTTGTTCTTCGGGTACTGTTGTCACATGGGGATCGTCAGGATGATAGTTATAGATTATAGACTTGTTGATTCTTTATGAACTAGTTGCCCATTCTTCCTTAATTCAAATGCTAAGCCTGATACTTGCACCTAACGCCACATGATTAGACGCCTATAATGGCACTGGAAGTTCGTTTCTTCTTCTTCTGCCAAATTAACCTCCCCCCCTGTGTGGCGAAAGATACCTGTGTCCCGAAGGAAATGACACGTACTTTGAATATACAGCGCCGTTAAGCCACACACATATTCTTGTTCTTGTAGATAACCTATAACCGCTTGCCCCTGTCCTTTATTAAGCTAGGTATATCCGGTTTCATGTAAAAATTACGCAAAGTTGGCTGTCCTATACTCTGTTGAGCGCTCAACCTGCTCTAACACTGCGACACTATCTCCGCCACAACAACATCACCTTATCGTTTCGCTAGCTAAATACGAGTTTATATTAACCTTAAAGGTACATTATATATTTCTACAGCATTTTGAGACATTCTAAGTCCTAATCATGGCGCAAGTTGCATGTTCGCCACGGAGGTCGGTACATCTAACACGCCAGATCTCTAAAAGCGGGTGTTACCCCGCATGAATCAGCAGGTTTTTTTTACACATAGCCAAGCTTCTCGCTCGCAGCCGTTTAGCCTTTCTTAGGATGAACATCAAGGCCCTGCGTGCCGGAGAGAACCACAGGCTCGAAACGCGCTCTAGCCATCAACCTCTCATGTCTTCGCATCCAAGGCCTGATGCGAAGTGTGCATATCATCCCTTATTATCGCCCCACCTCCTATGTTTCACTGCCTTGGTGAACCGGGCAAGCGTCCCGTAGCTGTCCATGGGCTCGGATACGCGGCGTTGTGCAGAGGGTGCAGCTACGTGTTCTCAGCCTTGCCTGCGTCTCAGCGATCTAGGCTGCGCTCTTCACCGTCCACCAAGATGCAGCTCGGCCTTTGCACGTTGCCAACCTCCTACACGACTGTATATCAACACGATACCTATGCGCCACTTAGTATATACCTTACTGTCCTGCCATCGCCACATCTCAAAGCGTGGTGAGTAGCTGAACGAGCCGGCATGCTCAGTCGATCCCTCAGCCTGCTCCGCCCAAGGCTTCCTAACCTTCCACTTACCGCTTCCGCCTACGATCTCCGCCTACGATCTCCGCATACGTTGCGCGACGCGATGCGACTTCTCAAATACACGAGCGATGGCAGTCTCAGCCTGACCGAGCACTTCATCAGCGACGAGAGTGTCCCTATGCAATCCTCTCGCATACTTGGCAGGAAGGGCACGAGGTGACATCCGACGACCTGATAACTGGCAACGGGAAAGGACAAGGCTGGTTACAATAAGATTCTGCTTTGCGCACGACAAGCTCAGCGTGACGGCCTAGGTTATTGCTGGGTGGACGCATGCTGCATCGACAAATCCGGCAGTGCAGAGCTCTCGGAAGCGATCAACTCTATGTTCCGCTGGTACCAGAAGGCACGGAAATGCTACGTTTACCTCTCGGACGTTTCAAACTATACCCTTACCCTTGGCAGCGATTTCAGCAGCATCTGGTCCCCGCGTACTCCTCGAAGTTGAGGGTGATGCGTGCTAGATCGCGCGAAGGAGCCCAACAAGAATGGAACGTCGGACATGCCAAGGATGTGCTACGGTGGGTTTTCTCAAGGGAGTCGCACAAACCTCGCAACACGACGAAGCCCTTCCTGTGCCACCGCGATGCTGCTTCTCGCCGAAACAGGACGGTTCTGACACTTTGTGTGGATCTGTGTCTCTCAAGAGATGGAAGGATAGAGGCATACAAGGCTCCAACATCATACCAAGTCGCACGGCATAGGTCACTCCATTGCACAAAGTTCGTGAGACGGTGACTAGCCGGTCTGTGGTCCAATGGAAGGATGAGACGTTCTCGTGGTGCATATAGGCCTGGTTGCACGGTCGCACAAAGGTGCAAAGTATAGAGATTCACTTTCCCGTCACGCCTGTGTACAACTCCACACCCACGAAGACATAATAGACGAGGAACATCCTGCGATGGCTTTTTGCAGCGATCACTCCTACAAGCCCCCCTAGACTCAACTCGACTCTGCCATGGCGAGTGATCGCAACACCTCTTCTTCTACGCTTCAATACCCACCGAAACTCCAGCGCTAGTTATGTGTCGGGCTACCTTACCAGACGACAGGCTTCGTCCTTGTACGACCACGAAGAGCAGGCTGTCAGAGAGACTCTTCTACGCGCGTTTGCAGACCCACGCACGGAGAAGTTGATGCATGAGATGGCTAGCTCTTGCAAAAAGAAGCGGAGGAGTGACCATAGGGCTTGGTAAGTGCGACGTGGCTTTGGCCGACTTGTTTGTAGGACTGTATTGACCTTTGACATAGCAGGGTCGGCACAGGACCGGCTCAGCCGTCAAACGATGATAAGATCGCGTCCTGAGCAGAGTGCGCAGCGAAGCGCAAAATTGCGTAACTGCGAAGGCATCAGCGAAAAAAAAACGGCGTGGAAAAGCAAGGTGGAAATGGCCGAAGATAAGATCAAAACGATGGGGTTGGAAGATTACTGCTCTGTGCTCGGCTGCAAGCGTTGCATAAGTTCAATCAATAAATCCTAACAAAAATATCGCTCGCTGCTATGGGTGTCGTGAACAAGCAATAGAGTTGACGACGCCGCTCACGTACGATAAGGCCAGGTCTCGTTGCAAGCCGGCGCTTCTTTCCTGCACACAGGGCCTTCGTATTTGTTCTAAAGAAGGCTAGGCTGCGGCAAGCGGGAAGCTAGGCGATGCGTAAGAAACACACACTGATTAATGCTGCGCTGTAACAGAAGTTACATAATCGTACTGTAACACCCGCTTCTGCAGCTCCGGCGTGCTGCATGTACCAACCTCCGTGGCGGACATGGAGTTTACGCCACGCCTGTGAGAGCTACGGCTTTGAAATGCTAGGAATTGAGAGAGCGTACTTTTTACGGCGATATGTACTTATTTTCAGCTAGCAAAAAGACGCGAGGGCGTTATTGTGGTGGAGATTATGTCGCAGGGCTAAAGCACGCCGAGGACTGAACAGTGTATAGGACGAGCACCTTCATGTAATTTTGATATGCAGCCTGCTACATGGCTAGAGGACTATCTAAAGGCAGCGTTTGTAGTTTATAGATATAAACAAAACCGTGCATATAAGTCAATGTTAGTATGAAGTCGAAGTACCTGTCATTTTCTTCGAGACACAGGGTTCTTTTGCTTCGCAGGGGGGGAGGTTATAGAAGGTTGCCCTTCTAAAATTTAGGCAATATCGAGGCCTAGTTTTTGTGCCCCTTCATCACATCTATATAAGAGATACCAATGGTGGTTATCCCTGCTTTGCGAAGATTTCCCAGAACTTCTGTATCGAACTCTACAAGACTTTACTTGCTCCCCATGTCTGCCAGATTTTTGGACAAAACCGAATTGGATGAATGTTGGAACTACTATGAGAGCTTGTTACGTGACGATGATGAAATCCCCGAGCTGGACGAGGAACAGTGGGAAATGATATGCAATATTATCGAAGACCTCTTCCAGCATATCAAATATCAACAAAAAGCGATTGATCGTTTCAAGGGTGAGGTAATGGGCTCTCTTGGCGCACTCAGAAAAGATGTTGCTGAATTTAAGAGTCGTAAGAGGACCAGGGAAGACAGCGAGCCAGAGAGGGCGAAGAGAGCGAAGGGACGTGCTTCTCGTAAATAAACTTCGTTTGAAAGAATTAGCTTAAATTACATGGAATTTTTTTTCTTCCATTCGCAATATTCACCCGTAGTATGGCCATTAATGATTGAGAAAGCTGGAAATCCTGGCGACTACGGAGGGTGGTGATGCATTAACATTAGACACTTGTGTGGTTATTTTCTGTATCTAAGCGACCTGGTGGAGTCGTGAGGAAAATCTGTCAAGTTAACTAATTAACTACACTTCTACGAGTGGACCTTCTCAGTCACTCACGAGGACCTTTCAGGGGCCGTTTTGCTCCGTTGAATGTAAGTTAACGGAAGAGTAACTTAAGTTAACTAACGCTACGCCTAATGACTCTGTGCAATGTCTGGATTTCGAATAAAGGTCCCCGTTCAGGCCCTGATCACGAATGATGCCGAAACTGGTCTCCTGTTTCTCAATGTGGCGATGGAAACCTTATACTCTAATTATAATTATATGGATTCAGGAATGATTATGTGCCCAGCTTGAGCCCCGCAAGGTTAGTAACGGAGCGTCTTTTGTTAGCTGGTTGGGGTTAATTTTAAGCTTCCCTTTGTCGTATTATGGGGCCTCTGTACCAAGAGGTCACGACCCGCTGGTGCCTACCCACTTTCTGGGTGACTGTCCGCTTTCTAAGTGGCCACCCTTTTTCAACGATAGATTGTTCCGCCCTCGTAAAGCTGTCGTACAGAGGGCGAGAAGGAGTTCGGACTGCCGTAAAGGAAAGCTTTGCCTCAGACATCGGCGCGATGGTAGATGTAGAAGAAACCTGAAAAGCCCTGATGGTAGCAGCGTCTCTGCAGTGAATTCTTTCTTTCCGCTTGCTTATTCTAGCTTGGAAACAACTTGCTTAAGACGAGACAGAAACAATGCGCGGACCACACAGTTTTTGTGGTCCGTGCTGGTGAGGCTTAATATGTGGCTGATACTCGATCGGATCAAGCCCGATCATGTGATAGTTATCAGCTGATCGGGCAATCCTGACTTGTGCAGTTTGGGGTTCTCGCTATCCCAGAACTGGGTCCAACTGCAAAGCCAAAAAGTTGTCTATTTCGGGGTGTGCTTATTACAGCATTTTGGGACCACTTTTGGCCTCGCTTTGGCCCACTTTTGGCCTCGCTTTAACCCACTTTTGACCTCGCTTTGGCCCATTTTCTAGCTTCACTGTTCTGCCACTCAAGGCCCTGTTGCCTTTCTGCAATCTTCGGAGCCGGTCCTAGAGCGCGACCAGGCCTTCGTGGCGCTGTGGGCGCGGGCTTCCTGGGGTGTGGGGTAGAGTAGGAGAGCACGGCATCTCCGAAGGCTATGCCTTAGAGGTCTGGCGGGGGTTAAAGAACGTGTAGAAAAGCGATGGTAACAATAATTCCAAGATGCAATCTTCTTAACGTCCCCCACACTGTTAGTAGAAAAACACTGTTTGTCGAGAAATAAGCGAGGTACCTATCTTTCAAGCACACTTCAATCTCAGTCCATACGTCTTAATACTGTGCTAGTACTCTTATGTTTTGTGCTCTAGCTATTTCTACACACTTTAAAGTCGTTTCGTCCAAAAATTACGCACACTTTACAGCGTTCTTGCCCATCTTGTAATAAGACTTATTTTATGCTATAAATAAGAAACCCTTGTTATAAGACTCATTATAACTCTACCCAGTTTAGACTATATTAGTTACAGAGCTTAAGCATTAGAATACTATTGCGACAGCAGGAAGCCATCAGGAGTCCCGCAGCTTCTAATGCACGCGGATTCGTGCAAGATCGCCACCCTGGTCGGGTACTGTCAGCCGAAGCGACTTCCGAATCTGGCTAGTACAAAATCTAAATAAGCTGAACTCAACAGGGTACGTGTAATTTACATACGTCAGCAGATCAGCGAAGGCACGGCCGCTAGAAAGGGGCTTTACTAAATAGGTAATAGCGCTTTACGGAGGGGATTACATAAGGCTTAAAGAGTAGCGAAATTACAAGCTACGCTACATGTACCTTTACCTATCTATTCTCAATATATTTTAAATCATTCACAAGGTCATGGCCGGAGCGGGTCGGCCGTCCTCCCTGCTAGCGCCATCGATGCGTTCATCTGCTCCTAAGCAGGCTTAGTGGCGAATTTCAAAATGCAGTTCTATGAGTAGAAGATGCTCGACGCTTCGCTGTGGCAAATTAGTAGGCTATATATTCATGTTGATCCCCGGACCTCTATAAAATAGAGAGAATAAAATATATGTACAATATGTACAATAATAACTTACGTTAATATAAATTGTATTCTAATAGCTTAGGATGTATTACGCTCAACTTTGCATGTCCACACCCTTCCTGTCCCAACACCAAGGCCAATGGTGTCCCTTGACACCGCCGACCATGACGACCGATACTCTGAGGGCACCCACATCAGATTTTCTGAATTATATGTTATCCATACGCCATCTGCGCTTAAAGCAAGGCCTTGATACTGAGGACTGCAAGGCTCTAAAAACAGTTTGAAGTGTGATTAAACCTGACAGAGCACTAATGTCAATAGTGCCAGTATCCGTGTGGAGATATGAGCCAGAAATGTCAAATGAGATGTGGTGAAGTGTCTTGCCCACGTTGAGCGTCGACAAGCACTCGCCGCTGTGGGCGTCCCAGACCTTGACCGTCTTCGTCGTCCGACGCCGACGCGAGCCGGGCCGAGTCGTGAGAGAAGGCGACGGAGCAGACATAACTGCCATGCCCCTCGAGCGTCGACAGGCACTCGCCGCTGTGGGCGTCCCAGACCTTGACCGTCTCGTCGCCCGACGCCGACGCGAGCCGGGCCGAGTCGTGAGAGAAGGCGACGGAGTTGACATAACCGCTATGCCCCTCGAGCGTCGACAGGCAGGGACTCCATTTATCTTCCATAGCTGGCTTTATTGTAATCCATTTCGGCTCTTCTCTCTTGAAAAGACCTCTTAGGAGGCTTTTAGTTGGGCTGAATAGGAGTGCAGAAGCATATGTCTGGAGAGGGCTCTTCTCTATTGCCAACTTGTGAGACATAATAAACCGGCGCGCATCTCTAACTAGTTCATTTAATGCAGGTGCATCTGTTCTTTCCTAGGTTACATTAGCATATACTTTATATTAGAATACAAGCTTGTATAGTACCTGCATAAAGACCTCGAGTTTTGCTATTGACACTACTCCATTTGACATGCTCTTGCAAAGGCTAAGAGCCTCTAGCCAGTAGAGGTATCGCTGTCTTAGAAAGCTGTCGACAGCGCCTCCGTCCTGTAGATCGACTTCATCCTTCGCAGAAGAGCTAGGATTCCAGTCACAGAGGTGATCGATCCAGTAGATGCATGGGTAGCGTGACGCTGCCAGTGGATCTGGGTCTGGCGGCTCAATCTGCTCAGCTGGATATCCTAGCGCACCTAGTCTGTACATGTCTCGTTGCAGCGTCGTAGACATGACCTGGAGCGATCTTGAGAAGAGTGCGTAGTGGACCTCTTCCCTGCCAGATGGAAAGATATTATCAGAAACCTTTTCGAGTAGGAAGTCCTTTGCTGATTGATGTATATAGTAGACAATTCCGTCTCGAACCGTAAGAAACGAGCCGCAAAGGCTAATAATGTCCTGTAACGACCCGAGATCATCAGCCGCGTCAAGCAGCCCAACAAGAGAGACGCCAGCTCTTGCAATGTAACAGGTCGGTAAACAGTTGCAACTAAGGACAGTATCCGCTTGCAGAGATCTGCGTCATCTGAGTCGCTTATTTGGTCCAGCATCCGCCCATATAGCGAGTCGAGCCCAGGCGGAAACGCTCCTAGCTTCGCGAGTACCTTCCATCGTGGTATTTTCCTAAGATGTTGACACACCAAAGCTACCCAGAGGAAGGTGCCATCCGCATTTAAAGACAGGTATAGTGCTGCACTGACTCTCTTGTTTCGCTATTGTACTTCTTTTCTTGCGCTAGCTGACACACCTGCTGCTGGATAAACACGCTAACAGCGGTAGAAACAGACTCGGCGTTCAGTTCAAGGCTCAGCCTCACCCCGTGTCCCGCTCTCGCAAGTCGTTCCTCGATGTCCGGCCCGGCCAGTTGCGACTAGAGACGATCCACTTGACGTGACAGGACGCAGAAGATTGTTGAGCAATGAAGTCTAGAAGCTTCGGGCGGTCTGCTACGCACTCGTCCAGCGCGTCGACAATTAGATACATTCTGCTTAAGCTCGGGTCTTGTAGGATGTTTTCAAATATCTCGCTCAAGGCAACCCATGCATTTGCGTCCTCAAAGAGGGATTTGCCTGCGTGATCGTATTTCTTCCGAATATGCGATACAAGCGAAGACCGCTGGCTAACAAGCAGGTATAGGAGACCTCGCAGCACAGCTGTGGCACTATTGATACGTGCATCTGTAGCTTGGCAGAAGAAGTAGGCTAACAGATCTTGGTGAGCAACAGACTTGTTTAGCTCGTCGATAATGCCGCAGAGCAACATAGTCTTGCCTTTGCCAGGATCTCCTTTAATCCAGAGTAGTTGGTTATGCTGGCTTTCGTGCCACTGTCGAAAGTCGGGTTCCTCAAGAATCCAGCGATACGAGTCCTCTAGCAGCCCGCCCTTAGTATCTCTTCAATACGCTTCTTGTCATGGCAAGGGTCCGTAAGCCGTAACTGAAGGATGCAATCTTGGTCCCTCTTTGACTGCTTGCACTATAGTCTGCTGCTGGATAGTCTCTGAAGTTTTGCAAACTTTCTTCTTGAGCCTTCGAAACGCGTTTTCTTCCCCTCCCTCCTCGCCATAAAGAAGTGGCATGTATATGCCAAAAAGCCCTAACAGTGAGTAGGCTTTGTCTTCTTTGCGTGTAGTCTGGCGGTTCTCTGCCCACGAGAATCGTTCCTCGACGCCGAACTCATGTAGAGACGTTGCTTGGAGGGCTGGGATAGCAATGCCTGTAACCTCGTGGATCTGTTGCTCTAGGGTTTTCTTATTGCCTAGTAGCTTCTCGTCTCGGCAAAAGAAGCTTACGAACCGCGGAGCAAGGAGTTCTTGAAGGGTCCAGCCTCGAGTAAACCATCTGCTTTCCCGAAAAGCCTGCTCCCAAGTACGTTGAGACGAATTATCATCTGCTTTCCGCTTGAGTGTTGAGACATCGGAAAGATAGACATAGCATCTCTCTGCACCCTGATACCAACGGAACATGGAGTTGATAGCATCCTGCAGCTCTACAGGGTTGGACTTGTCGATGCAGCAAGTGTCCACCCAAAAATGTTGCAAGCCATCGCCTTCAGCCTGTTCTCCACAAAACCGAATCTTATTATAACCAGCCTTGTCCCGTCCAGTGCCATCCATCAAATCGCGGAAGGTGACTTCCCTGGCCCTCTTCCCAGGTATGTGAGAGGATCGCATAGCGAGGAATCGGATCGTCGCCCAGTAGGTCCTTGGTGAGGGTGATTACGCCAGTGTCGCTGCGTACTAAAAGGCGCATTTCTTTGCTTCGAGCGGGAGAGAATTTCGTAGACAAAGGATATGATCAAGACGGCAGCCTGATCAAGGAGAGACAGGCATCCCAACCCCCTCTGTCTGTCAAGAATAGAAGGCCTGCCTATAAAGATTAGCAATCATGCTAGAGGATAAGATGTCAAGCTATACAAGAGATAAACAGTGCAGTAAGCGGATTCTGCTGTGCCTGAGCGATCCTGGATTTAGCAAGAAGGGAGTTGGCGCGACCTCAGCTCAGGCGGGTGCGGCTGAGTTAGGTCAGCCTCGAGTGTGGCGTAACAAGGCTGACAGGCAGAAGGCAGGCTTTGTCAGCAGGGGAATTCGCAGGCGAGGAGAGACAGAACATGCTTACATCTTGAAGAGTGGATGAACACCCTCAATCGCGCTTGCAGGGAGGACGGCCGGCCCGCTCCGACGCGGACCTTGTGACAGCTCGCCACTGCAGCAGGTATTCGTGAAAGTTTTTGACCAACCGTTCTTTCAAAGTTGAGATCGAGGGTGGTCAAACTATCGATTAACGCTGTGCCAAGCCTTGTAAGGCGTCCCTGCCACGTGCACCACCGCTAGGGCCACCGATAAGATTATTTCGCCGATGGACGAGTGTGCGAGATGGAGAGTGTGCGATGAGATGGCTAGGGGGCCTGGGCGTGATGCCGGCAGTAAGTTGTGGCCAATCAACGACTCTAAATAAGCTAACTTTTGCAGCAACACCCGCTCGCTTCTATGGCTAAACAACACTATCAAATCTATCAAATCTCCAAGTTAAATCTTTATTTTGGACTTGATTTCCGCCTTAATTTTATATGGCAAAGACTTGATTTACTTGAATTGGCAACTCGGCTGTTCGAAGCTCGAGATTTGGAAGTATATTTGATTGTTGACAATTGTGGATACAGCGCGCAAGAATCCCAAGGGTAAATATGTGTACCCGATGCTTGAGATCTCTTGCACACTTTACATTGTGGCACAAGGATCGTCAGACGAGCTTTGTAGATCAAACCATTCAGTCACTGACGCGTCGACTGGCTTCGAACTCTCCACCGCTTCTCTCAGCTTTTGCACCATGTCAAGTTCTGTTGCGTAGTCAGGAGGATGGTCTTCTCCCACGCAGTAGCGGTCGACTTCCAACTCTTTCTCGGCCCATAAAAGTGCCATCCTCATTTTACCCAACATCACACATGATCTAGCGGCGTCGTGGTAGCTGAAAGACTGTTAGATTGAAGGAACCTAAATGAAATTCATCACTTACGAAACGCTGAGTTCTCTAGACAGCAACCCTTCAGACTTTTGTACAGCTGCCAGATTTTGTGTGCCAATTTCAGAGCCTTTTTCCAGGATTCGGAAGTGCCTATCCTCATGTTGACTGCAAGTTCTTGATCAAGGCTGAACAGCTGTACGCGTTTCGCCTCTCTTTCCTTCCCTTCTGCTGTTATCTCACATGCCGCACAGGTACAAATAAATCCCCATTTATCCAGTTCAGCTTGTCTCTGGCTTTTCGTACGGTTGACCCCATTGTTGTAGCTTATAGTAAGCTCTTCTCCGGCTGTTATATCGCGTACGGCATGGAAGGTCTCTTTCTCAAGGATGGAATTGTATGCAAAGTGGATATTGGGGATGCAGGAGTGGTTGATGCGAGAACCAAGCAGAAAGACGCCCCCAAAAGCGTTCGCTGCGAAGATTGCCAAGACCCTGCGTTGCAATTCCGGCATTCCCTGCCAGCTTCGTCCCATCTCCTGCTCGGCGGCACGTCTAAATGCAGCGCATGCAAATCCGTGGAGCTCTAGGTACGAACCCTGTTGGGAGGCGGAAAGACTTCCAAATGCGTATAGTATGTTTCTTGCGTCACCGTTGTTGCGGTCGATTTTAAGCAAAGCCGCTTCTGCGATAACGCGAGTCCCACGCGGTATATCAGCGATAGCGAAGATTCCCAGGCCCTTTCCCGTCGATTTTCTCATTTCGACCAGGTGACGTGAATCTAGTTCTGTGGTCATTTGATGTAGGGTAGTATAAGGTTTCAACTCTGCCATACCTTGCTTCGTTTCCATCTTCCGTTTGAGATTCATACACTTCTCCTCTACTGTGAGGCCGATGTGGTGAGTGAAGCAAACTGAACACGGAAGAGATAGCTATGTAATTCCACGGCTAGCTGCGTGTCAGCTCCTGGTTGGTTCATCTTTGCAGCTGCTGTGCCACAACATGCACCCCATCAACACTCCCAATTGTCGGATTTCTAAGGCCATGCGGCCATAGGTGGGTATTGCTCGTGAGCAATGCACGCGGCCGCAATCCAATCTACGACCGAATGCGACTTGTTTCCGAAGAGGCGAGAACGCTGTGGCGCTGACGGCTTCAGCTCCACGTCGTCGACGACGGTCTGCAGATCAGCGTACTGTACCGCGCATTGGGGGGGAGGGGGTGTCCCAAAAATCATGTTATTAACGTTACAGCAATAGTACAGGAAGAGTGCGCCGCAAAATGTCACGAGCTGTGGAACGGTATGAAGAGACCTCTCCAAGATCTCCTTGTCCGGCTCCGCCGGCAAGGAACGCTTCGAGATTGGATGAATGGTTGGTGGTTTGGCAGACGTGGTGGAGCGTAAGTGGTTGGGGCGGGGTCGCTTGTCCTACCGGCTCAGGAACGCCACCTCGTGCCCTCACCATCACAAGATCCAATTCGATGCCTGTGCCAGGCGCGATGATGAGTGGAGGACAAGGCAAACCTTCGCATTCGAAGAGAGTAACAGCTGGCGAGCACTGGCGTGCCACACTTTCAGCCTTTCTTGGAACCCGATCGTAGGCATAGCAGAGTGACGGCAGACCTGCCGCAGCCGGTGTGGCATTCAACAAAAGTTTCTACTGTGCATCCTCGCCGCCTTCACCATCGCTACCATCGGCCAATCCGCGGGCATCAACGCTCTTTCATTCAGTCATGCTTTCGCCAAACACTGCGCAGCCTGGGCGATCTGTCTGGGACCGCGTGGGTCGGGGTACATTCGAAAATGGCTTAGACAGCTTGCATAGCACCAAATTCGTCCCGGAGCCGCAAACTCTTCAGGAAAAAGACTGGCCAGAACCACGCGGAACGGAGATGCTTCCGTTTGCCATTGAGAAACAGCTCTCTGATGACATTGCCTTCGTCTCCGCATACGAGTATGGCGTTCGATACGTCACGGCTGCCACTGTTGAAGCTAGCAAACAAGAGGGTCTCCTAGTTCGACTCGCCGCGAACGAGGGTGTTTGCGCTATGGTTAGGGATGCCTGGAAACGCCTGTTCTCTATACTAGAAAGGTGTGCTGAAAAGGGTTAGTGCCCGCTCCAGCCCATGAATGATCTCTGATGCCTGCAAGCGCTCTCTCTCTCACAGTGTGCGGAAGACGCGTTTGACGTCGTCGTGAATCTAATAGGAATAAGATTCTTGGACGACTAGCATCGCGGCATTTCCGACGGCCTCCACATGAGAATGGCCCGGCTCGGATCGCTCTCTCGGAACGCTTCAAAGCGTATATCGGCTCATCAAAGCGCCAATCCACGGAGACTAAGGAACTCCACCGCCAGGCAGATGTTCTCCACGCTGCCTTCCTGGGCGTAGAAGACTCTGAAGCGGACACGGGGACAATAAAGCATGTTGTGAAAGAAGCTTTCCGACTTACCATAGATGGGTTCTCACTTCCTGTTCGCCTCGAAAGGGCCAGGTTTCCGCCATCGAACATGGACACGAGAGAGATCCGTGAAATCAACAAGATAGCCAACTATTGGCGCATCTGCCACAGCCTGGCCCATCTCTCGCGGTCGTATCGCACTCTGTTTGCTAAGATTAAGTTGGAGTCGATCAAGCCATTCGCGCCGTCAGTCCGGCACAGAAGCAGCAAGACAAGACACGTCCATGCAGAGGTGCAGATGCTAGTCTACTACGAGATTAGAGGACCGCCAATCTGGCCCCGTGTAATTGGAGCATCCAAAGAAGCGTGCTTCCTTTGCAACTCCTTCATCAAGGCACACGGATTTTTCTACGTATCAAAAGCACACCGTCAGATATATTCCCAGTGGACGATACCGGATCTTGCGGATTATAGCGCAGAAGCGTTGGACCGACTGCAGAGAGTGTTGGTTGCGGTCAGTCAGGATGTTGCTAGCGCTCTGAAGCAAGCTAGATGCAATCGCAGTTTTTCGCCCATTCCCTCTTCAAAGCTCTATAAATTTACATAAACCTAGCTTCCCGACGCCGTCTGTGACCACTATCCGCTCCTTCCTGTCTTGAAGGGACAGATATCGCAAGTGAAAAAACAGTACGGTGTCTACCGTCTGCTCCGGAAGGCGAGCTGTTGGAGTTCGATCAACTAAGCCTGAGCCGCAAATCCTCCAGTTCGAAGAACTCTTCAAACAGCGTTTCTAAAGAGGAAGCACCCGACTCCAACGAGGACCTCCTTCGTTCGCTTTGCTGGGGTATCCAGACACGAAGGTTGGAACCCACCTATCCTGAACATACCTTTTCAGACTGGTTAGATCTATACGCCTACTTGGAACGCAGCCCTGACAGCCACTTTCCTACGAAGGCCTTCTCGGCGGCAAGCGTCACCCAGGAATCTATTCCCAACAGCATAGCCATGGGAGAATGGAATGGTCACCGCCTCGACCTGAGCAGTCTTGCTCCAGGAGAGGAGATAGTGCTATCCAACCCAATGGACCGCAACCAAGACGTCAGTGTGGGCGCCGAGATCAGCGTCATCCTTACGTACCAGCGAATGAACCCAATCGTGTTGAAGTGCTCATGGCATGGTACAACTGAAGTTCGCGTATAACGGCAATTCCCGGTAGGCGAACTACATGGTGTCACGATGCCATCAATAGGTAGTCGATCGAGTAGACGAACTGTATATATGAGAGGTCACTCCTATATACCAAGTAGGGTGGCTAGTGTATGTATTCGGTCCATTCTAGTCCATGTAAACGAACATGGACCATCTGGGCCAAGCTAACGCTCTAGCACATCGTACTCTCATGGTGTAAGTTAGGATTCTGTCCACGGGTTTTACTTGGTATGCATTCCAGCTTAGATAGCTTTAAAAAGTGTAATAACTTATTAGGCTTCCATGATGGGCTTCTCGTTATTCGGCGGAGGCGTTAGAGAGGGTAGTTTATAAAGCTTAAAGGCGGCGTGATGTTTCAATGGTTTGTTATACAAATCTGTGATGTAGATTTAGCCGAATGTTGCACCACATTGCAAAGTTGCAGGATGGCTGTCGCGCAAACTGATCGCGGTTTAGAAACTAGGCTCTCGCGCTTACGGTTGTGCCCCGTTGAGACTACACCTCAGCCCATAGCAGCTGTTCGCAGGGGGCAACGCAGGCCACAAGGCTGAACAGTAGTCGTCGCTGCTATGGCTGCCAGGCTACCACTCCGCTCTCTTCGCGAATATCTCCCTAATACCGCCCTTCCCCTCTTTCCTCCGTCGTAACGATTGCGAATGGCGCGCTGGCTGCGCCGGAGGTCGTACTGAAGCACATCTCCACGGCCCTAAAGATTGCAGTGCTCATGTAAGGAGCCGCTGGTCGTTTGACCGTACGACAGCTGTATCACCAAAGCATGCAGAGCCTTTCCACCTTCGTATGCGCTTGCAACGACGGCGTTTTGCCAGTAACGCTCGGTTGAACCCCCATGCCGAAGCGCAGGCTTCGATTCCAAGGCCCGCCGCGCCCTATCTTAGCTTGTATCCTTCCCATTACATCGTATTCCCCTTCAACGAGCCGAGACTAGAGCTCGCTGCGGCTTGGTCTAGGAATCGGCGCGCCGGTGGACTCAAGAAGCATGAGGACGTGGTGGGCTCGATCAGGTCGTTCCATCGGTCGGCGGAAGGGACAACGGCGGATCTCGGCACTCGGGGCGGCGCGATGGTATGGCTCTACCTCACAAAGTAGGTATCGCTGTGCGTTGGACTGCATCTCGAAGTGTGTGGGATCGCTGTGTCGAAGCTGGTTTCGACGCTGGAAGCGCGTTGGCTCACTAAACAAGCACCAGGCCATGTCTTCTCACTGCTCCCAATCCCAAGTCGGATTAGTGGATAATCCGAGCGCTTGTGCAATTCGCACAGCCACACATCCTACAGTAAAATACCCCACCGGTGCATGAGGTAAGACATGCGGCGTCATCTCGCATTAGCCTGGATTGGTGGTTCGCTTCCGCTGGAATTACCAATCGACGGGGCGGCGCTGCATGAAATTGCGCCCTGCAGCGCGCGTAGGGCTGTAAGTATCGGAGGAGGTTGTGAGGGTAGGATAAGGCTATTCTACAAAAATTCGGAGCGAAAAAGGCTCAAGGTTGGCGCTGTGGGGAGGGACGCATGTTATGCCACGACACAAGGCGCTGTACAAATCAGGCGCGGAGGCGACGATACGAACGTATTTTTTTGGACAAAGCGGATCATAGACATTCAGAATTAGCTACGGCAGATTATTTTCGTAGAATTATAGCAATATTCGTCGTGCGCATGAGTTTTCTAGTTGCTGAAAGTCAAAGTACCCCTCATTTACCTCGGCACACAGTGTGTCTCGCTACGCAGTTGGGGATGTTAATATGGGTGCCCTCAGAGTATCGATCGTCATGCTCGGCGGTGTCAAGGGACACTATTGGCATCGGTGTTGGGACAGGAAGGGTGTGGACATGCAAAGTTGAGCGTAATACATCCTAAACTATTAGAATACAATTTATATTAATGTAAGTTATTGTTGTATATTTTATTCTATTTCATAGAGGTCCGGGGATCAACATGAATATATAGCCTGCTAATTTGCCACAGCGAAGCTTCGAGCATCTTCTACTCATAGAACTGCAATTTGAAATTCGCCACTAGGCCTCCTCAGGAGCGGATGAACGCATCGATGGCCCTAGCAGGGAGGACGGCCCACCCGCTCTGGCTCGGACCTTGCGCCGGAGGCGATGGTTTGTAGATACGGCTGAAGAGAAGAGTGCTGTATGCAGCTGTAGATGGTGTAGGGTCTTGCTAAGCATGGCCACCATGAACAACCCAAAACTCCTCGCCACCCTCCTAGGTCGAACTGAAGCACACCTCTACGGCCCTAGAGATTGCAGTGCTTCATGTATGCAGCCGCTGGTTGTTTGACAGTACGGCAGCTGTATCGCCTGAGCATGCGGGGCCTTCCCACCTTCGTATGTGTTTGCAACGATGGCGTGCGGCCTGTGGCACTAAACCCACTCGCCGACGCGCAGGCTTCGATTTCCAGTGCCTCCCCCACTCTATCTGACCATATAACTGTATTCCCCTTCAACGAGCCGAGACTACATCTCGGCTGCTGCTTGGTCTAAGAATCGGCGCCGGTAGGCTCGAGAAGCATGAGGACGTGGTGGCTTGAGCAGGTCTTTCGTTCGGTCAGCGGAAGGGACAACGGCGGATCTCGGCACTCGGGGGCGGCGCGATGGTATCGCTGTGCGTTGGGTCGTATCTTGAAGTTGTATGATGCCGTGTCGAGTGGTTGCGACGCTGAAACGCGTCGGCTGACTAAACAAGTGCCGTGCCCTTGAGTCCTCCCAATCCTGTGTCGGATTAGGGATAATCCGAACGCTTATGCAACTCGCACAGCCACATATTGTACATATCGTACAATAAAATACCCACTGGTGCATGAGGTAAGACGTGCGGGGTCATCTCGCATTAGCCAGGATCGGTAGTTCGCTTCCGATGGAAGTACTGATCGACGGGGCGGCCCTGCATGAAATCGCGCCTCGCAGCGCGCATAGGGCTGATGATGACTTCCTGGTATTGGAGGGGGGTCGTAAGAGCAGGATCAGGCTATTCTACAAAAGCTCGGAGCGAAAAAGGCTTGAGGCTGACGCTATTGGGAGGGAAGCCTGTTGTGCCACGACACACGGCGCTGTACAAATCAGGCGCGGAAGCAACGATGCGAACGTAATATTTGGGCAAGGTGAAACATGAACATTTAGAATTAGCTACAGCAGATTATTCTCGTAGGATTATAGCAATATTCGTCGTGCGCATGGGTTTTCTGGTTGCTGAAAGTCAAAGTACCCCTCATTTTTCTCGGCACAGTGTTTCTCGCTAAGCAGTGAGGGACGTTAATTAATTAATTACAGTACGTTAACGTCCATCACTACTAGTCGAGAAACACCCCACGCCGAGATAAATCCATTGTTTAAGCACCACAATTCTTCCAATTGTGAACAGATAAAGTAATAGCGCCTATAATATTTTTCTTTAGGCATTTCTCTTCTAAGAACCAGTCTGTAGCGCGAAAAATACGACAGTTTTGACTATGTCATCGACCGTTCCGGTCACGGCATCCAAGACCGTTTCAGCTTTATACCCCTGCTTCATCGCGGGCATCAATACCTCTTTAAATTTCGGAGCAGCAGGATGATAGTTCTACCTAAGGAGAAGATAATTTCGATTTTTGAAGGCGCTCGGCCTCTGAAAATATGCACTCCGAATTTATCCGTGCGAAGCAGTCTAGAGCATGTCTTGGCACGTATATTTAACACGCTTACGAAATAGGACCCGGATGATCAGCCCCTGTATTGTATTCTTTGCCTTAGAATGTAGCGCTCTTCTAGAAGCGTCTATGCATAATCACGTGATGGCTATTTTTAACGGCCAGGCGGTGCGCGTTGTTGCCAGGTGTCTTGTGTTGTACCAGCTGTCTCTCGTGCTTTTCCCATCGCTCCAGTCATGCAGTAACATAAGGGGTACTTCAACTTTAAACAAATCCAATTCCGTGCACACTTTAATTTCTATTTTGCCTCATTTAAACCCCCATCGAGAGTCTTACATGCCCGCCTTCAACATAAAGAATCAAAAGGTGCTGGGTTAGTTAGAAACTTTACCGCGAGGAAGACCCTGCATTGTTCATGCACAGCTACAGTGTATTACACCAAGTTTTACTCCTATTCAACCTTAATAAATTCCCAGATGATTCCCTCAGATAACTTATTTCCAGTCCTCCCTAGTTTCTGCAGCCCTTTTTCTACATTGATTACTATGGGTCGAAGTGTCCACCAGTCTAACATCTGCATGATATAACCTCCCTTTGGCATCGGAGTGATGGTAAAGTGCCTCCATGAACTATGCTGTTCTGCCGAGCACTTTAGTCTTCCGTTCCAATCGTGACACAGAAACTTATTCGAGATGCGATTTCGGAAACCGAGCCAGCCTTCGGTTTCCACACAAGACCAGTGGATGGAGCCACGGCCGCCGGGGGGGCCTAGCACAACCTGCCCGTCAAGCAGTGTAATTACATGCCCCGACGAGATAGAGCGGATGATAACGGTGGAACTGTCTGACGGGACACCGCTGGATGTGTCCTGATGTTCTACGAGGTCTGCGGCAACATGTTCGGAGGTTGTAGTAGGCGTGTAAATGATGGAGTTGTTGGGATCGGAGACAGATTTAGAGTTGAATTGGATGAGACTCATGATGACGTATTTGGCCGGCGGAGAGTTGTTCTGTTTTCGAAGATTAATCCTCTAGAAGGTGGCGGGGTCGGGTGTTTAAGCAAACCTTAGCAGCTCGCAGCCTTCTTCGGACGTTGTATGGTGGGGTTTGTTAGACGGATGAAGTTGGGCGTGGATTTGGGGATAGCCCGGGTCGACTGATCAGACCCCTCGGCTGTCTTCTGACCCTAGCTAGCGCGGCGCTAAAAACGTTAACACGTGACCAGTTAGGCAGTTCTAGAGAGCTGAGTTGGTGACTGGAGGCACGGCCAAAGCTGACTTAGATCACATTACTACGGGGCTGTGGTCGGCCCGTGTCATGGCTCCGCACAGCCACAGGCTGAGCTCTTAATGTATCCAAATAAATTACATGGTGCCAGTTACGTGAGACTTGCAGGACGGTATCACACTAGCCTATATTGCCGATTATTTTCATTGAAGGTACTGACACGCATGGTGGACTTTGCGTGAATCTCTATGCGATAGCAGCCACAACGCTGATAGTAGCTTTTAAATCCTGTAGGGGAGTTGACAGGCTTAGGTAGAACTATTCTAACGTGCCTCCCTGCGTGGCGAGACACCCTGTGTGCCGAGACAAATGAGGGGTACTTTGACTTTCAACAACTAGAAAGGCCATGCGCACAACAAATATCGCTTGAAATCGATGAGAATAATTTGCTATAGCTAACGCTAAATGTCTATGATCCCCTCTTCTCCAAAAATTACGTTCGCGTTGTCATTTCCGAGCCTTATTTGCACAGCACCTTCTTTCGTAGCCTAACAGACTCCTCTCCCTACAGCCCCAACTTCAAGCCCTCATCGCTCCAAATTTTTCGTAGAATGGTCTTGTCCGAACCTGAGAACCTCCCTCTGATGCTAGAAAGTCATCATCAGCCCTATGCGCGCTGCGGGGCGCAATTTCATGCAGGGCCGCCGCGTCGATCAGTACCTCCAGCGGAAGCGAGTCACCGATCCTGGCTAATGCGAGATGATCCCGCACGTCTCACGTCATACAATCGCGGGTATTTTACTGTAAGGTATGTGGCTGTGCGGATTGCGCCAGCGCTCGGAACAGACTAAATCCGACTTGGGATTGGGAGAGCAGTGTTAGGACTCCAAGGGCTCGGCGCTTGTTTAGTCAGCCAACACGTCTCAGCGTCTCAACCGCGCTCGACACAGCCCATCGTACAGAAAAAACACCACAACAGCGAGAATCCCAATCCTTGGAATTAACGCAAAATATCGTGCGCAAACACCTGCCCTAGACGTCAGTTGAATAGCCAGCACCCAGGCGCAGAGCCCACTGCGACTGCGGAGCCATGGCGACGCAATGGCCTCAACAGGCGACGTGGCCAACCCCAATCCGCGAGCACGCTACACGCCTCAGCACTTTCCTTCAAGACACACTGAGCTGCATCGAACACACCAACAGCCAGCCCGTACGTACCGGCAGACCTCGTAAAGACTATCATCCACGGCACGGGGTGACATTCGTCCTGAAAGTGCAACACACACCCCGGACCTCAGCGCGATAAGCGACGCCCTAAGGATCCTTCAAACAGAAGCAAAGGCTACGGCGAACAAGAACGCACAGACACTCAGCGACATCAAAAACGAGCTTAAAAACAACACTGAAGCCGTACAACAGTCCACCGCGGTCACACAACAGAGCATTAACATTGGGGAGGAAGCAAGAGCCGCTGCAAAGGAAGCAACGGAAACCGGCAAGGCAGTCCTCCTAGAAAGTACGAGGGAGATCAAAACCAAGGGGTTGCAGAATCAGGCAAATGGACCGATGACCTACGCTGCGATGGCAGCTAGAGGTCAGACACTAGCAGGCACATACAATACACAGAAGCCCAAAGGCCCGTCCGCACAAGCGCAACGAGAGGTCATTGTGAATATCAGAGACTCATTTACTATACAGAGCCTAAGGGCAAATGAACCCCCGTAACTTGAAAGCCCATGTAGAGCGAGCGGTCTGTTAAACAAAGCGGAAACGAAAATATCACAAACATCAAGATCGTCTCATCCAACCAGCTGAAGAGCGGAGATCTGAGCATAAAGACAGCCAATAGCAACGAGTAGAAGAAGCACTACAACAATTCGCAGACGACTGGGTCCACCGCATTGGAGACAGAGCTACAGTACGAATCCCAACGTACGGCGTCCTCGTACACGGAATTCGTACCAGCACACTCGACATGAACAAGTTCGAAGAAAACAGAGCCCAAATCCTACAAGATAAACAAACCGTTCATCCCGCAGGCTGAAATCAAACACATAGGATGGCTAACTAGGAACGCACCCACTAAAGCTGCATCATCCATCACGATCGAGTTCACCAAACCTGAGGACGCCAACAAAATCATAGACGAAGGACTAGTCTGGCAGGGCGAGGTCTTCCAATGCGAACGATACGAGAGACAGTGTCGATTGAAGCAGTGCTACAAGTGCCAAAAATACGGCCACATAGGAACCCAGTGCAAGGCAGCAACAGCATGTGGCTATTGTGCGCAGGAGCACGACACCAGGGATTGCCCATCGAAATCGGGCCTGGATACGACAAAGAAATGCGCACTCTGCCGAGGAGAGCACGAAGCATGGAACCGCCAGTGCCCAGCTAGGAAGGAGGAAACAGCCAGAGATGAAGATAGCATACGACACTCGACCCCATTACCACCCCGTACCAGGACCAACCGGAGGAAACATCCACACAGAAGGCATGTCCGAAGCCCGCCAAAGGACGAGGACAAGCCAAGCTACAGCAGGCCAGGAAAACCAAACCAGAACGGCAGGACCCGCTCCCTATCACGAAGAGGGACAAAAAAGGACCAACACGGGAAATGTGGTTGGTTCAAGAGATAGGGAGAATCAACAAACAGGAGATGACAGTAGCCAAAGGCCCCAGAGAACAATTGTCCCCTCAAGGAGGGCGCTAGAAGCAATCGAAAGCAACAACACACGACTAATACAGTGGTGGCACGACCAACAAATGGACATCGACGAAAACACTGAATCATGAACCACAAACTAACACTAAGCATACTACAGTACAACGTTCGTAAATCGAAAGACATAGTAATGGCAACGCTACTACGCGACCCAAAGACACATGAACACGACATCCTTGCCATACAGGAACCGTGGAGGAACCCATTTATGGCAACTACACACCACCCGGCCAAGGATGTTTTCGACCTATACTGCCCAGGAGGGACCGAGGAAGGACCAACCAGAGTGTGCTTTTTTGTAAACAAGCGGATAGACAGCAACAGGATCCAGTTCAAGGAACATACACGGGACTTATGCTCCATAACACTCAAGCTAGAGGAGGAACAGCAAATCAGCATCTACAACGCCTACAACCCCCCAAGGAACACGGCCCAGCAGAGCGTGCTACCACACGTTCATGAAATACTGAACAAACACGAGGATGACGAGCTAATATTACTTGGCGACTTCAACCTACATCATCCGCTGTGGGGGGGGACCAGACGTGCAGAGCATAGAACCGGAGGCAGAAGAACTAATCACCATAATAGAAGAGTTCGCCCTCTATACTACCCTCGCCCCTGGCACGATAACATACAGAGAGACAGTCACAAAGCTCCATTGACATCTGCCTCGCCACGGCAGGGCTTATCGATAGAGTTATAAAAAGCGAGGTTAATAAGGAGCTTGATCACGACTCAGACCACCTGCCGATAAGCACAAACCCTCGACATATCGGTGCCAAACGCGGATAAGGCGCCCAGGAAGAACTGGAAAAGACTGGACGGGGAGGCATACATAAAAGCACTGAAAGAAAGCCCTGCCTTCGCTCCAAAGACCAGCAACAAAAACCGCATTAGACAGATATGTAGAGGAGGTGATCACAGCAATACAAAGAGCAATAGAGAAGGCAGTCCCTCAGACGCGCATCTCAAGCAGAACCAGAGAAGGGTGGAACGATAAGTGCAGAGAGGTCTTAGCAGAGACGAAAAGACTAAAGAGGATACACAACCAGCTCAACACAGAGGAGACATGGGAAGAAGGGGAAGAATACCGCGCAGCAAGAAAGAAAATCATAAAGCCAGGACGATCAAGAAGGCGCTACGGGATACGCACAGGGAACAGTGGAGTGGAGAGGGGCAGCTGAGTCACCAGAAGGGCTATGGAAAATAGCCAAGTGGGCTAGAACAAGAGAAACACAGTCTGCAAGAGCTACACCAACAATACAACACCCTGAGACTCAACGCGAGATTACGGAACCACGCGACAAAGCAGAGCTATTCAAGGACACCTTCTTTCCCACACCCCCGGAGGCGAACCTGGAAGACGTACGGGACGCGGAGTACAGCAGCCAAATCGAACTACCACCAATAACGGAAAAGGAGATAGAAGACGCCATCCGCGCAGCATCCCCCCTCAAGGCTCCAGGACCCGACGGAATCACGAACAAGGCCCTCCAGGCAGGAAGGCCTCAGCTCGCAGCTCACATGCTAAGAATCTTCAACCAAGCATAAAGCTAGGCTAGGCTACTGCCCAGCTCACTCACTTTCGAAGATCACTCACAGTGGTACTGCGCAAACCAGGGAAAGACAACTACACGAAACCAAAGGCATACCGACCAATCGCGTTACTTAATACTATGGGCAAAATAATGGACGCAATAATTGCCCAACGGCTAAACTACTTAGTAGAAACACACCAGCTGCTTCCATCAACTCACATAGGAGGAAGAAAGAAGCGCTCAACGGAACATGCGCTCCACGCCGTTACGGGGAAGATATACGAGGCATGGAGCAAAAAGAAAACCCATGTGGCTAGCCTCCTCCTGCTCGACGTGTCGGGCGCATTCGACAACGTATCCCATGCACGCCTACTACATAACATGCGTAAGAGAAAGATTGACGAGAGGACCATTAGATGGGTCGCAAGCTTCCTCAGCAACAGACATACACGCATCACAATCGATGGGTTCCGATCCACGGAATACGCGATAAGCACAGGCATCCCCCAAGGTTCTCCACTCTCGCCTATCCTCTACTTGTTCTACAATGCCGACCTCATAGATATGTGTAACCAGGAGACAAACGTCCTACCCACAGGATACATAGACGACATAGCGATCCTAGCATGGGCAGAAAAACACAGAGAGAAGACGTGCGACATCCTAAGCAGAACTCTACAAAAAGCACAGCAGTGGGCAAGCACGCATGCATCTATCTTCGCGCCAGACAAGTTTCAGCTCACACACTTCACCAGGACACGCAAAAGGATTAACATAAACCACTCAATCCAGACTATCTGGGGCGAGATCAAACCAAAGTCGACCTGCAAATACCTGGGGGCTAACGATGGACACTAAGCTTACGTGGAAAGCACACATAGAAGAGATCAGACGAAAAGCAACAAAAACAGTGCATGCGCTAAGTAATCTGGGGAACTCAAACTGGGGTGTCAGCCTTATGGATCTGCGGAAAATTTACGAGGGGACGGCGCTACCCCAGATGATGTATGCTTGCTCAATATGGACAAACGAAAACGGAAAGAAGCACACCTACACCAAAAAGGCACTTGAGATCCTGCAGAGCATCCAGGGTAGAGCAGCACGAATCATCTGTGGAGCATTCAAAGCCACATCAAGAGCCGCGCTCGATATTGAAGCGTTTCTCCTCCCCATCGAGCAACAGATATGGAAACACAATGCCGACACAATTACGCGACTCCTCTCTAGCAAAACGATAGCGAGTACCGTAGGGTTCAAGCCCACAGATGCCACGCACACGATCGAGCGCAGGAAACACACGGCCTCCTGGCAGAGGATCTACAGCGAGATGAGAGACAAATGGAGGCAGGATCTTACCGCGCAGGAGCCGATTCCCCCATTCATAACGCCACCATGGCAGCGAGGCCCGAAGATCTACATAGACAAAGACGCGGAGACAGCCCGACAGCGACACGATAAGGAAGACGCAACAAACCAGGACCTCAGCATCTATACAGATGGGAGCGGGATAGATGACAGAATTGGTGCCGCAGCAGTGTGCCCGTTTGTGGAGCAGACACGCAGCGCGTATCTAGGACTTTCCGCAACATCAACAGTCTATGCAGCAGAACTATACGGGATTAGCTTAGCACTGCAAATAGCACAAGCATACGCGGATCGAAACGGAAGCAGACGCAATGTCGCCATCTACACAGACAACCAGGCCGCCATATGGTCTATCACCAACGCGGAAGGACGGACAGGAGCTTACATTCTGGAGGAGATCGCTCGCCAAATCCAGGACCTCCAGGATAGAGGACGACCAGTTCGGGTCCGATGGGTACCGGCCCACGTAGGGATCCCAGGCAACGAAGCCGCAGACATAGCCGCAAAGGAAGCTACAGGATGGAGAGAGGACGGCAGAAGAGAAGAGGACCGACCGCAGACAAACCTCCGAAGCTGTTTCCTCTCAAGACAACGCTAAGAAGAAGGTGCAAGCAGCAAGCGGAGTTAGCATGGGGAGCAAAATGGCGGAAAGACACAAAGGGCCGAGCCACATTCAGGAACACACCAGCACCCACAAAGAGAGTACTCAAACTCCACGAAGGTCTCTTAAGAAGAGAGACAGCGCTCTTCTCGTACAGCTTAGGACAGAAAAGATCGGACTAAAAGACTTCCTCTTCAGTCGCAAGGTGCCAGATGTAACCAGCTCCCGATGCGAGTGCGGAGCAAGAAGACAGACAGTTGCCCACGTCCTCCTCTACTGCAGGACGCACAACGACCTCCGGAACCGGATATTTGGCCGCCTCCCAGGACGACCACAAACCTCCGGACCATCCTTAACAAGCCACAACTAGCCACCAAAGCCATCGAATTTATAGAACAGACGCGGATCCTTGGGCAAGTCGGGATCAGAGACGCGTAGATGAAGCCGAGCGCTGGGGGAGACTGTAGGTGTAGGTATAGCGGATGCGACACACGAGGCGAACGCCTCTACGAAGCCTAGAAGAAGGTGTACATTAGTATTAGAACCATTATCTAGATGAGCCGCCAAGCATGTATATAGATAGTGGTTGAGGGAGAGAAGGCAGGTCTCTGGGGACAGCTGGTCTTGTTTTGCAGGATGAAGTGGGGCGGAGCGGAGCAGCAATGATCCGGGACGCGTCGGCTGTCCGCCAAGCCCGCCTAACCGGGCATAGCTGCGGAGAAATCGCGGCTGAAACCGAGTAGGAAAAAAACCAACCAACCAACCAACAGCCATCGTACAAACTTCGAGGTGCGGTCCAACGCGTAGCGATACCTACTTTGCAACGTAGAGGCATACTATTACGTCGCCTCGAGCTCCGAAATCTGCCGTTGTCCCCTCCGCTGACTGAACGAAAGACCTGAGCAAGCCCACCACATCCCCATCCCTTCTCGAGCCCACCAGCGCCGATCTCTAGACCACGCAGCAGCCGGGATCAAGTCTCAGCTCGTTGAAGGAGAATACGATGAGACCGAGTGCGGCGGCCGTGGAAAGCGAAGCCTTCGGCTCGGGAAGTTAGCTCAAGTGTCACTGGCAGAACGCCATCACTGCGAGCGCATGCGAAGGTGGAAAGGCTCGATATTTTTGTGTGTGATACAGCTGTCGTACGGTCAAACAACAACCAACGGCTCTCCCTACTGCAATCTCTAGGGCCGTAGAGATGTGCTTCAATGTGACCCCTGGGGGCCGTGGGGAGTTTTGGGTGGTTCATGTATGGAGTACTCTTCTCGTCAGCCATATCAATAAACTCTCGCCTCCAGCGCTGCGCTGGAGGCGATAGTTTGTAGATATGGCTGAGGAGAAGAGTACTGTATGCAGCTCTAGATAGTGTAGAGTCTTGCCAAGCATAGCCACCATCACAGCTCTGCTAGTACTCATCCCTCACGAACATGAACAATCCAAAACTCCTCACGACCCTCAGAGGTCGAGCTGAAGCACGTCTCTACGGCCCTAAAGATTGCAGTGCTCATGTAAAGAGTCGTTAGTTGTTCGGCCGTACAACAGTTGTATCGCCGAAAAAAAAATATGTCGAGCCTTTCCATCTTCGTATGCGCTTGCAACGACGGCGTTTCGCCAGTGACGCTCAACCCACTTGCCGAAGCGCAGGCTTCGATTTCCAGGGCCGCCTGCACTCTACCTTATCCTGTACTTCTCTCCTATCTCATCGTATCCCCTTCCACGAGCCGAGACTAGATCCCGGCTGCTGCTTGGTCTAGGAACCGGCGCTGGTGGGCTCGAGAAGGATGGGGACGTGGTGGGCTTGACCAGGTCTCTTCGTTCAGCGATCAGCGGAGAGGACAACGGCGGATTTCGGGGCTTGAGGGCGACGTGAATGGTGTGTCTTCGTGTTGTACTGTACGTATCGCTGGGCGTTGGACCGCATCTCGAAGTTGTACGATGGCTGTGTCGAGCGGTTGAGACGCTGGCTGACTAAACAAGCGCCGAGCCCTTTGAGTCGTAACACTGCTCCCAATCCCAAGTCGGATTTAGTATGTTCCGAGCGCTTGCGCAATCTGTACAGCCACATATCTTGCAGTAAAATACCCGCGGTTGTATGACGTGAGACGTGCGGGTTCACCTCGCATTAGCCAGGATCGGTAACTCGCTTCCGCTGGAGGTACCGATCGACGCGGCGGCCCTGCATGAAATTGCACCCCGCAGCGCGCATAGGGCTGATGATGACCTCCTAGCATTAGACGGAGGTTCTAGAGCTCGGGTAAGGCCGTTCTACAAAAATTCGGAATGATAAAGGCTTGACGTGGGCACTGTGGGGAGGGAAGACAGTTACGCCGCGAAAGAAGGCGCTGTACAAATCAGGCTCGGAGGCGACGATGCGAACGTAAATTTTTGGACGAGCGGATCATAGACATTCAGGATTAGCTACAGCACATTATTTGTATGGGATTATAGCGATATTCGTTGTGCGCATAGGCTTTCCAGTCGTTGAAAGTCAAAGTACCCCTCATTTGTCTCGGCACACAGGGTGTCTCGCCACGCAGGGAGGGACGTTATAGGTTTTAGTAACAGCAAGAGCGTAATAATTATGTTTATAGCAGGAGAAGCCTGTTTCGCAATAGAAGGAGGCTCTTTACAAAATCAGTCGCAGCGACGACAACGCGATGGTAATTTTTGGATGCGAAGGTGGGTGCATGTTATGTTAAGGATCAATTATATCACATGCGTAATGTAGATATATAATATATAATAAAGTACGTGCACAGTTTAAGTGGTGCAAAGTTAAAGTACCCCTCATTTTTCTCGACGCGGGGTGTTTCTCGACCTGCAGTGAGGGACGTTAAATCTCTTTGTTATAAGACCTACCTTGCCTCACGGCCTGGCGAGTGTACCTCTTCGGAGTCTACAAACCACCGTTTAAGTGTCTGGGAGCCTTCCTGAGACACCAGCTGTGCAACTAAAAACCATTCATCGGAATTTTTTGATTTGGTTAGCGAAATGAAGGGTGGTTCCAGCACCTTGAGTGCGAAGTCAGCGCTCTTCCAGAACGAATATGTTGAACGAAGTGTGCCTCCATCAAACAGTAGCTTCTGCGTGTTTGTAGGTACTATCTCAGGGCAGAACAGGATGTCGGCAACGTTTAAATAAAATCCCGCTATCAAACGTAATCTCCGTAGCACCCTCGACATATTTATGTGGTTTTAGGGAGTTCAAGAAAAGATCTCTCAGATATACCACGTCTCCACAGATGTCGCCTGAAAGAAGAGTTACGTACGTAGGTTCCGAATTGTTTATATCTGTCGAGCTTTTCGTCGAAAGGAGAGCACCAAGCTTAGTCCCAATAAGGACAGGATTTAATTCAAGTTCGCTTTCAACCGCCTCAAGCCATTCGTAACTTGAGAAAAAATTATCCCAAAGCATGTAATGACGTTCCTGTATAGATAGAAGACGTGTGTTAGGAGTCTCCGTATTGTTGGACGACATCGACGAGTGGCCTCTAGGGTATATAGAAGATTTGTAGGAGTTTCTGCTGATTGCTACTAAGGCATAACCCATGGTAAGAGCAATATATCTCTCTCTAAGGGTCCAATAATGGGCACTATGCTATGAATAGCGCTAGCGCTAAAATAGCTCTTTTAGAAGGTCCCTAAACAGGACCCTCCTAATAATAGGTAGCCTAGAAATACCTTTAGAGACTCTAATTAACCTTTTTCGCCTAAATTCACCTCCCTTAACCCGAGTTGATTTAGCAGAAGAAACGAAGTTTTTAGTAATTATAGGCGTCTAATCATGTGGCGTTAGGTGCAAGCATCAGGCTTAGCACTTAAATTAAGAAAGAATGGGGAACTAGTTCATAAAGAATCAACAAGTCTATAATCTATAACCATCATCCTAACGATCCCCATGTGACAACAGCACCCGAAGAATAAGTGAACAATTGAGCCAGCGGAAGAATTTAAGTTAAGTGGTACAGCCGCAGCACCGCCGCTACGAACAACGCAACTCTATTACACACATGGACAGGAACGGCCAACCCACATGTGTCCCTATGCAGACGGATTCTTTCTTTTTAAGATTTCCTCAACCTTCACAATCGCCGTTTTAACGAGTTCGTCAAAATCGTCAAGCAGCGGAACATTGTCTTTCCCACACAAATACTGGACGTTTCCACGGCGATGATATCCTTCCGGGCAGCAGACAAATGATCTTTCCAGATTGCGAATAACGGCCCAGTTCCATTAGTGAGACAGGGCTGATGGGTGTTGGGATGAAGGTAGAGGATGATGAGATCAGCCTTGTCGAGATTCGTCATTTCCCAATCGATTTGATCAAGGAGGCCTTTGTTCTGGATATCTCTTGCTCCAAGCTGTCGTCCCAACGGATACGGCGAGGGTTGAATGCATCAATGGGAAGAGAGGCGATTTTGTCTGCAAAGGCGGCTTGCCAGTCGGGAGCTTTGCCCATCTCGATGCTGCCTCCAAGGAAGATTCGTACGTGGTCGCCAACGTCTACGTCGTCCAGAGGGCCGCAGTGTATGAATGCTGGATTTGGTTTCCGCTTTTCCGCCATGTATGGAGACAGAGGCTCTCCTTCATTGGTCTCTGGGAACTTCATGGTTGAAAATAATGGCCGAACTGAGTGACAATATGCTTTCTTTTGATGGAATTGGGATGATAGAGAAAGAAAAATTTAGTTTATGGGCATGAGCCGGTATAAGTACTTCGTCGAGCACTGCTCTAAGGCTGATTGCTGTGGTGCAGTGTCAACTTGCGCTATTCCCGCACAAGCTCACTGGAGCGATGTTGACTTCAATTGGCTGCAGACCATATCAAAGCTCATCATGCACCACAAGGCGCGCTGTGGCAGCCTTGGTTCATACTTATTCCATTACGCTGATATGTCCGGGCTCAGCTGATTGGGGCCCGTTTAGGACCCCAGTTAGGAAGGGCCCGTTTTAGCCCCAGAAGGTGGCAGATGACAGCAGAAGAAGACAAGTGAGGCTTGTTGGACAACCTAATTCATGCGAACGCTGGTACAGCCAGCTTCGAAAAATTTCTAACTGACTCACAGGTTCTTCCTCGACGACTACTTTGGGGTCTAAGGAGGCTGGAGCGAAGCAATGACCTAAGGACGTGGCCGGCATGGCCAGTAAGAAATGACTAAAGAGCTAGCTTCACACCGAAGGAACACATCGCCACTGTGGCTCATATCGTGGGAATTCATGCAGTTGGCACCGCCGTTCATGGATTGGAACATCCCTGGCTCGTGGACAGGATTCTCAGATGGACTGAGCAACGTATAACACCACCCAGCCTACAAATTAAATGAATCCCGTCATCCATTCGACCGGGGGGTTCAGTTAACATCACGAGCTCATTCCATAATACCAAAACTAAGTTAGTGCAGGGTCTCAACAATGGATCCTCTGGGAAGGTGGACAGGGATATGTGGTTTTCTCGCCCTAGGTCCTAATCAGGCCCCTGTAGGGTTCGATTCTTAGATCCCTAAGGGTTTTCAGTCCCTTTCTTAGAATGTCTTCACGTCGTTTGACCGAATAGGCGTGGCTCAAAACACGTGAGGTGGAAGGATTATGTTAGAGCAGGTCGGCATGATGACTAAAGGTGCGCATGTGCCAAGTTTCATTTCAACATCACCACACCACGCGAAGTCCGCACGCTTGCTATCACCTGTACACTATGCACAGCATTTTACCACGTTATTTACCAGTTATCGCTAGCTTTCCATGAGCGCTGTGAGGCCCTGGATGAATTTCTTATTCCTCTTCGCCCGCTCTAGAATGGTCTTCTCGTCCATCGTAGCCCACTCTTGAAAGACTCTCACCAACTCCACTTTTCCTTCTTCTAGCGCTTCCACTCTTGCTTACAGATCCTGCATCCTTTTTATGGCCGTTGTTAGAGCCAAACATTGCTACCTGTGCGTGAGACCTGCTTGTTTTGTCAAGCATTTCCTCCGCCGGTCGACTGGGTAGAACTTGCCGCTCTTCATGCGTCCAGGTCATGCAGCCAGCTGCCTGTGCGAATTGCCATGGGGGCAGTCTCAGTATATCCCAGCATGGTGGCTTGGGCTAGTGTTTCTCGGCGGCAAGGGATGAGGTATATATAAGACCACCACGAGCCCATCTAAATTCAAGTCTATACCACGACACGTCCTCCTTTCTTCGGCTTAGTCAGCTGTATCTTGTCCACCATCGAGGGTTCTACGTTCCCAACTCAGACGACGCTATACCGTTAGCAAGCAGACAACATGGACGAGGTACGTCAACGAGGTTCGTTCACATGCTTTGTATTGATGCTGAAGGAATAACTAGACTATGGACTTACCGAGCCCGAACTCTCTCTTAGATGCCGAAGGAGACCTTGATTCGAGCTTTGAGGAGACATCGTCTGAAGATAATACCGCGGAGACACAAGCAGCAGATCCCTTGTGCGCATTGGGGATCGTCAACGTGAGACAAGCCGATGACAGTGCTAGCCCGACTATGGAGCTATGTCTTTCGGAGCATATTGCGGCACCCACTGCTTCGCAAACGGAAGAAGATGTCGATCAAGCCATGGTTCCGGGCCCAGAGCCCGCAGGGTCGGAAGCAAGCCGTACAGAAGCCGATCAAGGTATGGCTTTGACCGTAGCGCCTGCGGTGTCCGAACTGAGTCCGGCAGAAGACGCTATGATCTCAACCTCCGAGCAGGAGCCTAAATCGAGAGAGGACATTCAGCAGACAACAGAGGAGCCTGTGCAGCTTCCAGAATCCTCCTGCCGAGCCGTATCCGCGGTAGAGCTGGAGGGCGAGGGGAACGCTCAGAAAACCGCCACCCAGGCCGTGACGCTTGATGTCGGTCTCCGCGTCGATAGCCCGCCAATCGAAGCCGACGAATTGATGGCCGATATTGATGATGGTATTGCCTCCGTGGATTCGAGCGAGTACCGTGCGGATACGGGAGCGGCTTCGACAATACCGTACACTGCTTCACGCTACCGAGAAGCAAGCCGTGGCAGGCGAAGTGTGACGCAGGAAAGCTTAGGTACTTCGCTTGCCTCCTTTTGACAGCAATACCACTAACAGATGGACCAGACCTGCCTATTTCGATCTATGAAGCCGATGAGCCCGCTGGATTCATCATCGTTGATGACAATGGTGGTGAAGCCATTGTTATCGATAGTTCTGATGACGAAATGGGCTTGGGCGATGACGATTCCGGTCAGAGCCCCCGACGTCGGGCGCAGCGAAAGCGGTCAACACTACAGTCACCAGAGATGGTAAATTGGGCGTCCAAAGAGTATAAAACAAGGAGCGCAGCGAGCCTTACCGCGGCATGGGAGAACTTGTGGGAGCAATGGGAACGAATCCGTGCCAAGTCTGACCGGCGGCTTGCCCAGACGTTGTATCGACTCCACAAGAAAATGCTTAAGGCGTGGAGCTATGAACTGTGGAACAAGAAGTATCGTAAGCATGACGGCCGCAGGCTTTACCGTTTCTGGGAAAAGCATAGAGTGGAAAGGAAGGCAATAAGACAGCTCACCGGGAAGAGAGACAGCGAACTCGTGCGCAAGTTGGGAAGGGCTCTAAGGCGGCTACAGGAAGCGGAAGAAGAGCATCTGAGTATTTCAGTTTGCCATGGACGACGGGGAGTCTGAGGATTGTGATTACGTGCCAACCCAGGCACGCCGTTTACGGTCGCGATGGCGATAACCGCGGCCTTTTGCTCTGGCGATAGCTCGAGTTCTGGGCAGCCTCGGCCGATGTCTGTTTCGTAGAGATGCGGATCCTAGAGAGGAAGTTTTGACTCCTCTGAGCGCTCCTGCGTACGCCGGAGTAGCTTGCTGAGGGCGCTCTGGGTCATAGGGAGTTGTTTCGCGAGTCTGTGTTGCGATACTCCAGCTGACATGGCGCCGACCGCGTGGGCCTTCGTTTCGGGCGGCAACTCGCGACGCGTGGTCTTTGGGAAGTAGCTTTTTGCGAGGGTTACCTTGCGGGACTTTCTGCGAGTTACTGGCATCTTTTTTAAATTAATTTGGGCGTATATTTGGTAGAGATATGGCGTGCTGAAGTTAAGGTGTTGGAGGGCATTGCGTTGCTCTTTAATGTAGTCCTTGTCCTTCCTCCCTCGTGTGCCTTCTGTTTTCTTGTGAGATAGTGCTATGGTTTGGATGGGTATCCTTACCGGCGCGATCCTCCAAGATCTGAAGGTGCAGCTGCAGCAGCTGGAGCTTCTCAAGGAGCTTGTTATCCTTGTTATTGCCGACAATCTTACTCCTCTGCTTGCGGTATTTCTGTATTTTGAGAGGAAGCTTTCTGAGTCGGTCGTAGCTGTTGCGCGTTCTCGTGTAAAAGCTGACCGCCTCGAAGGTGGTGGTGATGATAGGAGGACCCATGGCTGTTCGAGGATTGAGGTACTGAGGTACAGATCTTAGGTGGCACGAAGGGCCATTTATTGCCCACAGCGATTCTGTCTCTGGTTACCGCCCTTCGATACGCCCTTCGGAGTTTCGTAGTCGAATGGTGACTCTGAGGTCACTGTCCTATGGTTCGCTGTCATGTGATCGGCCCTTTACAATCATCGCGTCATTCTTCGGCTCCCCACTGTGGCCGATCCCAATCGCGCCCCTTTTTTTACGTACTTTGGCTGTTGAACCTTGGTTGTGCTTGTTGTTAAGTCTTATAATCTGTAAAAGGTTAGGTCGACTATAAACGGATATGAATGAATGAATGAGTTAAGGTGTTGGTTGTGAGGATGGCGCATTGAGGTTGTGGGGGACGTGCGCGTTAGCGCTAGTCCTCATCTATCGCGTGCAAAAATCGGTAGAAATCTTGGCGGCATCCGAGAATTTGCGCGCGCGCGGGGAGCCTCATACAAATCGTAAATTTGACTGTGACGCGTCGATAACAGCCTATAAACTGTTGAACAACTGTTAGTAAGTCGTGAGGCTGTACAAATACGTGTATAGGGCTATACTGGCGCTTTTTTTGGTGGAGTAGTCCATGTTTCGAGCTCACGGAGTCGCTCCTCGCCCTCACTGCCGCGCAGGCGCGTCGCCCGCCAACTATACCCCGAGAGCTTACAACTAAAGGCCGTGGGCTGGATCCCCGTCGTCGCCTCGATATTTATCGCTTTCTGCTACTTGGCTGGCGCCACGACGATATCGCAGATTCAGTAGACGTGTCGTTGTCAGAGGTGTATAAAATTGAGCGAAACTTGAAGCTCTATGGGAGCACTCGCAAACCCAGCAGCCCCAACGTTGTACTCGGCCGCCCGCGTACGCGTAAATTATCGTCTGACGATGAGCAGGCGCTGTACGATGAGCTGTTTCAGAGCGGTTGGATGTATCAGGACGAGATTGTATACTGGCTGTGGATGGAGAGAGGCGTTCAGGTACACCGATCCACTATTAGTCGACTGTTAAAGGATCGCGACTGGAGCGAGCGAGCCCTACGGCCCATATCAATACTGCGCAATGAGGAGCTCCGTGAGGCTTACCGGAGGAGTATGAGGCAATTTATCGCCGCCGACTTGGTGTTTCTTGACGAGTCTATTTTCAACGAGAAGAAGACTGGCTGGCGCCACAGGGCGTATGCCCCAATCGGGTTTACCAATCGATATTTCCAGGACGTACGGCGTGGCAAAACTTGGGCTATTCTCCCAGCGTATACAGTTGACGGTTACCTGCCCTGTACAGGTATAAAGGAGGGCTATTTCAGCCATGAGGACTTTATCGATTGGATCCGCGATTCGCTGTTGCCCACGCTCCGGGCGGCGTATGGCCAGAAGCCTATGGTTATAATACTCGACAACGTCTCAATTCATACAAACTGGGAGGTGGTGGTGAGAGTTATTGAGGAAGCTGGCCATATTGTTAGATTTCTGCCACCGTATTCGCCTGATTTTAACCCAATTGAGCTTACCTTTGGAGTCCTAAAGGCCTGGATCCGCCGCAACTACTACTGCCATGTACGGTGGCGCTTTAACAACTTTGGCGACTTTCTAAGGGGCGCTATCCGCGAAAGTCGCTGCGATCGGTTCGCGAAAAAAAAGCACTTTAAGCACGCTACCGACGGCGTGTATAGGATAGAGAACCAGGAGCAGCTCTGGGAGGCACGTAGGGAGATGTGGAGGTGGCAGTAGAGCGTAGAGTAGAGCGTAGAGTTGTTAGGATAGACGTTAAACTTGCCAAGGTGAATACTAAGTAAAGTAGTGACGTAATTACGTAAAGTCCATGCTCTGCAATTATCGTCAACTCAGCCAGTAACCCCACTACCCACAGCGCCCCTACTACCCATACTTACGAACCCTGCGGCGGCAGTAGTAGCTGTCTTACAGTGCTGCTTATACTTCTTCAGGTCATCTCGCAGGTGCCTAACGACTCCATCCTTCAGCTTAAAGCGCTCACTAACCGCGATTTTATAGAGCTCTCCTCCAACGCTTGACATCTCCTTAAGATCTTTGACAGTCCACTTTTCTGATATCGCCACATCTCGAGCCTGCTCGTAGTCCTCACGATCGTCCTCCGGCTGCTGGTTGATTAGCCAGCTGAAAAACTCCCTCACTGTTGCCCTTGTATCCTCCTGGCCACTCACAGGGCTTGAGCTGACGATTGGGAGGGCGCTGCCTGGCGTACGCGGACGCTGACTTGGCAGAGGTGAGTAGTACTGCTGCAGCTGTTGAAGCTGCGATGGAAGAGCTGGCGGTATAGAGTAAGCAGGATAACCCATTTGGGGCGCCATAGGTACTGCAGGCTGACCAAATCCGACAGTATTTTGCTGTAACTGGACGCTCTCACGCTGGAGCTTGAGCAGCTCGTGTTTCTCGTCGCGCCAGCGAGCCTCGTCAATAGCTCTCTGGCGCTCCTTCTGGCGCTCACGTCGCTCGTAGTTACGCCAGAAGTCGCCCTCACCGTCGCTCCCATCGCTCTCCGAGTCGCTATAATAACCGCCACGCCGGGCTTTTGAGCGCTTTTTACCGGCACCTCTCCGACGCTTCAGCTGGTTGCCGCCGCCAGCAGGGCTCCGCCAGTAGTCGATGAGAGTTATCGGCGGCGCGAGGAGCTCAGCCTGGCCAGCAACGATCGCATTCGCCCAGGACTTCGAGTCGGCAGCTCCAATAGCGTAGTGCTCGTGGTTGGGCGTTACCCAGCACCAGTTCCCAAAGTTTGTACACTCACTATTGCGACAGAGCCAGTGCTGATGAAGGCTTCTCTCCCAGTCCTGCGCCGACGACAAGCTCTCTACGCGCTGTATAGCCCTCGACTCGTTAAGGAGCTGCTGTTGACGGCGCGTCTGCTTTTCTGGCTGTGGAGTCACCTCACCCACGTCAGACGATGGGTCGTTGAACGATTGATTACGCTTGAAGGCCTTTTCGAGAGCCTTAGCCTTGACGCGCACCTCAAAGGTAACCTCTACAAGCTGGACGCCCGGCGATTTGCTGACCTGGTACTCGATAGCTTTAAAAAGCTTGTCCTCCTCCACCTGGCTAAAGTCGGTCAGCGTTACTAGTATTTTTCGCGACTTTACGCCCGCGCTCGAAAAGCCACCGTACGGCTCTCAAAGTCAAACTCACGCCCACTAAGTTGAGCCTCTGGCTGCTCCAGCATATCGTTTATAACTTTCTCCGCCATATCGAGCCACCAAAAATAGCGGCCGTGTCTCTCTGGTGGGCGGTGAACAGCGCTCTTGCCGTTGACGATAAGCTTATAGTCTACCTCCAGGTCAAATTCCGCTCGCGAACCCGGCGACGACGATAAACCAAGTAGTGGAGGGCGGAGAGGCTCACGCGCGCGCGGCGCGTAGTGGGGCGACGACAGCGGCAGCGTGCTCTCGACGGTGAGGTCAATACGGGGAGGCTCTACTGGTGGCGGCGATGACAAGGGTAGAGCCTGCTGTCTATTTGCAGTGTTCTGCGTACTAACTGAAGCAAGGGCAGCCCGATTGACTGCTGGGGCACTGTTAGCCCAGCGTCGCGCGCGTTATTGGGCCCTTACCGGTACCGCTCGCCAGGCGCCCTCTAGTACTCCCCACTGGGAGCTTTCTTAGGGGCCTTCTTGCTGCTCTTACGGGCTGTACGCGCCTTTGCAGCTGCTCCGTCGCCCTCAGTTTGCTCTCCAGGCCGTGAGGGGGCCCTACGCACCCTCTGTGGGCGATCTCCAGCCATTTCGACGGACTACTCCACCAGAAAAAGCGTCAGTATAGCCATATACACGTATTTGTACAGCCTCACGACTTACTAACAGTTGTTCAACAGTTTATAGGCTGTTATCGACGCGTCACAGTCAAATTTACGATTTGTATGAGGCTCCCCGCGCGCGCGCAAATTCTCGGATGCCGCCAAGATTTCTACCGATTTTTGCACGCGATAGATTAAAAACGAGCTCCTCGTATAGCCTGTAGAAATCATGATCTTGTCTGCCACCTCTTTTAATTCCTGTGAGGCTAAATTGAAGCATTGGTTTTCCATTGTGGAAACTATTGAGGTGCTTATATAGGCGATAGCGTACCATAGAAATCAGGAAAAGTCAACCATCCAGAGGATGGGTATATCAAAAAACCATCACAATTCCAGTACCCGTGTAATAATAATTCAAGACCAGTATGCAAGTATTCACACACATAGCAACGCGTAACCTAAACTACGGTTTTAGAAATATACCAAAACAAACATCGCCAAGTCCTTAGAGAATAAGCTATTAGTAGAACCGCGCGCCTTGCAAAGACACCAAAATTATCATTATATACTTATATATTCATGCTATTGCTAGCTAAGCCTACGTAAAGGCTTCCATGTAGTGAAAGCCTAGCACACAAGCAAGTATACCATTATAGCGACTCCTAGGCCCAAGCATGCCACAGCCTTTTGCTTGAAGAAAAAAAAAAACCGCTTCCATGCCCTAGGCCTACTCCGAGTCGTATTCGCTAGAAGCCTCGTCTTCGGCTAGGTAGCAGAGCTGGTTGTCGTCAACCCACTTTCGTTGTTGGTTGACGGAGAGCGCTGGGGGTGGGTTGGCGGACCAGACTATGGCAGTGATGTTCTGAATCTTGGGAGACCACATTACCCAGCGCCACTCTGAAAAGAACATCTCAAAGTTGGTGTAGGCAGTAGTACCTATAAAGGGAGAGTAGATTAGTAAGCGTACGAGCTAGTATGGGAGAGGAGGAAAGATGCACGTACGATAGAACCAGCGATGTCCCTTATTGACCGTACCATAGCGCACGTTCGGCCAGATCTCGGCATCCACGGTAAAAAGAAAGGAGAAGAACTGGTCGCAGAGCGCCTGAAGCGGAATCCAATAGCCTTGCTGTATAGTAGACCTACGCTGTCCATAGGAAACGGTGAAATCGGTTGCATGGCCGTGGACAAGCGTTTGGGTGTGCTTGACATGGGCCCAGACCTCTCGTTGTTGATTTCACCGCGGACGACGTGGACCCTCCAGTGGTGGTACCAGCGGTAGGTGTTGTCAGCTGCCTGTACTTGGAGTAGTAGGTCACCCACTTCGGCCTTGAAATCGAGGTGATAGGCGTCGCAGAGCAGGATGAAATTGTCGGTAGGCAGCGTCTGGGCCGAGGCTCCAAATCCCTTTGGTGCAGGTAGCTGAGGGGTTGTAGCTAAGACGCCACCAGGATCGTTTGGATTGACATTCGGCAGCATGGCCACGACGGGGATGGTAATGGGCGGAATGCGGGTAGGGAGCGAATCGGACATCCACCAGGCGCGCTGCACCAGGGCGCCGGGGAGTCGGAGGCTGAGCTGCATCGTGGAGACGGCGATAGCTGGCAGAGGGAAGTCTGTCCATAGTTAGTAGTAGTAGATAGGAAGAGAAGGTATAAAAGGCAGTTCTTACTGGTTGGGAGTCGAGGTGGGAAGAAAGGAAGGCGTGTGATGATGAAGCTGTAGGGACGGGGTGGGCTATTATATACTAGGAGTGGTACGGTAGCGTGGAAAAAGGCAGCAGTCGGCCAAAGTGTGAGAGGGGTAGGCCAAAACAGGAGCAAGAGTAGTAGGAATTGGTAGGGGAGCTATAGTAAGGCTAGTCCGCATACGGTTTCTGAGTACGCCGTACTCGCAAACTGGGGGAGCCAAAGTGAGTATATGCGATTGCTGAGCCCGCATCGCGACCCATCGTCAATCTCCTAATCTCTCTGTCTACAATCGCTCCTCATCATCTCGGGTACCCAACTTCCCCGCCACGCCCGTCCTGCCTCACCCACTTGGGGCCCAACTTCCGCAATCACCCTTTGACTAGCTCACCATAATAGGAAGGGTTAAGGCTCAAGACGTCGTCGAAAGAGGTTTTCGGTTGTCAAAAGTGGGCCTCTCGCCTTACCACTCATGGCTTCTTACCTCTTATTCGCCCATCCCGCCTCTTACCGACGATCGTGTCATCATCTCGAGCGCCAAACGCTCTCTCACCTCCATGATGCTAGGCCGACAACGCAGGCGCACAACGTAGATGCGGAATCAAGGTCGGTGAGAAGGGTATCAGGTACCTAATCTATCGAGCTGAGGTCTTCCAGGAGCTGCGACGAAAATCAAACACGGCCGAGTATCGTCGGCTGAACCTTGTTCGAGAGCAGACTGAGCCATACAGGTTGAAGGAATGATAGCTCAGATGGTTGAGAGCAAACTTCGTTGGTCTGGACCAACAAAGCTCATTGACTTGCTTTCGCTTTCTCAGCATTACGCGACTTCAGATACCCGAGACACCATATACGCCTTTAGGGCTAGCATATCCAGGCTACAGGATTATTCCAGACTACTCTTCCAAGAAGTCTATCTGTGATCTTCTCATCGAAGTTATAAAGAGCATCATTCAATTTGATGACAGCCTGGAGATCCTAACTCATGCATTAGACAAAGGAGCTTTCGCTGGCTCACTGCCTTCTTGGGTACCAGATTGGACTTGCAAAGAAGAGCGGGCCTTTCGCCTTTTTCTGAAAGGCGAACTCGCATCTCCAAAGGAGTCCTGTCCATTGGGCTGGGAAAGAGCTCATGCTTCCCTCGAGTACCCTGACACTGATGGACGTTGCATCGCCCTGATGGCTTGGGGTACATTTGTCGACGTCTTGCAAACCGAAGCAGCCAGGGCACCCACAGCTGAAGACCATCTGAGTGTGATTTACACGCCTACTGGACACCAAGTTCTATACACATCTCACGCCTAGGTTTTGGACGAACTTTGGGTGGTCTGTGGATCACGGAGGCCTCTGATATTGCGGCAACGGTACAATGGTCATTCACTGGTCAGTGTGGCAGTCACTTCTAAGGAAGAAGAGAAAACACCAGAGTCATTCCAGTGTAAAGATGTAAATGTAAAATCTCAGAGTATTCTGGGGGCTTTGCAGAAAGTACAGATAGCGATTTACTAAATGGTCTGAATTTACAATTGAATTTTCTGAGCGTAGGAACGCATGGTGGTAGTCGTTAGAAGTCTTATGCATTATCGTCCATTCTACCTCTGGAAGCAGGGACGTAGGTAATGACTCACCACCTTGGCCACGGTTGTGTCACTGGCTCCTTGACTAACTGGGTACGTACCGCTCCTGCTGCTGACAGTGCTGGGGTGCCAACTCCAGCACAAGATTCGTGTAAGTTAGTGCGTCCATTATTGATGGACACGACCAAAAGCTCTGGTGTATGTATCCTGTTCTAACTCTTCCATGTATATCGCGTACGCTGATCGCACCATAATCACCAGCTCTTGAATAAATTGAGCCAAGACTTGTAGAGCGTGGCGTTCCCCACTGTTATGGTCACCGGCAGATTATTTTGCCGATACACCGAGCTGGTAATGCCCTTTGGGTAAGGTCCTGCACGGACAGGAACAACAAACCTTCGCTGAAAGCACGCACTTCTACTAAAGCACAGATACACACCCATTTCAACCTAAGGCTTCAGCAAATAATCTGGAGTCTCACTAGTCTTTGAATACATCGTGCCGTCCTACAAACATTACTCGGCTGTTGCGCTTTTGTGGTTGTGAGAACGCTCTCTCTAACGAGCTCTCTACCTCCGTTTCCAAGACAACACAAGTAAACGTCCTCTAGCCGCGTTGCATCAGACCTCACCGATAGGTAACCGCCAGCCAGCCCGACTATTATGGCTACAACGCCGCCATTTTCGCCCTTAATTACTGCTGCGAAGACTTTACGCGTGGAAGGCTAGATCTAGCAGCTCTCCAAACCGGCTTCAGCCCGGACGAACGATCTCTCCCGGCCCTCGACGCCTGAGAACCGCCCATCGCTGAAGCGGAAGCATGTGAAGTCTCCCGCAACCTATACAATGTCGGCACACACACCACTAGTCCCAAGCGTCCGAGACTCGATCGATACCGACACCAAAGTCCTGCCTACTCACAGCCTATCCGCAGCCGGAGCGCCCTCAAATGCGAGCGCGCTCATGCTCAATGAGAGGAATACCTTCAGTCCGCCTAGCAGCCAAGCCGGCACCAGAAGCCCTCGCCGAGCGAACAGTCCGTCCCGCGATATAACATCGCTAGACTGGCATCCGCGTCTCCTCCGACGATAACGGAACCGAGTTTAGGGCTGAAGACACCGCCGCCGTGGAGAGTGAGAGATATCGTGGAGAGACTGGAAGACGGGCTGGACGGCGGTTGGATACCGGGGTGGCTTCGGGAGCCAATCGAGGAAGACTAGGACTTTGGATACGAAAGGATTGAGCGTCGTGCTTGGGACTAGTGCACGGCGCGTAGCCTCTCGGGTCCGGACGTTGGCAGCGAGGAGCGTGAAAGACTAGCATATGTGCTACGTAAGGTGAAAAAGATCTGACTGAATGCGCGAGTGTGCTAGTCGAGAGGCCGCGACGAGAACGCGTGGTGCATGGACGTGATCTAGCCGCTGGTGAAGTGAAGCTCGCGATGAGGCTTGAAGGGGGGGAGAAGTTCTGGCTCCATGGCGTGTAGGTAACCCTTCGCTTCGTTATTAGCACTCAATGCTGATCCCCGAGCAGACAGTTCCAGGCCATCGCTACTGAATTTCCTCCGTCCCCGACCGATGTTTCTGAAAAAATCCGCCTCCACGATCGCAAAGCTGACTTCACACTCTCATTCTCCCACATGCTATCCCCAGGCTTCGAAGACCTCCACAATCGCCTAAGAACCGCGGGCAACCCCGTCGTAAGCCACATAGCCGACGCATTCACGAAGACGACTGCCCTCTTCTCCTGCGTAGAGGGCAAGCCTGCCAGCGGCGATCACACACGGAAGCTGAATACCAACTCAGCGTATCGATGGCAGCAAGTCTACGGAAGAAGATGCAGCTTGTGCGGCGCGTAGGACTAGTAGATAAGAGCAGCCTAGTGGAACCCTGCTTCGCTATCATCGGACATGAAACGCACGTTTGTTTTGCATACGTGTCGGAAGAAAGGGACGCAGTGCATATCCTGGGACCGGAGGTTGGCTTGTTAGGTCTCTGCGAGACGTGGAGTGTGAGCGGCATCTTTCGGGCTCTGAGGCTTTGGCGGAATGTGATTAGGTATAGGAGGGATGAAGGGAACGAGGGGTTCCGGGGTGGCTTCATGGAGATGGTGTTGCAGAGACTCGCTGAAGACAATGATGAAGAGCATGATGCTGCTCTTGCTTCTGTGACACAGCCTTCGGACGATGGCATATGCATCCGGGCTCCGTACTAAAGCGGCCTTCACAGCACATGAGCTCTCTGAACGTGAAATAACTTGGCTTAACGTCCGTCTCTGCGTCGCCAAAAACCCGGTGTGCCGGAATTGACCAATCAGCTCGCTAGAATCGAAAAAAAGTCCGCGATCCTCGCGAGCTGATTGGTCGTTTTCCGCACACCGGGTTTTTCGTTATGTAGGGATAGACGTTACAACAATGAAGTTGAATGCACCAAACTTTGCGATACTAAGTGCTTTGATGTTTACAGTGTGAAGTACTGTTTGTTGGGATTGTAACAATTTTAAAGATGTAAAGATCCTGTCTCGAATTCCGAAAGGTTATAGAAACCAGTTAAATAGCTAGTTATAGTTCGGCTTCTAGTCGATCCTCGTCGCTCTCAATATAACCCTCTATACCATAGGCATTTTCATCCGGCCTAGGATCAGCCAGTAGCATGTTAATAGATTTATCGAGCACCTGACCTGCTTTAACCAGAATGGCATCCTTCTGTTGGACAACCTGTGCTAGACGATCCTGCTCCCATCGATTAAGTGCTTCTTTCTTTTCTTGTATCTGGACAAGGACACTGTGCTGCATTGTCTTTATATCATGGTCCACCTTCCTAGCCTGCTTATCCACTTCCAAATATAGCACCCGTAGTATGCTGGCGGTCTTATCATCTCCTAAAATCTCTACTAGCGTACGTGCCGCACGAAGTTGGTCCAAAAATCGTGGTAACGGAATGCGCAGGCGGTGAACGGCGGTATGGCGTAAATGAGCAACCGTTGGGGTGATGGTGATGGCGCTGAGGGTGGCTTGTTCTTCGATAGTTATGCATTCCTCGTCCTCCAAATTCTTCTTCAGGATATGGAGCCACTTCGTAAGCTCGCACGCAGATGAACTGTTCCAGTGACCATTCTCAACTACAACAGGGAACCGTTTCTTTATAAAGGTGAAACAGGAATCTTCAAGGAGATATTGAACTCTATAGAGATAAAATACGATGCTGAGTCTCGAATTGGAGAGGGTTCAAGGCTGGAGCAACTATACGTAGAGTCTATGAGATCTCTTATTTATTAATTTAAAAGATATTGAGGGACATACCATGTTGAGTGGTGTCTCTCCGACGTTATTCACTTCCTCTTGCTCTACCTTTATTGGCATTACAGGTCTTGCTTTGGAATCTTCTGGTAACGTTTTAATATCTGTGCCTCTTTTTCGCTTCAGTGGCTGGGATGGTCTGAGCAAGAGCTCCGGAAATTCTTTGTTCGCCAGCTCTTTTGACCCAAAGAGACCGTCATTGAGGAGAACCCTAAGAATAGGAATCTCTTCTTTGAGCTCGACCTCGCTAGTTGTTGGCCACTCCTGTAGAATGATGTTGCGTATAGCGTTCTTCTTCCGCACGCGGGAAGCTGAGCCGGTGAAGAAGACTTTGTGATATTTTAATAAATTAATATGCGTAACCGCTCTGCCCTAGCCTGTGTGAGCTCATACTAAACGGCAGCGGGCACTCGTTGACATGGATATCGAAGAAATCGGATGCTATGTAATTGTAATATGAAGGTTCAGAGCATGGTATGTTGCGCAGTTTTACAAGAAGAGAGAAAGTGGACGGTTTTCGAGGAATACGCTAGCGGGATTTTTGCGGGGCTGGCATGGCGGGCCGTGCATCTTTTGATCCGCACCGGCCCACTTCATTTCGCAGAAGTGAGTTCAGCTGCTCAGAACGAAACATGACAAGAGCGAATAAGTTAACGTCCCTCCCTGCGTAGCGAGACACCCTGTGTGGCGAGACAAATGAGGGGTACTTTGACTTTCAGCAACTGCAAAACCTATGCGCACAATGAATATTGCTATAGTTCTATGAAAATAATCTGTCGTAGCTAATTCTGAATGTCTATGATCCACTCTTCCCCAAAAATTACGTTTGCATTGTCGTCTCCGAGCCTGATTTGTACAGCGCCTTCTTTCGTGGAGTAACAGAATTCCTTCCTCCCAGCGCCAACCTCAAGTCCTTATCGCTCCAAATTTTTTGTAGAATGACCTTGTCCGAGCCCCAGAACCTCCCTCTGGTGTTAGGAAGTCATCATCAGCCCTATGCGCGCTGCAGGGCGCGATTTCATGCAGCGCCGCCCCGTCGATTGGTACTTCCAGCGGAAGCGAACCACCGATCCGGGCTAATGCGAGATGACCCCGCACGTCTTACCTCATGCACCGGTGGGGTATTTTATTGTAAGATATGTGGCTGTGTGAGAGTTGCACAAGCGATCGGATTATCCATAAATCCGACTTGGGATTGGGAGCAGTGATAAGACATGGCCTGGTGCTTGTTTAGTCAGCCAACGCGCTTCCAGTGTCGAAACCAGCTTCGACACAGCGATCCCACACACTTCGAGATGCAGTCCAACGCACAGCGATACCTACTTTGTGATGTAGAGCCGTACCGTCGCGCCGCCCCCGAGTGCCGAGATCCGCCGTTGTCCCTTCCGCAGACCGATGGAACGACCCGATCAAGCCCTCCACACCCCCGTGCTTCCCGAGTCCACCGGCGCACCGATTCCTAGACCAAGCCGCAGCGAGCTCTAGTCTCAGCTCGTTGAAGGGGAATACGATGTGATGGGAAGGATATAAGATAAGATGGAGCGCGGCGGGCCTGGAAATCGAAGCCTGCGCTTCGGCATGGGGGTTCAACCGAGCGTTACTGGCAAAACGCCGTCGTTGCAAGCGCATACGAAGGTGGAAAGGCTCTGCATGCTTTCGTGATACAGCTGTCGTACGGTCAAACGACCAGCGGCTCCTTACATGAGCACTACAATCTTTAGGGCCGTGGAGATGTGCTTCAGTACGACCTCCGACGGTCGTGAGGATTTAGATCGTTCATATTCGTGAGGGATGAGTACTAGCAGAGCTGTAGTGGTGGCCATGCTTGGCAAGATTCTACACTATCTAGAGCTGCATACAGCACTCTTCTCTTCAGTCATATCTACAAACCATCGCCTTCGGCGCAAGGTCAGGGCCGGTGCGGGTCGGCCGCCCTCCCTGCTAGCGGTGTGGCGACACCAAGTTACCGTTAGATATTACTCGCGCCAAGTTGATTACGTCAGGTTTCAATAGTAATGGCAGAGTACTAAATGCATATAGCTAACATTGAACTGCCCATATAAAGACAGCACTCAGAATACCCAATACCACGCAGGACAAAATTCTACTTCCCCTTCATATATTGCCACCCTCCGCAAGCGTAGTACCTTCTTAAACCGGACCCAAATCGCTCAAAGCGGGGCAAATATACTTCAATTGAGTCTCCTTTTCTTAGCAGAAGCCGCATTACTTCTCTTCCTCGACTCCCATTCCTCACCGCCGCTTTGACCACCTCCTCTGTGATCTTCACCTCGCCTCCCCGTCGATCGAGGAGAAGTGACATTACTTCTCTTCCTCGACTCCCATTCCCCGCCGCTGCTTTGACCACCTCCTCTGTGATCTTCACCTCGCCTCCCCCCCGATCGAGGAGAAGCACCATTGCTTCTTGATCGAAGGACCTAGCAATTTCGGCTACTAAACCGTCCGATATCACAAACTTGTCTACTCCTCGCTCAAGGAGAAGCATCATAACTTCTCTTCCTTGGCTCCTATTCCCCGCCGCCGCTTTGACCACCTCCTCTGTGATCTTCACCTCGCCTCCCCCCCGATCGAGGAGAAGCACCATTGCTTCTTGATCGAAGGACCTAGCAATTTCGGCTACTAAACCGTCCGATATCACAAACTTGTCTACTCCTCGCTCAAGGAGAAGCATCATAACTTCTCTTCTTTGACTCCAATTCCCCGCCGCCGCTTTGACCACCTCCTCTGTGATCTTCACCTCGCCTCCCCGTCGATCGAGGAGAAGCATCATAACTTCTCTTCCTTGGCTCCCATTCCCCGCCGCCGCTTTGACCACCTCCTCTGTGATCTTCACCTCGCCTCCCCGTCGATCGAGGAGAAGTGACATTACTTCTCTTCCTCGACTCCCATTCTCCGCCGCTGCTTTGACCACCTCCTCTGTGATCTTCACCTCGCCTCCCCGTCGATCGAGGAGAAGAAGCATCATAACTTCTCTTCCTTGGCTCCCATTCCCCGCCGCCGCTTTGACCACCTCCTCTGTGATCTTCACCTCGCCTCCCCGTCGATCGAGGAGAAGCTTCATTACTTCTCTTCCTCGACTCCTATTCCTCACCGCCGCTTTGACCACCTCCTCTGTGATCTTCACCTCGCCTCCCCGTCGATCGAGGAGAAGTGACATTACTTCTCTTCCTCGACTCCCATTCCCCGCCGCTGCTTTGACCACCTCCTCTGTGATCTTCACCTCGCCTTCCCCCCGATCGAGGAGAAGCACCATTGCTTCTTGATCGAAGAACCTAGCAATTTCGGCTACTAAACCGTCCGATATCACAAACTTGTCTACTCCTCGCTCAAGGAGAAGCATTATAACTTCTCTTCTTTGACTCCAATTCCCCGCCGCCGCTTTGACCACCTCCTCTGTGATCTTCACCTCGCCTCCCCGTCGATCGAGGAGAAGCTTCATTACTTCTCTTCCTCGACTCCTATTCCTCACCGCCGCTTTGACCACCTCCTCTGTGATCTTCACCTCGCCTCCCCGTCGATCGAGGAGAAGTGACATTACTTCTCTTCCTCGACTCCCATTCCCCGCCGCTGCTTTGACCACCTCCTCTGTGATCTTCACCTCGCCTCCCCGTCGATCGAGGAGAAGTGACATTACTTCTCTTCCTCGACTCCCATTCCCTGCCGCCGCTTTAACCACCTCCTCTGTGATCTTCACCTCGCCTCCCCGTCGATCGAGGAGAAGCATCATAACTTCTCTTCCTTGGCTCCCATTCCCCGCCGCCGCTTTGACCACCTCCTCTGTGATCTTCACCTCGCCTCCCCCCCGATCGAGGAGAAGCTTCATTACTTCTCTTCCTCGACTCTCATTCCCCGCCGCCGCTTTGACCACCTCCTCTGTGATCTTCACCTCGCCTCCCCCCCGATCGAGGAGAAGCACCATTGCTTCTTGATCGAAGGACCTAGCAATTTCGGCTATTAAACCGTCCGATATCACAAACTTGTCTACTCCTCGCTCAAGGAGAAGCATCATAACTTCTCTTCTTTGACTCCAATTCCCCGCCGCCGCTTTGACCACCTCCTCTGTGATCTTCACCTCGCCTCCCCGTCGATCGAGGAGAAGCGCCATTACTTCTCTTCCTCGACTCCAATTCCCCGCCGCTGCTTTGACCACCTCCTCTGTGATCTTCACCTCGCCTCCCCGTCGATCGAGGAGAAGCATCATAACTTCTCTTCCTTGGCTCCCATTCCCCGCCGCCGCTTTGACCACCTCCTCTGTGATCTTCACCTCGCCTCCCCGTCGATCGAGGAGAAGTGACATTACTTCTCTTCCTCGACTCCCATTCCCCGCCGCTGCTTTGACCACCTCCTCTGTGATCTTCACCTCGCCTCCCCGTCGATCGAGGAGAAGCATCATAACTTCTCTTCCTTGGCTCCCATTCCCCGCCGCCGCTTTGACCACCTCCTCTGTGATCTTCACCTCGCCTCCCCCCCGATCGAGGAGAAGCACCATTGCTTCTTGATCGAAGGACCTAGCAATTTCGGCTACTAAACCGTCCGATATCACAAACTTGTCTACTCCTCGCTCAAGGAGAAGCATCATAACTTCTCTTCCTTGACTCCAATTCCCCGCCGCCGCTTTGACCACCTCCTCTGTGATCTTCACCTCGCCTCCCCGTCGATCGAGGAGAAGTGACATGACATTACTTCTCTTCCTCGACTCCCATTCCCCGCCGCCGCTTTGACCACCTCCTCTGTGATCCCCACCCTGTCTCCCTGTCGATCGAGGAAAAAGCGTCATTAGCTCTTTTCCACGTGCCTTGTTGCCTGCTGCCGCCTGAAGTGCGTTCCCAAAATAGCCGCCTTCTTTGTTGGTATCCATATCGTTGCCAAGAAGGAATTCCGTCTCATTAATGAGTCCAAAATACCGCTGCCCAGTAGAGCGCCGATTGTTTTGATGGACGAGATGACCTGTACGGGAGGTAATTCGACGTAGAGTAGATATCGAACCATGCGCAGGACGATCCATCACCCAGGTCGCAGAGTTTTGCCGTCTTCGAAACCAAGGTTCTGCCATGAGTACAAGCCTCCTGCACATGGAATATCCAGTGATTTGCCGAATAATCCAGGAATGCGTACTTGTCTGCATATGCTCGAACAGCTGATGACGTGCCCGAGACGCGGTCTTCTTGGAATTCTCGGAAGAATAGATGAGTAACGCATATTTCCGAGAGCACTTGATGCGCTTTTTGGAGGTCGATCGAGTGTTTCCACCTCTGTGGCCCGGACATTTCATTGTTCTTCCGTACTAGAAACTCTCTCGCTGTCTGATGGATCAAGTAGACGCGGGAGTCTACAACGCTGATGAACAACCCACAGGATTCACGGATCCACTCCTTCCTGCTCCCATCGCCTTCAAGGTCGAGATTCTCGTAGGACGTTGAATCCAGTCCGATCTCTAAAGCCACATCAATTTCGCTCAACGTCAGTGGGCGCTGGGCTGCAACAATAATCTGCAACGCCTTTCTCGCCTCTTCCTGCATGCATTTTGCCAGTATTTTCTCATATGCTTCCTCAACTGTTGTTGGCAGTGTGTCGATAACCTTGAGCAACTTCTTCTGCGTCTTTCCCATTCCTTTTTCGACTTGATCCAATGTCAGGTGCAACCAGAGGTAGGTCCTGTTAGGAATTTCGCAGAGTCGTCTTTGCAGAGATGATCGTACATCCTCCCTTAGCCCCCGCTTCTCCGCGATGTCCTTGACCTTTGCCTCAATAACAATTCCGATTTCGTGACTGATCTTTTCTGACTCTTCTTCCCCAGCCAGCCGAATGGTCGGGACGCTCTGTGTTAGTTTGGAGAATCTGAGCTCAATTTCACTGTACGGGCGGCTAGTCACAAGGAACTTCAGCTTGGATCCTCGCTTGCGCTTGTCGGAAGGACGGCTATAGAAGAGCTCGAGGTAGGTGATGAGATTGTCCCAGTCAGACTGTCGGCATTCGTCGAGCGCATCAAGGATGCAGATAACATCCCCAGCAGACGGGTCTGTCGCAGCGGATATGAAAATCCGCCATAGTTCTTCGAAGTCATTTTTCAAGGGGTGTCCACACTTCTTCACGGCCGAAGCAACGTGTTTTTGGAGGAGGTCCTCATGTGCACAGAAAATCTGGTGAAGTAGTGCACACAGTGCTGTGGTAGTGTTGCTTTGCTCATCGTTGTCTTTAAAGAAGAAGTGGCAGAGAGTAACGGATTCTGCGCGAACTAAGTTCTCATCGATTAATGCACGTGCTAACACTGATTTGCCACAGCCCGGATCGGCAGAGAGCCAGAGAAGGTCGTCGTCGCTGCTGGCTTTCCACTTTTGGAACGTCGGATGTTCCGAAAGCCATACACATGTGCCCGGCACACGTTCGGGGTTAATGTTTTTGTAGGACTCGTAGTTTGAGGTCTTGAAAAAGCTCGGCTGCAGATCTGCGTTGCCGTATGAGCCAGCTGTTGCACGGGAAGTGACAACTCCTTCGGGGAGTCTTTATTTAACGGAAACAAACCTTCAGCCTTCACCTGAATAATCTGCGTCGCCCAAGGTCCAGCGCTAATGTTTTCAAAATTCATAATTCATAGTGCATTGCCTTGAAAGGGTTCTGCGAAGGCAGGGGCTAGATGGCAAGCTCTTTATGGAAGATGAGAAGATTTTAGCATGGAACTATACACGAAGATTGCGATGTGATATGTTGGAGGTTTCAGCGCGATGGCGGAGTTTCCACTCACGCTGATCATATGATCGTCCGTTTCTAGACTAGCGCCAGCTAATAATAGCCTAAACATCGTTGCTTCTTCTGTAGCCTTAGACCCTCTTAAACATCCTATTGCCTATCTGTTGTCCTTGCGAAGTTGTTTCACCTTATTCGGAAATGGCTGAACCGATAGGTATCGCTTCTAGCGTTATTACTCTTACCACATTTGCTTTCAAGTCTAGCCTCTCGCTCTACCAAACAGTTAGAAGTTTCCAAAGCAACAAAAGGGAGATTCGCGAGCTCAAAGAGGAACTGGAGGCGCTCAGCAATGTCATGCAGTCTCTCCAAGAGCTTACTTCGGCAAACGAGGTTCAATTTAAGACCCTTCGTCTCCCTCTGCTCAGGTGCGGCAAGGCTTGCAAAGACTTTGAGGAAGTGATTATGAACTGTACCACGCATTCCAGCGAATCGAAGACGAGCTTTCGGGATTGGGCAAAGCTACAGTATATGGGCAATGATATTGTGGGCTTCAAGAATATGATCTCTGGGTACAAATCTACCATTAGCATTGCCATTGGAGATGTCAACCTGTATGTATCCGCTGCAGCCTCCTCGCATATCTATGAAGCTAACAATTCCACCTATAGACGCAAGGCTGCTGTGAGCGCGAGTGCCATCCAAGAGTTCAAAGATATTCTTGAAAATACGACGACGACCGACCTCCGAGAACACCTCCTGAACCTCTCAGCGATAAGTTCGAAGCCATTCGCATCCAAGAGAGCAGTACAAGGGATGAGTATACAACTGAGAGAGGAAGAATATCTGAGGAAATTGACAGTGTCAAAGAATGCCTCGCGGTATGCGCCCGAGCTTCTGAGCACGTAGATGAAGTGAGAACAAATGTGTTTGAGGATGTCTCCGCTGCCGAAGATGCCCATCAAATCATTGTCTCAACATTTGGCGACCTTATCTCGGCGAAGCGAATCACTGCTGGGGTTGGAGCGACACAGTGGCTAGGACAGATGTCTGATGCTGCTCTCCAGCAGCTGGCTCGGAGTCGAGGGCATTGACTTGTCCAGTCGTTCAGGGACGGTGAAGGGTGTGGAAGAACAGGCAGGAGGGACGATGAAATTTGAGGACCAGTATGAAGCTGGGAATAAGCTAAATTAAGTATCCTTCTCGCGAACAAGTATAGGATGATAAATAGAGCCCTTTGTATACTCTTCTCCTTTTGTGTATTAAGCAGAATAAGAATTCCAGCCTGCCAAAAAAAATTTTTTTTTAGATCCAGCTTCGGAAACAAGTCCTTAGCCCTTGGCATCTTTATACCTTCGGATGAACCGCAGTTGGAGAACATGAACATAGTTGGAAGCGACGTAATTCTGCGGATTAAATCCGTTGTCCCTCACTTATAGCAGGCCGAAGCTAGTGCAGATGCAGAATGGTGGGGCGGCCCAAGCATGCTTACCAGTGATATGTAACGGTAATCAAAGTGATCTGGCACTGGACGTCGCCACCGCTAGCAGGGAGGGCGGCCGACCCGCACCGGCCCTGACCTTGCGCCGGAGGCGATGGTGTGTAGATAAGGCTAAAGAGAAGAGTGCTGTATGCAGCTGTAGATAGTGTAGAATCTTGCCAAGCATGGCCACTACCACATCTCTGCTAGTACTCCTCCCTCACAAACATGGACGATCTAAATCCTTATGACCATCGGAGGTCGTACTGAAGCGCCTCTCCACGGCCCTAAAGATTGCAGTGCTCATGCAAGGAGCCGCTGGTCGTATGACCGTACGACAGCTGTATCACGAAAGCATGCAGAGCCTTTCTGCCTTCGTATGCGCTTGCAACGACCCACATGCTGAAGCGCAAGCTTCGATTTCCAGGCCCGCCGCCACTCTATTTCAGCTTGTATTCTTCCCATCACATTGTATTCCCCCTTAACGAGCCGAGATTAGAGCCCGCTGCGGCTTGGTGTAGGAATCGGCGCGCCGGTGGACTCGGGAAGCACGGGGGTGTGGAGGGCTTGATCGGGTCGTTCCATCGGTCTGCGGAAGGGACAACGGCGGATATTAGCACTTAGGGGCGGCGTGATGGTAGGTATCGCTGTGCGTTAGACTGCATCTCGAGGTGTGTGGGGTTTGCTATGTCGAGGCTGACGAAACAAGCACTGGCCTTGCCTTATCACTGCTCCCAATCCCAGTCGGATTTAAATAATAATCCGAACGCTTATGTAATCTGCACAGCCATATACTCTTCGGTAAAATACCCGCAGGTGTATGAGGTAAGACGTGTGGGGTCATCTCGCATTAACCCAGATCGGTGGTTTGCTTCCGCCAGAAGTACTGATCGACAGGACGGCGCTGCATGAAATCGCGCCCCGCAGCGCGCATAGGGCTGATGGTGGCTTCCTGGTATTAGCGGGAGGTAGCGAGGGTAGGGTAAAGCTGTTCTGCAAAAATTCGGAGCGAAAAAGGCTCGAGGTTGGCGCTGTGGGTAGGGAAGCATGTTTTGCCACGACACAAGGCGCTGTACAAATCAGGCGCGGAAGCGACGATGCGAACGTAATTTTTCGGAAAAGTGGAACATAAACATTCAGAATTGGCTGCAGCTAATTATTTTTGTAGAATTATGGCAATATTCGTTGTGCGCATGAGCTTTATGGTTGCTGAAAGTCAAAGTACCTCTCGTTTGTCTCGCTACACCGTGCGTCTCGCGACGTAGGGATTGACCTTAGTGATTAGTTTATAACCTTTAACTAAGTTAACGTTACGTTTCAACGTATAAAATTGTCTAATTATAATAAGTTACGTTACTTTAATGTTTAAAATTAACGTAAAATATCGCACGCAAACGTTCTAGAACCTACCTTGTTCGTGTCCCACAGTGGGCAAATAGGGTAATTAATTAACGTTAGCTAAAATTAAGTTACTGCACTTATCCGTGAATCAGAGCGGGGGATACCGCGGTTATGATAGTAAGCACGATAGCACAGAGAAAGCGAGCCCAAACAAAGCCCACCTACCTCTCCATAATCAATCTTTAACCCATGGGAGCAATATATCAGCCTTTCTCTTAAAGACTAAGAGAATCACGACGGGTACAGCTATGGGGGCGCTACAAATAAGCCCGAAAATAACGTGAATGATGACCTTAGACCGACGGCTAAGTCCGATTAGAATGCCCACAATACAGAGAACTCTTCCCAGTGTTGAAACAATAAATAATGCAACAAATATATAATAGAAGTATGAATCCGACAATAAGAAAAGCCCGGATATATGCAATGTTAGTAAGTGCGGTCACTGTAGGCTGCAGTCTATTCATTAAGTCCTTTATGACATCCGTAAAGGAGTCGGGAAGATCTTCCACAGAGAGGCGGGGAGCAGGTCTGAAAGGTTAAGTGGAAGCCTTTTACAATCTACGGTGTCGATAAAGCCAATACAGAACCTGTAAGTCCCCAATGAGAGATTCTGGGGGATAGATTTTTCAATGGTTCCCTGAAGACTTGTGGCAGCTGATATCGCAGCACTCTTGACTTTGGTTGCCAGTTCGGGGACCTCGCTTGTGATTGATTTTGCGACATCGACAAAACCTGACTAGCTGCAGGTCTAGCAGCAGATTTTAGGTCGTTGATCAGATCCCCGGGATCAATGAAATCTTGGCGTTCGGCTTCCTCGTGTCTTGTTATGAGTCCTTGAACAAGATTGTCCGTCAGATTGAACTGCATTGTGTTAAGACTGATTTGCAACTAATAAGAAGGATACTTACGCTTATAGTGACGATTCCCGAATCTTTGTTCTCCTGCCTCACAAAAATCCTCAAGATCAGGGCAAAAAGGATAATGAGCGCCATAACAACCAGAAAGACGACGCAAAGCTTTCTCTTGACGCCCAATTTGGCATTCTCCCGACCGGTGGTGAAATGCTTGGCTTGCTTCCAGAACGTGGTTCTCGACGAGGGCGACGATTTTAAATCTGGAGACGGGTCGTGTCTTATAATATGGGCTATAGTCCTTTGCTCATTATATTGACCTGGAAGCGGCGGAGCAAGTGGCTGGGAAGGGACTTGTGAGACGGGGCGCCGAGGCCGGCTCGGGCGGCTTGATTGTGATGCGGAATATCTTTCAGCCATAGTATGGGGTTTTGAGGTGCGACTGTAGCAACAAGATATAGTCGTCTGTACCAGAAACATTGGGGTCTGATTTGGACCCGGCTGGAGAGGGTATGGAACTTATTTGGGAACCTGCTGAGGTCCACTTTAGGGACATCGGAAGGACCATTATTCCGGCTTGGCGCTGAAGGGCTGGTGTAGCAGTATACCACGGCGCCTTTGCTAATTATAGAGTTAATTAAAGTACTATATTTTGGTACGTTACGAGGGGTTGTTCTGCTTCGAGTGGATGCATTTGGTTTACTAGCTGATCAATTAAAGAAACAGCTAAGGATACCTACGGGCGCATCCAGCCTACCTCTTTGCGGCCGTATCAATGCTACTTTCATTTAAATGGGTCAAAGGAGGACTCAAATTTGAATACATTATATGCCCCCACTCGCGCGCTCCCTCCATTGGCTCAACCTGGTCGTATGACCTCGACCTAGGTTTGAAGTTAAAGTGTCGTACTCGCGCTTTGTTAGTGCCGGCTGGGACGCGAGGCAGGCGCGTAAATCCGGCGAGGTTGGCGCGTAATGTCGGCGTACTCCAAGTACTTTGGTTGACAGCTTTATTGGTCCCTTGGGTTCCGTGCAAATACCTGAGGACCCCGAACAAGCGTCCGAGGCCTATTTTGGGCTCCGGGATAATCATTCGGTGAATATAGTTGTGATTTTCTCTGCACTGTGTTGCAATACCGAACCCTCCCCGATCGAACCGCTCCTTCGCGATGGCCCACGGACAATTCCCGACTTCAAATCTTCTAGATATCTTACGTTCCTATGACGCTAGAAAACAAATCTTCTCATTGCTCTCAGCATATGATCTTGCGAAGCTCAATTTAGTTCTCGGACATATCCTAGATGAGAGAGAGAAGCTGATCTATCTGAACCCAGTGCGCGACATCATTTGGGATACTTCTGAGATGAGTATCCTTCTAGATAAAGGCCTGAAGCTCTTCATATGCGGTAGTGACGTGCCGCTTCTTGACCTACGAATACGCGACCCTCAGAGATATCTTAGGGAGAATGGACATCAGAGGCGACTGCGAATTTACCTATTCGGTTATTTTTCGTTGGCATCCGGTGGGGAGCAGCATAGCTGGAACCAAATGTTGAGATTTAGTATCAGCCGACGGCCGAATGAGCCACCCCACCACGACAACACACTCAACTTCAACACGCGATAAACTCTACCACTATGAGCTCAATTGAGGCTGCGATTGCAGCGATTGAATCGCTAGGACCTACAGAAAAATTTAGCTATAGACAGATTGCGAGAGATTATGGTTGCAGCTGTGCAACGCTCGCGCGGCGACACTAAGGCATCTCAAGGTCACGCAGTACAATAGCGGAGAATTAACAAGCTCTTTATCCATAACAGGAACTAGAGCTTCTACACTATATTAAACGTCTTACAAATCAAAGGCCTACCACCTACACAAGCTATAATACGAAATTTCGCCTCGCAGATTACGCAGAAAGAGGTTAGAGTACACTAGGTTGATCGCTTTATGCACCGACACCCAGACGAGCTTATCTCAAAATAGACAACGGGCATTAACAATAGTCGCCACAAGACTAATTTAGGGAGGAAGTATAGCCTCTACTTTAACCTTCTACGCAAGAAGATTAATTAATTAGTATCACGTTAAGGCGCGTCATACCTATAATATAGATAAGAAGGGCTTTATTACTTAGTGTTGTAGGTCGCTCAAAAAGGATCTTCAGCAGGGCTTTATATGAGGATAGGAAGAGGAGGGGTACTATCTAGGATAGCTCTTGAGAGTGGATAACGCTGCTGGCCTGTATCTGCGCTGATGGATCTTACCTTGAGCCCGCTCTCATCTATCAGTCAGCCTCAGGATCGATACAGGACTCCTGGCTACAGGCCCTCAATCATGCGACTCATCAGGTTCGAATCTCCTCATCGCCCTCTAGCTAGACAAACAACAATATCGGCCTCGCGTGGCTTAAACAGGTGTTAAATCGCGGTAGGGTACAAAGGCGAAGGCTCGATCTTCCTATTAATTGCTTATCCTAGATGGCTATGGATCTCACCTCATAATAGATTTTATTAAGTACTGCAATCAGAACAAGATCCTCCTCGCTGTATATCCTCCTCCTCATTCAACCTATACGCTGCAGCCGCTCAATGTAGCTATGTTCAAGCCTCTGTCCACAGCCTACTCAAAGGAGATCTCAGCCTTTATAGAAAGGAGCCAGGGCCTTTGCTCAATAAGCAAGAGGGATTTCTTCCCCCTCTTCTACCGAGCCTAGCAGGCCTCCTTTAAGGAAACGACAATCCTAAAGGCCTTCAAGGCTACAGGCCTCTCACCCTTCAATCCTGAGGTTATACTACAGAGATTCAACTCTAGCCCAAGCTCCTCAAGCGATATAGCGAGTCCTCAGCCTTAAGTGCCTCAAACTGGAGGAAGACTGAAGGCCTACTGCGTCAGGTAGTGAAGGATCGAGGTGATAAAAACGAGCTCAAAAGCTAAGCCAGGCCTTCCACCAAATCTCAACTCAAAAGACCCTCCTTAAGTATAAGGTCAAGGGCCTACGCGAGGCTCTGATTAACGAGAGAAGAGAACGCGTAGAAGCGAGGCAAGCCTCTCCTACTTAAGGAGCCTAAGGAGTATCAAGGTGGAGCTATATTTTGGTCTCCAAGGAAGGTGAAGGAGGCACGTGATCGCCGGCAGCTCTAGGAGCGCGAGGGAGGAGCAGGTACAACACTAAAAAGCTGAGACAAATAGGCTTCGTAAAGAGGCAAGACAGGCAAAGGCGAAGGAGAAGGAAATAAGGCGTCAGGCGAGGGCTGCAGCCAATCTGGTAAAGGAGAAGGAGAGAAGGCGGAGAAGGAGAAGGCTGCTGAACAGGCCTCTAGGGTAGCTGCTCGCAGGACTGCAAAACGACTCCAATAAGCTCTTAAAAACCTCTTAAAAGGGCAAAAAAGCGCAGCCTTAAGGCTTCTGCAAAAGCAACTCTTAAAAAGAGAGCTGTTGTGAGGCCTGTAGGTAGGGGAGAGGGGAGAGCCTCAGCGTGCTGCTGCAGGCGCGCCAGCTCTCAGGTCACGACGCAGCCGCAACATCACGCCTTCTACGCGATATCAATAGCTATATATATCAATTAAAGCCTATAGATATCACCACTAGAAAATATCGCGATAATAGCTATTGTGTGAGGCTCTACAGCCTCAAGTTGTGGGGCTGTTTGGTGGTGTTCAAGGTGGCTCATTCGGCCGTCGGGCTCATTCGACCGTCCACCTCGGTACAGGCCTTCAATGAAGCTGACAATTGGCGACACAATGACAAGGTTTGGCGGCAATCGGTGAAGGATCCAGCTGCAGATGGGGCAAAGGAGCTCAGGCAAACCCTTCACCAGCTCACGAACCAAAATGAGCTGTTGAAAATGGAAAGAGACGGCTTACAAGAAGCTCTTAGTTACACGAGGAGTAAATCCACAAAGGGAAAGCCTCTGCCGCTTATTCAGCGCAGAGAGACTCGTTCAAAGACTCAATGGTACTCTCCTTGGGGTGTTAATGAGGCTTAACACCTTCAGGATATATTTGAGCAAAGAGGAGAGGGATGAAGAGCTCCGCAAACACACTGAGCGTGAGCTTCGCGAGTCCAACAGGCAGTTTAAACAAAAGCTTGACGCTGAGAAGAAAGCAGCAGCTGCGACGAAGAGGAAGGAAGCTGCTGAGCGGAAGTGTGTGAACAATGAGGCAAAGGCTGAACGCAAAGCCAAAAGAGAGCGTTAAAAACAGAAGCGCGAATAAAGCTATAGAACAGTCCCAAAGAGGCAAGCGTAAGGCCTCACAAAGCGTAGGACCCAGAAAGAAGCAGAATCGTGGTGCTGCCGCTGCCCGTAGTGGTGTTGTTGTTGCTAAGAGTCCGCCCCGGGAAGCTCCCACAACAACCACCCGCCGCGGCCGCACCTTAACTCTGCCTGCACGTTTTGTATAAGAGAATATTGTCGCATAGGTCTATAGACTTCTCCACCAAAAATTCCCGTGATAATAGCTGTTGTGTGTCGCTGTAGAGCCTCATTTTCCTATACTGCGTGAGGTGGTTAGGGTGGGCGGCACGCGAACATGGGCGGCACGCGCACCCCAACACCATAACAGCTCTACAAAAAACGAGGCTGTAGAGCTACATACAGTAGCTAATATCACGAGATATTTTAGTGGAGTACTATATTGATGCTTGCGATTAACCTGTGCTACTTATATTTACTTGGAAGCTTGATGTTGCGGCCGTGCCGCGTGGTCTTGGGTGGAGCTGCTGTCAGCCTGCTGATGCGGCACCTGCTGATGCGGCACCTGAAGCCTCCTGAGTAGCTACAGCATTAACCACGCGTTTCTGACGCTTGTTGCTCTGTATGGATGACTGCGAGGCCTTTCTCTTACCCTTTTGGGTAGATTGTAGAGCTTTTGGTGCATTACGAGCCTCTTTCTGGCGAGCGCGCTCTGCAGCCCTCATCTTCTTGGCCTCCTCTCGCGCCACCCGCTTCTTCTCTGCGATTTTCTCCTTGTACAGCTTAGCTGCCTTCCTTAACTCTGCCGTCTCAGCTTTTTGAAGCTTCTGCTCCTTCTCGTCTTGTTCCTTTACAGACTGACGTTCACGAGCCTCCCTAACCTTCCTTGGTGACCAGAGGACTGCACCCCCATAGTACTCTTGACGTTGCTGAAGGTCAAGAGCCTTGCCCTTCTTCTTATGCGTCTTCTTAACTCCTAGTGACTCCTTAAGCCCACAGATTTCATGGCGAAGTAGCTCACTTTGAACTGAGATATGGTGGAGTGAGCGGCTGAGCTTCTGCGCGTCCTTACTGCCCTGATCCTCTACTGCAGCTCGCTTACGAACTGTTCCTTCGAGAGTGACATCGGTGCCTGGACGTTGCATGTCCTCACCCGGACGTATACGAACATCGGTGACTGGAGGTTCCGTGTTCTCGCCTAGAGGTTCCGTGTCCTTCTCGCCTGGACGTTTAAAGATGCGGACCCGTTCCTTCTTTGAGAGTGCCATCGGTGGCTAGAGGTTCCGTGTCATCGCGTGGACGCCCAAGAGTGACATTGGTGGAATCCTGGTTGTATGGCTGTTCTTGTCCGGATGTAGCAGGGGTGGTTGAAGAACGTGTGTCTTTGTCTTCCGTCCCGTAGGAAATGACAGCCCTGAGTACTTGATTGCGAGCGAATGGACTCTGGAAGTAGTGCGTAACTCGGTTTAACCCAGCAAGAAGCAAGGCCCTTTCTTTTCCAAATACTTTTTCCAAAGCCTCGACGTCCTCAGCGAGCCTTATCTTGGCACGCATCCATTGTGACAGCCCTTTTTTTCTTCCGTTCGCTTGCTCGCATTGATCCAGCCAAATTTTCCATTTGTGATCAACAGACGTGGCGTCTATATCGCACTTAACGCGGTGGACCTTCTCCTCCAGTGAATCTTTCGTAGTTTCCTTTATTAAGTCGTCTTGGTACTGTTTGATGTTCTCCGAAAGAGAGGCCTCTGAATTCTTGAAAAAAGACCCTCAGGATGAAGCAGGAATCTGACTCGCGAAGCGACTTGTCGTCACTCGTCTGCGATATTTTCAGGATTAGAGCTTTAGCCAAGGATTCAAGGTCCATTACGTGAAGGATAAGAGAAAAAGGAGCGCAGGAGCTGGAAGTGCGCGCGGGAGCTGGGAGTGAATAAATCGCGCAGGCTGGGAGTGGGCGCAGGAGCTGAAGTAAATAAATCGCGCAGGGAGCTGGGAACCGCGCAGGGAGCTGGGGGACGCGCGTAGCGTGGTATCAGTGCTTTTGTGGCGTCAGGGGAGCCTAGGACCGCGCAGGGAGCCTAGGAACCGCGCAGGGAGATGATTGATTGCCAAAACACCAAGACCTGCATCATGATGTCAGCAATCATCAACTAACGTTCGATCACTCATCCGCGCACAAAAAGATGCCTTACGTTGCCCCTTCCCTCTACGGCCATCAAGTCTCCCGCCTAAGGGATTATAATTTATGCCGCGCCAGGTCGTGTCCATGGTGGTCAGTTACAGGGCGCGTCCGCCTTTAAAGAGCGCGTTAGTAATCATAAAGAAGGCTGTTATTCGCTGCCAGCGTGAATCATGGGGGTGATCATCAAGCAGCCTTGACCTTCTCAGTCTCCGCTTCCCACGATCGGCATGGTCGAACCACGCCGACCCTGTTCTTGCACAGCCTTTTTGACCCTTTTGTTCCGCACCCCAGCTGGCGCCCTTGGGGCTTTCGCAGGACGCAGTTAGCCGTGGGGCCGAACGGTAAAGGTTTCTGGGTGGGGAGTAGAGCCGAGCGATACGAAAATGTCTCATCACAATCATTGACTGCGGAACAATGGCAGATATCCTATTGGTCGTGCATGGTGTTGAGAACAAGGGGGAGGGCTATGGGGGCTATTGGCTGACTGCGCCTTGACCGTGCGGTTGACCGTGCGGTTATCTGTATGCTGTGCCGCAAAGCTACAGGAAGCCCCTTATGCACAGACGACAAGAAACATACCTAGACCCTAGTCTTCTCATTCCAAAATTAGGCGGCCTCCCAATATTCGCTCCCTATTAGACGGCAACGGTATCTATCTTGAGCCTGCAGCTGCCCTCCCACCGTTTTCTTGATCTTTGGGAGCTTCTTACTCTTGCCTAACGACGCACTGCGTTTCTTCCTAAAACGATGGTTGTCTAAACCCTTCAAAATATAGGCTGGTACCATCTACGGGAGAGTTGGGAATTACGCTGTCGGATGCAGCGCTCGTGAACGAGTCAGCATTTCTAGGTCGAGCGACGATCAGCGAATTGTCGCTAATTGTGTAGTCGGGATCGGAGGCGTTGTCAGGTTGAGCTTCTGGTACACTTCATTTTCGTCTACCTTATCGACTGTTTAAGAAGTTTTAGCAACGGGAGTGGAAGCAGATCGATCGAGGCAAGTGTCTGCAAATGATTAATCAATGGTCCGCTAATACCTCCTAAAGGACTGTCACCTACTTGTTCTGCTGGCTTGTTCATCACGCGGGACATGACGCTCCAAAGAGACGAGCCAGCCCGTTCCCCATGACAGCGAATAAATTGCCACAGATTAGCGACGATTCGCTGATCGTCGCTCGACCTACAAATGCTGACTCGTTCACGAGCGCTGCATCCGACAGCGTCGTAATCCCAACTCTCCTGTAGATGGTAGCACCAGCCTATATTCTGAAGGGTTGAGACAACCATCGTTTTAGGAAGAAAGACGCAGTGCGTCATCAGGCAAGCGCAAGAAGCTCCCAAAGATGAAGAAAACGGCGAGAGGGCAGCTGCGTGAACGCAATATCATGGTTTGCCGCCTCATTAGCGCCGCCGTCCTGCGGGTTAACACCTACCAACGAAGGAGATGGATTTGGACAAGCGCAAGGCCACAGAGATCCGAAAATCTCGTTTGCTTGAGGGGATCTCCAGCGCGGCCTTCAGGACAATGCACCAAATTTTCCGATTGTTAGCCAACGTCCACACAAACTCGCGAGACCTTCCCGTGCGTACTACACCGCCAACGCGACCGGTGCTGACCCTATATCGTGGCCACGGACGACTATACCAGAGCCCACTACCACTACCCCTATGGATACAACTGCTACCCCATTCGTAGAGGAAACCCGACTAGACGAGGCACAGAGTCTAAGCAAAGAGCGCGGCGTGGAGATCTTCAAATCAGGTTGCGAAGCGAAGTGTTCACTATCCTTAACACATATAGCCTATAAACCGCCAATGTTAGTAACCTCATCTTGTCACTTGAGCATCTTGTAGCGAATATATGTAGCGACTAAGCGTGGAGACCAACATGCTGCTAGTGAGGTGCTGGTATACGGCGGAGCCATTTTTTTTTTCTCGGACTATGTGACTTACAATGAACTGAACCAGAGTTTAACTCAACTATACTTCCATTACATGTGGCTTCACATGTGGCTTTACATGCGACTCTATCTTATACTTTGCTAGTAAGGGGAGCCGTAGATAGCAAAATATAAAAATCTAGGTGCGCACAGCGCAGCTCTGCAGGGAAATAGTGACTCTTAATTTGATAGTCTTGGTCTTTATGTTCTTAAGGTTATGTTTATTGAAGTCGTCGTAGTTTGGGTGGTGAGGTTGGTCGGGACGGATGATGTGGTGTAGAGATACATCTAGCGCCGCGCGGGTGAGGAAGGCGGGCAGGTATTTGGGTGGTGGACGCGGTGGTGTACACGAGAAGAGTTATGTTACTGGTATACCAACACCAAAAATCGACGTCAACGCTATATCAACGCTATGTTAACCCTATGTTCCGTCCGATATATGACAAGCTGGTCATACAACACCATAGTACAATACCCACAAAGTCATCATCTACGGCCCAAAAGATTACGATACTCCCTAACGTTACTGTAGTACAGGTTACGCATCACTATGCGGTATTAAGATATGTTAACCTTTAAAATCGCGGTACTACTGTAGTAAATTGTACGTGCTGAAGAATGGAATCTTGTTTCCCTGAATAATCTGAAACACATGCAATCGTTGTAGCGATTATATAAGGGAAGACGTGGTCGGGACCCGAACAGTAGTACATCGCCAAGAAGAAAGGCTGATCGTTACCAATAGGGTTATCAATGATTGTTGACGTGATATTTACAGTAATTACATAGGCAATGAGCTTAAGCATACGCGTAAGCATAATCCCGCTATTTGCTCTACTAATAAGATTAGTAAACATAATGCATCTTGTGGATTCTATTAGTAGTGGTTTCATTATATCTTGTGGTACACTTCACTGAGAACAAATGCACCACGTCTCTAAGTATGGGGTAAGCAGTGAGGCAGTGCTTGCGACGTGGCTAGACTGCAGACATGTCTAGCAGTATCACATTCCGGTGGATTCGCAGTTTGCTCACATCGCTAGTATGTCGGTGTGGGCTAGACTGGGGTTTACAACCTAAACGATCTATCGCGTGCAAAAATCGGTAGAAATCTTGGCGGCATCCGAGAATTTGCGCGCGCGGGGGGGGGCCTCATACAAATCGTAAATTTGACTGTAACACGTCGATAACAGCCTATAAACTGTTGAACAACTGTTAGTAAGTCGTAAGGCTGTACAAATACGTGTATATGGCTATACTAACGCTTTTTCTGGTGGAGTAGTCCGTCGAAATGGCTGGAGATCGCCCACAGAGGGTGCGTAGGGGTCAGCAAATCGCCGGGCGTCCAGCTTGTAGAGGTTACCTTTAAGGTGCGCGTCAAGGCTAAGGCTCTCAAAAAGGCCTTCAAGCGTAATCAATCGTTCAACAACCCATCGTCTGACGTAGGTGAGGTGACTCCACAGCCAGAAAAGCAGACGCGCCGTCAACAGCAGCTCATTAACAAGTCGAGGGCTATACAGCGCGTAGAGAGCTTGTCGTCAGCGCAGGACTAGGAGAGAAGCCTTCATCAGCACTAGCTCTGTCGCAATAGTGAGTGTACAAACTTTAGGAACTAGTGCTGGGTAACGCCCAACCACAAGCACTACGCTATTGGAGCTGCCGACTCGAAGTCCTAGGCGAACGCGATCGTTGCTGGCCAGGCTGAGCTCCTCGCGCCGCCGATAACTCTCATCAACTACTAGCGGAGCCCTGCGCTAGCGGCGGCAACCAGCTGAAGCGTCGGAGAGGTGCCAGTAAAAAGCGCTCAAAAGCCCGGCGTGGCGGTTATTATAGCGACTCAGAGAGAGCGATAGGAGCAACAGTGAGGGCGACTTCTGGCGTAACTACGAGCGACGTGAGCGCCAGAAGGAGCGCCAGAGAGCTATTAACGAGGCTCGCTGGCGCGACAAGAAACACGAGCTGCTCAAGCTCCAGCGTGAGAGCGTCCAGTTACAGCAAAAATACTGTCAGATTTAGTCAGCCTGTAGGACCTATGGCGCCCCAAATAGGTTATCCTGCTTACTCTATACCGCCAGCTCTTCCATCGCAGCTTCAAACAGCTGCAGCAGTACTACTCACCTCTGCCAAGTCAGCGTCCGCGTACGCCAGGCAGCGCCCTCCCAATCGTCAGCTCAAGCCCTGTGAGTGGCCAGGAGGATACAAAGGGCAACAGTGAGGGAGTTTTTTCAGCTGGCTAATCAACCAGCAGCCAGAGGACGATCGTGAGGACTACGAGCAGGCTCGAGATGTGGCGATATCAGAAAAGTGGACTGTTAAAGATCTTAAGGAGATGTCAAGCGTTAGAGGAGAGCTCTATAAAATCGCGGTTAGTGAGCGCTTTAAGCTGAAGGATGGAGTCGTTAGGCACCTGCGAGATGACCTGAAGAAGTATAAGCAGCACTGTAAGACAGCTACTGCCGCCGCAGGGTTCGTAAGTATGGGTAGTAGGGGCGCTGTGGGTAGTGGGGTTACTGGCTGAGTTGACGATAATTGCAGAGCATGGACTTTACGTAATTACGTCACTACTTTACTTAGTATTCACCTTAGCAAGTTTAACGTCTATCCTAACAACTCTACGCTCTACTCTACGCTCTACTGCCACCTCCACATCTCCCTACGTGCCTCCCAGAGCTGCTCCTGGTTCTCTATCCTATACACGCCGTCGGTAGCGTGCTTAAAGTGCTTTTTCGCGAACCGATCGCAGCGACTTTCGCGGATAGCGCCCCTTAGAAAGTCGCCAAAGTTGTTAAAGCGCCACCGTACATGGCAGTAGTTGCTGCGGATCCAGGCCTTTAGGACTCCAGAGGTAAGCTCAATTGGGTTAAAATCAGGCGAATACGGTGGCAGAAATCTAACAATATGGCCAGCTTCCTCAATAACTCTCACCACCTCCCAGTTTGTATAAATTGAGACGTTGTCGAGTATTATAACCATAGGCTTCTGGCCATACGCCGCCCGGAGCGTGGGCAACAGCGAATCGCGGATCCAATCGATAAAGTCCTCATGGCTGAAATAGCCCTCCTTTATACCTGTACAGGGCAGGTAACCGTCAACTGTATACGCTGGGAGAATAGCCCAAGTTTTGCCACGCCGTACGTCCTGGAAATATCGATTGGTAAACCCGATTGGGGCATACGCCCTGTGGCGCCAGCCAGTCTTAGACTTGGCAACAAACAGTCTGAAAAAGTCAGACTGATTGTTTGATTGCTTTGTAAGCAATCAGTCAAACAGTCTGAAGGGCTCTAATTATCCAATCAAACAGTCTGAAAGTTGCCAGACTGATTGATTGATTGGCTAAATATAGCCTTTTTTCTTGTGGATTTAGTGGATAAATCGATGTCGATATATAGCCCAAAGTCGCGATACTTTTTTAGTGTTGAGGTTTTAGAGAGCGAAAAATCTGACGCCTTACCTAAATAGGCAGCTCTACCCAAACTTTCAACGACACAGCTTCCGCTATCAACACCTAGCTACTTCCACCTATACTCTCCACTCTACGCGCCCTCCCACATCTACGCTGCTCTATAGTATAAACAGAAACGCGCGAAAAGAGTCTTTAGCGAGCGTGTTACACGCGCAAACCGCAAAAATACGGCCCCAATATCGCCCTCCCTTGCTCCCGAACTCGATAACGAGCCCAATAAAGTCCAAACCAATAGATAACAATAATCGCGACAAGCAATTCGACAGCATCAAGTAGAGACGTGTCCCACACCTACAGCAACAAGAAGAGGACAGCAAAAGAGGCTTTACAAACTAGATATACAAATATAGGTAGCCTCTATAGCATAGCAGAAAGCAAAAGAGGTAGTAGCTCTGCAAATATTGTTATATCTACAAAATACCGCGTGGCGAATATGACGTACACACATCAACTTCCTCTGCTAGTACACACCTCTCTGCTAACACTCCAGGCCACAGATTTAATAAGGATAGGCCGATAAGCTTTAACCTGCCGCCAAGTACAAGCTCGATCGTCCATCAGTTACAATAGAATAGTGTTTGAAGTATCACAGAAGGTGGCAAATGAGATGGCATCAAGCTTCTCACAGAAGCGATTCCGGGACGCGCTTATTAACTAGATAGTCGCCGATAACCAGTCGCTCCAAGTCATAGAAACTGCTGCCTTCCGCCAGCTAATTAAAGCTGCTAATCCTATTGCAGAGTAGTTAGTTTAGCGGAGTCACAATTCTCTCAGCCACTATATCCTAAGCGAATACCACGCGATGATCCCGGCCGTTACGCAACACCTAAAGAAGGCCCAATCCCTTATCTATATATCCTTTGACAATTGGACTACGTATAGCGGCAAGCGCGCTCTTACTGGGATATGTGTACATTATCTGGACGAGCAGGGCGACATTTAGGACTATGTGCTTGGGCTACCGCAGCTCTACGGCCGCCACTCTAGTGAGAACATTGCCCACATTGTGAGTGAGACTCTCCAGATCTTTGATATTGACGAATCGCGACTTGGCTACTTCGTGCTTAATAACGCGACGAATAACGACGCAGCTGTCAACGCGCTGGCTACACAGTACAACTTCTGGGCGCCCCATCGACGACTCCGCTGTACATATCATATCCTCAACCTAAGCGCTCAATTAGTGATATGGGGCAAAGATAAGGAAGCCTTTAAGAACGAGGACTCGAATTTATAGGTAAAACTAAGTGTCTAGCCTCCTCACTTTCTTACCGCCTGCTAACTACTTGCTAGGAAGAAGAAGCGTTTCTCAATAAGTGGCGAACGAAAGTACGGCCTAATTAGTGTACTGTTCGATATTATCGCGTCTATCTATACTTCGCAAACCTAAGAGTTATTTAAGAAGCTACAAGTTTAGGAGGCTAAGTAGCTAGGCAAGTTATTATTAGAGACTTATGAGCTTATACGCCCTATTAAGACTTGGTGGAACTCCTATTATAGGGCTATGGAGCGAGCTGCCCAGCTTCACGGTCCTATCGACAACTACACCTATATAAAGATTAACAAGGCTAGAGTAGAGGCGGCCTCTCGCAGCGTCGCAATACACAATTGCAGCGCGCTAAGCCTAGGTTATTTATATAAGAAGGAGAATTGACGGCTAAGGACTAGGCGACAATTAGCGAATACATTAAGCTGCTAAGTCCATTTAAAGAAGCTACAAAGCTACTAGAGGGCAGAGGCCACGCCAGTCCGCCGCATAGAGCTATCTAGGAAGTAGTTATTACTTTCGAGTGGCTTCTTGACGAGCTTGAAGAGCAGAAATCACGACTTAAAAAGGTGGACTTTAGCGATCCTAATGCCCTAGAGGATCACCTGGCAGTCAACATCAATCTAGCCCATGCGAAGTTGGCCGAGTACTACTAGAAGTTTAACGACTCGCCAATATACTACACCCGCAACGATCCTCTATCTACACTATAAGCTCCATCTAGAAGCTTTGTAGAGTGTACTAGATAACTACAATAAGGAGAAAAATGGCCCTTATTATAAGAGAGACTAGTTGCCAAATAACCACAAGGGCTTCATAAAGCTATACAGATCTTATCAGGAGAAGCTGGCAGCTAAGTTGGGCAGGAGCTCTCCCAGCGATCCACGCCCAGCTAAAAAGCCACGTAGATTAGCATCTGCTAGCCGCTTAGCCTTTCTCGAAAACTCTATAAAGGCAGCTCTCCGTTAAGTAAAGGAGGCCCTTAAGGATAAATACGAAGTCTAGAAGCGCTAAACACCACTCACAAAGGACAATCCGCTTTCGCTCAATTCTATTTAAGTACTAGCTTCTTTAGGAGAAGCAGTTTCTTACGCTGTCTAGGCTTGCGCTTGATATTTACTCGATACTAGCCTCCTCTGCTGACTGTGAGAGGATGTTTAGTGAGCTTAGAGACCTCTTAGGCCCTCGACGCCTGCGTATGAAGCCCGATCTCATCTCCGCCCTACAGTCGGTTAAGTCCTGGAGGAGAGCAGGCATTAAACGTTTAGCAACTACCAACGCTTCTACTACTTTAGAGACCTCTCTTAACAACTTAAATAAAATTAAAGCTCAACTAGAGCAGTTTGAGTATAGGTAACGCAAACAAGCAATTAATTAGTTAATTAATTAGTCTAAAAGCCACGTACTCTGTCAAACAGTTAAACAGTCTTAATTCACGCTAAAAAGCTTGGCAGTCAAACAAACAGTCCAGCGGCCTCGAAAACGCAGTCAAATAGTCCCTACGCTCTCTGGACTGACTGTTTGATTGTTGCCAAGTCTGGCTCAGAGCGGAGCCATTAAACGCGCAGGCAAATCTATTATAATTCGAGGCAGAGCTATACGCCTACACGCAGGCCCTACCAAAGGCGTACGCCAACAAGTGCGTTATGTCAGCTATATATCTACTCAATCGTACACCAACCGAAGCGATATACGATGGGAATGCCCGTACACCAAAGTCAAGGGAGTGAAGCCATTAGTCGCTCACCTTAAGGTGATCGGAGCGAGAGCGTATGTGCTCAACAAGAAGCTACCTAGGGGAGACAAGCTCGAATCTCGAGCTCTAATTGGCCACCTAGTAGGCTTCGATTCAACCAACATATTTCGAGTATGGTTACCAACAATCGGACGAGTTATACGAACCTAAGACATTGTCTTTCTGCGAGGCAAGCTCCACAATGAGCAAGAAAAGTACGCAGAGAAGAGTTATATTCGTAAGGCAGCAGAGGTGCTCGATATTAAGGAGACGCCTGATTATAGCGACATATTAATCAATCAGCTGTCTACACTATAAGACTATTCCTATAGGCCTAAGCCTAAGCCAGAGCTTGAGTTTGACTCTGAATCCGAGGCTAAGATTAAGGATACTTAACTAGCTCTTATGACTCCAGAAGAGACGCTAGAGAAGCACGGACTACGCCAGTCACTAAACAACATAGGCTGGGGGAAAGGCTACGCTCTAGCTCTAGAGGGAGAAGAGCTGAATTGAACAACAAACAACGCAAAGCGACAAGAGGAGATTGCTAGTCAACTATTATAGGAGAACGTGTGATAGAGGGTAAGCGAAGTTAGAAGCTAAAGAGCTTTAGCACGTATCTAGCAACATTCGCTGCCTATATTAACCCTACAGCACTAGCAAAGCTACTTGGCGAGGCGCCGAAGACTCGACTACATCGTGATCAGCTGCCACTAGAGCCAAAGAGGTGGAAGGATCTAGATTGTCACCCATTTAGTGCTGAGTTCAAGAAGGCAAGCAGAGTCAAGATCGACAGCGTTATCGACCGTAGATGCTTTGGAAGAGCCATAGAGCTCGCTGAGCAAGCAGATACTGAGGTGCTACCACTTATGTGGGTATTCTTGTACAAGTTCAACAAAGATGGATACCTCTACAAATTCAAAGCTCGACTGGTTGTCCAAGGAGATCTGCAGCAAGACTGGGGCGACACATACGCAGCTACACTGGCTGCGAAGATCTTCTGATGCCTTATCGCCCTGGCAGCAGCCTTCGACCTAGATCTATACCAGTACGATGTACTCAATGCTTTTCTCAACGCGGAGCTCGATCGACTTACCTACGTACGCTGTCCAGAAGGATACGATAAAGAACTTAGAAAACTACTAGAGCTTAAGCGCGCTCTATATGGACTCCGTGACGCGCCGCGACTATGGTATAAGCATCTCACTGCAACGCTTGAGAAGATGGGACTAAGACAGGTGCCTGGAGTGCCCTGTCTATACAGCAGTAACCAGCTTATCGTCTTCTTCTTTGTTAACGATATAGTAGTAGCTGTATCCCGCAGCAATTAAGACGCATACCGTCTATTCGACAGACAGCTGAGAACAACCTACAACGTGCGATATCTAGGAGAGTTAAAGTGGTTCCTGGGCATACGCGTCATTTAAGACAGAAAGCAGAAGAAGATCTAGCTACTCTAAGACAGCTTTATCGACAAGGTGGCAAAGAAGTACAACATTGCTTAAGGAAGCACAAAATACCCAGCAGTGCCCGCTAGCAGACAGACATCTAGGCCTAAGTAGAGAGAGGAGCCAGACAATTAACGCACAAAACTCTATTAAGAGCTTGTCGGATCGCTAGCCTATATAGCGACGTACACACGACCAGATGTCGCCCAAGCTCACTTAGAGCTATCTCGTTACCTACAGAACCCAGGCCAGAAACATATTAGTGCGGTATACCACGTATAGAAGTACCTAATTGGCACAAAGAGACTCGCTATAGGAGCTTATACAGACTGTGCGAATAGTAAGTCTAGTGGCAGTCAAACTATCTACCTAAGCTCAAGCTTAGGGGGTGCAGAACTACTATTCTATAGAGCATTAGATGCAGCTTTCGCAGACAACCTAGAGACTAGGCGGAGCTTACAAGGATACCTTTTCATGCTCTATAGCATGCCTATTAACTAGAAAGCGACACGACAGCGCTCGGTCACTAAGTTGACCACTGAGGCAGAGCTTCTAGCTCTGTCAACAGCTGCTAGCGAGCTTTAAAGCGTGGAATCGACTATTCAAACATATTAAATTCGACCTAGATATTACGCCAACTATTTACTGCGATAACCTACAGACAGTAGGTATTATTACTAAGGACAAGGACAAGCTATTTATAAAACTACGCCACGTTGACACTTACCCAGCACTAGCTAAGACAAGAGCAGGCAGAAGGACGCGTATTAGTCTAGTGGAAGCCTACTAATTAGTTGCCAGCTGACGGACTTACCAAGAGCCTTGTACGTCAAAAGCACACCAACTTTATAAGGCAACTTAGCATGCAAGACGTTAAAGGATATCTATAGAAGAAGCTTAAGGAGGACTCTACTTCAGATTCTATCGTTTACTACCTATTCTAGTATAGTACAGAGCATCAGCTTTAGTGTAGGTACACCGCAGCTAGGGGGGTGTGTAGCCACGTGACTTACGTCAGAGGTGGTGTGTGTAGAAGGTTCCATCCAGGTGCACAGACCACTATCCTTAAGATAAAGCTCTCGCCCTCTCCTTTCTTCCTTGGGAGACTCCTCACTCCACACACTCTTTTCTGCAGATAGCAATACAGCTTGTTGTCCTCATATGCCTCATATGCCTGCCCGCCCACATTAAAACTAACTAAACTGAACTAAACTTGCTGCTGCTGCAGACTAACTAGACTAAACTAGACTAACCTAAATTAGGTTAACTAATGTCGAACTAGGACAGCTGCTCTTGTATTTTTGAAATTTCTTCTTCTGATAGTACACGTGCTGGCCCATAAGTAGACGTAGTTGCTAGCTATATACCAAGCCTCTTCTAGCTCTTTAAACTCTATAAAGCTGCGACAAGCTCTGGCTTTATATAGAGTCTCCGCGTGCCTAATATGTCGCTAAGCTCGCTAAATGTCCGCACGCAGTCTGCTGCTAACGCTAGTATTATAAGTATATTAATAGCAAACTTAGAAAGTACTAGAAATTGTCTAGCAACTAACTCCTAATAGAGCAGCGGGTTAAGCGACAGCCAATCCTCTTCAGCTAACGCCAGTTACCGCCTCCAGATCTTATATTTATCCTCCTTTAGACTTACCTCTACCTGCCGCAGATTAGTCTCAATTAACAACTATAGAAAGGCTAATCGCGATGCTAACAGCCCTAGCTGGGGCTTCTTTTGCGGCGGCATTATTGCGTTAGCTACGTCGACCGCAGCGTTGCTCCGCTCCTCCTGCCACATTCGCAAGAACGCCTAATAGTTATTATTAAGCCAGCCGTCGCGATAGTAGACGCCGTCGCGGGCGGTGATATAGGTGTTAGGCACCTTCTAGAGCGCCGCAAGGTGGTTCTTGTAGTGCGGGTAGAGGACTGTAGCGGCGTAGTAAAACAGGCGCGTTATCGAATTTTTTGTAGTACTTAGCAAGCTTACTATGCGCAAGGTTAACGTGCGTAATAAGATAGTCTTTAGGCGTGTTAGGATCTTCGTAATTAATGTCCTTAAGGCGGTCTTTAAGAGCCTTAAGCTAGTTAAGAAGCCATTCAAACGTTACTAAAACCTCCTATATAGCGCCGTAGCGGCTGTGTTAGCCGCGGCCTTTAAGCAGCCGTGTAGCTTCCGCAAATGGCTTAAGGAGTTGGATATACTCTATAATCGTCGCCCAGTCCTTGCCGCTTAGGCCGCCCTCGCGTACATATAGTCGCGGCTGCGCAGCAGGCAGCTACTCGCGGTTCTTCCAGCGTCGTAATAGTGCTGTTGCGGCGCTGTGCTCTTTAAGTTTAAACTCAATATAGCTATCAATAGGACTATATATAGCTCAGCTGCGCGCACAAAAGTGTCAAAATAGCTATTCCAGCGCATCTTAACAGGCTTAACAAGTTGCTAGATATTAGCTATAACGCCTATCGCCTCTACCTTATTATACTGCAGGCGCTCTAATAGCTGTTAAGTTTGCGGCGTGCAGATAGACGCGATTACGTCAAAAAGGACGCCAATAGGGCCGTACTTACGCCACTCATCTATGTACTTCTCCTCGTCGTCAAGGTGAGCGGCGTCGTTCTCGTACGCGCTACGATCTTTACCCCAAATTACTAACTGCGCGCCTAGGTTAAGGATGTGGCAGCAGCAGCGCAGCCGCCGCTCGCTTGCAGTAAAGTTAAACTCCTCTACTAAAGACTTAACCGCAGTATTGTTGTTGCTTGCATTATTAAGCACAAAGTATCTAACACTTGTATTATTAACACTAAATAGCCGCAGTATTGTCGCCGCTACTAAGGCAATATTATTGCCAGTGTGTGCGCCCTATAAAGCTTAGGCAACCCGAGCAAGTGGTCAACTAGCTTGCCCTCGCCGTTAAGGTAATGTACGCAGAGGCCGGTGTGAAAGCGTACCATCCGCCAGTTGAGGTCCAGTTGTCAAAGGAAAACATGTATAAGCGACCGGGCTTCGCGAAGGTAGGCGGCAACAGCGGGTACGTACGCGTTGTACTTAGCAATAATATAATCGCAGAGCGTCTAGTAGCTACGCCAAAGGAGGGCTTCCGCTAGGGGACTTGCAGCCGCAATTATATTTCAAAACTGCGGACTCTCTATTACGCGTAGGCTCTAGTTGTCAGCAATTACCTAGTCCTTTAGGGCGTCTTAAAACCAAGAGGATAAAAAGCTTGCCACTATCTTATTAGCAACCTCCTAGGAGACCTCTACACCTCTAAACCTTATTATGTAGACTTGTGATTTTGCAAGCGCGCCTATAATATTGCCCTCCTAGCTAGCAATTAGTATAGGTCCGTTAGGTCCAAGTAAGTGCCTAGGCCTATTGCTTAAGAGGTGTCGACCGGCGTTCGTAGTGCTATCAGCCTCGTAGTAGGCCTTCTATTGCCGCCGTTGCTTGTAGCAGATCTCTAGCAAAGCCAATAATTCTTCTTGTGCTTGCGGTGCTATACGCCCCAGCTATAGCGGTAGATCCAGCTTCTTACTGCGCCGCGACTGCGCTCTGCTTAGCGTCGCTCTAGGTACGGCACGCGCTTAAAATCAAGCCCAACGTAATAGTTGTTGTTGTTAGGTAAGTCCGCATATATTACCACAGGCTTGTTAGGCTAAGCCTCGCTCGCAGTATCCCCAGCAGTAGGCGCGTTTAATAGCGACAGTAGAGGAGAACTACACTTATTGCGTTTAATAAGGCGGCAGGCAGAGGCTTAAGTTCAAAGGAGTAGATATAAAGTATACTAAAATATCTAGCGGCGAGAGTGTTATCGCATTAGGTTGCTAGAGCGGGCGCGACGCGTCAAGGCGGCCATGTGGCTGTAGCGCAATTAGCAGAGCCTAATTGGCTTAGGGATTATATTTAACCTATACAGGACTAGTGCCTTCCTATTTAAGCCTAGCGCCCAGCTTAGTTGCATCAACAAAAAACTGTGTTCTAAGCAACACTAGAAGTTGCTATTGTAACTGCAAAACACAGCTTCAAATTCAGTCTAATTCAGTTAGTTTAGTCAGTCTAGAGGTCTCTAGACTAACTGAACTGATATCTAGAGGCCTCCGGACTAACTGAACTGATATCCGGACGGAACGAAGACTGACTGAACTGACTGCTGCCAAGATTCAGTTAGTTCAGTCAGTCCGAACTGAATAGACTGACTGGTAGCAAGTCTGCCGCCAACAGAAACTAAATCTACCCTACCTGTGAAATAATAATCTACCGTACCCCCTAATCTCTTAGAAATACACGCCGTACGCGTAGTTTGTGTCACTAACAAAGTAATCCACCCTTATAACGGTAGATTTAGCGCCCTGGGTTAGACGTCGTGTGCGCTCTGTCCGTCGCCCGCGGCCTCGCATATCCCGCACTAATTCGCCCACTGCGCCAACTGCCTGCGCAACCATTCTATGCTGGCATACGCCTCCTGCTAGTCCTGCATGAACCTCTGCCGCGGACCTTGCCGCGTCTGCTCTTGCTGCCGAAACCTGCGCTGCATCTCTTCCCTCTCTGCCTCCCTCTCTGCCTCCCTCTCCGTCTCCGCCTCCCTCTCCCTCTCCCCCTCTGCTTCGACCACGTGCAACTCTTCCCTATTGTTGCTATTATTGCTAATATCCTCCTTAGTCTCTTCTCCCCCCTTGCACACATCACACTTCTCTTCTTCCTCTTCGCACCCTACCCGCTCTACCTCTTAGCTATCTAAATACCTACCTAACACCACCCGCCTGCACATTGCTGCCTTACCTTCTTCTACTAACGCTCGCACTAATTTATACTCCTTCTCCTCTTGCTTGTCCTTAGCTGCTCGCTGTGCCCCCTCTTGCACTATTAACACTGCCTTGCTGTGCGACCTATCTTGTCCTGCCCTGCCGCTCTCCTGCGCGTAATCTAACATAGAAAATGGCTAATTAATGTGGACGATGCACTGGATGTTAGGAATGTCGACGCCTATGCCTAACGCGCTTATTGCTACAATTACCCGCCCTCTGCCTAAAATAAAATCCTCTAATATGCTTGCCTTGCCAACTGCGTTGTAGTAATACGCATGGCACCCTAACCTTTATGCTAACTCCTTAACCTTGCGCACCAAATTGCTGTATATTACGACCTTGCCCTTCTTATACCTGCGCAACTTCTGCTACACTACGCCTAACACCATCTCCTCCACCTCCTTCTTTCTAGCTGCCCTCCCCACCTTAATTACCTAGTATGCTACGTTTGTCCGCGCCGTCTCTGCATAGAATACCTTAACCTAGTTAGGATCAAAATGCATCCGCCGGAACAACTTGTCCTCTTTGCTAGGTGGCAACGTCGCTGTTAATAACACTATCTGCGTCTTGGCGGCAACTAACTTGCCTAACTGCTGCATCTATTTACGGAACGTGTACCGCTAGTTTAACACAACGTGGCACTTGTTAATTATAATTTAGTCTAACTGCTGTGTTGCTCTTAAACGGTTTATAAACGTTGCAAACTCCTGCGTGACCGCTAACTTAGGCGTCACTAACACCAGAGCGGCTGCGCAGGCGGGCGCCGGCTCTCCCACTCTACACACAATATCCCTAACTTCCTACACCGCCGCTTTATGTCGCCTCGCAACGCGATTAATAGGACGACGACAATAGTAGTGCCGCCCTGCTCTACCTACGCCGGCAACATAAACAACATGCTCTTGCCCGCCCCTGTTAGCATTACCGCCACAACTAGGCTCTCTCTGGCTATAATAGCTTTAATGGCTTCTTTCTGCACGCTTTAAAATGTTGCTGTCTTGCCTATTATTTGTTGCAGCTGCTTAGCGGTGTCCATCTTCCTTAATCGCCCCTATTAATTAATCCTGGCCTCGTCTGCCTTGCTTTTAAATAGCGCCCTCTTCCGCTTCTTGCACCTATTGTCCTCCTTAGTGTCTAGCAGGAACTCTAAAAATCGATGCCAATCCATGCTTGATATCCAGAACTGCTGCCGCCTGTCTGCCCACAGCCCTAGCCTGCTCTATAATGCCTCGTGCGTATATTAACCCCGCCACGTGCGCCGTGTGCCCTGCCTACAAATCTGCAATTATAGCTGCTGTATTCTCTTTATTCTACGCGTTATTCTTATCGCCCTCTTTTAGCTAAAGCGCCGTAAACCTGCGCAAAAACTGTTAACTAATCCTAATAGCGATCTCGCAGTATGCCGCAATCGCCAACAGCTAGCCTAACCTAACGCGCTAGTCTCGCGCTTTAACGCCTCCCGCAATCTATTAGTTGTCTACTTGCGCCCGCTTGGATCGGCTAGCTATATGTGCGATAAAATGGCCTCCTTCTCCCACACTATTGCCTCTATTTGCTGCTAGAACGGCAACACCAACCATATGTAATACACTAACAACTCGCTAACCTTGCGCGGCAAATACTAGTAGATAATCTTAACATCGCCGCTAATAGCATAACCCTTATAGTATCTTGTTATAAACACTACCTTGCCATCCTTAACAAATATATTATAGTGCGCCCCTTTAGCTATGTTGCTGTGCCAGATACTTATAATCTCTAGCCCTCTTACTAGCTGTCCGCCTATAATGTGCATTAACACAATTAGCTTCTCTTAAAATGTAACTACCTAGTCTATATACTGCTTAACCTCTTACTAGTTAACGCCTAAATAGGTGCCCTGGCTTTATAAACTAGTTCCTAATCTAGGCGTCCTAACTAACCCGCTCAAACAACTACCGCTCTCCGTCCACAGGCATGCGGGTGCGCTAGTCTTTTAAAAAATTCCACCTAGGCCACTTGTTAGTTGGATTATCGCGCAAACTCGCCCACGGGATGCTAGGGACGGGTTCGGCGGACAGGTTGTTACTAAACAACAAATCCTCTATTAATAACCGCCAGCTCGCGGCTGCTAACCTATGCACTATACTGCGGAACTAGGCTATGTTAAACTGCAACTCCTTGTACAACAACTTATCCTGCCCTATCTACTTAATATGACCGCGTGACGTTGTATTATAATAGATCTTTAGCCTATACGTCAGAGTTGCTAACAATCAATCAGGTAGCAGTTAGTCCGCTCGGTTTACTGCCAAGCGTCAATTCAATCAGTCAACCATTAGCTCATACAAATTAGTAGGCAAATAAGGTGCCGGCCTTGAGCCTGATTAATCAAACTAACTAACCTGGTGATTTGGGCCCCCCAGCAGAGGTTCCTAGAGTAGTTTTTAAAGCTAGAAATATTATTAAATATCGATATTTTGGCGAATATTTGGTGTTTTAGCTTGCCGATTATTTCCTAATCGGGTAATCAGCCGTACACCTGAAATCTCCGTCGGTGCTCCCAGACCTTGCACCTACCCACATACTCGTCAATATCCATCAGTATATACCCGTTAGATAAGCTCAAATCGACGCGGCCGGGGCTCAAAAAGACGGCAGGGGCAACAGGAGGCGCCTAGTACACCAGCTACCTACCTCGCTCACTGCTGAATCTCTGTCTAACGTCGCCAAAGATTCCCAGTCGACCCAGGACACCCAGTCCTTCAAGGTAGAGCTTAGAGATCGGGCGGCGGAGTTACATAACGCCTATACAGATATTTCTATTGCTGTCGCACCTACTGCGCCCACTGCACCCACTGCGCCCCCCTCCGCCCAAGCCCCCGAGGCTGTCGATACTGAGTACGATGCTGGGTACGAGGATAACTTTGATGGGATTGACTAGACGCGTCTGGGGCCGTACATGAAGCCTTTGCAGACGCAGAGGAGTAAGAAGTCGCTAATATACAACTACGGCTATTAAGTAGCTCTGCGCAAGTGCCTAACGCGTATTTTCTTTATCTATTAGTACTGCTACGTTCACAGGAGTATTAGGTTTGCAAGTAGGGGTATATACGACGTAACAAGCTTAACGTCGTCAGCTTGGTCTTACCTTGAGACGCTCTGTACAGGACACGCGATAACTCGCCCTGGGCGCGAGTCTGTCGGGCTGGAGGCTGGCCAGCGTACTCTCCGTGGGTTGACAGGCGCCGGGATGGAGGTGTCGCAGGACGTTGCGAACGCGCTGGGTAACTTCAATATATAGCGTTTTTAACTAGCGGCAGTTAGCTGGCTTGTCGAGAACAACTATCCTCTTAGTGAGTTTGAATCGCCAACCTTTCGAGCCCTCCTCTGGGTTGCCAACCCTGAGGCAGAAATGGCGATATAGAAGAACTACTAGAGCGTCTCGGCGTATACTGCGCCTCTACAATTACCTGGCGCCGTTAGTTTAACGCGAGCTATCTTACGCGCTGGGCAAGGTCCACTTCAGTTTTGACCGCTGGTCTGTCAAAGGTGGCAAGAAGGCCTTATATAGGGATTGTCTGCCATTATGTTAACGCCTAAGGACGGATCTGCGACCTGCCTCTCGCCCTGCCCCAGCTAGCTGGCGCCTATATAGGAAAAAGGATGGCGGAGAGGTTGTTAAACAGACGCTAATAAAGTTCGGCATTAACGCGTCCTTAGTAGGCTACTTTGTTCTTAATAATGCCGCTAATAACGATACTATTGTTAACTGCCTAGCCTAAGAGTTTAATTTCAACGCGGTCGAACGCCGTCTGCGCTGCTCACCCCACTCGCTCGCTCAACTTGACGGGTTAGACGGTGATATTTGGGGTTGACAAGGACGTTTTTAATAACAACGACAATCAGACGGCGGAGGAGGAGAAGCTTATGCGTGAGTGGCGTTAGAAGGGCCTATTGGGGGTGCTTGTTAACGTCCTCCACTCAATACGTACTCCCCAGCAGTACGACTTGTTTAACCAGCTTCAGCGCACTATTCTTAAGTCTGAACGCGCAGAGGGTAACAGGAAACCCGTCAAGCTTCTAGAGCCTGTTAAGCCTATTGTTACAAGGTAGAACTCCTTTTGCGACACCCTTTAAGAGGGCTATAATACTCTACTCCACTATCAACGCGTATATAGAGTGGCATATCACAAAAACGCGCTCCGACTACGCAACGCGTCAAGGGCGTTAGACAGACGCGCCAGCTGACGTACCTGAATGGATGAGGTCCTCCGGGCTCACCTCTGGAGACTGGCAAGTAATTACCCAGTACGTACATGTCCTCCAGCCGTTGAAGGAGGCCACCAAGAGACTTGAAGGGCGCGGCTTCTCTGGACGTTTTGGGGCCATCTATAAGGTATACCCGACCTTTGAGTATCTCCTCAATCACTTTGAAGCTCTGGCGACCCATGTGGCCGACGTTGATTTTTGATAAGGACGACGCTCCCGAGGACCATATAATAATCAACGTCCGGCTGGCGCACAAGAAACTTGCAAAGTACTACGCTAAGCTTGAAGACTCACCTGCCTATTTTACGGCGACGTCTCTCCACCCTTATTACAAGCACTATTTTGTCAACGCCTGGGGTGAGGAGAACGCGACGTGGCTCGCCAAGGGCAAGGCTCAGTTCAAGGAGCTCTGGGATACGTACAAGGCCAAGAATACGGGTGCTGTCAACTCTCCCCCCCGCGCAAGAGAGCAAAGGTATTAAATATCGACGCGTTTACAGAAGGTCTCACAAAGCCCGTACGCCTCAGCGCCAGCCCAGCTGTTAACTGTTCAGATGAGTACGAGCGGTGGTATACTACTGACGAACCTTACCTCCCGATTGATCACCCGCTTGCCCAGGACCCGATTACTTACTGGCTGGGCATGCGAGACGGCTACCCGGACCTGTCAAAGCTCGCGATAGACATGCTATCGATCCCAGCGTCCTCTTGTTACTGTGAGAGAGTCTTCTTAGAGACAGGCGATATAATGGAACCCAAAAGGCGTAAACAAGGTCCCTAGCTAGTCTCCGCAACTCAGTGCGTACGATCTTGGATAAAAGCTGGGTTTACGGACGTCAACCGTACTCTAGCTAACAGTATCGATCTCTCTGAGCAGGTGCTAGAGGAGAGGTATCATTTGGGGTCTTAGGCCCCGGAGGCTTATATATAAGGTCAACACCATAGATGCCCCACTTTTTTATATACAATATCATCAATCAGGCCAATCACAAGGTCAGTTTGGCCCCCCAACGTACACCAGTTCGATCAGGTCAACTCCAGGGACCCCCCCCTTACAGGTCAACCCAGGTAAGACCCGCGAGACTGACTTACCTAACTGTTAGCAACTCTGCTATACGTCCGCAAATCTAACATCTACTATATAGGCCTGTAGCTGCCGCGCACTATAAACTTGTCTATTATCTGCTAGACCTGCTGCAAACACCCTTTAGGCCGGCGTTACTGCGGGGTGCTATCACTATCACTCTTGTATGCGCTGTCGCTGTTAATATTGTCTCCTACGAACAGGTCTAACAACTCCAATGCTTGCTGCACGACCATAAACCGGGCGACCTTGATAACAGCTGACAAAATAGGCGGGTACTGCTTGGCGCCTTTCTACCCATCCTCCTTAACCCCTAACACGGCCAATGCACACACTAATGGGCTGTTGTACTCTTTGCAGGTAATAAACTGGCTTAACAATACAATACAAAACGCTAAACACGCTTTCTTAATACTTAATAACATTTCTAGCTCGTCGCCTAACGCACCTCCCTTTGCTTAATCCTAGTTGTTTGGCCCTCTATTTCTCCCACCGCACTGTCTGCGTCGTCCGTTATCTCCTTGTCTGAATCTTTATCTTCTGTCTCTTCTGCCTCTTCTTCTTCTTCTTTCTTCTCTTCTCCTTTGTCGTCGCTCCTTTAGCCTCCTTCACCAACGCCTCCTACGCCTCGCGCTGCCGCTTAGTGAATTAGTACTTAGGGCTCTTCTATACGTGCTCTTGCTGCGTTCGCTAAAAAAACATTAATATCTGCTTCTACAGCTAGGCATGCTCGCTAATCGACTTCTTGTCTATATATGGCTGCAATGGCTAGAACCGCGTCTAGTGCTTTTTAGTCCGAATGGCCTCTAACCTTACAAACACCCCTATGCGGTAAATAACGGACACCTGGCTAAACCGCGCTAATCTGTCTATAGCCTCCTACATAGCTGCCGCAATAGGTTCCTCTTTAGCTTTAGGCTCCTCTACGCTCGCTAATAATAATTTAGGCCGCTCTATGCCTATTAAATACGGCATCTATCCTGTCTACTCTAGCCACGGGTTCACCTTATCCCGCGCGCTGTTCTAGATCGTTGTCTCTGTCCGCTTCTACACGTTGGCCCACGCCTTATCTATATTCCTACTAACCCTCGCTTACCCTGTCTCGCTGTCCATAGGTTTAGGGGTGGACTTAGGCTAGTGGACCTCGAAATATCGCGCACTAGTGCCCTGGACGAAAAATCGCTAGCAATAGACGCGTCTGTAACCCTAATCGCTGCGTAACTGTATACCTTTCTGCTCTATTTAACTTAGGCGGCCGCGTTTGTCTGCTGCGGACCAATTGTGGATTTATTTGCTAATAGTTCTTTACAGTACAGATAGTACGAAACACTTAGTGGCATCGATCTAGGTCTAATTAGCACATTAAACCGTCCGTATACACTGGCAATTGGCTAATGGGCTTGATGACTTAATGGGGCACCTCCAGCTCGCTCGCGTACTAGATCACGCCGGCCTAACTACTAAGCTCAGCTGCTGCTAACTTAGCTTGCTTGCTATTAACTTAGTAGATACGCTATAAATAGTTCTTTGCTTAGCTAGATAAAATGCCGTGCCTACATTCTTTATAAACTGCTAATAAATATTTAGGCAAATGCTTAAAATACTTGCCTGCGACGCCGCTCTTTGTTATAACGGAAAATTTAACGCTGCTGTGGCAGTTACTATAATAGGTTATGGGCGCAATAGGTTATGGGCGCAATAGGTTATGGGCGCAATAGGTTATGGGCGGTAAAACGGGTTACGGGTTGCTGAATAGGTTACGGGTCGCTTAATGGGTTACGGGTCGCTGAACGGGTTACAGGTCGCGCAATGGGTTACAGGTCGCTAAACGGGTTATAGGCGCTGCGGCGCGTTACTGGGCCTTATAACGGGTTATAGGTTGCTATAACGCGTTGCTTTAATAAACGGCTGCGCGGGTTGCTGCTGCTAGTCGCTATATAGGTTACAGGTTATGGACTAGGTTGCTGGCTGCAATATAGGTACGCTTTTGTACTAGTAATTAAATATATGTTTCTGTAGCTATCTGTGCCCTGCCTGTCGCGTTATATAAACATTTCAACTCCTAAAATCCTTCGCGACGCGACGCGTCTTAGCTTTTAGTGTTCTATCCTCTTTATCTTGGAACATACTCTGGGGTGTGTGATCGCCGCCTCATCAACAGAACCCTAACCCTAATCCTTAACCCTAACGCCTATAACTATACGAGTTCTGGGGCTGCAAATTGGCTTAGACGTGCAGCTCAACGCGCTAAGACTTTGACCCAAATTTAGGACAAATTGGCCCACGGGAACCTAATTCTAGTCAGCTTTAAGTGGACATTCTAGTGAGCCCCCGTTTTATAAAGTACGCGCGCGAATTTGCCTAGCGCGAATATTCTATCCCTAATAAAGTCGGTCGTGTAATTCCAGTCAGCCCTCACTGGAATTGCCGCCCTGGGATAGCAAGAGTTAAGCCCGCCTTTTATTAATAGCTGACGAGTGAAATTGTTTGTTAAGCGTTCCACAGTCGGTGCTGACTCGTTTATAGAAGGTGGGGGTGCGCAGCATATACTGCAGCCAGCCTAAAAGGGTAAAGCTGCAATTGCTAGCGACTGTACGTGTTATCTATATATGTAGTAAGATATTGCATTGCTAGCGACTTTAAAGCGCCTAACTTTTAAAACTTAACATTAGGAATGTGAGTTAAGATTATGCACATCTAACAGGGAAGAATCTAAAGGACCAACATGCAAACGTTTCTAGAAGGTGGTATGTTTCTACCCAAGCATTGGACACCTAGCTGCTAGTCTAATAATAAGCATAGATAACGCGTATAAGCTGCATCGCTTGCATTATCTGCACTATTTGCGCTGCTTGCGCCGTTTCAGTACAGTCGCTAGCGAATGCGGCCTCACCCTTGCAGGCAGCAACATTAACTTAGGCTAATGTGCCAGCAAGAGTTAAGCCCGCCTTTTGTTAATAGCTGACGAGTGAAATTATTTGTTAAGCGTTCCACAGTCGGTGTGCTGACTCGTTTACAGAAGGTGGGGGTGCGCAGCACATACTGCAGCCAGTCTGATAGGGTAAAGCCGCAATCGCTAGCGACTGTACAGTGTAACGTAGTTTGTGGCATACAGAGTGCAGGATTCGAATTCGAACCCTAGAAATGAAATCTGCTTAGTAGGGCTAGAGTGGTGGGAAACGCGAATCAAAAGTTAGGGTGGCATTCTGCGAACAGTTTTCATTGAATAATTGGTAATACAAATAGTAAGACGTCCGTAGTATCCAACGCGGTACAGTAACATCGGAACTGTAATTTACTATTATTCATTACTTCATTCTTGTACTAAACAAATTCACGATCTTGTGTCACACTTTTGTGTGTGCGTGGGGTGGTTGTTCACGTTAAGTGAGTGAATGTGGTATATTGCGCGTGATTGATTGTCATGTATGGCGGATCACCCTAGCCGTAGCTTATTTGCAGGAAGCACGACAAGATTACTAATACGACTAGTTCTCGTACGTGCTCACGACAGTGCCTGGCCTGCGAAATCTTGAAATATCAGACTGTAGTATCGTTCTTTATTCTTTGGATATCGAATTCTAGACATCATGGCCTCATCTATGCCCCACCCAACTCTGCTTTCTCAAGAAGAGTTGTCTCGTCCTCAAGATGAGCTCTACATGCTAAGCAAGCGAGACTCAGTAGAAAAGGACAGGTAAGAGTTGATCAGCACGTACGTCCTTGAGTCTCAGTCCGGTTCACTAATTATTGTCTACTTGTTTTATGGCAGACTGGACCAACAGAGCAACCTCATCAAGATAATTCGGGACGGCTGGGTTCTGGACCCATCCATACCCAAAGACAACGTTTGTAGGATTGCAGACATTGCCACGGGGACCGGGTATGAGCTTCAGCCTTTTCTTCATTCATTGTCTTACCTGTCTCCAACGCGGAACCGAAATTGACTCTTGTGTAGCATATGGCTTCGAGAAGTAACAGCCGAGCTTGCATCCTATGCAGAATCCAAAGGCTCGCCGCCGCACGAGACGGTAGGCTTCGACATATCCTCGAATCAATTCCCTGCTGCCCCAGGACCGCAATCGAAATTCGTGGTCTGGGATGCAACGACGACGACGTTTCCCGTTGAGTATCATGAGTGCTTTGATGTCGTACATGTGCGGCTTGTTACTGTTGCTGTGACGGTCGAGCAGATTAAGTTGATGACGCGGAATCTTGTTGAGCTGCTTAGTAAGTGAGGGCATTGACCAGATTTTATTATCTAGCCTACTTAGATGGAATGTAGTGTGGAGCAGAGCAAGTAGCTAATGGAAGATATAGAGCCTGGTGGTTACCTCCAGTGGACGGATTGGACCTATAAGAATGGGTGGGAGAGTATTTATCCCTTTAGCCCCGACGGATTGTCTTTGGAAGTCGAGGGCAAGGCAATGTACGAATTCCACGGCGAGCAAGGGTTTTCGCATGATACGACTGGAGTTGTGGCGAAGACTCTTGAGGATCTGCCTAGTTTGGAGAAAGTACAAGTCACGGATCATACGGGTGCAGCGCGGCGTAGGCCTGAAATTCGAGAGATGGTGGCGGAGTGGCACGCGCGCGCGTCATACCTTTATTTATGGAGATGATGGCCATGAGAGACAAGGGCAGAGTGGGGAGCAGGCAAAGGTCAAGGCGGATGAGTATCGGAAGAAGGTCATTGAGATGGGGAAGAGAGGCACTGTCTTGGAGGTGCCCCTCAACACGCTGGTCGCAAAGAAAAGGGAATGAGTGGTATAGGTACTCTACTGGAGCTTGGTGAATTCTTGTAGACACCCATAGCACTGCATCTACTATATAACTTCTGGCTGCGTCAACTCGATTCGATGACCGCTCTGTTCGGCTACCATGACGGTGGAGTTTGTCGAGTAGACAAGCTGTTCTCTTTGGAGTGCCTCTTCCTTTTCACTCCAGGTTTCAACCAGCTCTCTCATCTTCCGCCTCTGACCTTCTGTGCCGTTCCCTCTCTCCACACCTGCGTCGTACAATCTCTGATAATCTTTGCCTGCCCTCCCAATAACAACACAAAGTGGTATCCTTGAGCAATGGAGGATTCATTTTCATGATATTTTTGGCACCAAGCGTCGGGAGACTCTGTGGGTATTCAAGTCTCTCTCTATCGCCAGCGGCAATGTGATGTGGTTTGACGAGTTCATCCATCAAGAGTGAAAACTCGTCGGTCGTCAACTTGTGCTCCTTGCGTATCCCAAGAGCAGTGTAGTAATCGATGCCCTCGGAAACGACGATAATGTTTTCGTCTCTCCAATCCGTGACCTCTAGAGTGCGTGGCTGGTTTGTATCTACCAGTACCAAGCCGGCAATGCGCTCGATGCCAGTCCGCAAAATGTACTCTGGTGCTGTGATGCCGCCCCACACGAATGCCCCACAAGAACCAGTGGTTGTTTGATTCCTGCTTTCTGGATCAGGAGGTCCAACTCAAAGGCAATATTCTCAGCAGAGGGCGCAAGGGGACTCGACTCGGATGATCCATAACCCGATCGGTCGTAAGAGTAGATGCGCACATGAGGAGATAGGAGAGACGAATTACGGCAGCCCAGCCGAGGTTGCTGCATGAGAGGCCTGACGTGAGCAGCACGGCCGGCGTGTCTATGTTGGGGTCCGGGCTGGGAGTCGACGGCCCAATTGAGTAAAGACAAAGCGAGTGGGTGCCAATGTTGACGAGGCAGGATTCCATCAGAGTTGTCAACAATCAAGTCAATCAAATATGAAGCTCGTATTTGGCTTGTTTGGAGATTTTTTGGTGTTGTACTTGACTTGATTGACTTGGTGGCCGAAACGGGCATATTTGATTGGTGATTTGACAAATACTTGCAGTTTTAATTACCTGATTAGGCAGGTATCGTGAGATCTTAGACAGGTGATTGTATTAGAGTTGGAGCAGAAAAGAGGCATGTAATAGCGTCCGTAGGCGTGTTTCGAAATTGCAGCCGTCCTAATATACCTATATATCGAGTTGTATACCAATCGTGGTCCCAAAAACTTTAAAAAAAACACTAGTCGCCACCTAGTATACTGTAGAGGTTGCGTAACGCGGTTTTGTATTAGTAAAGGATCACCTAGAGGTGCTGGGTGTACAGGAGCGGCGAAGCTCCTATATACAACTCACCGTCTAGCAGGAGCGAGCAACTACACACCAAGCTGGTGTTTCGTGATAGGGATAAGTAGCTTAATTAAGTATATATACAGCCGTAATCGCGTGATCCAGTTATAGTAACTATTGTGGGGTTGACGAGCTCGCCGGCCCTGGTGGTGAGGTGGTGAGGTGAGGAGCGGGCAACGAGCAGCGTCAACCAACGTCAACGACGCTCAGCAGCGTCAATTGCGAGATCGTAGCTCTGTATAGAGTTGAGTATTGCGTGCTGGGCAGCGGGAGGTGTATCAATCGATCTCGGCAGCGTTTGCGGAGCAGTACAGTTCGCAAGTTAGGCTCTTTTTAGTGGAGAAATAAGCTATTAAACGAAGTAGTTAACTATCGTCCTGTTGCGCTGTTAGATATACTAACCCGCTTCAATTATTTTCGTTGCTATACTTAGTTCATTGCGCAAGCTCGTATAGCTAGTCCAGCTGCTTATCGCTAAGTTGAGACTTTGTAACAGCTCTAGCAATTGCGGCGCCTATACTCTTCTAGGTCTATATACACTGCAACGCAGCAAGTAGTTGCGGACTAATTTTACAACGTTAAGGAGTAAGTAAATCGCTAAGCTCGCTAAACATACGCTCACACTCGCAACTACTAGCAGGTATCGTTAATATATTAATCGCAAAGCGCGTAAGGTTAGGATATTTTAGTCGTAGAGCAATCCAATACTTTATTAGATTGCCGTTGGGGCTCTTAAACATAGTCTTCGTCTATTTTGGTTCAAAAGCTCGCCACCGCTGGTACTCGTTAAAGCCCTCGTCGCTGTCAGATAATAGGTCCTCTATAATTGCCGTGATAGCGTCGTCAATAGCGTTGGACTTGCGCTCTCTTAGGCGACCCCTCGGGCTCCGAGATACCTAGTAACTGCCCTAAAGTTGCTAGAAGGACTTATTTGCGCGAGCAATCCAACCGGGCTTGTCACGCCAAGCGCGATCACAATATTGCTTATAGTATAGGTAGAGGCAGCAAGCGGCGTAGTATACGGGCAACTTGTCGAGCTTTTAATAATATCCATTAAGTTTTGCCCACGCTGCCTTCAAGTTAATCGCAAGGTAGTCTTTAGGAGCGCCAGTTGCCTCGTAATTAACGAGCTCGTACAGCTTATAACGCTGCTCAAACTCCCCAAGTAAGTATTCAAGAGACAGGCAATACTTTATATATCGCTCTAAAACGGCCACTTGTACCGCAGCCCTTAAGCCGTTTTGTAGCTAACTTTAGCGGCTAGAGAACCTCAATATAGTTGTTCACAACAGCCTAATCGTTTGCTATAAGACCGCCCGATCTCATCCATATAGGCACGTCTGGCGTCTTATTTCTACAGGTTCTGGCGTAACTATCAGCAGCAAGCTAATTATTGATATGATACGCAATATACAAGTTAAACGCCGGTTAAAACTTAATAGCACGCTTAAACACTAAACAATACGAGTTCCAGCGCGTAACAACGGGCTTTACCGGCTTAAGTATCCTCTGTTTCTTAGTGGGGAGCTCGCTATTAGCGAGAACTTGAAAGTTCTTAAAAAACGTCGTATTTCTGGGGCGTTCTAATATAATTAATAACGTCAAGAAGCGTACCTAATGGGCCTCGTTGACGCTAATCGCCTATGAACTGCTCCTTATCCTGTATTAATTAGTTAGCAATTGCAATCCTAAGAGGACCAGGAGACTTACAATAATATTAGCGTCGTTGTTATTAAACGCGTCCTTGTTTGAGCCGAAGATCACGGCCTAGCCCACGAGATTAATCGTATGAGCGCCGCAACGTAGGCGACGATAGCTAGCGATAAAGCCGTACTTGCTAGCAAGTTTCTTAATAGCCAAGTCGTTGTTGTACGCGTTATCGAGCATAAAGTATCCTAACTTTGCTACGTCAACTCTAAACGCTTGCAGAGTTTTCTCAATACAATTAGCTATCCTATCGCCCATATAGGCGCCCGTAAGCTGCGGCAAGTCAATAGCGACGTCTTTAATAACTCCACAAGCCATAGCGTAGTAAGCAACTACTCCAAAGAAGCCTTGTTTGCCGCCTTTAGTTATCCACCTATTAAAACTTATATCAGACTTGTCAACAAGCAAGTAACTTGCAAGCCTTGCTTGTTAAACTTGGGTAATAACTAATTCAAGCAAGCTAAGTTTGCTTATACAAATTTACCAAGCAATTCAAGTTTTAATAGAAAACTTGCTTGGTAAACTTAAATAACTTAGGTGTTTGGGCTGTCTTAGAGTTAATTTTTGTGAGGTTTTCAAGTTACTAGTAAAAGCGATTTCGCGATAGTTTTCTAGTGTTGAGATTAGCTTAGTTAGCTCCAGCCACCTGATTTCGCGCGTTCGTTTGAACTTACCGCGTACTTGTTGCTCTACAACGCCTATCCTAGTGCCCACCCCGGTACTTTGCTGCCTCTTTTGCTGCCTTATAGCCTATTATGCCCGTCTCTAGAGCTGCTAAAGCTGCTGGCAGAGGCAGCAAACGCGCTGTAGGACACGCCGAAACAACCCCCGACCCTCCCTCTAAACGCGCCCGCGTCTTCCATGGCAAAGGCAAAAGACGCGGCAACAAGCTCCCTAACGTGCTAAAATAGATGCGATTAGACGGCCTAAACAGCGCGGACTAGGCGGTGATTACAGAGTATATTAACGCGCTTAAGCCGCTTAAAGACGCTATAAAGCAGCTTAAAAGTCGTGGTAAGTTAGGCAGGTTTGGCGCGCTTTACTCAGTTATCCTAGTTTTTGAAACGCTACTCTACAAGCTTAAGCTACGCGTTAAGTAGTATAAGAGCGTTAACTTCGAGCAACCTAGCGCTCTGGAGGATTATATACCTATTAACCTTCGCGCTGCCTGGGCTAAAGCCGATGACTACTACGCCAAACTTGACGCAAGTCCTTACCCGTACGCCGCTACAATCCTCCACCTATACTACAAGCGCTACTGTGATCGTAGCTGGCGCAAAAAGCCAGACTGGTTGGCAAAAAAAAAAAAAAAAAAACGCTGCGTTTGAGAGCAGCTTTGGCGGCAATACAGGCCAACCGACGCGCCAAAAAGCAGCCCAGCTGCGCAGTCTAGCGATCTCGAAGACGCCATTGCCGCGATAGCTGACGCCGACGATAGCGACGACGACGACGAGGACATAGATGAGTACAAGCGGTGGAAGAAACTGGAGCTAAAATGGACGCGCGAGCAGCTTAAAGATAGTTGCTGCCCTATCTGTTACTGGATTAAACTAGCGCTAAATAACCCCAATTTATCGCGCTTAGCAATCGACGTTCTAACAATCCCCGCCTCTAGCTGCGAGTGCAAGCGCCTCTTCAGCGAGCTTAGTAATCTATTAGAGCCAAAAAGACACAAAATTGGAGCTTAGTTGCTAGCAGCTTTGCAATGTATTTAAGCTTAGCAGCGAGCTGGTTTCAAACGCCCAGCTGACAGTATCGCTGAGAAGCTTGAAGCACTAGTTACCGACGATGAGCTAGGCCAGCAATATGGGATATGCGACTGGGAGTCGTCTTAGTAGTAATTTGTACCTACTTTAACTCTGTACGACATAAATTCTATTAAGTAAGTAAGCAAGTCTTAAGCAATTAGCACGAAAACTTCACCTAAGTCAAGCAAGTCAAGTTCCTAAGAAGCTGGAATATAAGCAAGTCAAGTTCGAGCTCGAAACTTGCTTGACTTGCTTGACTTGCTTGTTGACAAGTCTGACTTATATAGATCTTGCTTATAGCCTCTCCGAGCTGCTTCACAACCTGGGGCTACATACCTATACAACTATACAACCGCATTACGAACTAATTAACGCTGTTATAGCTTATCTATAACAACTTCTCCGCCTCTAGGTTTGCAAACTGTATTATCGCTTAAAACGCTTAGTCTTTAAACTGCCTTAACAATATATTATTGTCGACAAGCTAGCAAACAGCTAACAACTAAAATGCTTGTACGTCAAAGTTTCCAATCTCGTTGGCAATAACTTAACTAACCCGTACGCCAGCGCCCGTCAGCATTACGAGCGATCTCTGACCCGCTAGCAGCGTAATAGGCACACCTTGCCTAAGCGCGCAATATGGTGTTTCTTGAGCAGATAAGTCGTTGCCGAGCTCGTCGCCTGTGTTGTCTCCACCACGCCCGAATCAAGCCTCTTGTTTAGGTGGCAATCGCGGCATACAAAGAATATACGATCTGGGTTTAATTGTAGGGCGACGCGATAACCGTAATCGTATATCCAGCTTTTGCGCTAAGATTAAGTCCGCAGCAGCCGTATAAAGCTTTTTAAACAACTCCAATCCACGCCCTTCAAAGTTATCCACAAAGCGTGTATTGAAATTGTCGCCGTCGTCTTCGTCAGCCGCCATTGGGGCCGCAGTGGCTACTTCTAAATCCTCAACAGGCGTAGCAATCGCAGTCTCCAATCGTGAGTCTCGCAACTGTGATTCAAAATCGTTGGCCTAGCTCGCGATTGTCAGAGCTTCACGCGGTAAGCTGGGTTGAGTATCGTCAACAACTACCGGCTGGCTTTCGGTGCCCTTCGTGAGGAGTCTACGCTGTTTTGACGGGCGCGTGTTAGCGTTATTATTCGTAAGAGCGCGTCGTTTTACACTAGGACGCGCCATAACAGCAGCGATACTAATACATAAAAGAGATAGGTTGCAAGTTATCAACGCGTTGTTATAGTTAAAGAGAGATCAGACAGCAAGCGAAACTGACCAAGAAACGAGGTTCTAATTAATTACTAATTGCACTACAACACTAAAAAACTATTACAAGATCGCTAGCCTAGCTAACTCAACAGCCTCACGCAAAACTCTAAATAAACTGCAATCAAGTCAATCAAATACAGCTATAAAACTTGACTTGTTTGCAGTTACAACAACGCCGTATTTGACTTGATTGATTTGAGACTTGGCGCCGACGACGATCTATATTTGCAAATATATTTGATTGTTGACAACTCTGGATTCCATTGTGGTATGCTTCGTGTCGTGCTGCAAATTTTTGGTGCAATTGGCAAGAGGAAAGGCCTGCTTGTCATAATAGACATGTTACGCGCTATTTATTCGAAAGATGTAGACCGTAGTCATCCGTAAAGAATCATAGGCTATTGCGATACATGCTGTTGGAGTGTGAGAGGCATTGTAGGGGGAAGTTCGGAACTCCGAGCGAGCCTCGAGCCAGCCAGCCAATCAATTATAGGCTGGAGGTGATTCTCACGCTACGGATGCAGTAGCATATCCCCGGAGCAGACTTGTCAACAAGCAAGTAACTTGCAAGCCTTGCTTGTTAAAACTTGGGTAATAACTAATTTAAGCAAGCTAAGTTTGCTTATACAAATTTACTAAGCAATTTAAGTTTTAATAGAAAACTTGCTTAGTAAACTTAAATAACTTAAGTGTTTAGGCTGTCTTAGAGTTGATTTTTGTAAGGTTTTTAAGTTACTAGTAAAAGCAATTTCGTGATAGTTTTCTAGTGTTGAGATTAGCTTAGTTAGCTCTAGCCACCTGATTTCGCGCGTTCGTTTAAACTTACCGCGTACTTGTTGCTCTACAACGCCTATCCTAGTGCCTACCCTAGTACTTTGCTGCCTCTTTTGCTGCCTTATAGCCTATTATGCCTGTCTCTAGAGCTGCTAAAGCTGCTAGCAGAGGCAGCAAACGCGCTGTAGGACACGCTGAAACAACCCCCGACCCTCCCTCTAAACGCGCCCGCGTCTTCCATGGCAAAGGCAAAAGACGCAGCAATAAGCTCCCTAACGTGCCAAAATAGATGCGATCAGACAGCCTAAACAGCGCAGACTAGGCGGTAATTACAGAGTATATTAACGCGCTTAAGCCGCTTAAAGACGCTACAAAGTAGCTTAAAAGTTGTGGTAAGTTAGGCAGGTTTGGCGCGCTTTACTCAGTTATCCTAGTCTTTAAAATGCTACTCTACAAGCTTAAGCTGCGCGTTAAGCAGTATGAGAGCGTTAACTTCGAGCAACCTAGCGCTCTAGAGGATTATATACCTATTAACCTTCGCGCTGCCTGGGCTAAAGCTAATGACTACTACGCCAAACTTGACGTAAGTCCTTACCTATACGCCGCTACAATCCTCCACCTATACTACAAGCGCTACTACTGTGATCGTAGCTAGCGCAAAAAGCCAGACTAGTTGGCAAAAAAAAAAAAAAACGCTGCGTTTAAGCAGCTTTAGCAGCAATATAGGCCAACTAACGCGCCAAAAAGCAGCCTAGCTGCGCAGTCTAGCGATCTCGAAGACGCTATTGCCGCGATAGCTAACGCCGACGATAGCGACGACAACGACAAGGACATAGATGAGTACAAGCGGTGGAAGAAACTAGAGCTAAAATGGACGCGCGAGCAGCTCAAAGATAGTTGCTGCCCTATCTGTTACTGGATTGAACTGGCGCTAAAATACCCTAATTTATCGCGCTTAGCAATCGACGTTCTAACAATCCCCGCCTCTAGCTGCGAGTGCGAGCGCCTCTTCAGCAAGCTTAGTGATCTATTAGAGCTAAAAAGACGCAAAATTGGAGCTTAGTTGCTAGCAGCTTTACAATGTATTTGAGCTTGGCAGCGAGCTAGTTTCGAACGCCCAGCTGACAGTATCGCTGAGAAGCTTGAAGCACTAGTTACCGACGATAAGCTAGGCCAGCAATATGGGATATGCGACTAGGAGTTGTCTTAGCAGTAATTTGTACCTACTTTAACTCTGTACGATATAAATTCTATTAAGCAAGTAAGTAAGTCTTAAGCAATTAGCACGAAAACTTCACCTAAGTTAAGCAAGTTAAGTTCCTAAGAAGCTGGAATATAAGCAAGTTAAGTTCGAGCTCGAAACTTGCTTGACTTGCTTGTTGACAAGTCTGCCCCGGGAGTACATACAAGGGTAATATATGTACAGGGTGTATGTTTGGATTATGCCCATTGGCTACCGTTGAGCGGGATCAGCCGTTAGCGTTGCAGAGCGGCATTTGTAAATTAAAGCGGCAGCTACAAGGGGCTTCCCGCATACTATCATAGCCCCCGTTGCCTAGTCAAGTGCACGTACGCTTTTCCCATTGGTAAATCGCATTTATAATCAATCAGCCAAGAGCTGATGTTGCGAGAGTACAGACCACCTTAGGAGCAGTGCTGTTATCGGTTCCCTCCCTTACTTTGCCTTTGGTATCAGAAATCCGTGTTTCCCTTGCATATGCAGACATGGTTATTAGTGTGTTGGATATTAGAGCGTTAGGGTTACACCGACAGCCGCAGCTTATCTAAACACTGAGCACTGACAGCCGCAGCTTATAAATCAACAACAGAAATGGATGTTTGTAGATCTACGCTAGTCCCTTTGGGGTCAATTTGTCAGCAGCCATTTGATTGTCACCTTGCTTCCCTTGAGGCCTTGAACAACAAAAGGTCCTGTTCCAAACAATTCGTATCCCATCCCCCATATCAGACTCACACTTACACTTATTACAATCTACCTTGTTCACGCCAGACACAGTACAGCCCGTTGGTTGTTCGCGCACACTCCGAGTAGCGCAGTCTCGACGAAAACATGTTTCTCAGAAATGGATCGGGAGATGAATCCAAGCGGATGACGCCAGAGCCGGGCAGCAGCCCTCCACTGGAGCCAGAGACCAGCGTTCCCCCAAACACATCAGAGACCAAGACCAGAGCCGTGACGGGCTTCAAATGGATCCTAGTTTGCGCTGGCCTTTACTCTGCCATCTTTCTCTACGGCCTTGACAACACCATCGCTGCCGATATCCAAAGCGCCATCTTGGAGACGTATGGAGAGATATCCCAGCTCGCTTGGATTGGCATTGGGTTTCCTTTGGGATCTGTTGTTACCATTCTGCCAGTGTAAGTTTTCCTAACCTTGCATCTTCAATTGCCATCTGCCGCATCCGGATCACTAACATCTCGTCTCACTCTAGCGGCAAGGCCTATGGCATGTTCAACGTCAAATGGCTCCACATCGGCAGCAGTGTTTTGGTCTTCACCGTAGGAAGTGCCATTTGCGGTGCCGCCCCAACAATGACTGCTCTCATCGTGGGACGAGTCATTGCTGGTATCGGTGGAGCGGATTGTATCTCGGCATGCTCAACCTCATCGCCATCAATACTTTGGAAAGCGAGCGACCTGCTTATATGGGTGGTACTGGTGTAGTCTGGGGAGCTGGAACAATTCTAGGACCCGTCATCGGAGGAGCTTTTGCTGATTCTTCTGCCACTTGGAGATGGGTATGTTCTTCTCTATTTTATTAGTAGGTCCGTTTCCAAGTTCCATATTTTGCTAACAAATTCGTTCCAGGCTTTTTATATATCAACCTCGTCATTTTCGGTCTTTCTCTCCCGGCTCTCCTTTGCATCCCAAGCTTCGATCCGCAGCCTACACTCTCCATCGTTTCCAAGCTGGCCCAACTAGATTGGGTCGGCACCCTTCTCACGTCGGTAATTTGGTCGACCTTTGTCATCGCGCGCTTACATTTGGAGGAGTCACGTGGGGACTGGGGTGATGGAAGATTGATTGCACTGTTGGTTGTTTGCGGCATTGTACTGCTCATCTTCAGTGCTCAACAATACTTTGCCACCTTCACCACCCTAGAAAACCGGCTGTTCCCCATCCAGTTCCTCTCTCCTCCCGTACCATGGTCATCTTGCACGCCTGCACGGCATGTGGATCCACGGCCATGTTCGTCGTCATCTACTACATACCTCTTGTATTCCAATTTTCCCGCGGCGACAGTGGCGTAGACTCGGCTGTACGACTTCTACCATTCATCATTGTGCTGAGTGTCTTCATCATGGGCTCTGGTCAGCTTCTGGGACTCATTGGGTACTACTTCGTGTGCTTTACGTCGTTGGGGGGATCTTCCTCACCATCGGGTCAGCCTTGATGTTCACCACACCAAGGTCGGAACCAACCCCAGCGCAATCTACGGCTTCGAAGTCTTAATCGCCATCGGCGCCGGTTTGATCGCTCAGATATCCTACAGTGTGGGGCCCGTCCAAGGTTGCCTCCGAACACATGGCAGCCGCCATTGGATTCATGAACGTCGCTCAAATCGGAGGCCTGGTCATTGCTCTCACCATCTCCGGCACCGTCTTCCAAAACACTGCCGCCAGTAAACTGAGCAAACTCCTAACCCCCTCTGGGGGGATACTCATCGGAACAGATCAAGAGTGCCGTCTCCGGGTCTCAAAGCACCTTCTTCAACAGCCTTTTGGAAGAGATCCGCACCAAGGCCATTTCGTTGATCGTCGACTCCATCAGCAGTATTTACGCTCTGGTGATTGCAGCGGGTGTACTGTGTCTGGTCCTCGGCGCGCTCTTGAAGCGGGAAAAGCTGTTCGGCGCCGCGGCCGTTGCTGCAGCCTAAACTCTTGGGGAGAAATGTGCGACACCTTGGCACAACAGTGTATTGAGATATACTAAATTCTCGTTGGATGTACAGCGACTAGACCATAATTTTCAGAAGTTTCATACCAACTAGCGTTGACCGCAGTCATTCGATATATGTAATTACTACCGCTCACGGTCCATTAGCAAAATGCTTTTGAATATCTTGCGATGTCCGTGCTAGCCCCTTCATGAAGACGTGCAGCCAGTGCAGACGACGTGGAAAACGTTTGCAACCGCCTTTCCTAACTTATATGATAAGAAAACCGCTTGGTCGCTATGCAAAGACATAGACAAACTGTTTATTCACACTTCTCATTTTACGAATAGACCAAGTAGCGCACCATACACAACACAAGCTTAACTGGCGGGACACTATGTACCTGAAGAAGCCGTGGCTATCATTCACAGCTGATAGCTCTACGGTAACATTAATTGAAAATTGTCCTTAACACCTGGATGTTATGAACTTAAGCCAAAACACTACATTAGACTTAGGTACAGTCTCTGCTGTGGATCTCATATGATCACAATCACATGCCTTCCTTGAGTTATCGTATACGGCGCATTGGTACGCTGCAAACCGAGCACAACAAAAAAGCGCGCATACAGCGCAAATCAGACTTGCCAATAATCAATTCAATCAATTTCCAGACAGTGAATTGAATCGATTGTAATAAGTTATCCAGCCTTTTGAATTGATTGAATTGAAAGGTATTTTTTAAGCCAATTAATTGTAAATTAATTGTAAATTAATTGTATATATTCGTGCAAATTAATTATATATTCGTGCAAACTACATATAAATTACTAAGAAGCCTTGTCCCAGTCACACAAGCTGTATAAGGCGTTAATTTCTTTGTCACTTAAAGTTGATAACTGCTTCGCAACACAGCGCCATTAGAGGGTTTACTAAAGCCAGCTTTTAGCTAAGATTGTATAGATTGTATTGCTGCCAGCAATTAAGCACCTATATGGCGTCTTTTAGGCTCGAGGAGGTCGCCAAGTTCACTAAAAACGCGCTCACACTCACAGCTTAATGCTAGAACTGTTAGTATAATTAATCGCAAACTTCGCCAAATTGGGGTATCTTAAGCGTAATCCGACCTAGTACTTAACAGGACTATCACCGCTATCAAACTGCTGTTGCGCGTCCACCTAGGCTCGCGCTTAAACTAGCAATTGTACTTATTACTATCTTTCTCTCATTTTCGTCGTCGCTATTGCCGCCAGCAAGCTGGTTAATCGCATTATTAAAGTTGTTGTTTATAGTTAACTGCCTGGAAGCCACTATATTAACAACTTCAGGTTAGTACTGCGCGCCAAAGCTGCCAAAAACTAGCGTTAGCTGAGGCAAGCTAGTTTAGGTTTTACGCGCCAAGCTCGCTGGCAATAACGCTTATAGAAAGGATAAAGACAGCAAGTGGTGTAGTAGATAGGCGAGTTGTTAAGCTTGCTGTAGTACTAATTAAGTTTAAGCCATGCCACGCGCAAGTTAGTAGGTAGGTGGTTCTTTGGGGCGCTAGTTTTGTGGTAATTTGTAAGTAGTTGGGTAGTATGTTTAGAAAGTGTATATTGTAGAAGTATTTGTGTTTAGATGTGTGTCTTCCCTGTCCCTGCTATATGGGAGTGATTAGAGGCTTGTATATAGTAGGTGAGCTAACTTAACTTATAAGACTAATATTATTATGTAATATAGCTCTAGGCTGCTTATATATACCCCCTTTAGGTTCAAACGTATGTTTAAAGCTAATATTAGCTATAGGTTTCCTTCTGCCTTTGTATGGCAGCTATATTTAGGTTAAGAACTAGTCTCTGTATTAGTGCAGTCCTAGGTAGGTAGCTATTTGCTATTGCAGTGTTAGTGGACCTCGCTCTATACTATAGGCGTCCCTAATAGTAGGATGTCTCTTAGAGCTAGTATTAAGATTCTTATTGCTTTGCGTTCCGTGCTAAGGTTAATAAGTCTTATAGGTGGAGCTTAATATATAATGTGAGCATATTGCTTTGTATATAAGATAGAGTTAAATATAGCATAATACTAGATATAGAATAGAGCTAAGTAAAGTGTATAGGTATAGCGTAGAGCTGTGTATAGAATAGAGCTTAGTAAATATATAGCCTCGTTAAACCTGTAAAAACTATATAGGAGAAACTAGAAAGAGTACTATACTATAGAGAAGCTTATTTAAAGGAAATAGTTAAAAATAAAGAAGAGAAATCTAGTTTTGTGCTTTTGCTTAGGTAGTAGCTTAGTAAGGCCGTTAGCTAGTTAATAGCATGTCTAGATATATAAGAGGTTAATATTGTTAGATTAAGCTTCTTAGCGTAGCTAGTGATAATAGATATTAACGTGCTATATAGTAGTCTTAAGACAAGGCGTAGTAGAGGTAAGAAGCTAGATAGTCTACTAAATGTTATAGTATAGAAGGCGTTTATAATCTAGATTAAAGCCAATTTGTTTAAAGACTCTCTACTACTAGATTAGTTTAGTGCCTATAGATAATACGGCGACTAGCTCTGCTTCTATAGTAAACTTAGTAATATAGTATTAGAGTGTTGCTTTCTAGTCTATAGGTCCGCTAAATAGAAAGAAGATATAGCCTTAAGAGCTCTTGTATGTAAGCTTGTTATTAGCGTATAATATATCTATTACTCTAAAGAACTTAGGCTAAGTCTAGTTAGCTATATAGACTAATTTGTTTGAGATAGAGGCTATATAGTAGAGAGCTTAATTTTTAGTGCCTAGTAGGTAGGTAATTGTCTAGTAGGCTGCGTTAAGATAATATAAAGATAGATTTATAAGAAACTTAGCTAGCTTAGAGTAAGCTTTTAAAATATTAGGTTGGGTAGCTTTGGGCTGCGTAGCCTATAGAGCCTATAATCTAAGCGTATTAGTGCTTAGTAAAGTTATTTGCCTAATTATTAAATGGTAATAGCTCTTCTAGAGGTAGTAGGGTAGCTAGTAACTTTGTGTATAGCTTTAGTAAAGAATACTTCTACGTAAGCTTTTTAATATATAAAGCTTATGATAGCTAGATAGAGTTATTTTTATAGTCTCTATGCGTTTGAATGTTACAGAACGTTTAAAGCTCTCCTAGAGATTAAATCTTATATTAGCGTAGAAGCTTCTGCTCGAATTTATGTAGTGTAGCCTTGTGGGCTAGTAGGTAGAGTATAACAATGTTATCTATATAAAAGAAGACTAGAAGCTTATTATTCTTCTATAGATAAGGAGTGTCTTTGACTTTGTGTAAGCCTAACTTAGTAAGCGTCTTAATAAGCTCTTAATACTAGAGTAGTGGCGAGGTCTTTAGGCTGTATAGAGCGTAACATAGTCTCTATAAATAATTAGGATTAGAAAATCCTTCTAGTTAGTAATAGTAGACTAGATTTATAAGCTTAGCGTTAGTAAATATATTAATAGTATTATATTAACGGATTTCTATATTAAAGTAGGCAGCTATAGCGACTAGAGCTTAGAATATTTAAACCGCTAGAGTAGCTGCGTAGGTATTCTTAGTAGTTATCTGCAGATTGCCTTGTACGCAGATATAGGCCTTATATTTTATAAGATAGCTTTAATTATTAAGCTTATACTTAAAGACCCATATTAGTAGAAGGGCCTCTTAGTCTTATAGGTTAAACTCCTACTAGGTAATCCTCTTATATATGCCTTTTTACTTCACATTGCTAATTTTTATTATATAGTCTAGAGGAAGCCTTCTCTATATAGAGATGGCATTTTTATTATATCTCTATAGAGATATAGCTTAGGAGGTAGCTTAGTGTAGTGAAATTGTGTTTTTAATACTATAGCTAAGGCTACTATGTATACTAACTAGTATATATTAATAAAGAAGCTGCTACTCTTTTAAGATAGCTTTCTAAATCTTGTTAACCCCTTTAGGTAGTATATAAGACTAATAAAGGTTGCTATTAATTAGGTTTTAATTTTTTACTTAGTTTAAGTTTGTTTATAAAATAGAGTCTAATGTTTAACGCTTACGCTTTCTTAAGAATGTAGGTTTTGGAGGTAGGCTGGCTAGCGTAGCTAATAATAAGTATAGTGAGTTGTTATAAGGTAAGTTCTATAAGCTACTATAAATATTAGTAGTCTTTATTTAACTTAGTGTTAGAAGCTATTAATAGTAAGTTCTTATTTAGTATTAGGTTATTATTACTTTTTACGTTAATTGGCTTTGCTTTATAATAGTAGTAGTCTGGCTAAACTAGTCTAGATTTAATATATGCTTATCTTTAGATAAATTTTCTATAGCGCTGTCTTGGCTGTGTATTAAAGGTAGTTAATACTTGTGGGAAAATTGCTCTAGCTTAGAGCCTTATAGAAGTAAATCTACTTTATTATATAGTTAATAGAAGAGGTCTTCTTAGAAGGTAATATTTCGTACACGAATAATTTTGCCTCTATAAGCTTGGCTTCTTATCTTAGGCATTTAGATTTGGTAGATGTTTAACGAGTTATAGTTAACTAGGTATTTTACTAAATCTTAAGGACTAAGCTTATCTGTTTATAGTATTTGCTTGCGTAGTGCATATGCTTAGTAGCTATAGACGCGTAGGTAAGTAATTAATGGCTTTTTGCTATAGGCAATTTTGAATAGTGTTTTTAGCCTAGTAATTGCGTGGGTGTGTAATTAAGTAGGTATACTACTATAGGGTAGATCTTAGAGCTAAGTGCTAGAGGTAGGTTTAAGGTAATCTTTATTAAACGACTTCTCTTAATAAGACTTCTGCCTAAGTATTCTACTAAGCTATTCTGCTCTTTTGTGTGTGGAGCTCTAATTTATAGCTTAATATCTTCTCTCTAATAGTAGTCTCTAGCAGAGTTTGTCTACTAGGCCATATCCTCGCTTATTATTAGTAATAAGAAAGGTAATAGTTATGTTAAATTCTTGTTTAATTATTTAATCTAGTTGTCTAATAATAGATAGTAGCGTAGGCTTGTCTTATCTAGGTATTATATAGACGAAATAGAACTTTAAGAATAGGTTAAACCTATAGAAGATATATATTAATTACTATTGTAAGCTCTTGTGTTAAGCTTAATTAGGTTAATAGCGATAGTTTTAAAGGCTTAGGTTGCCTCTATCTTATGGCCTATTTAACGCGAGATAATCTAATATGCTTTACTTTATAGGTATTCTTTGTAGTAAACTATTTAAGAAGTAGTTCTAGTAGCTGGCTATATGCCTATTACATAACTTAATAGTTAGTTAATTATATTATTACTTAGATATCCTATAAGGATATAAAGCTAGGCCTTGCTTAGCGATCTTAGTTTAGGTGGTAGGGCTAAGTACTGTGGCTAATATTAATAGGTAGCGAATATTTAAAACTAAGTAGATTGGGTAGATAGAGGATTAGTTTAATAGACTACTAGCTAGTGACTACCTAGCCTAGTAAGGCTAGTAATATCTTTAACTCTTAACTCTAATAAGTTAGACTAATACAGAGTGTTTCTGCCTAAGTTAAAATGGATTTTAATGGACGTTTAATAATAATAGTTAGGCTAGAGAGACTAGGCTTATAAAGAAGCTTAGTATTAAGGCGACGCGCTTAAGCTTTGTCTTTTTTTATCGTTAAGACGTTAATAGAAGTATCTTAACTTCTCCCTATATCTAAATAGCCATCTCTATGCCTCCTATAAGAACAACATTGTCTGGCGATGCAGGAGCCTTCTATTAGAACTTAGTAGGATTGTTATAAATATAAACATTAGTGGCTAAATCTAGCGTCTATAAGTAGAGGAGCGAAAAGTGTTATAGCGTTGGCCTATTATTAAATACTAATAAGTAGATAGTGTAGGCCTTATATAGAAGGTTGCCTATAGGTGTATTGCCTATATTAATTTCTATTAAATTAGGTTCTAACCTTTGGCTCCCTTTTATTCTACGCTTTTTATAGTATTAATTCTTTTCTTAAACCTTATTTAGTATGCCTTTTGTATCCTTGGCTTTATATTTAACTATCTTCTTGGCTTTTTTAGAGTTTTTAATAAATTCTCCTCTGCGCTATAAGGTATTAATATATAGACACTATCCCTAATAGTGTAGATTTCTATAGAGATATGGTTTTAATAGCTTTAATAGCTTATTCTAATAAGGGTCTCTTTCTATTGTTTTGTCTATATAGAGACTCCTCTTAATTTAATATAGCTATAAATGCTTTGCCTTAAATAGTTAATTTTGTTGTGGTCGTACGATAGTAGCGTAGGTATCCTACTAGTAGTTTAAGTAGTGTTGGCTAAATAGATTTACTATCTAAGGTAGTTTAAGATAGTTTTTACGTTAAATACTATAATAGTAATAGTAGTAGCGTAGCTAGGGTTAATTTGCTTAATAGCTTAAATAAAATTCTTATAAGGTTAGTAGCCATGCGTTTTTAGTAGCTTGAGTTATTTGGCCCTGTTATAGGTAGCAAGGAAGGTACTACACTATTCTTTAAGGTTCTCTTTGCGAGCGTGTAGTACTTTAGTAGTATTATAGGCTTTTTAAACCTAATATTCTTAATTAGCTATTATAGGGCTGTAGAGCTTTTATAGCGTCTTAAGCTAATTATAAAGGGACTTTTAGTCCTTAATTTAATAGACTAGGTCCTAAGTAATAGTGTTAGCTACGTGCGCTTTAATTTAGCCAATCTTATCTTTAGTTTATCTATATTCCTTAAGCTCCCTATAGTAGAGACTCATTTCCTAATTGTACTACGCTCGAGCTTTAGTAGTAGGTTTTTGTCGCTAGCAATCTATCTTTGTTAATAGTTTAAAGCTAAGTAGGTTGCTAAGGCTTACTAAGTGTTAATAGGGGTAACAAATCTAGATTAATATATTCCTATACGTCTCTAGCCTCTACGAGCCTTTTAATAGTATAGATCTATAGTTCCTAGTTATGTAGACTATAAAGGATAATTAAAGAGCTGGCCTTTAATATGGCAAGATAAAGTAGGCTTAATTAATAGATAGGTAGGTATAGAGTTAATGTATATATATAAGTGCGGATTAGACTAGACTTATAACTATAAGTAGTTAAGTAGTATGTTTAGAAAGTGTATATTATAAAAGTATTTATGTTTAGATGTGTGTCTCCTTATCCCTACTATATAAAGTAATTAGAGGCTCGTATATAGTAGGCAAGCTAACTTATAAGACTAATATTATTATATAATATAGCTCTAGGCTGCTTACATAATTAATATTAGTAAACGACTTAAGCTAATACTTAAAGGTAATAAGTAGCTACTTAAACACTAGTATAACTTTATATATAGCACTAAAAGCGTTGCCTTTGCCGTAGCCTTTAAGCCTCTTAGTAGCTTCTTTAAGTGGCAATAGCACCTTTATATATTTAGTTATTACTTACTAATTATTGGCTAATAGCCTATTAGACCTTATCTACGCTAGTATATTAGATAGCTTGTTGTTTTTTACGCGCGTATAGGCGTTAGCAGTATAAGTATTATCTATATAGCGGGCGGCATATATATTAATAGTAGTTTATAGCTAAGAGGCATAAGTAAGAGCGTTATAATAAGAGTTCTAGCGTGTAATTACTAGTTTTATAGGTTTGTAAATCTTATGCTTATTAGAAGGTAACGACTTGTTTACTTAGTGCTAATACTAATTAAATAAATTATATTATAAAGGTGTTTTAATATAGCCTATAATATTAAATAAAAAGCCTAGTGGGCCCTATTCACGTCACTCGTTTATAAGTTTTGTCTTCTTTTATCTTAGATTAGCCGAAGCTTAGTGTAAAGGCACATAATTATTAACTTACATCTAGGTTAATATTATTAGCGTACGCCTTATAGTTCTTACTAAATAATAAAGCCTATTCTATAAGGTTAATAATATAAGGCGCGCAACAAAGATAATAATAGAATACTTAGAAGTTATACTTATTAGTAATATAATTAACTATCTTATTATTAGTATTAGCATTATTAAGTATAAAGTAACTAACTTTACTACTATTAATGCCAAACATCTATAGCATTTTAACAATAATTTTGCCTATCCTCTTATTACTATAGGAGCCTAATAGCTATAGTAACATAATTAATAAGTTAACTATCTTGCTATTTTTATTAGTATAGTGCGCAATAATACCAAAGAAGCCACGTTTGCCGCCTTTTATTATCTAGCTATCTAAGCTTATATATAGATAAGTGAGGTAGTATATAATAGCTTATTAATAACTTACGAAAGTAAGTAATTATAAAGCCTTATTACATACTAAAAGACTAATATATAACTAGCCCACAGCGCCTTCTCTACCTCTAGGTTAGCTAAGGCTAGCATCCTCTAAAACGCTAGCGACTTAAACTTACGCAAGGGGTAGTTACCCTTAATAAGCTAAGTAATAGCAGTAAGCCTAAAGCTTTAAATATTAAAGTTACCTAGTGTATTAGTAATACTCTAGGTTAACACTACGCTATAATTAGCCGCCTTTTATAATAAGAGTTTAACCCCCTAACAGTAATAGCTTTACGGCTATTCTTGGCTTTGTATAGCCATGGCCCCTTTTGTCAGATATGCAGCTGTTAGATAGAACAAGCGCGTTGAGGTTAGATCTGTACAATAAAGCAGGGACCACCTGGCTTGGCACACTAGCGAAGAAGTTAGAACTAGCCGAACACGGTGGACACGAATATAATACAATTATTTATCTATTAAGGCGCATTATCGCATTTAACTATTAAATCTAACAATTAAGAGTCTTACTGCCTTAATTAATACTAAAATAGCTGCACTACCCCAGCGTGACCCGATAGTGACCCTTTAAGACCACACCAACTACAGGGCATGGATAATGCAGCTCTAGTCTAGATGCGTCGCATATCGCATCTGGCCAAAAGTTAATCCTACGTTAAATATCCTAATAAAAACCTGAATCTATAGCCCTAAGGGCGCCGCTAATTAATGGGTATACACTAGCAGCGAACGTTAGTATCCTAACAAGGCAGTCTGAACTGTTAGCAGCAGGACTTAAGGCGTTTAAAGAAGATCTTAAGTATTATAAGATTCTTGCTAAGCAGTATAAGAACAATTAACATAATTTTAAAAAGGAGCAAACTAGCCTCTAGCAAATTATTGTTTATATTTAGGCTACTGTTAGCCCACATCTTTAGCGCACTTGCTGCCTCCTAGATTAACCACTAAGAGACAGTGGATTACGAACCTTAAAGCCACAGTTGGCGTCAACAAACAATTTAAGAGAGAACAAGCCCACGACCAATACTTTACATCCCTTAGACTGATAAGAAACACATCAAATTAGGACATATAGCTTGCTAAATATAATTAAGCAGCTATAGAAGCGGAGACAAGTAGTAATATCCCTAAGATAACACAGATTAATGTGATCACAAAGGACTTTCTAACTGCTGTAAACAAAGTTGCGCCTAATTAGTGTCTATAACCTTTTAGGATAGCGGATGGTTCACACCTGGCATGAATTAGAAAGAAATAATAAAGCGCTTCTAAGAGCATATAATATTAAATCATCCAACCCCTTGAATAGGGAAGCACAAGGCCGCATTTGTGGCAGATGACTTGTTATATACCTCGCTAAAAGTGGGAAAACTACCTAAGGCATTAATGCCGAAGCAGCACCATCTAGAAAATAGGGCAGACCCTAATATCAACGTGATAACTAAAAAGATAATAAGAACTTATCCTTAGTCTAAAAACCTGCAAAAATAGGAGGCGCTAAATGTCCTGCGTGTGGACATCGCCATAGACTCTAGGATTGCTTCTATATTAATATAGACAAAGCTCCTAAGTAGTAGAAACTAAACAAGAAGATTAAAGAACTTGTCGCATTAAAGCGCGAGCATGATCCTAAATTTTAAGGACTGCTAAGAGGATAAAGCAGACTAAGATCAAAAACACTAAACATCAAACAATCGCACACGCCCACACCTGAGATCCTTAAGTCCCTTAAGGACTAACTAGAGGGACAGAGAATATTAAACGTTAACGCTGCGTTTATATCAGCGCTAATAGAAACAGAAGTGTCTAATTACCCGCTAAAGCGCTTGTTTATTCTTAATTTAGGATCAACTTGCCATATTACGAACAACCCCAACTATATCTACAACTTCTGTCTACCTACGTCCGGAGAGATTATATATGGGCTAGCAATACAAAGATATGGATAAAAGGCTATGGCTCTGTTAACTTAACACTAAGAGGCTAATATGGAACAACTACGTTGGTTCTACATAATGTGGCTATCTGTCTAGACCTCCTATGCAACCTAGTCTCCTTTTGACTACTAAGGCATAGAGGAATCTAGTGGGATACGCAAACGGACCTAACTACGCTAAAAGGACTAGACGACAAGGTTATTGGAAAACTATCTGAGATACACGGTCAATAGGTACTTGAGTATGATCCGCTACCACCCACTTCATATCACATCCGCAAGAATACATTACGAACGAAAGGAGCACTACAAAGGGCCTTAGCTAAATTATAGCATAAGAGACTAGGACACCCTAGACTAGTAGCTATTAAACATCTTGTGCAGCAAGCTAAAGGGGTGCAAGTTAAGGGAGTTACAACAGTTTAATGCGACTTCTGTGGGAAAGCAAAGATCTAGTGACAAATTAGCTGAGCACCGCGAATTAACAATAAAGGACTAGGAGAAAGACTAGCTATTAACTTTCATGCCTACGAGGCGCAAAGTAGCATAGCACTGGCGAAAGGAGCCAAATGCTTGTCACTAACAGGTACTTAGGCCTGCAATAGGACTTTTATTTTAAAGACAATTAACTAGCAAAGTTAGTTATTAAAGTTCTATTGAACTTCTTTCTCTTCCTTAAAAACTATTATAATATTACGGTCAAGGTTATTAAAGCGGACAACGAGATCACGATGGTGAAACTAGAAATTGAGCGCTGGTTAGCATTACAAGGAATTACTGTTAAGCCTTCCGCCCTAGATATATAAGCTTAAAATAGAGGTGCTAAACGCTTAGGGGGTATAAATAAAGAGAAATCGCGCGCGATACGTCTTAATGCTAACCTACCCTAGGAACTATGGCCTAAAGTTATAAGAGCTGCAGTATACCTCTACAATTAAACACTAAATTATGCGAACAACTAGAAAACACTATATAAGATATTCTTTACACAAGTTGCTCTAAACAACGGAGTAGTCACCTTAATTAAGAAACCTAACCTCGCTCACCTTAAAGCGTATGGCTGCAAAGCGTTCGCAATAATGGATAATACATATTAAGGTAAATTAAGGCTACAACGCCTAGACCTAAAGGCTTGGATTAGTTACCTAGTAGGATACTGGTCCTTAAACATCTATTGAATTTAGATACCGTCACTTGCTAAGGTGATAAGCACCTGCGACATTATCTTTAACGAATAAACTGTCTTTAGTGGCAAAACTAAGGACCTTATAGATAACCTTATGCACAGTACACTAGAGGAAATTGCCATATACGTGAGAACAATTAAACTCCTAACACCAAGTTATTAACTAGAGACAGAGTCCTTCTATGAAGACGACACTGTTAGAGGCTCATCAAATCCCCAAGGCGAAGTAGACCTACTAGGCTACTACCAAGGAGTGAAGATCAGGGACAACTATCCGACTCCTCCAACTACACCACTACCTGCGGCATTACTTGCGCAGTTAATAGCTGGAAATGAATTAGAAATAAGCCTAAAAGGGTTATCTAAAACTGTCCCCTAGGCAGCCGCCTTTATAGCAGGAACTCAAGCTGGCCACATTAGGAAATACAGAGGGGATATTATAGATAAGGCTAAGATGATAAGAACGCTCGCTAAAGGCTTGAAGCCCTATCGAAGTCAACTCCTACCTCTGCCAACGTGCCGTACTAAGCTTAAGGATCACCCGATAGGCGAATTGTTTAAAGAAGCAGAGCAGGATCACCTTGCAAGCCACAAACAAATAAAATCATAGTTAGAAGTACTAATAAAGAAGATTAAACTAATAGGACAGCAGATCTTTAACTGTATGTGGGTATACACCTACAAGCTTGACAAACACTATCGCTTGCTAAAGTGCAAGGCACGGCTAGTTGTCTAGGGCGATCAACAACAGAATATTACCTCTTAAGACACTTATGCAGCCACGCTTGCCAGCAGGTCGTTCTAAATACTAGTGGCAATAGCAGCTCACTATAATATGGAGCTTAAGCAATACGATGTTACAAACGCTTTCGTCCATGCAAGTATGGACTAAGAGGTATACATAAGAATGCCCCGTGGCTATTAGTAGTAGTAGTAGTAGTAGTATTGATTAACGTCCAGGAACCTAGGTTCTAGCCTCCCATGGGGCATGGGGACGCGCCGAGTAGCCATCTGGGGCCAGCCAGATGGTAAAGGCGATTCATGCTATAAACTATTGCCGTCTCTTGCAGCGGCTCGTAAGAGTCCGCCCCCCTCCGTGCGGGGGCTGAATCCGTGTCTTCATGCCTATAGGCTGAGATGTTGGGGTGTAGCTATTATACATATAACAATCCAAAGCCAGGGCAGCTTCAGCTGCCCCAAAGCTGTGTTGAAAAGTGCCAAGACCTTAGCGTATAACTAGTATAGGAAAGGTAAGGATCGTGTAGACAGTAAGGAGAGGTAAGGAGAGTAGGAGAGCATAGGGGAGGTTGCCTCGTGTGGCAAGATGTCAGGATGAGAGGCACCCCTGCTGGGAGCTCAGACAGAGTCGACGCCGGAGGAGCTGTCCCCAGGTTATTGTCGCGTCCGCCAGCATCTGTGGCTTAGTAGGCAGTCCATAGAACCAACATTTATTTGTTAGTGTTAGTAGGGTTGGCAAGCTCTAGCAAGAGTTGAATATCTTCAGGCTCAAGGGTCTTTAAGTATTCAACGCCCTCCCGTGTGGTGCTAGGAGGGAGAGGGGGTTGTTTCGGCCAGTAGCGGAACTTCCGGACCGCTCGTGGGCAGTGGACTATGTGGTCTAGCGCAAGGTCTGCCCCGCAGGAACATCCTGTGACTGCGTTATTGTATTTGAACTTCTTATAGTACTAAGCGTAGTGTCCATATAGCGGGTGCGTATGGATAGTAGCTTTGCAAGCGTTGGTTGTTGGAGGGTGAGCTCCTTTAGCTGTTTTGTAGGGCGATACTTGAGGTCCCACTGCATGTACCACCTGGACAGATTTGGTGTGTGCTTGCGCCACCAGTCCATCTCTGCGCTCCTAGTAAGGGCGCGAACGTCTGACTTAAGGCCTGAGGCCGTGGGTTTAGTTGCCATGCCGTGTGGAGGTTTAGGGGTCCTTGCCGCGTTGTCTGCTAGCTGGTCTGCCCGTTCGTTTCCCTCTATATTGCAGTGTCCTGGGGACCACCGGACAGTAATGTCCAGGTTCTTAATTGTCTCTTGGCACCTAACGAACGCCCACTGCGAGGAGGGGGACGGGTTGCCTCTGATGCACCATATAACAGAGGTGCTATCTATGCACATGTATATGCGTCTGAGCCGGTAGGCCGGCGTGCGGAGCGTGTGTGAGAGAGTCCTCGCCACGCGCCTACAGCTTCGGCATCGAAGACGTGGGACCTGGGGTTGAGGGAGCCGTTGCCCTGTAGGGTGAGAGTCTGCCCTTCGTATATAGCGTAGCCGTATATGACGTGCTTGACGCCGTCAAGCCATTGTTCAGAGCTGTCAGAGAAGACGGTGATAGCAGTTGGCGGGAGAAGGGCCCACCACTCCTTAAAGCGGCGGGCGGCTTCCTTCTTATTCACATGGCCTGTGGGGTCGTCGCGGCTCCCAGGGGAGTAGTGGGGGGCGCGGAATTCGGGTCGGGGTACCGGGTCGAAGACCTGTGCTAGTTGTTGTACCTTCGTGCGGGCTCTCTGTGGGAGGCCTGCGCCTCGGCCTCTTCTGACTGTAGGAAGGTGAGTCCTAGCAGTTAGCGGGTGCTTTTCGTCAATCGTTAGCAGGTGTGCTGCGAAGCGGAACTTGCAGGTTTCTAGGGCTACTGCTGCTAAGGGGAGTCCAGCGTCCCTGAAGATAGCGGTAGTGGGTGTGGTCCAGTAGGCCGGAACAACAGCTCTGCATGCCTGCCTAAGGACCTTATCGAGTGTTTCTATGTGCCAACCCAGTCAGGTGCTCACTTCGGCGCCTTTTAACTGGCGCATAATTCTAGAGGGTTTAGTTCTTCCTCCGTACCAGGCCTCCGCTCCGTACAGGAGTCGGGGGAGGGACGCAGGAGATCACCGCTTTGCGCAAAGACCCCGGTGGGGGGCCGTGTTTGATCCGAGCGAGGCTGCGGATGTGGTGGGCAACAACCCTTGTCTTTGCGGCGCGTATAGCCACGTGGGTCTTAAAGGTGAGCTTCCTGTCGAACCATACGCCTAGCCAGCGCAGTGCAGGTACCTCACTTGTGGGGAGGATTGGGTGAATAGTAAGGTGATCGTCGACGGCGCAGGGCGGCGCGTAGTCCCCGTTCTGTCTTGTAAGGTAGATCATTTCGAGCTTGTCTGGTGAGAAAGCAATCTTGTGGTCCGCGCCATATAAGTTGATCTTGCGGACTTGTTCAGCAAGTATTTCAACGTTAAGGTCGAGGCTGTGGGAGGCGCTGTAGAGGCATATGTCGTCAGCATAGCCAAAGCGCATAGTCGTGTCCTAGAGCAGTAGCTCTGCAAGGTATAACATATAGATAACGGGGGAGAATGGCGAGCCCTGTGGGGTGCCGCAGGCCACTAGGTGGCGGCCAGAACAGTGTTGGCCGTAGCAGACAAGAATGTGTCGGTTTCGTGAGGATGTTGCGTGTGAGGACTAGGACCTTCTAGTGCCAGCCTTAGTCTTTCATGCGGTGCAGTAGCCGGTTAACTAGCAGCGCGTCGAAAGCTCCTAGTACATCCATAGTTACCATAGTGACGTGTTTGCCCTCGCTAAAAGCGAGTTCGGCTTCATGGGTGAAGGCCGTGATTAGGTCCATGGCCGACCTTTTTGGGAGGGCCCCCCCCGTGCTGGGGGCTTAGGACGCCGTGCAGCACAGCCAAGTGGGCTATGCGCCGAGCGATTACCCTTTCAAAACCTTTGCTGAGGCAGAGCAGCATGGCAAGTGGTCTCATAGACCCTGGGATTGTGTAGTCTTTCTTGCCAAGTTTCTTGATAAAACAATCTCCCCATCTGTCCAGGCGGCCAGGTAGTAGTCAAGCAATAGTAGGTCGCGGTAGATGTCGCAAACGTACTGTCTAATGTGGTTCCAGCATGCTGTGAGCAGCCGGACTGTTATGCCATCAGCGCCTGGTGAGGTGCTGGAGACCCCAATCACGCAGCGCTCCGTCTCTTCAATCGATAGGTACGTGTCCCACGGGATAGTAGGGTGTTCTTGTGGGGTGGGGCGGTTCCGGCAGATCGTCCTCCGCCGTGAATCTGCAGAGAAGTGCTTGTCGTAGCATCTCAGCCTTGTCTTTGTCTTCAGTCGCCTCCGCGCCTCTAAACACCATTGGTGCCTGTGTTCTAGTGGGTTCCAGCTTGTGCCAATTAATAATGCGGAAAAGTTCCTAGTCGCCTTCAGCGTTATCTATAGTGTGTTGCCAGTACTCCTTCTTTGCCTTGCGGACTATCGCTAGGAAAGTACGTGTCTTATCAGAGGGGCCCCAGCCGGTGTGGCCGTCGAGCGAGTAGAGGTGTACTCGATAGGCTGTCTTGCAATCGTCTGTCCACCAGGGCGCCAAGTGGCCTGTCCCTCTCTTCTTTCTACCTGCCGTCTTTAGGGCGTTAGTGAGGACTTCTTCTAAGGCAGCGACGCGCCTGTCAACGTGCTCGCAGGTCTGTGGCCCGTCTAAGCGGGGGGCGCCTTTCATTCCGTTAGCAACAGCGTCGACAAATAGCGGTAGCTTCTTTGTGGGGACCCTATATTGGAACTAGTCAAGGGGCTCCTGTCCTCTGCCAGGGATTGTAGTAACCAACGTGTTATGGTCTAAGCGCAGTTCATGTCTATTCGTACCGCGGTGGTCGCGAAGGGGATGTTGCAGAAAGAGAGGTCTATAACGTGCCCGGCCCTATAGGTGGGGATTCCGGGTTCGCCTATATAATCCATGCCGCTGTCTGTAGCCCATTGGGCCAGCTCGGCTCCGCCCTGTGTGGTTGTGACACCAGGCTCGAACATGTCGTGTTTAGCGTTAAGATCACCTCCTGCCAGGCACCTGTTTGGTGGGGTGAGGCAGGGTGATGTAGTCGAGTACCGGCGTAGTCTGTGGCGCCCGGTAAACGTTAAGTATGGAGATTCCGTTCACTTCGATCCACTGCAGGTCCCTGTTATGCAGCGGGGTACGGGGCGTGATCTTTAGTCTGTTGCCCTTACGGGTGAAGATGAGGACCCGGGGGCGTTCTGCCTCCCAGGTCTCCCGGCTGTCCCAGCCGTCCACCGGTGGATAGAGGTTATAGCTGGGGTGGTTCGAAGTCCGTGTGTGCCGGGCCAGGTGGCTAGCTCTTGCATGCAAATAATGTCAATGCCCTCTGTAAAAGCGATCTCAAGGGCGGCTGTGTGTGCTGGGCCACTTCTGCCGACATTAGTCCAGCATACTTTTATATCGGGGTCTCTGCGAGGGGTGTATCTGCGGCGGTTGTTCCTCATTAATTAGAGGAGTCGTCCATAGTCATGTCCTCCTGTAAGGAGGACTGTGTGTGGTCTGCATGTCTCGCGCTTTGTGCTGAGAGTGCAGCGAGGTTAAGGCTGCCGCTTATGGGCGCGGTGAGTCTGACTAGTCGGCTTGAGGCGCGAGCCGCTTGTCGTGCCGCAAGATTAGGGTAGGGGCTTGAGCGCTGTCCTCTTGGTGGGCGGGGGGCTAGGAACTCGTTCCTGGCTCTCTTAGTCTGTGGGCTCTTCTTAAGGGGCTTGTTGGACAGTGTCTCCAGTAGGAGCAGTGTCCTCTTCGTTAGGTTAAGCGTTGCCCTCAGTGGGAGGGGCGCCTTCTCTGTTGGCGGCGTTGCCTTGTCTCTGCGCGGTGGGCGCGGGTTGGGGTTGCGGGTTGTGTAGCTGGTCGTAGGCCTTTTGTCCAGCGCGGTGGAGGGGTGGCCAGCTCACGGCGGGTAGGTCTTATAATCCTGCCGCTCACTCGCCTGGGCTTTACTAGGCAGGTTGGATCGTCGGCGGCGTGTGGACCGCGGCAATTAGGGCACTGTAGCTTATAAGCGCAGTTGTCACCTATAGGGCCTTTGTGCTCGCTCTGTTTCATGCCGCAGTTGCGGCAGCGGGGCGCGCGGGTGCAACGCGCTGCGTTGCAGTATCCCTAGCAGCCAGGGTTGTGTCGCTCAATTGCGCGTTTCTTGACAATTTCGCGGGATAAGTCGCTGACGCCAAAGAGTTGGAAAGGTGTTACTGGCTTCTCAAAGGACACCACGTAGGTAGTGTGCCCGTATTGGTTTGGGCTGTGCCTAGAGGGCCAGCAGTTTTACTGGGCGAGTAAAGGTCTGCGTAAAAGCCTCTTCCGCGATCATTTCTAGGGTGTACGGGACTTCTTGTCCTAACAGCGAGTGGTAGCTGCTAGGCACCCCAGGGACAGCGTAGTTGGTCCAGCGTGTGGGCAACTCTGCGCTGTCGCCATTAATAGAGCGGATCATCATCGGTTCCTTCTTTTCTTGTTCCATAAGTTGTTGTCGTATAGCCTTGGAGGCTGGCGTAATAGCCCAGCCTGTTCGGGTCCTTATAGCCGTGGGGATGTCGCTAATATCAAGTCCTATAGCGTCGCAGATTGCCTTTCGCACAGCGAAGGCGGAGGTCTATCCAAGCCTATTAGCTGGATTCAAGACAGTGAGCAAGATCCGTGGGTCTGCTGCTTGTCTGGGGGGCTGCTGTCGCTTAACAGCGGCTGTGGCCCTTCTGCTGTCAGTTGTTGTGTGCCCGCTGTCCCCGTGATAGGAGGCGGATGCTACGCTTGCCTATGTCTTCTAAGGCTGGGCGGCAAGGCCGCTGTCACTGTCCGTAGTGTAGGCTGTGGTTGTTGAGTCGTAGCCGGTCCTTACCGGATTGGGGCGAAGGCTTGGCGCAGTAGTAGAGTTTTTCATCGCCTGTATAACGCGGTTGCGGAGGGCGATAGCAGCCGCCAGCTCCTCTGGGCGCTTAAATTTGGCGAGGCAGTGGTCAACAGCATCAGCTATTGCCATTACTATCTTTTCCTGGGTCTCTGCCGCCTTGCGGGTGGCCGTAAGGTGGGAGTTGAGGACACTGGCTGCAGTTTCTGTGTCAGCAGGGCGGACAGGCACGCCTCCACCAAAGGAGAGGCGTCTAGGAGGGCGAATATCGGACTGTTTGGCGCTTCCTTGTGGCGTGCTGGAGGTTATTCTGTTGCGCAGACTCAAGGTCTGGTGGGCGGGTCGCTGTAGAGGTCCCCAGAGGGGGCCTCTGAGGCGTCTCCATTGCTATCATCAAACCACCGCACGCGTGCGGTGCCTGAAGATGGCTAGGAGTGGTATTTAGATGAAACTGAGATAATGAGATAGAAAACTAGGCAGTTTTGACCACTTTCTCAAAATTTCAAAAGTTGATGATGGTGTATGATAAAGGCTGCCCCGTGGCTATTAGAAGCCTAGAACAATACTTCAAGTTAACAAGGCTTTATATAGTCTTCAGATCTCACTACTCCTCTAGCAGAAAGAGTTTACCTTAACACTTAAAGCTCTAGGTTTCTAGACAGTGCCTTACAAGCCATGCTGCCTTCTTAAAGACAGAATTATTGTCTTCTTCTACGTCAACAATATTATCTTAGCTTTTTATAAGCAGAAAGAGGAAGAAGCCTAATAAGCGATTAAGCGCCTATAAGAAAAATACACCTTAAGTGGAGGAAACGACCTTTAGTGGTTCCTTAGCGTAGAGATTATTAGAGATCGAAAAACTAGAACAATTTAACTCTCTTAGGCTGCCTACTTAAACAAGATCAGTTAATTAGTTAACAAGAGGAATATTTAATATAACACCCTAATAGCAGCTATTAAGCTAAAACCACAAGACGGCTTAGCGACACCCTTAGAAATTAACAAATACTAACGCAAGAGATTAGATCGCTTCTATTCGCAGCAGTAACAACTCAACCAGACATAGCCTTTGCAACCTTAAGGCTAGCTTAATTCCTATCAAATCTAGGCTTGGAACATCACAATGCCACTAATTGAGTACTACTATACTTATTAAGCACCAGATAGAGAGCACTGCAGCTTAGAGGAGGCAACTGCCTTTAAGTAGCCAGCGATGCCTTATTTGCTAACAACACACACTAGACAGAAAGAGCTTGCAAAGATACGCTATTAAGCTATTTAACAGACTTATTGCCTAGAAAGCAAGCAAACAAGAGACTGTCACAACTTTAACAACTAAAGCAAAGCTTTTTGCCTTATTGCAAGTGGCCAAGGAAGCAATCTTTATATTAAGACTACTAGACGAACTGCAAATTGAACTACGCTTATCGTCAATTACCGTCTAATATAATAATAAGCAAACTATTTAACTAGTTACTAAGGAGATATCTAGGCTTTAGACTAAACTACAACATGTTGACATTCACAATCACTAGTTAAGATAGGAAGTCTCTACTAGAAAGATTAAGGTGGAGTACGTACAATTGGCAGAAATAATCGCCAACGGCTTTACAAAGGTCCTCCTAGTTAACAAGTAGAAAGGGTTCCTAACCTAACTTAGGCTAGTTAAGATAACAGAATGCAAAGTAGCGAATAAAGCACCTCTTAAGGAAATTTAAGGGCACCTTAATAACCTTATTTTAGGATAATAGGCTGCTAAATAGTTTAGCTTGCAAGGATCTTCCAAGCTAAGGGGGTGTGTTAGATATGCAGCTGTTAGATAGAACAAGCGCGTTAAGGTTGGATCTGTATAATAAAGCAGGGACTACCTGGCTTAGCATACTAGCGAAGAAGTTAGAACCAGCCAAATACGGTGGACACGAACACAATACAATTATTATTATCTATTAAGGCGCATCATCGCATTCAACCATTAAATCTGACACCTTTATACGCTCCTTAAGGTGCGCTACTACTACTAAGATTAACTTTATAGTGTTATATTTGCTAGTTTTGCTATAATTAATACGCTTATACTAATAGTAGTACTTATAAATAAACTAAATTTATAATAGATTAGAGATAGGCGAGATATAATAGCTATAATAATAAATCTAGCTTTTTTTATATTTATAGGTGCGCAAAGGCGCAATAAAGCATAATAATTGCGCCTAATTAATACCTTTAAAGTCGTCCTTAAAGAGCGCGTTAAGACCCTTAATAGCGCTCTTAGTATCTTCTGTTATAGCCTTAGTGGTTGCTTTTAAAAGCTCTATAGTGGTGTCTTTAGGTAGTAAATTACGCAACTATAACTTAAATAGATATTCCTTAATAGCCTAGAATATTGCGATTACTAGAGCTTTATATAGTAAGGTACGTAAAGGTAGTTATTATAACTTATTAAGTTTAATAGGTTGTCTAGCTATACTATAGCCGCTAGTTCTAGCGCGTTTTATAGGTGCTTTAGAGGCTTTAGTAATATGTTTAGCGCTTTTAGCTTATCTAGAAGGCATATTATTAGTATAGGTATTATAGAGATATTATTTAAAGTAAGTAAGAAATATATAAATGTACGCAGTTAGTATAATATAATTAGCTACGTACAGACGCGTTTACTTTAACTAATAAGATTTTACTAGATAAACCTAGCCTATTATAAAGCTAACACTAGAAAGATACTATAAGATTGCTATTATAGCCAACTTAAAAACCTTACTAAAAATAGCCCAAATACTTAATTAAATTAATTAATTATTTAAGCTAGGCTTAATTTAATTATAAAAATAATAGGTAGTTAAACAATTTATAATTAATTAAATTAAATTATATTTTATAATTAATTTAATTAATTTAAAATACTTAGATTAAATATTAGTAAGTCTAGCGCAATTCGTAAGTTAAATAGTAAGGATACTAAATAATTGTTATTATGGCTCTAAGATCTTATAGAATATAATAAGCCAATACTTATTATTAGTTTCTATCTTTAATAATATAATAATTCTTTACACTATAATATCTATATACTAGGTACCTTTCTATGCCATAATACCCACCTTTATAATAATATCTATAGCGTCTCAGATATATATCTAAGGACCTTTAGAATTTATATTAATAATAAAAGGTAAGTTAAGTATAATATGTGTTGTAGTCTAGATTGCTGTGTAAGGATAGTATAGTGCTTTAACTTTATATTTAAGAGCACTAGGATTATAGCCTAAAGAGAATTCTAAAGACATTATAAAAATTCGCGTTTTGCTTATAATTATAATTGCTTAGTCTAACGTAGTCTACAATTCTAAATAAAACTATTTAGTTATAATACTAAATAAACTTTAACCTAATAGGCTTAGTGTCAGATTAAAGGGTTTATTAATGAATAAAGTCCATATCTTGATAATGCGTAATGTTAGTTGTTGTTGTTCTTGAGGGTGTCCTCCCTCTAGAGGTTCTGCTTGTGCGCTGTTTTAGTTCTTGGCTAATCCTCTATACTATCCCTATTTAGGTAGGGGCTGTTTTATCTCTCTCCTACCACTCACAATAGTTGTTTGGATCACCTATTTAATCTAACACACCCCCTCAGCTCGGCGACCTCGCCTTAAGCTGTTTACTATTCATTCTTAGGTAATCTAGGATGTCTTAGCATCTACTGTTCTCCCTAAGGCTTTAATCTTTTGTGTTATCGCATCTATTTCTCCTTACTCTACAATTATGCGGTCCTTCACGTTTGCTAGTCCTACTTAACTTAGGAACTGGGGCTAGGTCCTAACAGGAAGGGTCTTAGTAAATCTATTGGCGATTATATCGCTTAAGGGGGCATATGTTACTCTAATTAACTTCCTTTTTGCCTCCTGTTGTAGCCAGTGATTGTAGATATCTACATATTAGAGTTTAGTTATTAGCTAAGAGATCTCCTCGTTAATTAGCTAAATTGTCTGCTTGTTGTCGCACTAAATAGTAATTACTAGGTCTTCTAGTGTTACTTAAAGTTTGTTAAGCAGCATCCGCGTAAACATAGCTTCTTTAGCTACTTAGGATAGTGCTAGGAGCTCTGCCTTAGTTATCAAAGTAGTAACTGTGTGTCCTGCTTATTGGCTCGCTAGGCGATAAGACCGCTAAATAGTTTAATTGCGTACCCTTAGGAACTCTTCCTATCTATTGTGTTGTCTATAAATAATGCGTTGCTAGCTATAATAAGACTATTATCTCCTCTAAACTCTAGGGCGTATGTTTGTGTAGAGTGTAGGTATAAGAGGACGCGGTTAGTTGTTGCTTATTAATATGTTAGGCTTAGATTAGTAAGGAAGTAGGCAAGTTGTAAGATAGCAAATGCAATGTTAGGGCGTGTGTATTTACCGCTACAAAGAGTAGGGAGCTAATTTTGCGTTAGTACAGGTTAATCTCTCTATATGTTGCGAGGTCTATGCGGCTAGTAAGCTCTATTCGAGCCATTAGGGTATTGTGGCGAAGGTTATAATTAGTTGCGAGTTAGACAATTTTGTTAATATACGCAGCTTGCAATAGCTATATCTTCTACTAGGTTTAGTCGCTTATCACCTCTATTCTAAGGAACTATCTTAAATCCCCTCCTCCTGTTAGGCTGTATTTCTTCTAGAGATCCTTTACAACCTAGTCTGCTAGTGTACGGTTTTATAGGTAATACGCGAGAATAATATTATTAATATAGAAGAAGATAAACACCCCTTTTCGTACTATGCAACATAGTTCGTGTAGAACTATAGAGAAACTAAGCTCTATAAGGTAGGCGGTGAAGTCCCTTTGCTATAGTAAGGGTGAGATCCGCAGGCCATACAGCGCCTTTTAAAGCTGAAGTATTGTGCCTAGACGTGTATACCCGCGTGGTATTCGTATGTAGATAACACAATTAATTAATGCATATACGAAAGTATTGGTTATGTTGTACTGCTTTAGCTCTAGGTTAAACTAAGTAGTAATAGCTATTAGTATCCTAAACAATCTTCCTACAAGTGTGGCGGCATAGGTCTCTTGGGCGGTAACATTATTCTGTTAATCGCCTTAGACAACTAGCCTTGCCTTATACTTCTGGAAGTAGTGTGTGCTAATCGAGCTTATAGGTGTATACCTACATTAAATCCAGTATCTAGATCCCTTCTTGTCTTGTCTTGCCTAAATAGTAGGCACCTTAGTCTATACTTTGTTTTTAGTGGCTATTAGTTGTTTTTATTTTTGTGGTGTTGTTAAATAGTAGGCACCTTAGTCTATAACTTTGTTTATTTGTGGCTATTAAGGTGTTCTTCCTTAGCTTTCTTAAAGAGCATGTAAAGTGGGTGCGTAGGCTTGAGCCTGTTCGGAAGAGGTGCTAGTAATAGTTTGCTGTAATAAGGCTAATAGCCTTTTATTATTATGCGTTTAATACTTATGTTATCTAGTTTCTTCCCCTCTACTTTATAAACGTAACCTGCTTTAGTACTAGCTATAAAGGCTGCAGCCTATAGTGCAGTGGCTTTCGCTTCACTGGGTAAGGAACTAAGTAGAGATTAGAGTCTGTCCAGATCGTGAGAGAGGGGCAACTAGGGATCAACCAGCTTTCCTTCCTCTTTACGTAGGAGGGCTCTCTTAATAGGCTGTATTCCTCTAGGGCAAGGCAGGGCTGGATCTAGCTCCTAATTATCTCTAGCGCTGGGCAGCAAGTTAGGGCACTGTTTGTATCTATCTAAGCTTATTAGTTGCGCTAATAAGGCTGCTAGTGGTGGTGTACTTAGCGGCGTCGGGTAGGGTATGACCTTCCTCCCGCGCTCGTCGTACTGGGGTGTCCCCACTTGCTCTCAGAAGGAGAGTTGTCCGTCGCTTTATCCTTATAGAACCTGCTTGTAGCATTGTTCTGTTGTAATAGTAAAGGCGGTAGCTCTATTGTCCTAATCTAAGTTGCAATTTCTTTAAAGGGTACTATACATAAGATTGTCTATAATATGTTTTATGTCTTTATTAAAGATGCTATCTTTGTTAAACACACTACGTCGCGGGTGCTAATAACCTTGCCTATCAACAGTATCCATATCCTGAAGATGTTTAAGGAAACGTAACCCACTAAGTATCTAATTTATGCCTTTAGGTTAAGTCTTTGTAGACGTCCTTTGCCACGCTTTATATTATCTGTTATAGCAAAGGCCTTGCAACTATATGCTTATAGATAGGATTAGTTTGGTTTGCGTAGGGACGTGACTATCCTATTTTAAAAGGCAACAGCGGTAAAGAACGCTTCATAGGGCGTCTTCTAGCGATTCGAATACTTGGGTGTTCGATTGTATAGGTATACGGCGGTTCGAGTCACTTTAGGCTATACTTCCTATAGTAGATTCGCGTTAAGGCGCATTGCACAAGCTTTCTCCTTTACTACACCCCCTAAGCGTTTAGCTCTGCCGTTTTGGGCTTAGGTATTAGGTGCTGAGGGCTTGACTACTATACCTTGCTCGTCCCTCCACCTCTGGGCTTTGGCTGAGCGAAACGTCTCATTATCAGTCTTAATAACTTTAACTATAATCCCAAATTGGTTCTTTATAAATGTGATAAATGTTTGGAGGGTTTTAATAATTAATCTGGCAGGTTAGTTGTCTTTAAAATAGAAATCCTATAGCATACTAGTAACTCTACACATGATTAGCATTTGGCTCTTCTCCTTTGTGTTACTCCCTTCTTTGTAATCATTGTAGCGGTTGTAGCTGAAAGGCGAAAGTCGAGGCAACACTTGTTGTATTGAAAATGAGTAGTACCTAGGATATATACTAATAGGCAATCTAGGCAGCAGTGAACAAGTGTAGGCAGCAATGAACTAGTACAGGCAACAGTAGATCTGTAGGCAGCAACTCCAAACTTACCCACTACCGTTACACACCCCCTAATCCTGTAGTTGTCTAGCAACGTAAGGATGACTTTTCCTACATATTTGCTATGCATTAAAGTTAAGAGCGTAGATCTGTAAGGTGTAGCTGGCTTACAAACTCGGCATGCTTCTAGCGGGATAGCATCTTGGTCATCCCATCAGCAGGCATTCTATTAGTAGGTCGCCATTGGACGTTGAGTCGTCCTTGCTCTACTTCCTGGCGAATCCAACTCTGGTGTATATCAACGTGCTTAAGCTTTGTTGCCAGCTTATCTTGCTCCTTTGTGACAATTCTAATAGTCTGCTAGTTATCACACTAAATAGTTGGAGTTGTGTTTAGCGTTAAGAATAGGCTGCGGTATAAGCGAAGCCATTCCTCTATCTCCGAGCCTGTGAGAGAGAGCGCAAGTAGCTCTGCCTCAGTAGTAGATTTGGTGACTGTACGCTGTAGGGTAGACTTCTAGTTAATAGTCATCCCAAACAGTTGGAAAACGTAGCCTTAGGAGCTGCAGCGAGTTTCCACATTATTAGCGAAAGCTGCATCAGATGCTCCAAAGAAGATAGGGTTGCGATAGTCCTCTTCTGTAGTCACAAACTCCTAAATCCCTTCTTAGCTGTATAAGCTTCTAGTGCATAGTACTAAGTCTCTAGGATGTGTCGCCACACTTTGCGAATAGACTCCACGTGAGCTTATCCAAGGTTAGTGAGATGTGAAGCGTGTATCACATGAGCGCGTGCTAGATCTGGGCGAGTGAACTGCGTGTGGAGGAACGTAAGATGACTAATAAGCTCCTAGTAAAGCTTTGTCCAGGCTGCGTTGGGTTCCTCCATAGATGGCTTAAGATAGTTAACCGTCATTAGTACCTTAGCGCGGCGGCTGGCGGTTGTTATGCCATAGTTTGTGGTTACCTTATTAATATAGGCATCCTAGAGCAGCTAAAGTTTGCGGGCGGCGATGTCTCGTTCGACGCGTATGCCCAAGAACCACTTGAGTGGACCAAGTCGCTTTAGTTAATAGTACTCGCTAAGCTTCTGCTTAAACTGCCAGTGCAGCTCGGCGTTGCGAGGGTGATAAGCCATAACAATGTTGTCGACGTAGACGAACAGGATGAGCCATTTGTTGGTGTATACACACGGGAAACCTAGCACAGGCTTTATCCCTAGTGACTGTAGCGTCCTGCGGAGCTCCTTGTACTATAGTAGTGGTGACTCTTTCAACCTGTAGAGAGCGCGGAGTATCTAGAGTAGTTCTCTATCTGCTTAAAATCTGTCTGGCATTTGCGCGTAGAGTAGACGATTGAGTCTGGCGTTGAGAAAAGCTGTTAGTACGTCGTACTGAACTAGCGCTAGTCTAAAATAATTAGCAATAGCGGTAATTGCTCTGAATGTGCGTGCTGCTAGTGTGGCAGCGTAGGTGTCTCCGTACGGCTGCTCGAGGTCACCTCGAACCACTAGACGTGCCTTGAACTGTGAAAGAAAGCCGTCTTCGTTAAATTTGTACGTGAAAACCCACATTAGTGGTAACACTTTAGCGTTAGCACTTTCTGCTATTTTTGCGGTCCTTACAAAGCATCCTTTGCTCTATATGCTGCGGTATTCTTCTTAACCAGCTTGTCGAAACTCAGCTCTATATGGATAAGTCTCTAGGTCTTTCTAGGTCCTTGGTGGGAGGCGGAACCTGTAACTAATGAATCTTGATAATAGGCTGCGGTTTCAGCGCTGTTAAAAAGGCGTGTAGGTAGTTATTAATGCGTATTCTATAGGAAATCGCGTGCGTCTGGTATCTGGTTGCATTTGTGAGGTCTTTAGCGCGCTGCTGCTGTCGGCGTGAACCTGTAAGTATGTTTGACTTATTAATTTCAAGGTTTCTACGCCTTAGCGCGTTATTGTTATGGCGATTAGGTATATATCTAGAGATTTGGGTGGCAGAGAGCTCTTCTAGTGTTGACTCTGGGTCTTGCTCTATTAGGAGAACTTTGATCGGATTATTGTTGTTCTAATGCCCAGTCACGTGAGGTGAAGGTGAACCTCTAGACGTAGGCGTAAGTAGCCCACCTCCTAAAAACAAGTCCTCTACATCCTCGTCAACTCCGTCAACCTCGTCAACCTCAGCTTCAGTAGCTCTATCCTCACCCCCTACCTGCTGCTCGCTGGCGGGAGCTGCAGCTGCAGGTACTATACGACTCTGCCTGAGCGTCATAAGCTCTTTGATGGCGCGATATCGTCACATTTAGCTTCTTCTAGAAAGGCAAGCAGCTCTATAACTTCTTTAATTACTGACTCAGCTGCGTAGCCATCTGGTCCCTTATAGAACCGCGTTGGCTCGAAAATAACGTCTCTTGCTCGAATTACTCTGTCCTTTGTTAGCAGCTAGATCCTGAAGATATTTGTTGAATATATAGCCTACAAGTTAGCTAATAAGTGCTCTAGACTCGAGCTTGTCACCTCTTTTAACTAATGGGTTCCGGACGTACACTCGGCAGCCTATAGGGCGCAGGTGGTTCACCTTTAGCTTCAATCCCCATACAATCTCATATGGAGTCTTCCAACCTAGCGCTTCGGTTGGTGTACAATTCAGTATGTATGCTGCTGTCTTAAGCAGTTTGTTTAATAATAATTTTGGCAAATTTCCTTTAAGTCTTATAGCTTAAGCTCGAATGACAATAATCTTGCCTGCTCTCTTAGCGAGGCCGTTCTACTTGTCTGCGTATTCTGCCTGCAGCTTGTATTGGATACCTAGCTCAGCGCAGAGCTCCTCCAATACGTTTGGTGCAACTCCATACCCTCGATCGTTGTCGGTCTTAATTGCGGTAACGTCGCTATCAAAGATACGCTGTGTATCTTACGAATCTTGCGGACAAGCCAGCGGCTTAGAAATGCCTTCGTACGGTATGGAAAGCAATCCACTTCATGCCACTTGCTGTACTGGTCCACTATGTGACCTGCAACTCTGTCACTATTAAGACAAGAGTCTGCTTCTTAAGGCAGTAGCTAGATAAAAGTCTATAGCGACGCGATAGAACTTCCTTTGTGCAAAGTCCTCTTGCTGTCTTCTAGAGACTTGCTTTAAGAGCTTCAATTCGACACATACGCCACAGAAGTCGCTGTCTCTACCTTCTACTCGCAAGCCTTCCACATGGTCAGCCAGCTTCTCAATCGCCTTCTTGCCAGGGTGACCCCAGGTGCTGTGGGCTGTCCTATAGTCGATTATACGATCAGGTCGAGGGTCCTTTGAAGGTCGGTAAGTAGTGCTAAAGGATGACAATAAGCGGGTTTCTAGGCGGCGGCTGGCATCGGCGTCGACTAGCCAGTGTCCGTCTTGGTACTCTAGGTATGCAACCACGGATTTTCTGCTGACCTTGTATAGAAGGTCTTGTCCTAAGTTAAAGTGAATCTGACTCGAGCGACAGCGTGCTAAGCCTATAAGGCTTGTTAAGAAGCCTTTGACTAAAGCAACGTGCGTTAGGACTATAGCTAATAGGCCCTTAGGTGTCTTCACCATTAGTTTCATACTGCCCTATGCAGTGATTTTGATACGTCCTGTTCCTGCTCCTATAAAGTCGTTGGCACTGGCCTTATACTCTCTCGTCCATCCAGGCTAAGACTTATTAGTATTAACAATGTGGGTGTTCGAACCAGGATTAAGTATGAATCGGTTGCTTAATAAGTTGTAGCTGCTAACGTCGTCAAGTGTAGATAGAGCTACTAGCTCCTTAGCGGGTTTGACGCTGTTGTTAAAAGACAGCTTCTTATCGCGCTCGCCGCGCTCGTCGACTGTAACAGCATCGGATTCCATATATCGCGCGGTGTAGGTGGATGGGTTTGAGGGAGGCTTTCTATCGTCGATAGTAACTGCAGACTCAGACCTCGATTAAGTTGCCTTCTAGTCCTTTATAGCCTTCTCCACTCTCGTTTTTAAGCTTAGATCCTTAGCAAAAGCTGCTGCCACCTTATTGCTACCCTCCTTGTTGTCGTATCCTTGGGGTTAGGAAGGAGCATCTGGATTCATCACCCAGCACTTGGACTAAGAGTGTTTGTTGCCACAGAGGCATACACCGCTCTATAAAGGTTTGCTTTATAGTGTTTTTGTTAGCTTAGCTATCTCTAGCTCTGCCGCATGTGCACTAAAGCCCGTACTGATTAGGCGTGTGCGCTTCAAGTACGCTGAGAACTCAGCGACGTAGTCCTCCACTAATAGGACTGTTTCACCAAGCCTCTCCTTCTGGATTAGGTCTCGCAGACCTGCTGTTCCGTATTCTGGGTTGAGTACCTTGCAGGCGACTAGGAAGTCTTCCTACGCGCGAGAATCCTCCGTCTCTGCCAGCCTAATAGCCTTGCACTGGTTAGTGACCTCAACCCAACGTCGAAGCCACTCTTCAACCTTCCTGCCCTTTAGCGGTGTCTAGAGATCCTTATATTTTGTTATTAAATCGCGGCGATGTGTCGCGTCTGATGGTGCAAGATGTTTCTTAAGGGTTGTAAGTCGTTCGTGCGGCGTACCCTTGTCCTCAATCAGGTATATATGGTGTGCTGCTATCGTCTTACTAATCTTAGAGTTAAATTCTGCTAGAGCCTTCAGCTGACGCTTATACTCTAGATCCTTCTTTTCCTATCTCTCATACGCCCAACAGTAATTGGCTCGCTGCTTGGTATTTAGGCTAGCGTACGTAGTAGCCGTGCTGTCGTAGTCGCTAAGCTAAGGCTCCATCAGCTCCTTAAGCTGCGGTAGCTTATCTGCTGCAACATCTAGATTAACATATTTCTAGAGTTAGTTCTTTTACGCTGTATCCTTGCGGATAAACAGCCATTTGTGCCAATCTTCTAATCAACTAAGGACAATTGTCACTCGAGTAACGGCTGGATCCGACTTAGTTGTTATCGTGCTCGCAGGGTTGCTCCTACAGTAAGACTGTGGTGTCCTTAGTAGGGTAATTGCTTAGGTGAGTGAGGCCCCGTCGCAATCTGGGCTCATAACTGTAGCAGTTATAGCTGAAAGGCGAAAGTTAAGGCAACACACTTGTTATATTGAAAATAAGTAGTACCTAGGATATATACTAATAGGCAATCTAGGTAGCAGTGAACAAGTGTAGGCAGCAATGAACTAGTATAGGCAACAGTAGATCTGTAGGCAGCAACTCCAAACATACCCACTACCGTTACAATCATAAAAGTCTAGGGCTATTCGCTCTCCTAGACCTTCTAGGATTGTTCGGGGGGTTCTTCTTATCTGTTACTTAGACTTTGATCTTCCACATGCGTCGCACTTAATGGTAGGAATGCCAACAATCTTTACCCCCTTAGAGTGATGCACGAGGTGCTTAAGTGCCTAAGGTCCTAGGTGTCCTAGTCGTTTGTGCCACATCTCACCGCTCGCTTGTTGTCGCAGCTTAATTATACGTGCTTTAGTTATTGCAAAGGTTAATTTTGGCTTAGAGACATTATTGTACTTAACAACCTATTGTCCGTATCGTTCTTTAAGGAGCGCAACAGCACTATTGTTGTACTAGCGTAGTACGGTAGGGTTTGACTTAGTATCCCACTATAGGCCTTGTTGTTAGAGTACTCTAAATAAGCCAAGGTTACAGTGTAGGTCTAGGCAGAAGGCCACATCTCTAAGGTGAAGGCGGCGTGTTAAGCCTGCAGTCTTCACTCTTATATATAGTGAGCTATATGCTATAATCTATATACGTGAGTTCCCTGCCTATAAGAAATCTCCTAGTGTAGGTGGCTAAGTGTTCGTGAATTGTCTGATATTATTTGCTACATAGCACGTTGTCCCTAAGTTAAGGATAAAGGATTGTTTAAGTAGGTACCTTAACTGTTTCGTTATAAAAGAGGCGGCGGCTATCGCAATATTAACCTCTCTAATTTGCCTTCTATGTAGTCACTCTTCTGTGGAAGCTTCTATTGTTAGAGTCGCTGAGTGCGACTTCTTAAGAGCTAGGGTCTTTAATTGTGGCCTTTTCGCTAAGCGTATTTCCTCCTAAAGTTTAGCATTATTGCTAATCCTTTCTTAAGCTATTCTTTTAACGCTGTCTTAGACTCTCTAATTTAGAGGCGCTGTCTCTAGCATTGCATACTAACACTTGTTAAGATTATGTGGTCTATCACAAGCCTTATACTTCTACATTATATAGTTAATTGTATCACTATCACAATAACTACGCTTTTAACATTAGTTGCAACCTCTTCCACAAGTTAGTTTAGTATTAGCATTATTATTAGCTTCTTCTCTAGCGAGAGTTAGTCCTCCAGCTGCGAAGGCTGCTCTGGACGATTTGCTCTTAGCTAGGTATAGTAGGTTAGCTTGTTTTCTAAATTGTAGGAACATGTTGGTGGCTGTTACTATAGGATCTAGGAGGGCTGTTTTCTATAAATGAGATTGTCTATCCTTGGAAATTCTTTGCTGTAGCTTTCACGAAGTTGTTCTTAATGAATTGATTGTTTAGGCAGTTAGTTAGGTACACTAGTTGCTTTGGCTTCTATAACCGCATGGTCCACTTTAGTAAGCTAGGTGTGTCCTAATAGGCTGTTGTCCTTATTAGTTTAAGGGCTGCTTAGTATCGTTCTCTTGCTTTGTTAAGCTTGTCCTCTAATCTCACGCCTATAGTAGCGGCGAGTTTGATTATCTAGCTTCGATATAGTTAGGACAGCTTGCAGCAGTTGGTAAATAGGTGTAAGGATACTGTTGTCTGAATAAAGTTGGTAACCTAAGAGAAGTGGGTTTGTTCTTGTTAATATTTCTAATTAAGGACCTTATATTCTTTAAAAATAGACTTGAAGTTGTTTACGTCTTCTTTGTATGAGGTCTTGCCGGCGTTTAAGAGGTTGGACGGTCGAGCTAGTACAAATAGGGGTATCACTGCGTGCTGCCCGTGATTCGCTCAGTATTGGGTTTGATGTTGGTTTATCGCCGCTGTAGCTGCTTAATAGCTAACTATTAAGGGCCTAATTAGGGCGATAGGTTTGGCGAGTGGCTAGGCCATCTGTTTAGGGTTGATCTTTAACTAGACGTTTAATAACACACACTTTGACTCTAGTTATGTAATCCACTTAATCCACTAGGTATAGTCTATAAGGATTACTGTGGGGTCGCGATTTGGGGTAGTTAACATCTTGATATAGATTTTAATCGTTCTGTGCGACGTCGCGTTATTTCGGCTTAAGTTGTATCGGCGTTCTAGTTGTTCTAGTGTTTAAGGTAGAGGCAGTGAGACTCTTAATTGTCAGATTAAAGGGTTTATTAATAAATAAAGTCTATATCTTAAATAATGCGTAATATTGGTTGTTGTTGTTCTTAAGGGTGTCCTCCCTCTAGAGGTCTGCTTGTGCGCTGTTTTGGTTCTTGGCTAATCCTCCATACTATCCCTATTTGGGTAGGGGCTGTTTCATCTCTCTCCTGCCACTCACGATAGTTGTTCGGATCACCTATCCAATCTGACACTTAGTCTTGCAAAGGCCTTAATAATCGGCGGCTTCCTCTTCTTATCCACCTCCTACATACTATCCCAAAGTGTGGCATTACCTTTTATTAGCTTTAGCATCTCCCTTTAACACCCATTAGGCTCTAGACGCGCTATCCTACTTCTAACTCGACTCTTATTCTTTACTAGCCAATTAGCTAAGCCTAGACCTCTACCCACGCTCTAACGCCACTTATTAGCTGCTACTCTCCTCTACCTAGTCTTTTTGTTTATCTAGATACACGTCTGTTCTTCTTTCTTATACGTTTACTCTCTTTCTTCTACGCGCTTACTTTCTATCTTTACTAATTTACCTTTCTAATTTAGTAAATACTCTTCTTCTATTTATCTACTATAGCGCTATTTATTTCTTATTAATCTAAATCTACCTCTACACAAACATTATAAATAGGCTTAACGTTACTAAGCTTAACAGCGAAACGCCTGGGACAGCAAAACGCCTAACCTAAACACTAAAACAGCCCTATGACTTAAGGCCATAGAGCCTCACACAATAGCTATTATTACGATATTTTTTAGTAGTAATATATAGAGGGCTTAATTAATATATATAGCTATAGAAATTATTTTAGAGTTTTAATTGCGCGGTTGCGTTGTAACTAAATAGCTAGTGCGTCTATTATAGCACCTTAAGGCTCTTTACTACCTATAGGCCTCTTAATAGATTTCTTTTTTAGAGTAGCTTTTGTAGGAGCCTTAAGGCTACACTTCTTACCCTTTTAGAATATTTTAATAGCTTGTTAGAGTTGTTTTATAGTCCTATAAGCAGTTACCCTAGAGGCCTATTTAGTAGCCTTCTTAGCCTTCTCCTTCTTTCTTACTAGCCTAGCTACAGCCCTCGCCTAACGCTTTATCTCTTTCTCTCTTACCTTTGCCTGTCTTAACTCCTTACAAAGCCTATTTGTCTTAGCTTTTTAGTGTTATAGCTGCTCCTCCTTACGCTCCTAGAGTTGCTAGCGATTACGTGCCTCCTTTACCTTCCTTAGAGACTAGAATACAGCTCCACCTTAATACTCCTTAGGCTCCTAGAGTAGAAGAGGCTTGCTGCGCTTCCTACGCGTCCTCTTATTAATTAGAGCCTTGCGTAGGCCCTTAATCTTATGCTTAGCAAGTGTTGCTCTTATAGAGAGATAATAAATAGTCCAGTTAAGCTTTAAGATCTTTCTCTTATCCCTACTATTCACTGCGCGATTAACCAGCTATCTAATCTTTCTCTAATTAGAGGCGCTTAAGGCCGAGAAGTTACTATTGCTTAAGGATAGGCTAGTGTTAAACCTCTCTAATATAACCTTAGAATTAAAGGGTAAGAGGCCTATAGCCTTAAAGGCCTTAAGGTTCGTTGTTTTCTTAAAGGAGGCCTGCTAGGCGTGATAGAAGAGGGGGAAGAAATCCCTCTTGCTTATTAAAACGAGACCCTGGCTCCTCTCTATAAACGCTAATATCTTAGCCTAGTAAGCTAATAAGAGAGGCTTAAATAGGGAGATGTTAAGTGGCTATAGTGTGTGGGTTAAATAAGGAGGATATACCGCGAGGACAATTTTATTCTAATTATAATAGTTAATAAATTTTATCTTAAGGTAAGATCTATACCTATCTAGAATGAGTAATTAATAGAAAGATTAAGCCTTTGCCTTAGTATTGTAATTAAATACCTGTTTAAGCTACGCGAGACTAATATTATTATTTGTCTAGCCAGAGGGCGATAAGGAGACTTAAACCTAATAAGTTTAATAATTAAGAGTCTGTAGCCAGGCGTTCTATATTAATCCTAAAGTTAACTAATAGATTAGGATAGGCTTAAGGTAAAATCCATTAGCGCAGATATAGGCTAGCAGCGTTATTCACTCTTAGCTACTATCCTAGATAATACTCCTCCTCTTTCTATTCTTATATAAGGCCCTACTAAAGATTCTCTTTAAGCGACCTACAATACTAAGTATAAAGCTCTTCTTATTTATATTATATGTGTAACAAGACTTAACATAATACTGCTTAATTTTCTCGCGTAGGAGGTTAAAGTAGAGCCTATACTTTCTCCCTAAATTAGCCTTATGGCAATTATTGTTAATACCTATTATCTATTTTAAGATAAGCTTATTAGAATATTACTAGATAAAGCAATTAACCTAGTGTACTCTAAGCTCTCTCTAAGTAATTTATAAGCCAAAATTTTGTATTATAGCTTATATAGGTAGAAGGTCTCGCCTAGTAAGCTATTTAATATACTATAGAAGCTCTAGCTTCTATTATAGGTAAAGAGCTTACTAATTTTAAATACGGGTGTTAAGTAAGGTTAATACACCTTTGTGCCTATAAGCAAGTATTATAGGCTTAATACTATATTTTCTTATAATTTACGCGTATATAAGTTTTTCTCTAGATTCTAGCAATTTTATAATTGTAAGTGCCGTCTAAATTTGGTCTATATTAATAGAGTTATATATTACTAAAGTTTTTATGTTATATATAGTAGGGTTTACGCTTCTTAGCACTTTTTAGAATATCTGTAATTTTAACCTCGCTCTTATAAACTATAATAGGTCTGTTATATTATAACGCAGCACTCTTCTAGTTATGTTTATTTAAAGTTATCTTTTTATATATATTTTTTCTATTAATTCAGTAAAGCAAGTACTTTAGAAAGAGATATCTATAGTCTACTGTGTCCGTGCACTATATAAGCCAGTTTATCACTCGAGCCACCTAAATATTATAATATATTATAATTATTCTAACTTTAACGCGTTATAACTCCACTATAATGAATCTAATTTAAGAAGCGATTAAAAAATTAAAATTATATAAAGTTAGCGCATCTTTCTTATACCGCAAAGTCGCTAAAAGATTTAGTATTAATTAAATAACGTTGTCGCGGCGACACTAAGGGAAATAGCGCACTAATATAGCGTACTACCAGAATACTTAATTACTTAACTTATAATAGGAGCAGAAGCTTCTACTATATATAGAAAGATACGTTGGACGAGGCTTACCACTAATATAAGAAATGCTACAAAATTTCGCGAATATAATAGCGAATTATAAGGTTCCTAGAAGCTAGGTTACTTAGTTTCTTTATTGCTACGACGCCTAACTTATTACTAAATAAAGCGCTAGGATTAATTGCAACTAGCACAAAGCTAACTCTAGAAAAAATACTACCTATACTTTAACTTAATTTACTTAAAGATCTAAGAGTATAATATTAATAAGCGCAACACGTATAATATAAATAAGAAGGGCTTCTTTGTTAGTATTATAGCTCGCTTAAAAAGAATCTTTACTAAGGCAATTTAGGCGTTAAAAAAGCGTACCATAACAATCTAAAATAGTAGTAGAAAATAAATAACACTTCTTACTTGCGTATATACTTCTAGTAAGGCACTACTACTAGCTCTTATTTATAAAGGCAAATCTAAAATATAATTAAGCTAAGTTAATAATATAGAGACTAGCAAAGACTAGGTTTTCTTTACTAATTTAACCTTAGAATAGAGTAACAATAAGTTTAGAATGGCCTAGCTTAAATAGGTCTTTAAGCGCTTTACAAAGCAGAAAGTAAGATAATAATACTAACTTCTTATTCTTAATAGCCATAGCAGCCACCTTATAAGTAATTTTATAGATTTTTACGACAATAACAAGATTCTCCTCGCTATCTTCCCCCCGCATATAACCCATAGTCTCCAGCTACTAGATATAGTCCTATTCGCGCCTCTTACTACTAATTATTCTTAAGAACTTAATTGCCACCTCTACTAATCGCAAGGGCTTTTTAAAGTTAATAAAGACAACTTCTTTACTATCTTTTAAGTAGTGTAAAGCTCTATAATAAGGCCAGAGGTAATATTAAAGAGTTTTTACGCTACTAGAGTATGGCTAATAGATATAGAGGTTATACTATAACGCTTTAACAACTACACTTTAGAGCAAAATAAAGCTTTAAAAACTAGGCAATATAGTAAAGGCGATAGCTAAATTTAGCTCTAAAAGGCTATACAATGCTACGATACTAAATAAGATAAAAATTAAAGCTAGATAGCTTAAGACTTTATTTTACTCTCTATAGACGTAAAACAAGCTTCTTTATAGTAAAAACAAGCTCTTATAATAGGCTCTTTTAGCCAAAAAAAAACATAAGAAGAAGAGCTATCATATAGACCTTTAACAGCGCAAAGAGCACTATAGTAGTACTGTTTTCTAGTTTTTAAAAAAGCTCCGTAAAGCCCACGCCTATAAAAAAGTAAAACAGAACAAAGCTAAGGCGTAACAACTCTAGAAAACTCGTAATAGAGAGCTAAAAGCGGCGGCAAGCTTATATAAAAAAAGCAAGCTAAGGCTGCAAGAGCGGCTTAACAAGAGGCCGCTAAGCAGCAGGCAAAGAAAAAAAAAGCGAGGGCTAAGAAGCTAGCTACCGCCTAGGCGCTTAAAAAGTAGCAACACGAAGCTACAACCTTATAAAAATCTCGTAATACACTAAATAAGGACAAGCGAAAAGCCTTATAAAGCGCTAGTAATAAAAATCTAAAGCGTTATTATATTATAAGCGCTATAAGTTAAGCTAGTGCTACACCTAAGCCACTAGCTTCTCTACCTTAACGCACGCGAATAAGGTTAATATAGCGCCCTAAAAAATATTCTAAATAGCTCGAAAGTTTCGCAAGTCTCTATATAGTAATACACTTAGAAATCTTATAATAATTATAATTTGTAGTAGTTTTTATAGCCTATTCCCCTAGGGCTACTATAAGCAAGGTCTTATAGGTAGGCAATTAAGAATAATAAGCTGTATTACTATTTATAAAAGAAAAGTGTATAGAGTAAGAAGTCTAATAGAAGAAGAGAAAGAATAAGTAAGAGTCTATTAACTCTATTGTCTATACACCTAGGTAGTGGCTACTATATATAGAATAGGTAATATTAATTATATAGTTATAGGTCTTCTTTATCCCTTTTAGGTATTGCGCTAGACTTGGCCCTCTATTTACGTTCTCTTTTCGCCTAGCCTTATAAACCCACTCCTATCTATCTTTTTCTAGTATAGTATCTATCTACTTTTTATCGCCTTAAACTTCTTCTTTTTAGTATTATTTACTAATATTTAAAGTTTTAAATTTAGGACTAAGCTAAACTATATACAAAATAATAATAATAAAAGGCTATTAAAGTATAAAAAATTTATCTTTACTAAACTATATATATAAAAAGGTTATTCTAAAAGGTAGTATAAAAGTAGATATAACTATGCTAAATTCTACTTTTTTTTAATACTTACCTATAGTGCAATAGTCCTTTATTAGCTAGTATACTATTGTATTCATTAGTACTAAATTATATATTTAGTACCTTTTTAACTATAGTTATTTTTTTTACGCTTTGTATAAAACTACACTTTTGCTTAAATAGCTATAAACTTATTTGCTATTAAAATACCACATTTTTAAGCTATAGTATAGTGCTATTATAGCTTAGTATAAGTACCTTTTTATCTCGCAAAATAATAATAATATAAAACCTCTTCTAGATAGCTAGCTCGCCTACACTTAAGTTTCTTACTTTACTAGTTTTAAAATTTACCTATTAGTACTTTTTTAAAATAATTAATATAAACACGTTTTAGTAACACCTTAAAAACGTTTATTAAAAAAGTTATATATAGACTAAATAAGTAGTAGTAAAGTGCTTTATTAAAAATAGGCTTTGCTAAAGTTAAGTTTCTTATACTAATATTAGTAAGTGAATATACCTAGTGTAGCGCAAATAATATAGTTAAAAAAAAAACCAAAAATTTATAGTAGCATAATAGAAAAACTAGGGTAGAAATTTTAAGAACTACTAGTATAGTAGAATAAACTCTACTATATAGGTTATATAGTAAATCGGTGCCTAATTAGCTCTTAAGAATTTAATAGGCGGTTTCTTTCTTTTTTAGTATATATAACTTAAATTTTTTTTTACTAAGTTCTAATTAGGACTAGATTCTCCTATAAAATTAGCGACTAACTCGCGACTTAAACTTTTAAAACCTTAACCTTAGAAAGGTTATTATATTAGTACTCTAATATAGATAAGTAGTGTTACCTAAGAAAAAAATAAAATAGAATAATAGTGGCGTATAGTAGTGTGTAGAATAGTATATACTAAAAATATAAATAAACCCTAAAAGAAACTTAGGAGCGAAATTAGACGTAACTAAGTATAGTGCTAACCTTAAAATAGAAATATAATCTAAGTTTTAATAAGCTACTACACTAGCTCTTATTAAACTATACTACTAGAAATAAATAATAAATAATAAACACTAAATAACCCTAATATATACACAAATTAGGCATAGAGCGTACGCTCTAGAACTAGACTAGATTAGACTAGTACTAGACTAGACTACGACCTAGACTAGAAAATAACTAGAACTAGGCACTAAATAACTCTTAGAGTTAGAATATTAAGCCTCTAGAAACAAATAATAAATACTAATAACTCTAGCATATGCATAAATTAGGCATAGAGCGTAGGCTCTAGAACTAGACTAGACTAGACTAGCACTAGACTAGACTAAGACCTAGACTAAGAAACAGCTAGAACTAGGCACTAAGCGACTCTTAGAGTTAGAATATTAAGCCTCTAGGAATAAATAATAATAAATAATAATCTTAGTATATATATATAATATTTTATATAAAGTATAGGCCTAGGTATAAGAAGTATAGAAATAAAATAAAAATAAAAGCCTAGATTAAAAAGTAGTTAGAACTAGGCGCTAAAAGACACTTAGAGCTAAAATTACCCTACTAGGACTAGATAACTAAGTAATTATAAATAGATTAGAACTAAGAATAGACTAGGGCACCTAGACCTAGACTAAGAAAAGGACTAAAGCTAGCCACTATATTACTCTTAGAACCTAAAACTAAGGCAAAGTTAAAGAAAGCTAAGAGATAATAATAAGTATAGGTGTGTAGAGGCAGAAATAGAAGTAAAAAAGAAGAACTAGAATACTAACTCTAACTATCTAAGAAACTAACCAGATAACTAGTAATAATAATGTCTACCACTAGAAGACTAAATAACTATTAATAATTCTAGTTAGAGGGCCTAGATTATAGTAAGATGCGTAAGTTCCTTAACATTCTAGCATTCTAGAACTTAGAAGCGTAAGAACCTAAGCCTAAAATCTCCTTAGGCTGTTAGTTTTATAGAAATAATAAGCTTAACTAATAAGGGTATCTATACACCTACTAGAGGGTCTTTGCCCCTTATAAAAAGCTCCTTATAAGAATCTAAAGGGAAAGCACTAATACTGCCTTAGCTAGCTAAAGACGCTAATACCATTATAGCGTAAATAGTAATAGCCCTATAATCTCTTACTAATAAAGCCACCTAGTAGAACCTAGTATAGAGCCTTGTTATAGAACCTAACCTATTCTTAGGTAAGGAGCTGCACTTTATAGGAGATAATATAACCTAGTTTCTTTAAGACTATAAAAAACGCGCGAACTACTACTAGTACTCTAAGAAAGATAAGGTTATTAGAGTTAAGAAATATTATAGCTAAGAGATCTAGAATGTGTTTAACTTCTTAATGATAGAATACTCTAAGGTAGGAGAAGAAGGGGTATAGTAAAAGCTATAGGTGGCTATATGTAGGCATTAGTAAAGTTAAAATTAGGCCTAAACTAAGAAGATAAAGAACGTATTAAAGGCGTGGCTAGCATAGTGTTAAGTAATAATAAACCTTAACATCTATAATTATCTAGACTAGTTTGCAATTAGGTTTAGAAAATGCCTAAGGGTAGGCATAGTTATAGAAAACTAGAAGGGTATACTTCTTATCTAAGGCCTAAGTAAGTAGCTAGTGGGCAATATTCTAATAAAGAACGACTAGTTAATAGAGAGATCTATAGAGCTTAACTTCGATATAATAGAGAGATGGCTTTTAAGTAGGGCTTAAATTTAGTTAAAAAACACATACTAAATCTAATATATTAAATCTAAGCGCTAATGCTATTTTAGACTATTAAGCTATAAGTACTACTAATACTGTAGAGTGTTTTCTAACCTGCTAGACTTAACCTAAACTTCTAATAAGTAAGACTACAAGGAGCTCTAGGCGCGCGAGTAATCCTAGGCTTAACTGTCTCTTAATACAAAGTAGACGAGCTAGCTAAAAGGCTTAAGGCTATAAGGCTTTAGAACGTTCTAGTTTTAGAACTAGGACCCTTAAGAAATAGAGATTCTATTAGACCTGGCTATTTGCTAGAAAATTACTATAAGGGTAGAGTAGGCTCTAAAGTAGATAGTACTATAACAGCCCTAGTACCACGTACTAACCTAGTCTTAGGCCTATATAGTAGCGCTAATGCGAGTTAATATACACGTGACTATAGTAGTAATAGATCTAATATAGTAAGAAGATAACTGTTTTAAAGGATGCTTTAAATATAGGAAGAACTATATTATTGCGAATAGGAAATGTAAGGAGAAGAATTTACTTAAGAATAATAGATAGGTGTACTATAACACAGAATTGCGAAGAGTCTAGTAGAGCTAACTAAATAATAATTAGGGCGAAATCTAATGTATTAGCGCTAGGGGCAAGCAGAACTAAGTGCTAATTCGCCTAGTATAGAATAAGTAGCGGATAGACAGATTAATAAAGGAGGTCCTATAGATATCTTAGAGTTAGGGAGCCGCGACAATAGTAATAACTTACTAGGTAGGATTAGTTATAGAAGCTAATAGTAGCTAGTTTACGTTTAATAAGATAATAGCACCTAGCCTTCTCTCTAAAGAGAAATTTAAAGCGGCTTAGAGGGAGCATGTTAGGGATCGCCGCCCATCGGCCCATCGGACCTCCGGTCGGCCCGACGTTTGATCCAACCCGGTCGGCTTGACGTTAATCCGGCCCCGCGCACTAGTCCTAATTAGGTAGTACTAGCGCGCCCTTAGGGCTGCTGCCGCACAGGTGGTTTGCGGCACCTAGTATATCCTCATTATAGCAATTCAACCTGTTCAACAATTGAGCCCGATTGCTCCCTTACAGAGCAAGCCATTCTAGATAAAGATACACTAGTAATAGTTTAATTTCTAAATCTACTATGCGAACTATAAGCTATAAGCTTAAATGCCCTAACAACCTAACTAAGTCTTAGAGAATTGCTAAAGGTAGGAATAATCGCGAATATTAAAGTTTCTAAATAAGGCATTTCTGTGGTTTATAGAAGAAAGGATAATAATAAAGAGGATAGAAGAAGAATAAAGTGGGTGTCTTTTCTAGAATAAGATTTTCTAATAAAAGGTATAAAAACTATAGAGATGCGCGGGCCTAACAACATCTTAGGTCTAACTCTAAGAAAGAAAATCTCCGCGGCCAAAAAGAAAACAAAACTAGTTAATATTCTAGTAGGCAGTTCTAAAGACATGCTATCCTAAGTAATAAACGCTAGAGTTAGCCTAATAGTCTAAGAAGTACTTAGCAATATACTAGGAGTTAAAAAGGTAATTTTTTAAGAACGCTTTTAGCGAAGGGGACCTACACTGACTGGCTATAGACACTAGCCGCCACTATAAAGAAAAAGTAACTAATAAAGACTTAAACGCTAGGCACGCTAACTACGCACTTATCTTTAGAATCTAAGACTCTAAATAGATGTTAGTTAAGCTTAAGAATAGAGTAGTTACTTGCTGCGGGCCTTATAAACTAAATTTATCTTAAGCACTACTATAAGTAACTAGATAGCTAGTATAGGCATATTAATTATAAAGGCACAGTTTGGCAAAGCGACACTAACTATGACTACTATTAATAGAAAGGATCTAAAGAGAGAATTAGGGGTCGAATATATAAAAAGAGACTATTCCTAAGTAATATGCCAAATTAACAAGTATTAGATAAGTGCCTTGCTTAATATAAGTGCGAAATTAAACACTGTTCGCCTTAGCACTACTAAAGTAATAGGCCTCTAGATTATGTCTATGCCACCTTAATTATAAAGCGTAAAACTAATAACTATAAATGGCGATTATAAGAATTTCTAAGATGTGTCGTATTCTAAGCCCTAATTAGAGTGGGCCAGGTTGTTATTATAATAACGCTATTTATTGTTAGGTTCTTGTCTAGCGCTATTATTCTAGAAAACCTATTCTTAGCAAACGTAAAGGCGGAATTCTTCTATAAGAATAATAGTAAGATCTACTATATAGCTATAGGATAATAAGGAGCTCTACTCTACGCGATTTGTATCCACTCGCGCTAATCTATTTAACTTAAGAGGCACAATTATTACTAAGGTAATAAAAAACTTTAAGAGAACGTAGTAGCTAGGGCTAGCGTTTCTAAGCACTTAGAGAATACCTAGAACTTAGCGCTAATATAGTCTTAGAGCAGTGGCTTTACTATGGGTTAATGCTAATAATAAGTAAGGCTAATATTAAGCTTAAGTAGAAATTAGGGCTAAGGGCCTAAAAGTAGGCGCTAAATTAGGCAGTGTTAACTTGCAAAGAGAAAATTATAAATAGAAACAAATAGCTTATATAGGACGCTAATAAGAACTAGTTAGTAATAGATTCAAATAAGAATTTTATCTACTACGCTAATTAAGGTATAATTAGAAGGCATATAGATAGTAGCATTATTATGTAAAACAGCTAAGGACTTCTAGTTATTAATTTACTAGACTGCAATAAAGAAGTTAATAAGATTTTCTAGGCTCTAACTATATAGATAGAGTCTAAAAAGGTAATAAGAGTTAAGAGTAACGCGTTCTAAGTAAAATAAATAAAGATAATTAATAGAACTAGAATGGCTTTTAAAGTAAACCACTATGTATAAGACTAAGGATAAGAAGGCTAACTCTATATATAACTTAGGCGTTAAGCCTTAGAATATTAAGAGCTAGTTAGACTAGAAGAAGAAGGCTATAAAAAAGCGAAAGAGAACTAACACTAGGCCTTAGCTATTTAATAAATATCTTCTTAACTAGTGGGTAGAATTTCTAAGAGGCAATTAGTTAACACTAGAATGGATTGCGAAAATAAAGGTTGGCCTAAATCTCTTACCTTAGAAAAGAAATATGTTACTAGAAGTTCTATATTAAAGGGAACCAGCCCTATCTTTTAAATTTATTAAGTTAGGGCGAGGACATCCTAATATGGCTCTACTAGTTAAAATCTATACTATTAACTATGTTGCTTAGAAGGAATTGCACTTTCTAGTTTCTTAAAAACTTAGGGATGTAGTTTATTAACATAGTATAGTAGAGGCTTAATTAGAACGTGCTAGAGTATAGTAAAAGTCTATATTGCAACCTATAGTTTTTAGTTAAGAAGAAGGATAGAGAATACTAACTAATTAACAACGCTTAACGCATTAATAGCATTATAGTTTAAGATAGCAATCTTCCTCCAAACCCTAATAAGTTCTTAAAAGAGTTTACTAGTTGTCTTATAATGTTTCTTATTAACTTCTTCTCTAGATATAACTAAGTGACCCTTTATAAACTTTTCTACGCTATAACTATATTCTACACACCTTTGGAACTTATTTAGTAGTGCACGTTACCTATAGAAATAACTAATTCTATGGCTAAGTTTATATATAGATTATTATAAAGATTTTTTATAACTAGATTCCCTCTTATTGTATGCCTTATATAGACGATATTATAGTAAAGGGCCCGAATACTAACTATAATAGAGAGATACTTAAGGAAGGAATCTATAAATATATTGCGGAACACCTTATAAATCTCGATTAGGTTCTAGTAGATATAAAACTAGTGGGCGTTACTACGTTAGGTAAGAAGTCTAACTAGGGCTACGCCACTATAGACATAGTTAGCTATGTAGTTAATAAGGAAGGATAGTTAACACTTATCCTAAAAGAAAGTAGCTAAGATTATTAAATAGCCGCCTTGCGACTGCGCTAAAAATATCTAAATCTTTCTTAGAGTTTGTGTGTATTATTAAATCTAAATTAAAACTTTATAAAAATTGCCGCACTACTATGTACACTACTATATAAGGGCGTAGAGTTTTACTAGGGAATTATAGAGAATATAGCAATATAGTAATTAAAGAAGAGTATTACTTCTGCCATGGTATTAGTATCTATTAACTACTTAAAGCTATTATAGAAAGTAGTAATCTTAGTAGATAGCGCAGCAAAATTAGATAGGAAGCCGCAATATAATAATATAGACTAGATAGTCTCTTTTATCTAGTGTGATTTAAATTAGGTGTTTGGTCTTAGAGTAAACGTAACTGGGATTTAGGGAAGTATGAGTGCAAAGCCCTTCTTTTTATGCTTAAAAAGTTTTAACTCTAGATTTATAGAATATACTTTATTATAGAAACTAACTTCTATACCTTAATTGCCTAGCTAAATTGCAGCGCAACTAACTTACTAGGGGCTTTAATAACCTACTAGTTAGTACTTCTAACGCTCTAGGAGTTTAATATCTACTATGTTTTAGGGCGTAAGAATGTGGTTGCTAATGCGCTCTTAAGATATAAATAGTAAAAAGGGTTAGGTTTTTTTAAATAGCTAGAAGAAAATATTAAGGACTTTATTAAGAAGTATTTAGGGCATATTAGTATTATATCCTCTACTATAGGTAAGAAGGCTAAAGTGAAAATAGAATATATAGAGCCTACTATAAACAACCTACCTAAAATTTTCTCTAACCTGTGCACTAAACACTTTTACAATATTATAACCTGGCTTACAACTCTAACTATGCCTAAAGACCTATCTAAGAATAACTAAAGGCATATTAGGCTATAAGCTTAAAAGTATAGGGTTGTAAAAGGCATACTATAGTATTAAACTATAAAAAATAGGCCGCTACGCAAAGTTATAAATAACCTAGTCTAATAGGTAGACATTCTATAATAACTTTATAAAGAATTAGGCTATTAAGAATAAGAAGGCATCTAGAGGAAGATTATAGTATATTACTACTAGCTAAATCTATATTAGAGTGTTAAGGAATATATGTTAAGACTTACGCTAAATGTTAGGCGCATTCTGCTAAAAGGGTAGTAAAGGAGCTGCACTCTATATAGGGAATAGACGTAATTTAGAAATAGGTTATAGTGGATATAGTGTATATGCCTAGAAGCAAAGAGAGAAGGAATTTATAGTTGTTGCTAGAGACTATACCTCTAAATAGCCTAAAGCAAAAGTACTTACTAATGCCAACTTAGTTATAGTTGCCTAGTTCTTAGAAGAATTTATCTTTAGTAGGTAGGGCATCCCTTTTTACCTATTAGTAGATAGAGGACTAAAGAACAGAGGATTAGTAGAGGACTTAGCTAAATAGTTTAGCATCTAATAAGTGGTATCTAGTGCTTATTACCTATAAGGGCAAGGTCTAGTAAAAAGAGGCCACTAAGAGCTTATCAGCGCACTACGGAAGATAAAGGGCGACTGAGTCTAGAACCTACCTAAAGCTCTATAGGCTAATTAAGTTATAGTAAAGCGATCTATAGACGAAACACTAGTCTTTTTAATTTATAGAAGAGAATATGTTCTTTCTATTAAACTTTGTATTCTAATATAGTAGACACTTTTATAGGAATAGGTTTATACTACTAAAGACCTTTTAGCTATTAGAGTAAAGTAGTTTAAAAAGCGTAATTATCGCCTCTAAGAAGCTATTAACTAAACTATCTAACTGCGCGAATAAAGAAAGGAATGGTTTAATAACTAGCGCACTCTTAAAATAAAGCCACTATAATAAGGCTATTTAGTGTTAGTATATATACTTTTTAGACTAGTAATATAAGTTGTAAAGTTAAGCTTACTAGAAGGTACTAAGGCCCCTTTAGAATTAGGGCCATACTACTATATAGTAAAGGATGGTATATACTTAAGGAGCTTAATAGAATACTCTTTTATAATAGAACGCTAGGCGATTATATTGTTTAATTTTATTTACGCATAATAATAGATCTTAACATAATGCTAGAACCTAATATTATGGATACTAATAACCTCTTAGAAGAAATTACTAATTTCTTAAAGAAAATTAATTCTGCAGACCTTAATAAAGTTATATAGAGGCCTAAGCCTAAATATTCTATATTTGTGCGCAGATTATAGAGGCTGGCGAGATATATATAGAATATACCTATAAGAATAAAGTAAGTGGAGATTCTGCCGCTACTAGCAAACTTTAACTCCTTAGACTTCGCCTATTAGGAGAAGTAAGCTAGCCGGAATATTGGCACATTATAAGCTAAGGGACAGCTTATTTCTTAAGGGGGGGAGGAAGTAGTTAAAAAAGAAAAGTTAGAAAAGAAGATAGAATAATAGTATTAGTACTCAGTTAAATTAAAGTCTAATATATATATATATAATTACTAGGATAGGATTGTAAGCTATAGACCCTAATAATAGAGTCTAACTAATAATTAGATAGCTAGAAAAATTAAGAGCTAAGAACTACTATATACTAACCTCTATAGAAATCTAAACCCCCGCAATCACTATAGTCTAAGCCATAATTAGGGTTTAAATTGCGACTTTTAATAGGAGCAAGGCATAGGGCTACCTTACTCTATAGCTTAAGTTCTGCTGGGGCCTAAATCTAGGCGTGCAGCTTAGGTAGAGAGGTTAGAAGGAATAGAGGATAGACTTAAAAAAGGAGGAGAGGAAATTATACTACTGCAGCTAAGTAGGGATAAGAGAGTGTAGGCGGAATTAATAGACTATTAGAAAGCTAGATATATAGGAAAAGGCGAGTAAAATAGAACTTTAGAAGGATTGTTAGTAGTTTAAAAGGGGAATAAGTTAGAGAATATAAGAGCTAATCTATAGTACTATATTAAGTAAGACCTAACCTAGAAAGGAATAGGGGCTAAAGAGTAGATAACTAGGAGAAAGAGTAGTTTAGCCCTAAGATAGGGAAGGGCTACCACTATTACTACTAGAGAAGATAATAGATTAAGAAGGATAGGAAAAGAGTAGTGTATAGGGAGAACCTTAGAATAAGGAAGAACTACTACTATTGCTACTAAAAATAATAATAGGCTAGGCGTAACAACGCCTAAAGAGGGGTGTATATAAGGAAGGCTTAGTAATATTAAAATTAGTGCCTAATAGAGAATTAGGCGCCTCTAAGGAACTCTTAATAATTAGACGAGGCCTACTAGGGCGCCTAGTAGGAAGCATTAGGGTAGTATTACTAGAACTAAGCAGCTTACTAATTCTATTATAGATGTGAGTATTTACTTTTAGTTACTTTATTTATAGCTTACGCACTTGCTAATAACTCTACTAAAAAATTAGCTTAAGTGTTTATAGCGGATACTAGAGGGAATAAAGCTAGGTAGATAGATTAGTAATAGGAAACTAGTTAAGAGTAAATTAGGCTTATTGTAGCAGTTAAAGGAGTACTACTAATGTTAAGAAGTTGTCTAGTATAGAATATAGTAGCTCTTAAGGAGAAGGCGCCAACTATTATTAATATACTAAAAGTAGGGATAATAACTCTAGATATAAGCCCCGCAGGCTTAATTATAATTACTCTTAGCCGCACTAGAATTATAGTTAATACGGCCTTAGCCTATAGCAAAGAAAAGGGTAGAAAAATAAGATGTATAAGGAGTATAATTAGACACTAAGCGCTATTTAAAGTAATTACGTCTCTATTTATTAGTGCTTATATTTTTTATAAGAGTAGCTTAATATAGCTAATAGAATAGGATAGTATAGGTAATAGAAGTATTATTAGTAGAATTAGGGTTAATTTTAAAGCTACCTATGCCTTAAGCAAACTATATAAGGTACCCTAATAATAAATACTTAGCGTAAATATCGCATAAGAGTCTTATAATTTTATAGATAGTGCTAAAGTTATATAGCTAATTTAAAAGGGTAATGACTAGAGTATAAGTTAGTAAGCTAAGAGATAATTAAGGCAGGCATACGCACGATAGAATAGGAGCAGTTATAGGGCATTATTAATAGGTAGCAAAAAGGGCCACTATAAGTCTTAGCCGCTTTTCTTACTATTACTATTATTGTTATTACTAGCACTAGAGGTGTGGCTATTAAAGAAGAAGTTAATAGCAGCTATAGTTAAGGAGAAGGTTAAGACTATTAGGTAGAAAAATTAGAATAGTAGGATAAGAAAAAAAGTAAAAGGATATAAAGGGTAAGTTATATACTCTAAGTGGCTATAAGGCTCTATTAGGTTATAGTAGGTAAGGCGTGTGCGTAAACGCCACTTCTAGACTAGTAATAGGTAGTAGTATTCTTTAAGGAAAGTGCGACCACGTTACTGCTAGTAAGAAACTCTAAGAGCAAATTAGGCACTTACGAATAGTAATTAAAGAGCAAACGGCTTATAGGCGTAGATAGAAAGATATAGTATTATAAGAAAAGAAGTAGAGTATAGTAGAAATAAGAGATATATTTAAGTACTAATAAGCTATCTAAAGCCTAAGTAGCTCTTAGGTAAAAAGGGACTTTTGTAGCTATTTATAAAATCGTAAGTATAATGCTTAATTTATTAAATTTACTACTAAGGCAATTTCTTAAAAAAGAAAAGTAGGTCTAAAGGCTATAAGGCCTAAGAAGAAAACTCTAACCTAGCCAAGGCTAATCTAGGCTAGTCTAGGGCAACTAGGGGGTTACGCTGCCACAGGGGACGCGTCGTAACAAAGCTCCCTTTCTTTAAAGGACCTCGACCCCAAGGTCGCCAGAAAATTTTTCCTAAATAGGCTAGCTAAGCTCGCTTAACTAGCCTATTTTGGACTAGCGTACCGTTATAAGTTTACCCCCAGCCCTGCCGCTCCATTACCTCTTCTCCCCACTCTCCCCACGTCGCCACTTATTCTAGCGTAAGTACCCCCCAGGATAGGCGCTCCTAGCAGGCTCCGACAAGGGTAATCTAGGGTGATCTAGGCCCCTTCTAGGCCAAAACACCCCCAATCTGGGGTTTTCTCGGGCCTGCGGGGGGTCCCCTTATACCCATCTAGGCTTGTCTAGAGCTAGCAACGCTTAACAGTCTGCTTCGACGCCTAATCCTTTTTTTTGGACCTATTTAACCTCCTTAGAAAAGCCTTAGCCCTAGTTAAGCCCAATCTAGCCCTATCTAGCCCTATCTAGCCCTATCTCACCCTTATCAAGATGTCCAGTACTTTGCAGAGGTTAAAGAAAACGGCTTAGGATAATATACTCATTACAACGAACCCCTATATAACCTGCCTCTAGAGTCTAGTGGACAAGCTCTATAATAACAAAGTTAAGAAAGTTCATCCTTGCCAGTTCTTCTAAGAGGACCATAGAGCTCTACAGGACCGCAAGACCTATATCTCGAATGGCGTTATTAACCCTGGCCAGGACAATCTTATACTCAAGTGCGTCAAGTGCGCTAACGCCAGTTGGGATTATTTCTAGGTAAGTAGGGCCAACCTAGGCATATCTAGGCCTCTCTAGGGTTCTTAAGGGCCCCCTAACGTGTTTAGGTTCCCTAGCGTCTTGTCTCTAAGCTCTAGGCCGCTATAAAGCTTATCCTTCTAGATTCTAACAGCCTTCGTCTTACTAAGGCCAAATTAGATGTAAGGGCGTTGAAGGAGATTCCTAAGGTCCCTAAGGGTTCCGAGGCCCCCCAGCCTATCTTGCCTCCCCTTAAGAAGGCTTCCATCCAGTTACGGAAGGTCTTTAAGAATATCCAAATATAAGTTTCTCCTGTCTAGGCCTATTAAGGCCTCCTAAGGCTAATTTTAGGGTAGCCGTACCAAGGGCAAGTACGCTGGCAACAAGGACACTCCGCTGCACTCTAGCCAGGCCAACTTTTCCGCTAACAGCTTCCTTCCCCTTAGGCTTACCAAGAAGGAGCAGACTCCGCAACAAGCAATCCGGATTGGTTCGATTGATTGACTTAATTGGTATAGCCAATTTAATTAAGCCAATCTCTTCCTTCACAAATTTAGTTATAATTTAATCTAAAGCGTAGAAATTAATTAACTTAATTAACTTAATTGTAAGTGTGCTAAGATTTTTAACATTTTTAGAAGGAGCTAGATAACCTCTCTCGTACTTTTTTTTAGTGTTGCAGTTAATTAGCCTATTAGTAGGGCTTTATCCTAAGTCGTACCAGTATTAGACTCGTCTGTGCGCTCTTACCTTATTTAATACGTGCTACCTTACTCTGTATACTATTTTAAACCTCTTAACATTGCCTATCTAGTCTATACAGACGCGTTTTTAGTGTTTTAATCACACCTACTATGGCTAAACGCTCACGAACTCTTACTACTAGCACCGCTGCCGCTGCTGCCGCCGCCAAACGTACGCGCTTATCGGAGCCATTATCTCAACACGCATCATCTTAACGCGCATTATCTTAACACGTATTGTCTTAACGCGCATTGTCTTAACGCGCATTATCGCCCTGTTAAGCCCTAGCTGCCGCGAGCTAGGCCAACACTATACAAACGTTCGAGTCGCAGTTGCTGGAGTCGCAGCTAGAGGCAGAGATCGTTGCGCCTATAGAGGGCAGCCAGACTGGTACAGCAGGTACAGCTGAAGCTAGAGGTAATAATAGAGATAATGGAGATAGCGATAACTTTAACGGCATTAAATAGGAGCGTTTAAGAGGCTTTATAAAGCTATTTGCAACTTAACGATGTAAAACAAAGCTAGATCTTTAAATATAGCTACTATGTTGTTGAGCGTAAGAACACAAGCAAAGTGTGGTTTGTATGCAAGTATTGCTACACTTACAAGGTTATTAACGCTGGAGGTAGCGGCATCTTTGACGTTACAAAGGCGACATTAGCTGCTGCTGCTTATCTTAGTTAACAAAAACAAGGCTATATGCTCTTAAAGGACAGCGTAAAACGACTCTAACATAGTAGTGGATAGCTCTCTTTATAGCAAGCGTTTCAGGCTAGTATTAAGGTCCCTTAACACGCTGCTAACGCGATAGGCAACTTTAATATATAGCAGTTCTAACAAGCTGTAGTACTCTGCCTGCTAGATAATAACTTGCTAATGGGAGCTGCTTATAAGGCTGTTATTTTAAGAGATAATTAACTTTGCTAACCTAGAGGCAGAGGCAGCGTTATAGGTAAGTCTTTAGAGTGTTGCTACGTACACTATGCGCCTGTTCCGCCGTATATACAGCCCTAAGTTGTCCAGGCCCTATTAGAAGCCGCAGGTAAGATCTATATAAGCTTTAACAGCTGGAAGACAAAGGGCGGTAAGCGCAGGTTCTTTAGGGTTGTTGCTTACTTTGCTAACGCCTCTAGAGTAATACAAGACTTGCCTATTAACCTACTACAACTTAGAGGCTCTTATATAGGCGAGGCTATCGCATCTACTCTATTATTAAAACGCTCGAAGTATATAGTATTACTTGCGAGAAGCTAGGCTACTTTGTGCTTAACAACGCCACAAACAATAACACCGCAATCGCTGCGGTTGCTCGCGTATACAACTTTGACGCCACCTATTAACGCCTCTATTGCGGCCCTCACACGCTTAACCTTATTGGCTAGGCGATTATATTTAGCGCGGACAGAGAGGCTTATAATAAACACTGCTGAGCAGATTAATACAAAGGAGCTGTACTTGCAGGAGTGGCGTAAAGATAGCCCGCTAGGCATACTTATTAATGTTATTAACTATATTAAAACACTATAGTAGTATAACCTTTTTAGAGAGTTTTAGCGTGTTGCTAACACTAAGTTGCCTGCTAGAGAGCGTCTCTAAGTGCTTAAGCTAGTTAAGCCTGTTGTTACTCGCTGGAACTTGTATTACGCTGCCTTTAAGCGCGCAACTTAACTTTAAGCTGCCTATAACTTCTACGCTAAGCACTATATTAACTGTATCTTTCTTAAAGAGATAGGCGCGCAAAATAACATAACAACACACTCCCTAACGCTCCAAGTTGGATAAGATTAACTGGCCTTACGGCTGCCGACTGGGCAGTAATAATAGAGTACTAGGACTGCCTTAATCCGCTTAAACTTGCTATAGAGCGGCTAGAAGCAGACTTGCCAACAATCAATCCAATTGATTCAAATTGATTGAATTGATTGCAAAATGCAATTCAATCAAATCAATCGCAAATCGACCGACTACCTATTATTTTGCAATCAAATCAAGCCCAGCTCGAACGATTAATTGATTCGATTAAGTATTTGGGCTATCTCCAGTGAGGTTTTCGAGTTGGCCGTAACGGCGATCTCACGGTATCTTTCTGGTGTTGGCTTTACGGCGGGCCGGGTCCACCTGGTGGAATCTCATTAGTTGAAGCAAACGCGCCTGTAACGTATACGTTCGCGTAATGCACGGATTCGCGTAATGCACGGCTTTTTACTAGGAAAATCAAGAAAAATAAGAAAGTTTAAAAGTAATACAACTTTTAAACTACTAATTATTTTTAAAAAGTTCCTTAACTAGAGTTATAAAGAAAGATTCTATCTATAATTCTAGGATTTTAGTTTTTTAATAATAATAAAGTTTAGAAAAAAAGTATAATAGTAGAAAAATAAACGTTCTTAAAATTAAAAATATAATAATTTCTTAGAAGTAAACTATATAATTTTGAATACTTTTTATATTGGGTATTTTTATATAATAGCTTACTTTAAAAGATAGATTATCTTTCCTAATTTTTCCTTTTTAAAAAAATAAAAAGATAGTATAACTTTGTATCTAGCTATTTTATATAAAAATACCTAATATAAAAAGTATTCAAAATTATATAGTTTACTTCTAAGAAATTATTATATTTTAATTTTAAGAACGTTTATTTTTCTACTATTATACTTTTTTTCTAAACTTTATTATTATTAAAAAACTAAAATCCTAGAATTATAGATAGAAACTTTCTTTATAACTCTAGTTAAGGAACTTTTTAAAAATAATTAGTAGTTTAAAAGTTGTATTACTTTAAACTTTCTTATTTTTCTTGATTTTCCTAGTAAAAAGCCGTGCATTACGCGAATCCGTGCATTACGCGAACGTATACGTTACGTAGCTAATCGCGTCGTACTAACTGCGTACATTTACGTGTTTCTTGCTTCAAACAACGTCTCTACAACACCTATACTAACAATATACCTCCTAGACAAGCCAGGGGCGCTAAATGCGCTGCTAAAGCCTCCAAAGCACCCGCGAAACGCGCTAGAACTAGCGGCTATAGTACAGCCAGGCAAACCCATTAAACTTGATAAGTTGCAGCAGCTGCCTCCGCGCACCTCACCATGCAAAGCCCTAGCAATTGCGACATCCTAGGCCATTAAGGAACGTCCATTTAAGTCACAGTTGCGCAATTTGCTACCTAAAGACACCGCTATAGAGCCCTTAAGAGCAGCTACTACTAAGGCCACAACAGAAGATACTAAGAGCGCTATTAAGGGTCTTGACGCGCTCTTTAAGGACAACTTCGAGGGCATTCATTAGGCGCAATTACTAGGCTTTATCGCGCCTTTGCGCACCTACAAGCATAAGAAAAGCTAGATCTATCGCTATAGCTATCGTGTCTCGCCTATCTCCAATCTATCGCAAATCTAGTTCATCTACAAGTACTACCATTAGCACAAGCGTATTAATTGCGGCAAAAAACTAGCAAATACAACACCACAAAGTCAACCTTAGCGGCAGTAGCGTAGCGCACCTTAAGGAGCGCACGAAGGGCTATAGCCATACAAAGCTAGGGGCAGCCGCGAAGCTGTTGCTGCTAGGGGGTTAACTCTTATTGCAACAGGCGGCTAATCGCGGCGTGGTGTTAACCTAGAGTATTGCTAATACGCTAGGTAACTTCAACGTTTAAAGCTTTAGGCTTGCTACTATTACTTAGCTCGTTAAGGGCAACCACCCCTTGCGTGAGTTTAAGTCGCCAGCGTTCCAGAGGATGCTGGCCTTAGCCAACCTAGAGGCAGAGGAGGCGCTGTGGGCTAGTCGTACATTAGTTTCTTAGTACGTAATGAGGCTTTACAATCACTTGCTCCCGCAAGTTGTTAATAAGCTATTACGTGCTGCCTCGCTTATCCACATAAGCTTAGATGGCTGGACAATAAAAGGCGGCAAACGTGGCTTCTTTGGTATTGTTGTTGCGCACTATACTAACAATAATGGCGAGGTAGTTAACTTGCCAATTGCGTTGCCGCAGCTATTAGGCTCCTATAGTGGTAAGAGGATAGGCGAAATCGTTGTCGAAACGCTGCAGAAGTTTGGCATTAACAGCAGTAAAGTTAGTTACTTTGTGCTTAATAATGCCAATACTAACAACAAGGCAGTTAATTATATCGCTAACAAGTACAACTTCTAAGTGTCCTATTGTTGTCTTTATTGCGCGCCTCACATTATTAACCTTATAGGACAGGCTTTATTGTTTAGCAAGGACTGCAAGGCGTACGCTAACTATATTAACCTAGATGTAAGTTAACAATTGTGTGCCTTTACGCTAAGCTTCAGCTAATCTAAGGCAGGAAGAGACAAAACTTATAGACGAGTGGCGTAAACAGGGCCTACTAGGCTTTTTGTTTGATGTTATAGGCCACATTAAAACACCTTTGCAATACAATTTGTTTAATTAGTGTCAGCACTAAGCAAATAAGTTGTTGCCTCCTAACGAGCGCAAGATCTACGAACCCTGTAAAGCCAGTAATTACACGCTGGAACTCTTACTACAACGCCCTTGCTCGCGCCTCTCAGCTACAAACCGCTATCAACACATACCCCACGCGCCATATAGATAATACCCGCACTGCTAACGCCTACGCGCGCGCAAAAAAAAACAACAAGCTACCTAACGTGCTAGCGTGGATGAGGTCTAACGGGCTATCAGCCAACGATTGGCAAGTAATAACTAAATATATAGAGGTGCTATTGCCGCTCAAAGAAGCCACTAAGAGGCTTAAAGGCCGCGGCAAAGGCAACGCTTTTGGCGCTATATATAAAGTTATACTAGTTTTTAAGCAGCTACTTACCACCTTTAAGCATCAGCTTGAGTTGTTTACTAATGTTAATCACCACGAAACTAGGGCCCTAGAGGACCACCTACCTACCAACTTGCGCGCGGCATGGCTCAAACTTAATTAGTACTATAGCAAGCTCAACAACTCGCCTATCTACTACGCCGCTTACTATCTCTATCCTTTCTACAAGCGTTATTGCTGTTAAGCTTAGCGCGGGAAACCTAACTAGCTTGCCTTAGCTAACGCTAGTTTTTGGCAGCTTTGGGCGCAGTACTAACCTAAAGTTATTAAATATAGTAGCTTCTAGGCAGTTAACTGTAAACAACAACCTCAACAATGCGATTAACTAGCTTGCTAGCGGCGATAGCGACGACGAAAATGAGGAAGATGGTGACGAGTACGATCGCTGGTTCAAGCGCGAGCCTAGGTGGACGCAACAGCAGTTTGATAGCGGTGATAGTCCTGTTAAGTACTAGGTCGGATTACGCTCGAGATACCCCAATTTGGCGAAGTTGGCGATTAATATACTAACAGTTCCAGCATTAAGCTATAAGTGTGAGCGCGTTTTTAGTGAACTTGGCGACCTCCTCGAGCCTAGAAGACGCCATATAGGTGCTCAATTGCTGGCAGCAATACAATCTGTACGATCTTAGCTGAAAGCTGGCTTTAGTGAACCCTCTAATGGCGCTGTTGCGCGAAGCAGTTATCGACTTTAAGTGACAAAGAAATCGACACCTTATACAGCTTGTGTGACTAGGACAAGGCTTCTTAGTAATTTATATGTAGACGAATATATAATCAATTTACAATCAATTTATAATCAATCAGCTTAAAAAATACCCTTTTAATTCAATCAATTCAAAAGGCTGGATAACTTATTACAATCGATTCAATTCACTGTCTGGAAATTGATTGACTTGATTATTGGCAAGTCTGGCTAGAAGGTCGCGGCAAAGTGGGCAAGTTTAGTGCTATATCTATGAGATTATACCTGTCTTTAAGTACGTACTTAGCGCGCGCTTAAAGCGCGCACGCGCCTGTACGAGCAAGTTGATTTCAACTACACAGACGCTCTAGAGGACCATCTTAGTATTAACCTACGCGCGCTGCCTAGAGTAAGGCTAACAAGCATTACAATAAGCTTAATCACTTGCCCGCATACTACGCCACTGTCTGCCTTTATCCATACTACAAGTTCTACTGCAAGAACAGCTGGGCTAACAAAGCTAGAGTGGCTCGCTGCCGCTAATGCTAGGTTTTAACAACTATAGCAATTATATAAGCCTCACTACTAACGCCCTCTATCTTATATAACTACAATATTAATAGCAAGTAGGATAGATGACGTAATTAGCGCCTTTGTACGCCGCAACAACACACTAAAGATAAGGCAGCCTATAATAACAAGTACGTACGCTAGAGGACTTAAGAGCCAGAGTGGAGCAAGGAGCAATACTTAGGCAATAGGCACCCAGTTATGTACTAGATACAAATGCGCTCAAAATACCTATGTTTAAGCCAGTTTGCGATTAATATACTAACTATCCCAGCATTAAGTTGCAATTGCGAACAGCTCTTTAGCAAGCTTAGCAACCTACTTAAGCCTATACAACGCGCTATTAGCAGTAAGTTACTTGCAGCTCTTTAATTAGTAAGAGCGTGGACAAGAGCTGGCTTCCAAACTCCGCACAAGAGCGATAAGGGCGATAATAAGGACAATCTTTCTAATAAAGATATTGTACGAGACTACAATATACAAGAATGGATTACTCACCTACAGTAGTTGTATACAAATATAATCTTTTAGCGTCTAATCTAATTAATTTATAATCAATTTGCAATTAAGCTGCCCCAAAACACTAACAATTAATCTACAATTAAGCAGCGGCGACGTCACTAACAATCAAGCCAATCGACGACGACTCTGAGATTGATTGAATTGCTTGTTGCGGAGTCTGGGCATAAGCACGAAAAACTGGGTTTCTCTTCTTCATTTTCAACCATTTCCTTCTAAATAAGCTTCCCTATAGTATAGTACTCTTCCTAGTTTCTCCTATGTAGTTTTTACAGGTTTAACAAGGCTATATATTTACTAAGCTCTATCCTATACACAGCTCTACGCTGTACCTCTACACTTTACTTAGCTCTATCATGTACTTAGCTTTACGCTGTATTTTACCTTTATACATAGAGCAAACATGCTCGCATTATGTATTAAGCTCCACCTACAAGGCTTATTAACCTCAGCACAGAACGCGAAGCAATAAGGATCTTAATACTGGCTCTAGGAGACGTCCTACTATTAGGGACGCCTGTAGTATAGAGCGAGGTCCACCAACACTGCGACGGCGGACGGCTACCTACCTAGGACTGCACTAATACAGATAGATAGATAGATAGATAGAATTGATTTACGTCCAGTAGACTTGGCTGAGAGCCTTTATCTACATAGGCCTCCCGTGGGGCATGGGGGACGCGTCTCTCCCCGTAAGGGGGAGACGGGTCGTGCAATAGCTGCTCTATAAAAGCCTGTTAACTCTCCTAAACTCCTCCGTGCGAGTAAAGTAAGAAGTCTAGTCTAGCGCCTATGTGCGCAGGATCTTGTCCCTAAGGGAACGTTATATTTACTTGCTTCTTTAATTAAGCCCTATTAGAGCTAGTCAGCTTAAGAAAGGCGGCGAAGTCCTCTAGGCAGCTGAGGAGCTGCCGAAGGTACTTTTGTCCCTCGCGGGCGTTCGTTGGAGGCCCGCTGGGTCGCTGGGGCTAGCTGGCGAAGCATCTTCGTGCTTTCTGGCAGTGGACCAGATGGCTAGGGGCCTTTTCTTTTCCGCATGCGCAGGTAAGGGTTGCGTCCTTATGTCTAAATTTTTTGTGATACCAGGCGTAGTCACCGTGTATGGTCCTAGTTGACAAGAGTTTAGCTAAGATTTGATAGCTAAGGCCGAGCTCCGCTAATGCAGCCGTGCTCGTGTAGTATAGGCCCCACTAATTGTACTATGTAGATAGCTTCGTCTTGTGTTGTCTCCACTATTCTATTTCCGCAAGGTGGTGATTAATCCGGGCGTCTAACCGTAGCCCCGTGATCGTGGGCTTGGCAGCTTGTAGTTCTGGAGGGTGAGGGCTGTGAGCCTCTAGGTCCGCTAGGCGATCCGCCTTTTTATTTCCTTGTATGCCTATGTGTCCTAGGGACTAGCGTACTCGGACGCCTAACGTCTCTATGACCTGTTGGCATTGGAGGAAGGCCCACTGAGAAGAGGGTGGTGCGTTCCCTTGTAGGCACCATATAACTGACGTGCTGTTGATGCACATCTAGATTCGTTGCATGCGGAGGGCCGGATCGCGCATAACGTGCTCTAGCCCTCGCCATGCCCCTACAGCTTCTGCGTCGAACACATAGGAGCGTGCATTAAGTGAGCCTCTGCCTAGGCTAACTTCTTGTCCGCCTTGGTATACGGCGTAGCCGTACGTAACATGCTTGATCCCTTCGAGGCTCTGCTCTGAGCTGTTAGAGAAAACCGTGACTTCGTCCTGTGGGAGGTGTGCCCACCATTCTTTAAAAGCCTTAGCCTTAGCCGCTTCTCTCTTTTTTACCCCCCCTATTGGGTCCGTCTAACAGTCAGGCGAGTAGTGAGGTTTTATAAGGACCGGTCTTGGGACTGGGTCAAGAAGTGAGCCAACGCGCTCGACGATAGTCCTGGGTTGCTGTGGGCTTCCCGCGCCTCTGCCCCGCCGGATTTGTGGGGTCCGTGCCCGCTTAGTGAGGGGGTGTGTCGTCTATTGTTTGCAGGTGTACGGCAAACCTGAGCTTCGCGTTTTTGAGGGCAACTGGGCCTGAGGGCAGACCGGCATCCCTGAATAGTGTGGCCGTGGGTGTAGTCCTGTATACAGGCAGGACGCCTCGTGCGGCGAGGGCTAGCGTCTTGTGGACAATATCGACGTGGTCTCTAAGCCTGGCGCTGACCTCGTTGGCCTGAGCCTGTTGTTGTATGCGAGCGGGCTTTATGCGGCCCCTGTACCACGCCTCTGCTCCATAGAGAGTAGTCGCGGGACGATGCAGGTGATGACGGCCTTGCGCAATGAAGCCGCTGGGGGGCCGCAGGGTGGTTTGGGCCAAGCTTCGAATATGAAGGGCCACCTTGTGGGCCTTGGCGGCTTGTTTGGCGACATGTCGCTTAAATGTGAGCTTTTAGTTGAACCAGACTCTAAGCTATTAAAGTGCTAGCTGCTGTGGCGAGTCCTAATCCTGTGTAACTAGGTGGATCGTTAGTGTGTTGTTGACTACGCAGGGTGGCGCTGCGGGGGCCCTCTCTGGTGGGTGAGGTGTATCATTTCTATCTTTTCGGGTGCGAAAGCCACTTGGTTGTCGTCTCCCCACTGTATGACGTCCCTGACGTCATTCGCGACAAGGAGGTTGCTCTCCTCTAGAGTGTGGGCTGCCCTGTAGAGGCAAATGTCGTCAGCATATCTAAAGCGTAGATTGTCGCTAGCTTTTATAAGTTTAGTGAGGTATAGCGTGTATAGTACTAGTGAAAGTGGCGAGCCTTGTGGAGTGCCGCATTGTACCAGGTGGGTAGGGGTGATCGATTTGCCCAGCCTAACCCTCACCCGCCTTTCTATAAGAAAACTGTTCGTTAGCTGGAGAGCCTTGGTGGCCCAGCCTTGTGCCTTCATGCGGTGTAGCAGTTGGTTAACTAGGAGGGCATCAAACGCCCCCTGTACGTCCATAGTGACTATGGTCACGCATTTCCCCCGGGCGAAGGCCCTCTCCACGTCGTGCGTGAAGGCTGTGACCATGTCCATCGCAGACCTCTTTGGTAGGGCTCCTGTGTGCTGTGAGCTAAGGACCCCTTCTGTTATTGCCGTCCAGGCTATTCGTCTAGCAATGATTCGCTCAAATCCTTTGCCAAAGCAAGACAGCAAGGCAATAGGCCGGAACGCCTGTGGGGTGCTCCTATCCTTCTTGCCCACCTTGGGTATTATGGTTACTTCGGCTAGCTTCCACGCCCGGGGGAAGTAGCTGAGTTGGAGGCACCGGCGGAAGATACCGCAGACGCGCTCCCAAATAGTATGCCAGCATGCTTTGAGTAGCCTGACTGTGACTCTATCCGGCCCTAGTAAGGTGCTAGTAACACTAATAATATTCCTTTCTACTTCTTTTATTAAGAGGTATGTGTCCTATAGGAGGGTAGGCCCTTTCTGTGGAGATAGAGGTGCAGCTAGGTCGTCATCTGCGTTGAAGCGGCAGAGGATGGCTTGGCGGAGGGCTTCGGCCTTCCTCTCCTTGTCGTAGATAGGCGTGCCGTTGACGATTAGTGGCGCGTCTAGGCGAGTGGGCTCAAGGCGGTGCCAGCCGATAATTTTATAAAGGTCCTTGTCATCCGCAACGTTGTCTATAGTGTGCCGCTAGTAGGCTCTTTTTGCCTTTTGTACGACCGTGTGGAAGATACGGGTTGCGTCTGTGGGTCCTCGACCTGTGTGTCCGTCCATCGAGCGTAGGTGTTGTCGGCGAGCCTCGCGGCACTTGTCCGTCCACTAGGGGGTAGAGCGCCCTGCCCCGCGATTGGCCTTCCCTGCCGTGTGTATGCCCTTATTAATAACCTGAGTGAGAGTGTCTATGCATGCTTCCAGCTCATCACCAGTTAGGCTGGCAGGGTTGGGGACCTGGTGTATTCCCAAGGCTACCATGCCAGCGAACTTCGGTAGCTGGTCTGTCGGAACCTGGTAGTGATATTGTTCAAGGGATTGTTGGCCACGCCCTAGGATTGTAGTGTGACCTGGGTGACGTGGTCCGAGCCGCATTGCAGGTCTGGTCGGACTACCGTTCTTGCGAAAGGAATGTTTGAGAAGGTAAGGTTAATAACGTGACCCGCCCGGTGCGTCGCCTGGCCTGGCTCCCTAATGAAATCCATGCCGCTCTCAGCTGCCTATTTGGCGAGTTCAGCTCCGCCTTGTGATGTGATAACGCCAGGCTCGAACGTGTTGTGCTTGGCGTTGAAATCCCCTCCCACCACACAAACGAGATGGGGGGGACAGGTGGGTGACGTAGTAGTCCAGGACCTGTGGGGCCTGCGGTTGTCTATAGGTGTTTAGCACAGATATGCCGTTCACTTCCACCCACTGCAGGTCCCTGTCCTGGAGTGACCTTTAATATGTAATGCGGAGGCCTGCCCCCTTCTGGATGTATGTTATCACCCTCGGCCGTTGGGTCACCCATTCTGCTGGGTCGTCCCACGCTTCCACTGGTGGGTGGTGTGTGTAGCCGGGGTGCGTTGAGGTTCGTGTGCCTACGCATGTGAACGGTTCCTGTATACATAGGACATCGATTCCTTTGCTATAAGCTATTTTAAGGGCGGCAATATAGCTAGGCGAACCCTTGCCCATATTAACCCACCTAATTTGTATGTCCTTAGCCTTCTTAGGGGCGCGCCGCTGGTTTAGTGGTTGTTCTACTATAATGCGGAGGAATTGTTTATGTCCGAGTCCACTTCCTGGGACAAGGCAGTGTGCCTGTTCTGGGGGTCTACGCTCTGCGCAGATAGCTGTGCTAGGTTTAGGGACCTTTGATGGGAGGCGTTCCTAGTTGGCCTAGAGTTCTGTCTGTTAATCGGTGTCCTGGCCGGCGTTAGGGCCTGGAGGGCTGTACGCTTTTTCCGGGTTTCAATGGTGGCGGGCATGCCGTTCTGGTCTGCGGGGGCTGCCTGCGTGACTGGTAATGATTCCTGGGAGAGCTGTTGTTCCACTAGCTGTTGTACCTGTTGCTTAACTAGGTTGTGCACCTGCTGAAAGGCGCGTCGTCCAGCGCGTTAGAGCACTATAAGCTCTTTCTTAGTAGGTTTAATGATCCTATTGTCCACTCTCTAGGGGGTTGCAGGGCAGGTGTTGTGGCCAGACTGATGGGGTCCTTGGCAGTTCACGCACTTCTCCTTGTAGGTGCACTCTGCGCCCGCTGGTCTGGCATAGCCTGTGATTTTCTCTCTACAGTGAGCGCACCTGGCAGCCTTTGTACACTTTGTGGGGTTGCAGTAGCCCTAGCAGCTGTCTTCGTGTCGTATTATTATTGCCGCCTTTTTAATAATTTCCTTAGACTAGTCGCTAGTTCCAAAGAGTTGGAAGGACCGTACTGGTTTAAGGAAAGAGATAACCTAGGTGATTAGGCCTCTCTTGTTACGGCCGTGTCTAGAGGGCTGGCAGCTAATTGGCTGCACCTTAGTCTGGGCAGCGGCCTCTGCCTCGACGTCTTGTAGGGTGATAGGAGTTTCTTCCCCTAGAAGGCTCCTATAGGCGCACTGGACGTTCTGAACAGCGTAGTTATGCCACCTCTGTGGGAGGGTAGCCCCATCACCGTTAATAGCACGGATCATTTTAGCCTAGTTTTCTTGCTCTATAAGTTGGTCGCGGATTGTCTTGTTAGCTGGGGTCAGTGCCCATCCTGTCTTAGTGGCTGTGGCCCAGGGAATGTCGGTTATCTGAAGTCCTATTGCTCTGCAGATGGCCTGCCAGATAGCCATTGGTGCTAGGTTGAGGAGTCGGATTGTGGTAGGCACTGTAAGTAGGATGCGGATGTTGTTGTTTTGTCGCGCCTGTGTGGTGCGAGCTGGTGATGCCCGTGCATGTCCTCTTTGGGACGTGCTTCTAGAAGTGGGATAGTCGCTCTCCCTTAAGGAGGATGCAGCAGCATCTGCGTAAGTCTTGCGGGAGCGTTGGGCGGCGCTCGAGTAGGCGCCGCTGCTGTTGCTGTCGCTGGCCGGGCTGCTAGTATTGCTGCCCGTGTTAGTGACTGAGGTGGTAATAGCCTGGATAACCAGGCGCCGGAGGTCGTTCGCGATCCCCACATCCTCAGGGCTCTTATAGCTTATCATACAGTTGTCGATAGCCTCTGCTAAGGCTGTAGTGATGATCTTGCGCCTCTGAATGGCATATATGGCGGCGGCGAAATAAGGGGCGATCGCGCTGGTGACGTCGTTACTGTGTCCGTGCACTCAACGCCCGGATTCAGTCAACGCCCCGCTGAACGCAAACCCACCCCAAATTTCAACACGCCATAACGCCACCAATATGAGCTCAATTGAGGCTGCAATTAAAGAAATAGAATCGCTAAGGTCAGAAGAATCTTTCTCTTATACTAAGATCGCTAGCAAGCATGGCGTTGATCGAAGTACGCTGTCGCGAAGGCACCAAGCGATTCAAACGACGCGTGCAACTGCGGGGTTTAACCGACGGAAACTCAGTCCCCAACAAGAGCAGGAGCTTGTACAATACATTGAAGGGCTTACAGCGCGTCACTTTGCCACCCACAAGAGAGATAATACGAAATTCGCGTCAACAATAGCCAAGGAGCCAGTGAGCGAGAGCTGGGTTACTCGCTTCATCAACCGACACAACATCCATCTGATCTCTCGATGGGCAGCTGGTATGGACAGCAATCGCCACCAAGCCGACTCAGGGGATAAATACAGCCTGTATTTTGATCTCCTGGGTGCCAAAATCAAGGAATATGACATCGAGCCTCGTCACACGTATAATATGGATGAAAAAGGCTTCTTAATTAGTATCACTAGCCGATCAAAACGAGTGTTCAGCAGACGAATATGGGAGAATAAGGAGGTTATAGCATCTCTCCAAGATGGCTCTCGTGAATAGATTACCCTCCTAGCGTGTGTGTTTGCGCTGATGGATCAGCCTTGCCGCCAAGCCTCATCTATCAGGCTACCAACAAGGCTATACAATCAAGCTGGGTAGAGGATATCAAGGCAGGAGAGCACTCAGTACACATTTCCTCGTCGCCTTCAGGCTGGACAAACAACGATATCGGCCTTGCCTGGCTTAAACAGGTGTTTGATCGCTACACCAAGGCAAAAGCTCGACGGTCTTACCGGTTACTCATCCTTAATGGCCATGGATCTCACGTTACTATGGATTTTATCGACTATTGCGACCGTAACAGGATACTCCTAGCCATCTTCCCCCCTCATTCAACCCACACACGCTTCAGCCACTTAATGTGGTTCTATTTAAGCCTCTATCAACTGCGTACTCAAAGGAGCTATCAGATCACCTCCACCAGAGCCAGGGACTCCTCCCTATTAAGAAAGGGGACTTCTTCCCTCTATTCTGGGAGGCCTGGACAAGCTCTTTTAAGGAGGAGGAGACGATACTTAAGTCTTTTGAAGCAACAGGCATATCACCATTCAACCCAGAGGTTATACTCAAAAGGTTCACCAACACTACCCTAGATGAGCAGGAATCGCGAGAGAGCTCTACGTCAGTACTCAGCGGATCTAACTGGCGTAAACTAGACCGCCTTGTACGATCCGCAGTAGAAGATCAGAGTAGTAAGGACGCGCAGAAGCTTAGCCGCTCACTCCACCACATCTCAGTTCAAAATGAGTTACTTCACCATGAGATTGCTGGGTTAAGAGAGGCTCTTACTACGAAAAAGAAGCACAAGAAGAAGGGAAAACCTCTAGATCTGCAACAACGTCAAGAGTACTATGGGGGGGCGGTTTTCTGGTCACCAAGGAAGGTTAGGGAGGCTCGCGTACGTCAGTCTGTAAAGGAACAAGAGGAGAAGGAGCAGAAGCTTCAAAAAGCTGAGAAGGCTAAGTTGAAGAAGGCAGCTAAGCTATGCAAGGAGAAAATTGCAGAGAGAAGCGTGTGTGGCGAGGGAGGCAGCCAAGGTAGCCAAGGAGAAGGAGAAGGCTAAGAAGGCAGCAGAGCGTGCTCGCCAGAGAGAAGCTCGCGACAATGCAAAAGCTCTACAATCTACCCAAAAGGGTAAAAGAAAGGCCTCACAGCCATCTATACAGAGCAACAAGCGTCAAAAACGCGTAGTTAATACTATAACTACTCAGGAGGCTTCAGGTGCCGCATCAGCAGCTCCACCTAAGACCACGCGGCACAGCCGCAACGTTAAGCTTCCAAGTAAATATAAGTAGCACAGGTGAATCGCAAGCATCAAAATAGTACTCTACTACAAAATCTCGTAATAATAGCGATTTTGTGGGCTCTGCAGCCTTATTTTAGTTAAGCTGCTATGGTGTGTTCAGCGGGGCGTTGACTGAATCCGGGCGTTGAGTGCACGGACACAGTAGTTGCTGCTGCTGTTGCTGCTCCAGCCCTGTCCTGGGTGTTCGCACTACCACCGAGTTGGAGGCGTGCCGGCGCGCGGATATCCATCACGCGGGACCTCTTAGAGGTGCGAAAATTGTTCTGTCTCGGGGACTCGGGTCCTCCTGGCCCGGTGCAGCCCTCAGAGGGGGGCTGCTGGCGGTTGGGGGTTACCTCAGCCGCCGCTGCAGAATCTGCAGTTTCTGCCATTTTCCTTACTACGCAATAGCGCAATGAGTAGAGGGCGGAGGGAGGCTGGAGTTCGCAAAATCTAGCCTGTTTCAACTAAATTCAGATGAAAAATTGATGGAAAATACCAATCTCGGAATTTGAGTTTTGAGTTGTCGGGGGTGTGTTGACTGCACTAATACAGAGACTAAGCCAGGGGTCCTAGTTTCCGACACCCCCGTGTTTCGGACAGCCCCACAACCGCGCCTCCTCATCATGCACTACAACCGAATATAAGTTCTTAAAAATTTAATTCTTTATTAATTTCAATTTATCTTTTTGCATTATTTTTTCTATCTTCTAATAGGTAGATATATAGAGGGCGACGTCCAAAATGCACTCACAGACCTCGAATCTGGGGTCGCTTTGGCCACTACTGCTGCTTAGTATAGGATACTACGGAACACTCTTTGCGGCGGCTTTAATAGTGCCTAACCTTACTAACACGCTCACAACAGTAAACAGCGGCTTACAACTGTTCAAGAAGAGCATCTAGAGCACTAGATTCTCTAGCAAAAGGCCCTTAGTTACGCGCCAACGCATGCGCAAGTGCGAGCTATTGCAACTAGCGTGCTTAAGCAAGAGGGTGACCACAGGAACCTAAGGAGGAAGTAGTCTAATCACTTTTTGCGGCGCCACCCGGCTATTAAGACAAAGTTAGGCCGCTAGACTAACTAGGAACGCATAAATGCAGCTACTCTAGATAATATTAGGCACTTGTTTGACCTGTACAGGACCATGAGCTGGATTCCCCCCTGACGGAGGTACAACGCCGACGAAGGCGGCATTATAGAAGGCCAGGGTATTAATAGGCTTGTTATTGGCTCCTTATAGGAAAATCCGAACTCTGTACCAGTTAAGATAGTAAATGCCTGTACTTAGACCTCTATAATAGAGTGTATCTCCGCGCTTAGTGTCGCTCTAGACCCTCTTGTTATCTTTAAGGCCAAAAGTATCTAGGAGCAGTAGTTTAAGCGGGAGATTTTGGCTCAACATCCTAGCTAGTATATTACCTTCTCGCAAAATAGATAGACGAGCAACGAAATTGCTATTAAGTGGCTAGAGAAGGGTGTTCTTGCCCTAGACTGAGCCTAACAATCCATCTGAGGCACGGTTGCTTATTGTTAATGGTTATGGCAGTCATACCTTGGACAAATTTATAACTACATGTTACCTAAATAATATTTACTTGCTCTTTTTGCCTGCCTATATTTTATATGTACTCTAGCCTTTAGATCTTAGTTATTTCTTAAGTTTAAAGGCAGCGTATCGGCGGTTCCTTGGCGAGCATACAGCTCTGACAGATGCAACGAAGGTTAGGAAGGCCAAATTTCTTGAATTTTATGCAGAAGCGCGTAAAATCGGTCTTTGAGAGCAGTGCGTACGAGCTGGGTGGAAGGCGACAGGGCTGTATCCTAAGAGCGTGGATAAGCCCTTGGGTTCTTGGTGGGTCGTAGTGCGCTAATGGCTGTTGACACCCCCCTCTTCTACTATAGATATTAGGACGCCAAAACGCGCGGTGGCGACATTATAAAGCTATTTTCTAGGAAGAAACAGCTCTCTAGCTACACAACGATATATTTAGCTTACTACCACAGCGCTAGACCGTATCGCAATAGAGGTCTCTATAAAGGATTGTAAGATTGCTTCCTTGCGCGAGCATATTAAGCAAGCAAATCCGCCAAAACGCCGCAAAGTCGCAATTAATCCAAACAATCGCTTCGCGAGTCTTGCAGAGGTTCTCTCTTAGACTAATTAGGAGCCCTCCCAGCGTGTTTGCAAGGCGAGAAGCCTAACGCAGGAGGTGGAGAAGAGTTGCTCTAAGGAGGAAGCGGAGCAGGCATTAGTTCGACGTTTAGCACGGGATCGACAACTAACACAATAGTATCTTGCCTATAATTTAAGTGTAGACAAAGAAAGCGATTAAAGCTCTCTTTAAATGCAGTTTATTTTGTGTTTTTAGAGATTTATTTGACAAAGTTGTGAACACATTCGTAACCAGGGTGGTGACGGCGGCGGGGCTTTGCAGGGTGTCGGAAACACGGGGCTGTCGGAAACTAGGACCCTTGGCTTAGTTCTTAAACCTAAATGCAGCTGCCACACAAAGGCAGAGGGGGACCTATAGCCAACATCAGCTTTAAATATGCGTTCAAACCTAAAGGGGGTGTGTAAGCAGTCTAGAGCTATGTCACATGACGACATTAGTCTCATAAGTTAGCTCGCCTACTATATACGAGCCTCTGATCACTCCATGTACGATACACAGGCATATACACATCTGAACACAGATACTTCTACGATATACACTTTCTACACATACTACCCAACTGCTTACATTATTCGTTTTCATTAGGCTATTCTCACCAAGAGGGACGTCAGCCGGCCATAACGTATTCCACCAGTCATCCGGCCACACCAGTCATCCGGCCACCCCACCGAAATCGCGACGCGTCTCTACACAACACCTACGATGCCGCCCACACAAAACGCTCAGAAGCTCCAAAAAGAAGGCAGACTTACTCTATCAAAGCAGGCGATTCAGACTAGACAGATTCTTAGCTCTAGAAAAGCTGCGCGGCTATACAGTATCCCTCGATCGACGCTCCAGGATCGCGTTAACGGTGCCCTACCTCAGGCTACTGCCAACGCTCAGAAACGAAAGCTACACCCTATAGAGGAGCAGGCTCTAGTAGAGTGGATCCTAGACCTCGACCGACGAGGATTTCCGCCCCAGATTATCGACGACGTACGACAGATAGCAGACAACCTACTTGCTGCGCGCGGCCAGGATCCTCCGCCAGCGCCAGTCGGCAAGAACTAGGTGTCGCGCTTTATCAACACCCAGCCAGAGCTACAGACAAAGTGGAATCGCAAGTTCTATTCGCAGCGCGCTCTATGCAAGGATCCTATCACGATAGGCGCGTGGTATAGACGCACAGAGGACGCGCGCCAGGCGTACGGGATACTAGACGAGGATACCTACAACTTTGACAAGACTGGGTTCGCCATGGGTGTTGCAGCGACGTCAAAAGTAGTCACAAGCTCTGCTACAGTCGGTCAAGCAACTACTATACAGCCAGGCGACCGCGAGTGGGTAACAACAATTAAGGGTGTCTGCGCAACTGGCTGGTCTATCCCACCCTTCATTATCCTGTCAGGAAAGCTGCACCAGGCCAGCTGGTATCACGACCTACCTATAGACTAGGTAGTCGCTGTCAGCGACAATGGCTGGACGACTGATCAGCTTGGCTTTGCCTGGCTACAGCACTTTAATCGACACACGGCGTCGCGTACGTCTGGCGCCTACCGACTGCTTATACTCGACGGCCATAGCAGCCACGCTACACCAGAGTTTGACCAGTACTGTACAGAGAACAAGATTATCACCCTCTGTATGCCGGCGCACACGTCCCACTTCCTCCAGCCACTTGACGTTGGCTGCTTCTCGCCGTTAAAGCGCGCGTACCGGGATCAGGTCCAAGAGCTCGCGCGACAAGGCGTCTTCCATATCGACAAGCAAGACTTCCTACAGACCTACCTACGCATTAGAGAAACAGTATTCACAGAGCAGAACATTAAGGCTGGCTTTCAGGCAGCAGGTCTAGTCCCACCCTGTCCAGATCGCGTCCTGTCGTCGCTCACCGTGGTCCGGACGCCGTCTCCGCCAGCGACAGCGGCTGGCGCTGAGGGCGCATGGACAGCAGAGACGCCGCATACTATAGCTCAGCTTCAGCAGCAGGCTCGACATATACAGGGCCTACTTCGTCGTCAGTCTCAGAGCCCTACTACTCAGGCTATCCGCCAGCTTGTTAAAGGTTGTCAAATTGCAATGAACTCAGCAACAATCCTTGCAGCAGATAATATGAAGCTTCGACAGGCTAATCAGCGTCGCCAGCGTCGCCAGCAGCAGCGGCGACAGTATATAGCCCGTGGAGGCGCTCTGCAGGCTCAGGAAGGTCAATTACTTGCTGCAGAAGCTAAAAGGGTGGTCCAGCAGGTAGAGCAGGAGGAGCGAGCAGGACGACAACGAGCACCACCTACGTGCAGCAACTGCCACGAACAAGGCCATAAAAGGACTCAGTGTACTCAGAGATTTTAGCTATCCTATAAATCTATCTATAGTATATTTGACTATCGCGTTGTTGAGCTATTGTATAAAAAGTTGCGTCGATTTTGGTGGGGTGGCCGGATGACTGGTGGAATACGTTATCGCATACGCTTAGTCATCAATCTATCGCGTGCAAAAATCGGTAGAAATCTTGGCGGCATCCGAGAATTTGCGCGCGCGCGGGGAGCCTCATACAAATCGTAAATTTGACTGTGACGCGTCGATAACAGCCTATAAAACTGTTAAACAACTGTTAGTAAGTTGTGAGGCTGTACAAATACGTGTATAGGGCTATACTGACGCTTTTTTTTAGTGGAGTAGTCCATGTTTCGAGCTCACGGAGTCGCTCCTCGCCCTCTTACTGCTGCCGCGCAGGCGCGTCGCCCGCCAACTATACCCCGAGAGCTTACAACTAAAGGCCGTGGGCTGGATCCCCGTTGTCGCCTTGATATTTATCGCTTTCTGCTACTTGGCTGGCGCCACGACGATATCGCAGATTTAGTAGACGTGTTGTTGTTAGAGGTGTATAAAATTAAGCGAAACTTGAAGCTCTAACGTGTCCGTGCGCGTGATGCACGGATTCGCGTGATGCGCCGCTTTTTACTAGGAAAATCAAGAAAAACAAGGAAGTTTAAAGCAGTATAATTCTTTAACTACCTTTCCTTTTTAAAATCTTTCTTTATTAAAGTTATTAAGAAAGACCATCTCTATAACTTTAGAATTTTAGTTTTCTAATAATAATTAGTTTTAAGAAAAAAGTATAAAAGTGCTAAAATTTAAGTCCCTAAAATTTAAAAATAATACTTTTTTAGGTGTAAAGTATACTATTTAGAACACATTTTATATTAGGTTCTTTTTAATAAAACTCTTAACTAAAAAGTTAGATTATCTTTTTATTTTTTTAAGAAAAATAAATTAGGAAAGATAATCTATCTTCTTAAGTAGCTCTTTATAAGAAAAAGTTCTAATATAAAATATATTCTAAATAGTATACTTTACACCTAAAAAAGTATTATTTTTTTAAATTTTAGGGACTTAAATTTAGCACTTTTATACTTTTTTCTTAAAACTAATTATTATTAGAAAACTAAAATTCTAAAGTTATAGAGATGGTCTTTCTTTAATAACTTTAATAAAGGAAGATTTTAAAAAGGAAAGGTAGTTAAAGAATTATACTGCTTTAAACTTCCTTGTTTTTGTCAGATATGCAGCTGTTAGATAGAACAAGCGCGTTGAGGTTGGATCTGTACAATAAAGCAGGGACCACCTGGCTTGGCACACTAGCGAAGAAGTCAGAACTAGCCAAACACAGTGGATACGAACACAATATAATTATTATTATCTATTAAGGCGTATTATCGCATTTAACTATTAAATCTGACAATTAAGAGTCTTACTGCCTTAATTGATACTAAAATGGCTGCACTACCCCAGCGTGACCCAATAGTGACCCTTCGAGACCACACCGACTACAGGGCATAGATAATGCAGCTCTAGTCTAGATGCGTTGCATATCGCATCTAGCTAAAAGTCAATCCTATATTAAATATCCTAATAAAACCTAAACCTATAGCCCTAAAGGCGCCGCTAATTAATGGGTATACTCCAGCAGCGAATGTCAGTATCCTAACAAGGTAGTCCAAACTATTAGCAGCAGGACTTAAGGCGTTTAAAGAAGATCTTAAGTATTACAAGATTCTTACTAAGCAGTATAAGAACAATTAATATAATTTTAAAAAGGAGCAAATAAGCCTCTAGCAAATTATTGTTTATATTTAGGCTACTATTAGCTCACATCTTTAGCGCACTTGCTGCCTCCTAGATTAACCACTAAGACAGTGGATTACAAACCTTAAAGCCACGGTTGGCGTTGACAAACGATTCGAGAGAGAACAAGCCCGCGACCGATACCTTACATCCCTTAGACCGATGAGAAACGCGTTGAATTAGGACATATAGCTTACTGAATATAATTAAGTAGCTATAGAAGCGGAGACAAGCAATATATCCTTAAGATAACACAAATTAATGTAATTATAAAGGACTTTCTAACTACTGTAAATAAAGTTGCGCCTAATTGGTCTACAACCTTTTAGGATAGCGGACGGTTTACACCTGGCATGAATTAGAAAGAAATAATAAAGCGCTTCCAAGAGCATATAATGTTGAATCATCCAACCCCTTAAATAGGGAAGCATAAGGCCGCATTTGTGGCAGATAACTCGTTATACCTCGCTGAAAGTGGGAAAACCACCTAGGGCATTGATGCCGAAGCAGCACACTATCTAGAAAATGGGGTAGACCCCCAATATTAACGTGATGACTAAAAAGATAATAAGAACTTATCCTTAGTCTAAAAACCTGCAAAAATAGGAGGCGCTAAATGTCCTGCGTATGGACATTGCTATAGACTCTAGGATTGCTTCTATATTAATGCAGACAAAGCTCCTAAGTGGTAGAAACTAAACAAGAAGATTAAAGAACTTGTTGCATTAAAGCGCGAGCACAATCCCGAATTTTAAGGACTGCTAAGAGGACAAAGTAGACTAAGATTAAAAACACTAAATATTAAACAATCGCACACGCCTACACCTGAGATCCTCGAGTCCCCTAAGGACTAACTAGAGGGATGGAGAATATCAAACGTCAACGCTGCGTTTATATTAGCGCCAATAGAAATAGAAGTGTCTAATTACCCGCTGAAGCGCGCTTGTTTATTCTTGATTTAGGATCAACTTGCTACATTACGAACAACCCTGACTATATCTACAACTTCTGTCTACCTACGTCTGGAGATTATATATGGGCTGGCAATACAAAGATATAGATAAAAGGCTACGGCTCTGTTAACTTAACACTAAGAGGCTAATATAGAACAACTACGTTGGTTCTATATAATATGGCTATTTGTCCAGATCTCCTGTGCAACCTAGTCTCCTTTCGACTACTAAGGCATAGAGGAATCTGGTGGGATACGCAAACGGACCCAACTACGCTGAAAGGACTAGACGACAAGGTTATTGGAAAACTATCTGAGATACACGGTTAATAGGTACTTGAGTATGATCCGCTACTACCTACTTTATATTACATCCGTAAGAATATATTATGAACAAAAGGAGCACTATAAAGGGCCTTAGCCGAATTATGGCATAAGAGACTAGGACACCCTAGACTAGCAGCTATCGAATATCTTGTGCAGCAAGCTAAAGGGGTGCGAGTTAAGGGAGTTACAATAGTTTAATGCAACTTCTATAGGAAAGCAAAGATCTAGCGATAAATTAGCTAAGCACTGCAAATTAATAATAAAGGACTAGAAGAAAGACTAGCTATCGACTTTCATGCCTACGAGGCGCAAAGTAGCACTGGCGAAAGGAGCTAGATGCTTGTCACTGACAGGCATAGTTGTCAACAATCAAGCCAATCCAAGCTGAGGCGTTAGCTTGGATTGCTCGATTTTTGAGGGCGTCAGCTTGGATTGTTAGGGCTAACAAGCTAAGATCGTGAGCTTGATTGAGGCTTGATTGATAGGCTTGATAGCCTGTACTGGCGCTAGCCTTAGTGTTAAGTTTTGTCGTCCCAAGTCGCCAGCCCGCACAAAAGCTCTATATTGTCGTCGTCCTGCTGCCTCCTCCTCCACCACCTCGTCGTCGCCTCCGAGGCCAGCTCTTTGCCACCGTCGTACGCACTGTATTGCCGCTAGAAGTTGAGGTCCTAGACGTCGTCGTCGCGGCTCTAAGAGGTCGCCCAGCTCACTGAACAGGCGCTCACACTCACAGCTTGACGCTGGGATAGAGAGTACGTCAAGCGCAAGCTTACTGAGGCTAGGGTAGCAATCGCGCATGCTCACCCAGTATTCGATAGGGTTATCTGCGTGTTCTGTACCTCTCTCGGCTGCCGGCTCGCTGCGCTTCCACCTCTTAAACTCGTCCTCGTCGGCGGTGAGGCTGCTGGCAGTACTAGGGTTGAGTATACTGTCGATCGCGTCGTCTATATCGCTTGGGATCACTGCCGACGGCCTTACCGCGCGCGGTGAGTTGTTGTACTGCGCCCAGAGCGCCTGAAAGCTGGCGTTACTAGCCTCGAGCCAGTTGGGCTTCTTAACCCACGCCTTATCGCAGTAGTACTTGTACATTGGATGGAGTATTGTAGCGGCGTAGTACGCGGGCGAGTCGTCCAGCTTAGAGTAGTAGTCATCGGCCTTCTGCCAAGCTGCGCGCAAGTTGATTGCAATGTGATCCTCAGGCGACTCATCGTGCTCGTTGTAGTTAACCGCCTCGTACGCGTTGACGCGCTGCTCGTAGTAGGTAAGCAGGTATTCGAATATTGGAATTATCTCAGCAATAGCCCCAAAGCTGCCGCTTTTTCCGCGCCCTTCGAGGCGCTTTGTAGCAGTCTTGAGCGGTTTCAAGATATCCATATACTCTGTAATCACTGCCCAATCAGCACCTGTAAGACCGTCTGATCGCATCCACGGCTGCGCAACTGGCAGCTTGTTTGCCGCGACTTTGCGCAAACGTGTCCTCCCTTTGCACCCGCTGTATATGGTAAGTAGCGTAGGCGTTGACTGCAAACTGCAGCTTTACAGCACGCTCAAAGCATGAGTAGTACGAGTTCCACCGCGTAACGACGGGTTTAACGGGCTCGAGGATCTTGCGATCGTCGGCTGACGCGCTAGACGGCAGCTCAGTGTGGGCGAGGCGCTGGAAGTCCTCGAAGAGCTTATGCTGTTGCGGCGTTTTGATGTAGTTTGATGATACTGAGCAGTACGCCAAGTGGGCCTACGCGCCTCCACTCCTCTATGAAGTCGTGCTCGTCGGTGAGCTCTTGTACGTCGTTGTCGAACGAGGCGGCGCTGCCCCTTCCCCCAGAGGAGCGTCTGGCCGATAAGGTTGAGCGTGTGAGGTCCGCAGCGGAGGCGCCGATGGGTGACATTAAAACCGTACTCTTGAGCTACTATTGCAATAGTACTGTTGTTGTTAGTAGCGTTATCAAGCACAAAGTAACCAATCGACTGCAACATAATCTTAAAATCCTGCAGCGTTTTTATAACGATCTCGGCCATCCTCTCGCCACTGTGAGCGCCTATCAGCTAGGGCAGCGCTATAGGCAAGTCCTGCAGGTCGCCTCTGCTGTCGACAAAGTGCGCAACGACGCCTAGAAAGCCACGCTTGCCGCCCTTTGTCGTCCATCCATCAAAGCTGAGGTGTACTTTGCTAAGCGCCTGCGACAGTTGCAAGAGAACGCGCGGCTTTAGGTGCTCGTACAAGCGCGCAACGTACTAGGAGACGCTTACATGAGACGTCCAAAGCGCTCGTTCTGCTAGTGGGTTGGCAGCTTCAAGGAGGCGTCGAAAAGCTGGTGTTTCAAACTCAGAGAGAGGGTGATTGTTCTCAACAAGCCAGCTAACAGCTGCTAGCCGGAAGCGCTGGGTATTGAAGCCGGCGAGCTCGTTAGCTATCTTCTACGACACGCTGTTGTTGCTATCCTTAAGTAGGCGTTGTAGCCAGGTAGGTTTTGCAGCAACGGCCGACTTGCTGTAGCTATAGCTGCGCTTAGGCAGCTCTAAGTGTCGCTGCGCCAACAACGTTAAGAGCGTTATCTTATATATCCCTACGCCTGTATCTGTGTACTTATGCTTGTAGCAGTGACGGCACACGAAGTATAGCTTACTTAGGTTCTTTAGCAGCGCAACGCGGTAGCCATATAGCGATAGATCTAGCTCTTGCGCGACTTCTGCGACGAGAGCGGCTTCATATACTTGCGTAAACGCCCCCAATCAATTCCCTTAAAGTCGTCTATAAGGCTCGCGTCCAGCGCCTCTTGCAAGGTCTTATTATATCTAGGGCTGCTGCCAACAAGGCTGCTGTTACCCTCTCGCTGCCCTTAGTAGGCGCGACGATAGCGTCTTCAGGCCGCGACTCGCGTAGTTGCAACTCAAAAGTTGAAGCCTAGGACGCCTCTACGAGAGCCCTGCGAGGCGACAGACGCGACGGCGATGGCGATAGCTGACTATCGACGGGTATAGGCTGGCTGACCGTGCCGCGGGCGGTGGAGGATTTAACGCGTTTTCTTCGGGCGAGTAAGGTCATCAGAGGCGCGTTTCTTAGGAGGCATGGCGGTGGCACCACAATAAGGGCGACAGGAGCAAAAAAAAATAACGCGATATTAGGTTGTAATAAAAGGCACAAGTTTTGGCATCGTGTGTTGTCTATTGGAAGGCGCGTAAGAGCCTGTACGAGGCTTAGAGGCTACTAAGGCACTAACTACGCGCGATCACGTAAGAGGTATTAGTGGACCATCCACTCTTTTTAACAGGTTGTTTAGTTAGGGGGCTAGTAGAGGGAGTATAGTGTTGCAGAAGTTAGGATAATTACCTGCCTCCCCTAGCAAAAGCGCCCTGCTAAAAATAGCAAAAGATATCGCGATCGCTCCTGCTGCAAAACAAGCAGCCTTACGCCCTACCTTAATCAAGCCCATCAAGCTAAACAATCAAGCTAACCCTCCTCAGCTTGGATTGCTAACAAATTAGTATAGGCGAGCTTAACTTGATAGGATTAATAGTTATCAAGCTATCAATCAAGCGCTTGCAAGCCGCTTGATTGTTGACAAGTCTGCTAACAGGTACTTAGGCCTGCAATAGGACTTTTATTTTAAAGATAATTAACCAGCAAAGTCGGTTATTAAAGTTCTATCGAACTTCTTTCTCTTCCTTAAAAACTATTACAATATTACGGTCAAGGTTATTAAAGCGGACAACGAGATCACAATAGTGAAACTGGAAATTGAGCGCTGGTTGGCATCACAAGGAATTACTGTTGAGCCTTCCGCCCTAGATACATAAGCTTAAAATGGAGGTGCCGAACGCTTAGGGGGTGTAAATAAAGAGAAATCGCGCGCGATGCGTCTCGATGCTAACCTACCCTAGGAACTATGGCCTAAAGTTACGAGAGAGCTGCAGTATACCTCTACAATCAAACACTGAATTATGTGAACAACTGGAAAACGCTATACAAGATATTCTTCACACGAGTTGCTCTAAACAACGGAGTAGTTACCTTAATTAAGAAACCTAACCTCGCTTACCTTAAAGCGTATGGCTGCAAAGCGTTTGCAATGAACGGGATGATACACATTAAGGTAAATTAAGGCTACAACGCCTAGACCTAAAGGCTTAGATTAGTTACCTAGTAGGATACTAGTCCTTAAACATCTATTAAATTTGGATACTGTCACTTGCTAAGGTGATAAGCACCCACAACGTTATCTTTAACAAACAAATTATCTTTAGTGGCAAAACTAAGGACCTTATAGATAACCTTATGCACAGTACACTAGAGGAAATTGCCACATACGTAAGAACGATCGAACTCCTAACACTAAGTTATTAACTAGAGACAGAGTCCTTCTATGAAGACGACACTGTTAGAGGCTCATCAAATCCCTAAGGCGAAGTAGACCCCACCAGGCTACTACTAAGGAGTGAAGATCAGGGACAACTATCCGACTCCTCCAACTACACCACCACCTGCGGCATTACTTGCGCAGTTAATGGCTAGAAATGAATTAGAAATGAGCCTAAAAGGGTTATCCAAAACTATCCCCTAGGCAGCCGCCTTTATAGCAGGAACTTAAGCTGGCCACGTTAGGAAATACAGAGGGGATGTTATAGATAAGGCTAAAATAATAAGAACGCTCGCCAAAGGCTTGAAGCCCCATCAAAGTCAACTCCCACCTCTGCCAACGTGCCGTACCAAGCTTGAGGATCACCCGATGGGCGAATTGTTCAAAGAAGCAGAGCGGGATTACCTCGCAAGCCACAAACAAATAAAATCATAGTTAGAAGTACTAATAAAGAAGATTAAACTAACAGGATAGTAGATCCTTAACTGTATGTGGGTATACACCTACAAGCTTAACAAACACCATCGCTTGCTAAAGTGCAAGGCACGGCTAGTTGTCTAGGGCGATTAACAACGGAATATTACCTCTTAAGACACTTATGCAGCCACGCTTGCCAGTAGGTTGTTCCAAATGCTAGTGGCAATAGCAGCTTACTATAATATGGAGCTTAAGTAATACAACGTTACAAACGCTTTTGTCTATGCAAGTATAGACTAAGAGGTATACATAAGAATGCCCCGTAGCTATTAGAAGCCTAGAACAATACTTTAAGTTAACAAGGCTTTATATATAGTCTTCGGATCTTACCACTCTCCTCTAGCAGAAAGAGTTTACCTCAACACTTAAAGCTCTAGGTTTTCTAGATAGTGCCTTACAAGCCATGCTGCCTTCTTAAAGACAGAATTATTGTCTTCTTCTACGTTAATAATATTATCTTAGCTTTTCACAAGCAGAAAGAGGAAGAAGCCTAACAAGCGATTAAGCGCCTATAAGAAAAATACACCTTAAGTGGAGGAAATAACCTTTAGTAGTTCCTTAGCGTAGAGATTATTAGAGATTAAAAGACTAGGACAATTCAACTCTCTTAGGCTGCCTACTTAGACAAGATTAGTCGATTAGTTAATAAGAGGGATATTCGACATAACACCCTAATAGCAGCTATTAAGCTGAAACCACAAGACGGCTTAGCGAAACCCTTAGAAATTAACAAATACTAACGCAAGATTGGATCGCTTCTGTTCGCAGCAGTAACAACTCGACCGGACATAGCCTTTGCAACCTTAAGGCTAGCTCGATTCCTGTCAAATCTGGGCTTAGAACATCACAATGCCGCTAATTGAGTACTACTATACTTATTAAGCACTAGATGGAGAGCACTACAGCTTAGAGGAGCAGACTTGTCAACAATCAAGCGGCTTGCAAGCGCTTAATTGATAGCTTGATAACTATTAATCCTATCAAGTCAAGCTTGCCTATACTAATTTGTTAGCAATCCAAGCTAAGGAGGGTCAGCTTAATTATTTAGCTTAATGGGCTTAATTAAGGTAGCGCGTAAGGCTGCTCGTTTTGCAGCAGGAGCGATCGCGATATCTTTGCTATTTTTAGCAGGGCGCTTTTGCTAGGGGAGGTAGGTAATTATCCTAACTTCTGCAACACTATACTCCCTCCACTAGCCCCCTAACTAAACAACCTGTTAAAAAAGTGGATAGTCCACTAATACCTCTCACGTAATCGCGCGTAGTTAGTGCCTTAGTAGCCTCTAAGCCTCGTACAGGCTCTTTACGCGCCTTCCAATAGACAACACACAATGCCAAAACTTGTGCCTTTTATCACAACCTAATATCGCGTTATTTTTTTTTTTGCTCCTGTCGCCCTTATCGTGGTGCCACCGCCATGCCTCCTAAGAAAACGCGCCTCTAATGACCTTACTCGCCCGAAGAAACGCGTTAAATCCTCCACCGCCCGCGGCACGGTCAGCCAGCCTATACCCGTCGATAGTTAGCTATCGCTATCGCCGTCACGTCTGTCGCCTCGCAGGGCTCTCGTAGAGGCGTCCCAGGCTTCAACTTTTGAGTCGCAACTACGCGAGTCGCGGCCTAAAGACGCTATCGTCGCGCCTACCAAGGGCAGCGAGAGGGTAACAGCAGCCTCGTCGGCAGCAGCCCCAGATAATAAGACCTTGCAAGAGGCGCTAGACGCGAGCCTTATAGACGACTTTAAGGGAATTGATTAGGGGCGTTTACGCAAGTATATGAAGCCGCTCTCGTCGCAGAAGTCGCGCAAGAGCTGGATCTATCGCTATGGCTACCGCGTTGCGCTGCTAAAGAACCCAAGTAAGCTATACTTCGTATGCCGTCACTGCTACAAGCATAAGTACACAGATACAGGCGTGGGGATATATAAGACAACGCTCTCAACGTTGTTAGCGCAGCAACACTTAGAGCTGCCTAAGCGCGGCTATAGCTACAGCAAGTCGGCCATTGCTGCAAAACCTACCTAGCTACAACGCCTGCTTAAGGACGGCAACAACAGCGTGTCGCAGAAGATGGCTAACGAGCTCGCTGGCTTTAATACCTAGCGCTTCTAGCTGGCAGCTGTTAGCTGGCTTGTTGAGAACAATCACCCTCTCTCTGAGTTTGAAACACCAGCTTTTCGACGCCTCCTTAAAGCTGCCAACCCACTAGCAGAACGAGCGCTTTGGACGTCTCATGTAAGCGTCTCCCAGTACGTTGCGCGCTTGTACGAGCACCTAAAGCCGCGCGTTCTCTTGCAACTATCGCAGGCGCTCAGCAAAGTACACCTTAGCTTTGATAGATGGACAACAAAGGGCGGCAAGCGTGGCTTTCTAGGCGTCGTTGCGCACTTTGTTAACAGCAGAGGCGACCTGCAGGACTTGCCTATAGCGCTGCCCTAGCTAACAGGCGCTCACAGTGGCGAGAGGATGGCCAAGATTGTTATAAAAACGCTGCAGGATTTTAAGATTACGTACGTCGCAGTCGATTAGTTACTTTGTGCTTAATAACGCTACTAACAACAACAGTACTATTGCAATAGTAGCTCAAGAGTACGGTTTTAATGTCACCCATCGGCGCCTCCGCTGCGGACCTCACACGCTCAACCTTATCGGCCAGACGCTCCTCTGGGGGAAGGGCAGCAGCGCCGCCTCGTTCGACAACGACGTACAAGAGCTCACCAACAAGCACGACTTTATAGAGGAGTGGAGGCGCGTAGGCCCACTTAGCGTACTGCTCAGTATCATCAACTACATCAAAACGCCGCAACAGCATAAGCTCTTCGAGGACTTCCAGCGCCTCGCCCACACTGAGCTGCCGTCTAGCGCGTCAGCCGACGATCGCAAGATCCTCAAGCCCGTTAAACCCGTCGTTACGCGGTAGAACTCGTACTACTCATGCTTTGAGCGTGCTGTAAAGCTGCAGTTTGCAGTCAATGCCTACGCTACTCACTATATACAGCGGGTGCAAAGGGAGGACACGTTTGCGCAAAGTCGCGGCAACAAGCTGCCAGTTGCGCAGCTGTGGATGCGATTAGACGGTCTTACAGGTGCTAATTGGGCAGTGATTATAGAGTACATAGACATCTTGAAACCACCGCTTAAGACTGCTACAAAGCGCCTCGAAGGGCGCGGAAAAAGCGGCAGCTTTAGGGCTATTGCTGAGATAATTCCAATATTCGAATACCTGCTTACCTACTACGAGCAGCGCGTCAACGCGTACAAGGCGGTTAACTACAACAACGAGCACGATAAGTCGCCTGAGGATCACATTGCAATCAACTTGCGCGCAGCTTGGCAGAAGGCCGATGACTACTACTCTAAGCTGGACGACTCGCCCGCGTACTACGCCGCTACAATACTCCATCCAATGTACAAGTACTACTGCGATAAGGCGTGGGTTAAGAAGCCCAACTGGCTCGAGGCTAGTAACGCCAGCTTTCAGGCGCTCTGGGCGCAGTACAACAACTCACCGCGCGCGGTAAGGCCGTCGGCAGTGATCCCAAGCGATATAGACGACGCGATCGACAGTATACTCAACCCTAGTACTGCCAGCAGCCTCACCGCCGACGAGGACGAGTTTAAGAGGTGGAAGCGCAGCGAGCCGGCAGCCGAGAGAGGTACAGAACACGCAGATAACCCTATCAAATACTGGGTGAGCATGCGCGATTGCTACCCTAGCCTCAGTAAGCTTGCGCTTGACGTACTCTCTATCCCAGCGTCAAGCTGTGAGTGTGAGCGCCTGTTCAGTGAGCTGGGCGACCTCTTAGAGCCGCGACGACGACGTCTAGGACCTCAACTTCTAGCGGCAATACAGTGCGTACGACGGTGGCAAAGAGCTGGCCTCGGAGGCGACGACGAGGTGGTGGAGGAGGAGGCAGCAGACGACGACAATATAGAGCTTTTGTGTGCGGGCTAGCGACTTAGGACGACGAAACTTAACACCAAGGCTAGCGCCAGTACAGGCTATCAAGCCTATCAATCAAGCCTCAATCAAGCTCACGATCTCAGCTTGTTAGCCCTAACAATCCAAGCTGACGCCCTCAAAAATCAAGCAATCCAAGCTAACGCCTCAGCTTGGATTGGCTTGATTGTTGACAACTATGTGGAGGAGGCAACTGCCTTTAAGTAGCCAGCGATGCCTTATTTGCTGACAACACACTGGACAAAAAGAGCTTGCAAGGATACGCTATTAAGCTATTTAACAGACTTATTGCCTAGAAAGCAAGCAAATAAGAGACTGTCACAACTTCGACAACTAAAGCAGAGCTTCTCTCTCGCCTTATCGCAAGTGGCTAAGGAAGCAATCTTTATATTAAGACTACTGGACGAACTGCAGATTAAACTGCGCTTATCGTTAATTACTGTCTAATGCGATAATAAGCAAACTATTTAACTAGTCACTAAGGAGATATCCAGGCTTTAGACTAAACTACGACACGTCGACATTCACAATCACTGGTTAAGATAGGAAGTCTCTACTAGAAAGAGATTAAGGTGGAGTACGTACAATTGGCAGAAATGATCGCTAACAGCTTTACAAAGGTCCTCCTAGTCAACAAGTGGAAAGGGTTCCTAACCTAACTTAGGCTAGTTAAGATAATAGAACGCAAAGTAGCGAATGAAGCACCTCTTAAGGAAATTCAAGGGCACCTTAATAACCTTACTTTAGGATAATAGGCTGCTAAATAGTTTAGCTTGCAAGGATCTTCCAAGCTAAGGGGGTGTGTTAGATATGCAGCTATTAGATAGAACAAGCGCATTAAGGTTGGATCTGTACAATAAAAAGCAGGGACCACCTGGCTTGGCACACTAGCGAAGAAGTCAGAACTAGCCAAACACGGTGGACACGAACACAATACAATTATTATTATCTATCAAGGCGCATCATCGCATTCAACCATTAAATCTGACAGTTTTTCTTAATTTTTGTTAGATAGACAGTCACTGTGAAATCCAGTGGGTAGGTGTGTACGATCATATGGCCCCTTACAGTGGTAATCAGTGTAAATCATAGTGATTTCACTGTGAAATACACTAAGGAGGCTGGCGCACTACTGTTTTACACTGCCCCTGTACTATTCTAAATAGTACTAGTGCGGCTTAGTACTAGATAGTTACTTCTCGCAGTAGCCGAGCTTCTCCGACAGAACACACACAATCAATCAATCAACCCACCACTTTTCCATCTTAACTTATCAAGAATACCCGTATATTTGACAATTAAGTCTCACTGCCTCGATCAAACCGATTATTATATCTCTATCAATACTTAGGGTTTCTACAGTAATCCTAACCAACTATTTGAACTACACACACCATGGCTGAGGCAAATTAAAGCCTAAGCCCAATCACTAGAGGTCTGGGATCTTATCGACCTAGCCCTACCTATTGAACCTACAATCAAACCAATCATGCCAACGGCACTAGACGTTGGTTTCTATCAACCAAATAGCGTGTTTACTAACGCACACCCAACCAACCCCAACAAACGTCCAACGCTGCTGTTGCAGCTATCGCAAATTAGTCTAAAGGGTTACAATAAGGATATGAACTACTACAAGAATTAACTTAAAACCTTTAAGATACTTAACCGCGCATACTGCGATAAGAAGGCGAACCTAGACAAACTAGTTACCCTTATACAATCAACAAACCTCAGTACACTTGCAGACTAATTGCTGCATACTAGGTTAATTAATTAGATAATAGATTAAGAACCTTACAATTATAGTTAGGGTTGACTAAGATAACAAAGAACAATAAGCAAGGGCCAGGTATTAAGATGCCCTTAAGCCAATAAGGACTGCTAGATCATGGGCGACCTGGCTTGCTAAGTACGATCATGCAGCTATAGAAGCTGAGTTCAACAGAGTCCTAGAGCTCTAGAAGCCTAACTTAGTTAAGAAGGATTTTATAAAGGCAGTGTCTAACGTCGCACCTATTTAGGTTATAACCTTCTATTAGAATAGGAGCAAGAATTATGCTGTTAGAAGAAAAGAAATAGTAAAACTCTTCTAAGACACATAGTAATGCAGCACCTAATTAAGGGCAAACAAAAGGGCGCTTTTACTATTGCAGGACCATCTCTCGCTAATAGTGGTGCAACCACCTAGACCACAGATAGGGACGCCTATCTTGTGGATAAAGCAGCATTACTTAAGCGAGGCAGATTACGCGCTAAGAAAGCTAGCTCTAAAGCCAAATTTAAGCAGTCCGCAATTACAGACGATAAGCCAACGGCAGTTAGTGGCTAAGAAGGATCAAACCTCAAGTGCCTTGCTTGTGAACAACGCTATAATCTGAAAGACTGCTTTTACGCTTTCCCTAAGAAACGACCTAAATAGTTTTAACCGAAACTAGCAATGGTTGCCCTAATGAAATTTAGGATAGAGAGAATGACCTAGCGCTTATAGAAAGTATAAGATCCGTAAAGCGTCTAAGATCACAGACACTAAGAATTAAACAATCAAGCACCCCTACTCTAACTCAAATCACTAAAGTTGCTGACAATAAATAACTAGATAGCAGATAAATCACTGTCCCTCTTAGCGAGCTTTAATGCCGCCTCCTACTACTTAGACCTGAACACATACCTACTACGTTACTCCGCGATCCTTAATTCTAGCACAACTTGCCACATTTTCAATAATATCGATCGTTTTGTTACGCTGCGACCACCGTCGCTAGGAGACTTTATATGGGCGGGCTCAACACAAGTATAGATTAGGGGATATAGGAGTGTCCATCTACACGTCAAGAGTGTACAAGGAAATAGGGTAATAAGGCTAGACAACGTCGCCTACTTAGACTTGGCAACAAACAGTCTGAAAAAGTCAGACTGATTGTTTGATTGCTTTGTAAGCAATCAGTCAAACAGTCTGAAGGGCTCTAATTATCCAATTAAACAGTCTGAAAGTTGCTAGAGACTGATTAATTGATTGGCTAAATATAGCCTTTTTTCTTATAGATTTAGTGGATAAATTGATGTTGATATATAGCCTAAAGTTGCGATACTTTTTTAGTGTTGAGGTTTTAGAGAGCGAAAAATCTAACGCCTTACCTAAATAGGCAGCTCTACCTAAACTTTTAACGACACAGCTTCCGCGCTATTAACACCTAGCTACTTCCACCTATACTCTCCACTCTACGCGCCCTCCCACATCTACGCTGCTCTATAGTATGAATAGAAACGCGAAAAGAGTCTTTAGCGAGCGTGTTACACGCGCAAACCGCAAAAATACGGCCCCAATATCGCCCTCCCTTACTCCCGAACTCGATGACGAGCCCGATAAAGTCCAACTAATAGATAACGATAATTGCGACAAGCAATTTGACGGCATTAAGTAGAGACGTGTCCCACACACCTACAGCGACAAGAAGAGGACAGCAAAAGAGGCTTTACAAGCTAGATATACAAATATAGGTGGCCTCTATGGCATAGCAGGAAGCAAAAGAGGTAGTAGCTCTACAAATATTGTTATATCCACAAAATGCTGCGTGGCGAATATAACGTATACACATTAACTTCCTCTACTAGTACACACCTCTCTGCTAACACTCTAGGCTATAGATTTAATAAGGATAGGCTAATAAGCTTTAACCTGCCGCCGAGTACAAGCTCAATTGTCTATTAGTTATAATAGAATGGTGTTGAAGTATTATAGAAGGTGGCAAATAAGATAGCATTAAGCTTCTTATAGAAGCGATTCTAGGACGCGCTTATTAACTAGATAGTCGCGATATAACTAGTCGCTCTAAGTTATAGAAACTGCTGCCTTCCGCCAGCTAATTAAAGCTGCTAACCCTATTGCAGAGCAGTTAGTTTGGCGAAGTTACAATTCTTTTAGCCGCTATATCCTAAGCGAATACCACGCGATGATCCCGGCCGTTACGCAACACCTAAAGAAGGCCTAATCCCTTATCTATATATCCTTTAACAATTGGACTACGTATGGCGGCAAGCGCGCTCTCACTAGGATATGTGTATATTATCTGGACGAGCAGGGCGACATTTAGGACTATGTGCTTAGGCTACCGCAGCTCTACGGCCGCCACTCTAGTGAGAACATTGCCCATATTGTGAGTGAGACTCTCTAGATCTTTAATATCAACAAATCGCAACTTGGCTACTTTGTGCTTAATAATGCGACGAATAACAACGCAGCTGTCAACGCGCTAGCTACATAGTACAACTTCTAGGCGCCCCATCAACAACTCTCCGCTGTACATGTCATATCCTCAACCTGAGCGCTTAATTAGTAATATAGGGCAAAGATAAGGAAGCCTTTAAGAACAAGGACTCGAATTTACAGGTAAAACTAAGCGTCTAGCCTCCTTACTTTCCCTACCGCCTACTAACTACTTACTAGGAAGAAGAAGCGTTTCTCAATAAGTGGCGAAAGTACAGCCTAATTAGTGTACTATTCGATATTATCGCGTCTATCTGTACTTCGCAAACCTAAGAGTTATTTAAGAAGCTACAAGTTTAGGAGGCCAAGCAGCTAGGCAAGTTATTATTAGAGACTTATGAGCTTATACGCCCTATCAAGACTTAGTAGAACTCCTATTACAGGGCCATAGAGCGAGCTGCCCAGCTTCACGGTCCTATCAACGACTACACCTATATAAAGATTAACAAGGCTAGAGTAGAGGCGGCCTTACAGCGTTGCAATACACAATTGCAGCGCGCTAAGCCTAGGTTATTTATACAAGAAGGAGGATTAATAGCTAAGGACTAGGCGACAATTAGCAAATATATTAAGCTGCTAAGTCTATTTAAAGAAGCTACAAAGCTACTAGAGGATAGAGGCTACGTCAGCCACTATAGAGCTATCTAGGAAGTAGTTATTACTTTCGAGTGGCTTCTTAACAAGCTTAAGAGAGCAGAAATCACAACTTAAAAAGGTGGACTTCAGCGATCCTAATGCCCTAGAGGATCACCTAGCAGTCAACATCAATCTAGCCCATGCGAAGTTGGCCAAGTACTACTAGAAGTTTGACAACTCGCTAATATACTACACTATAACAATCCTCTATCTACACTATAAGCTCTATTTAGAAGCTTTGTAGAGTGTACTAGATAACTACAACAAGGAGAAAAATAGCCCTTATTATAAGAGAGACTAGTTGCCAAATAACCACAAGGGCTTTATAAAGCTATACAGATCTTATCGGGAGAAGTTGGCAGCTAAGTTGGGCAGGAGCTCTCCCAGCGATCCACGCCTAGCTAAAAAGCCACGTATATCAGCATCTGCTAGCCGCTTAGCCTTTCTCAAAAACTCTATAAGGCAGCTCTCCGTTAAGTAGAGGAGGCCCTTAAGGATGAATATAAAGTCTAGAAGCGCCAAACACTACTTATAAAGGATAATCCGCTTTCGCTCAATCCTATTAAGTACTAGCTTCTTTAGGAGAAGCAGTTTCCTACGCTGTTCTAGGCTTGCGCTCGATATTTACTTGATACCAGCCTCCTCTGCTAACTGTAAGAGGATGTTTAGTGAGCTTAGAGACCTCTTAGGCCCTCGACGCCTGCGTATAAAGCCCGATCTCATCTCCGCCCGCCCTACAGTCAGTTAAGTCCTAGAGGAGAGCAGGCATCAAACGTTTAGCAACTACCAACGCTTCTACTACTTTAGAAACCTCTCTTAACAACTTACTTAAACAAAATCGAAGCTTAACTAGAGCAGTTTGAGTATAGGTAACGCAAACAAGCAATTAATTAGTCAATTAATTAGTCTAAAAGCCACGTACTCTGTCAAACAGTTAAACAGTCTCAATTCACGCTGAAAAGCTTAGCAGTTAAACAAACAGTCCAGCGGCCTCGAAAACGCAGTCAAATAGTCCCTACGCTCTCTGGACTGACTGTTTGATTGTTGCCAAGTCTGCGCCTACTGCCCTAATCTGCTATGCAACCTAGTGTCTTTCCAATTACTCCGCTCCGCAGGCAAGGCCTCTAGTAGGACACGCTAGCAGATCTAATAACAATTAAGAGAAGGGACAATACGATCCTTGCTGAACTTTAAGAAATACACAATTAATAGGTACTAGAGTTCAGAGCAACACTAACACTAAATTGTACTATACCTAATAGTACGTACGCCACACACAAGATCACTACGCGCGCACCGCACGACGAGCGTAGAAGGCGGACGCCAATACATGGCACAAACGACTAGGCCACCTAGGTCCTTAGGCGCTAGAACACATAGTGAATTACTGTAAGGGGGTGCGCCTTAAAGGACTAACTACAGTCTAATATAATACTTGCGGCAGATCAAAGCTTAAGCGACAAATTAGATAACAGGCTAAACAAATTAATAACAGTCCTAGTAAGAGAGTCGCTATAGACTTTCACGACTTCGAAGATAAGAGCTCCACCAGCAAGAAAAGCCAAATGCTCATCACCAATCGATTCTTAGGTATGGCTTAGGATTTCTACTTCAAAGACAACCAACTAGCACGAACAATTATCAAACTGCTAAAGGAATTTGTACTATTTATAAAAGTACAGTTTAAGGTGACAGTTAAAGTTATTAAATTAGACAATGAGATCTTCTTAGTTAAGCAAGACGTTTACAAATAGTGTGTTTAGTGAAGGTATCGTTATTAAGCCTTCAGCACCTGATACCTAAGCTTAAAATAGAGGAGCTGAACGCTTAGGGGGTGTAATTAAGGAGAAGAGTCGTGCAATGCGACTTGACGCCAACCTTCCCTAGACACTATAGCTAGAAATCACACGAGCGGCTGTATACCTATACAATCGAACTCCGAACTACGCCAATTAATGGCAATTACCACACAAAGTATTCTTTACAACAGTTGCTTTCCAAAACAGCATTATTACTTAACTAAAGAAACCGAACTAGGCTCACCTTAGGGCCTATGGCTGTAAAGCCTTCGCTATAACCAACGATACAAAACGCAGCAAGAGCAAGCTCCAAAGGTTAGATCTAAAAGCATGGATTGGATACCTAGTAGGCTACCGATCAAACAAACATCTGGAGGATATGGATACCTCCACTTAGGAAAGTCATTAGTACCCAAGACGTTATCTTTGACGAAAAATCAGTATTCTTAGGTAAAGAAGAAGACCTGTTAGACAACCTTATGCATAGCACTTATAAAGAGATTGCTGCATAGACCTAATTAGTGGAGCTACCACCGCCCTTACCACTAGAATACGAAAACACTAAGTCTTTATACGAGGATAAGTTAATCACTAACTCCCGCGAGGATAAAACAATAATGCTCCAGGGTACTATTAAGGGAGGAAGATCAATTACACCTACCTAACACCACCAGCGACACCTCCGCCTGTCGCACTGCTTGCCTAATTAATAGCGAGCCTTGAACACAATCAACATGAACAATTTCCCTTTAGATCACTATAGCCAGATTAACGCGCTGTACTATAGGCAGCCGCTTTCCTAGCTAGAACACAGGCAGGTAGTAGAAGCAAATATAAGGGGAAGCCGCTTAATAAAGCGCAATTTAATCGCATGCTTGCAGCAGGAAAGAAACCCTACTAAAGTAAATTGCTAGAGCCTCTATCTTGCGGAATACAGTTAGAAGACCACCCCCATTTTAATATGTGGAAGGATGCTAAGCGAGTACACCTACAAAGCCACAAGGAGATAAGGTCTTAGAGTAAGGTGCCCGTTTCCCTAGTGCGATCACGCGGCTACCAAATCCTCAACTGTATGTGGGTGTATATACATACAAACTCAACAAATATTATCAATTTTAGAAGTGCAAGACTAGGTTAGTAGTACGTAGAGATTAAAACAACGCCACCTTACTACTTAAGACACCTACGCCGCAACCCTCACAGGACGATCATTTCGCCTACTCATGGCTATAGCAGCTCGGTATGACCTAGAGCTCAGCCAGTACGACGTCACCAACGCTTTCGTCCATGCGAAACTGGACAGAGAACTCTATATAAGAATGCCCCAAGGTTATACCCAACCTAGCACTATCCTACAGTTACATAAGGCACTATATAGTCTTTGAATCTTACCACTGCTGTGGTAGAGAGAATTTACCAGTGCTCTTAAGGATCTTAGTTTTGCCGCAGTCCCTTATAAGCCTTGCTATATAATTAAAGACAGCATTATTATATTCTTCTATGTAGACAACCTCATCGTCGCCTACTTAAGGGATTAGAAACACGCTGCTAACGCAGTAATAAAAAAAGATAAGTACAAAGTTCACCCTTACTAGAGGTAACAATCTTTAGTAGTTTCTAGGGATTGAAATTGTTAGAGACCATGCAAGTAGGCAACTCTAGCTATTACAGGCGTCCTATGTGGACAAGATCAGTCGCCTTATCGACCAACGCGACCTCAAACACAATACCCCAAATATTAGCAGTTAAACTGCTACCTTAAGAAGGACTCGCCACAAAGGCTATCAACTAATACCAGCAAAAGATAGGATTAATCCTGTACGCTGCAGTAACCACGCGCCCTAATATCGCTTTCGCAAGCTCCCAATTATCGCGCTTCCTATCAAATCCCAGCGACAACCCATCACAAGCCGCCGACCGTGTACTGCTATATACTTATCCTCTACCCAATCACTAGGGCTACGCTTTAGAGATGCAGACACCTACAAGGTTGCTAGCAACGCGTCGTTTGCAGACAATACCCTTAATAGAAAGAGCTTATAAGGATACATTATTAAGCTGTTTAGTAGACTTATCGCCCTAGAAGGCAAACAAACAAGACACTATCACCACTTTAACAACTAAAGCTGAGTTGCTGGCACTCTTATAGGTTGCAAAGAAGGCACTCTTTACAGCTTAGTTAATCGCTAAACTTAAGATCAAACTCTTATTCTTAACAATTACTATCAATTGCGACAATTAACAAACTATCTGACTTGTTACTAAAGAAATTGCTAAGTTATAAACAAAGCTTAGGCACGTCGATATACACAATTATTAGCTTCGACAAGAGTAGTACGTGGAGCTATTAAAATCCAGTACTAACAATCAGAAGAAATAGCAGCAGATAGCCTTACAAAGGCTCTGCTAGCTGGCAAATGGACTAAGTTCGTAAATTAACTCGGACTTGAAGACGTCAGGGGTAGGATCACCGACCAAGAGGTCGACCTTGACGAATTGGAAGACAGGATAGAAGCTTTTGGACTATGAGTTATAGTACGGCTGCGAAGAATTGGGTCCAGCTTAAGATGGTTCTAAGCTGAGGGGGTGTGTCAGATAGACAGTCACTGTGAAATCCAGTGGGTAGGTGTGTACGATCATATGGCCCCTTACAGTGGTAATCAGTGTAAATCACAGTGATTTCACTGGAAATACACTAAGGAGGCTGGCGCACTACTGTTTTACACTGCCCCTGTACTATTCTAAATAGTACTAGTGCGGCTTAGTACTAGATAGTTACTTCTCGCGGTAGCCGAGCTTCTCCGACAGAACACACACAATCAATCAATCAACCCACCACTTTTCCATCTCAACTTATCAAGAATACCCGTATATTTGACAATTTTCCTAGTAAAAAGCGGCGCATCACGCGAATCCGCGCATCACGCGCACGGACACGTTATGGGAGCACTCGCAAACCCAGCAGCCCCAACGTTGTACTCGGCCGCCCGCGTAAATTATCGTCTGACGATGAGCAGGCGCTGTACAATGAGCTGTTTCAGAGCGGTTGGATGTATCAGGACGAGATTGTATACTGGCTGTGGATGGAGAGAGGCGTTCAGGTACACCGATCCACTATTAGTCGACTGTTAAAGGATCGCGACTGGAGCGAGCGAGCCCTACAACTTATATCAATACTGCGCAATAAGGAGCTCCGTGAGGCTTACCAGAGGAGTATGAGGCAATTTATCGCCGCCGACTTAGTATTTCTTAACGAGTCTATTTTTAACAAAAAGACTGGCTGGCGCCACAGGGCGTATGCCCCAATCGGGTTTACCAATCGATATTTCCAGGACGTACGGCGTGGCAAAACTTGGGCTATTCTCCCAGCGTATACAGTTGACGGTTACCTGCCCTGTACAGGTATAAAGGAGGGCTATTTCAGCCATGAGGACTTTATCGATTGGATCCGCGATTCGCTGTTGCCCACGCTCCGGGCGGCGTATGGCCAGAAGCCTATGGTTATAATACTCGACAACGTCTCAATTTATACAAACTGGGAGGTGGTGAGAGTTATTAAGGAAGCTGGCCATATTGTTAGATTTCTGCCACCGTATTCGCCTAATTTTAAACCCAATTGAGCTTACCTTTGGAGTCCTAAAGGCCTAGATCCGCCGCAACTACTGCCATGTACGGTGGCGCTTTAACAACTTTGGCGACTTTCTAAGGGGCGCTATCCGCGAAAGTCGCTGCGATCGTTTCGCGAAAAAGCACTTTAAGCACGCTACCGACGGCGTGTATAGGATAGAGAACCAGGAGCAGCTCTGGGAGGCACGTAGGGAGATGTGGAGGTGGCAGTAGAGCGTACAGTAGAGCGTAGAGTTGTTAGGATAGACGTTAAACTTGCTAAGGTGAATACTAAGTAAAGTAGTGACGTAATTACGTAAAGTCCATGCTCTGCAATTATCGTCAACTCAGCCAGTAACCCCACTACCCACAGCGCCCCTACTACCCATACTTACGAACCCTGCGGCGGCAGTAGCTGTCTTACAGTGCTGCTTATACTTCTTCAGGTCATCTCGCAGGTGCCTAACGACTCCATCCTTCAGCTTAAAGCGCTCACTAACCGCGATTTTATAGAGCTCTCCTCTAACGCTTGACATCTCCTTAAGATCTTTGACAGTCCACTTTTCTGATATCGCCACATCTCGAGCCTGCTCGTAGTCCTCACGATCGTCCTCTGGCTGCTGGTTGATTAGCCAGCTGAAAAACTCCCTCACTGTTGCCCTTGTATCCTCCTGGCCACTCACAGGGCTTGAGCTGACGATTGGGAGGGCGCTGCCTGGCGTACGCGGACGCTGACTTGGCAGAGGTGAGTAGTACTGCTGCAGCTGTTGAAGCTGCGATGGAAGAGCTGGCGGTATAGAGTAAGCAGGATAACCTATTTGGGGCGCCATAGGTACTGCAGGCTGACCAAATCCGACAGTATTTTGCTGTAACTGGACGCTCTCACGCTAGAGCTTGAGCAGCTCGTGTTTCTTGTCGCGCCAGCGAGCCTCGTCAATAGCTCTCTGGCGCTCCTTCTGGCGCTCACGTCGCTCGTAGTTACGCCAGAAGTCGCCCTCACTGTTGCTCCTATCGCTCTCCGAGTCGCTATAATAACCCGCCACACGCCGGGCTTTTGAGCGCTTTTTACTGGCACCTCTCTCCGACGCTTCAGCTGGTTGCCGCCGCCAGCAGGGCTCCGCTAGTAGTTGATGAGAGTTATCGGCGGCGCGAGGAGCTCAGCCTGGCCAGCAACGATCGCGTTCGCCTAGGACTTCGAGTCGGCAGCTCCAATAGCGTAGTGCTTGTGGTTGGGCGTTACCCAGCACTAGTTCCTAAAGTTTGTACACTCACTATTGCGACAGAGCTAGTGCTGATGAAGGCTTCTCTCCTAGTCCTGCGCTGACGACAAGCTCTCTACGCGCTGTATAGCCCTCGACTCGTTAAGGAGCTGCTGTTGACGGCGCGTCTACTTTTCTGGCTGTGGAGTCACCTCACCTACGTCAGACGATGGGTTGTTGAACGATTGATTACGCTTGAAGGCCTTTTTGAGAGCCTTAGCCTTGACGCGCACCTTAAAGGTAACCTCTACAAGCTGGACGCCCGGCGATTTGCTGACCTGGTACTCGATAGCTTTAAAAAGCTTGTCCTCCTCCACCTGGCTAAAGTCGGCCAGCGTTACTAGTATTTTTCGCGACTTTACGCCCGCTCGAAAAGCCACCGTACGGCTCTCAAAGTCAAACTCACGCCCACTAAGTTGAGCCTCTGGCTGCTCCAGCATATCGTTTTATAACTTTCTCCGCCATATCGAGCCACTAAAAATAGCGGCCGTGTCTCTCTGGTGGGCGGTGAACAGCGCTCTTGCTGTTGACGATAAGCTTATAGTCTACCTCTAGGTCAAATTCTGCTCGCGAACCCGGCGACGACGATAAACTAAGTAGTGGAGGGCGGAGAGGCTCACGCGCGCGCGGCGTAGTGGGCGACGACAGCGGCAGCGTGCTCTCGACGGTGAGGTCAATATGGGGAGGCTCTACTGGTGGCGGCGATGACAAGGGTAGAGCCTGCTGTCTATTTGCAGTGTTCTGCGTACTAACTGAAGCAAGGGCAGCCCGATTGACTGCTGGGGCACTGTTAGCCCAGCGTCGCGCGCGAGTTATTGGGCCCTTACCGGTACCGCTCGCCAGGCGCCCTCTAGTACTCCCACTGGGAGCTTTCTTAGGGGCCTTCTTGCTGCTCTTACGGGCTGTACGCGCCTTTGCAGCTGCTCTCCGTCGCCCTCAGTTTGCTCTCCAGGCCGTGAGGGGGCCCTACGCACCCTCTGTGGGCGATCTCCAGCCATTTCGATGGACTACTCCACCAGAAAAAGCGTTAGTATAGCCATATACACGTATTTGTACAGCCTTACGACTTACTAACAGTTGTTCAACAGTTTATAGGCTGTTATCGACGTGTTACAGTCAAATTTACGATTTGTATGACGCTCCCCGCGCGCGCAAATTCTCGGATGCCGCCAAGATTTCTACCGATTTTTGCACGCGATAGATCACGTGATATCATTTTAGTGCACCATGCCTGTGCACATGTCAGTAACCACTCCATACTCACAAGCTGTAAGTACATGTGACGCGTCACTGTAGGCAGAACCGTCGACCGTCAACCGGCTCCCCGCAAGTCCGCACCATGGGTTCAAATACCCAGCGACTCGTCCTGAATATACGTAAGCATTTGCCCACACCTCGGTAGTATGCGCCTGTTAGTTTGCTTAGAAATCATACTGCACTACTATGAGTTTCTAGACTTAATTTTTTTTCCTTTTATGGATCAACAAGAAGGACATGCTGACGCCACAATATGGCGTTCAAACATGTCCGAGCGTGGGCAAATTAAAACAAAACACGGGCGCATTATGCCGACGCCGACAGTGCATCTGCCGCCATCGTGTCCTCAACGCGGCGACAGTCGGGGATCGCCCAGACCTGCCATCTACACGGGAATCTGCATATTTCATGCGCACCGGAAATAGCCTATTTAGCCGTGCGCAACTGCGCATATACACTAATTTCATTATGCCCCCAAAGCCATCTATGCGCAGCCTAAAGCCGCCAAGGATACCTGGTGTTTTGCAGCATAACGCAGCATTAACAGCTAAGCCCTCTATTTTAAAGGCGGGTGTTTATAAATAGGCCTCTAGATTATAAAAAGATTACTCTATATATTTATATAGTAGCTATGCTATTAAAATAGTATACTTCGCTACTTAATTTAAATACTAACTTTACTATATATTACTATACACTAACTAAGATAAATCTATACTATAGGTTAATTTTATACACTTTTTAATTACTAAGTAGAACTATAAAAAACTTTACTTATTATATTATATTATTTAATATGTATTGCTAAATTAACTACCTAGGGGTAAAACGACAAAGGCTTTTATCTTAAATAATAGGATAAAAAAAGCAGAGCCCCCTACTTAGTAATTAAAAAGAGCGCAATATTTAATATAAAAGACTTTATTATTATGTCTTTAAGTAGATTAAATTAATACTATATAGTAATTAATATAATAAATAAATACAAAGTCTTATTTTATGCTTTTTTTAATTACTAAATAGAAGACTCTCTACTTTTTTATTATATTATTTAAAATAAAAGCCTTTTATATTATACTTTTAAGTGGTTAATTTAATATAATATATTAAAGATCTTTATTATATATAAATTCTAACTAAGATAAAGTCTATACTATATATATTATTAAATTATCTATTTAGAAGTAGAATAATAAAGGCTTTTATTTTAAATAATATAATATAAAAAGCAGAGCCATCTGCTTAGTAATTAAAAAAGAGTGTGAAATAATAATTATAAAAATGCGAATAAGTATTATAATTTAGTATTTAGTATAGTAGTAATAATAAATATATATAAAATAATAATAATTTTAGTATTAATATTTTATATATAGTACTATTATTAATAGTAGTTAATAAATAGTCTACTATCTAGGTTAGTTACTATTTTAATTATTCCTATTCTTATTCTTATTCTTATTCTTTTTTATTCTTATTCTTATTTTTATTCTTATTCTTATTTTTATTCTTATTCTTATTTTTATTCTTATTTTTTATTCTTATTCTTATTATAGCGTAAAATATTATTAAAGAAAATTGTAATTATATAATCTAGTAGCTAGTTTAATAGCTAGTCTAGAAGTATATAATATTATAGGTTTTTTTTATAACTAAGAGGTTTCTAATAAAAATATTATAATAATAGTAGTTATTTTTCCTACTATTATTAATATATAAAAGCGTTTTAAGGTATTAATAAAAAGGATTATATAATATATAAATTAATTCTAAGAAAGTGTTAATACTATATATATAAACTATTTAGTAAAGTAGTTAGTAAAGTAGTAAAGTCTTTATAGCTAGTGTCTTAGTAGCTTTTTAGTAAGCTTTTTAATAGCCTACTTAGTAAGTATATTTACTATTAATTTTAGCTATTTTATAGCCTACTATATAGTTTTAAAAGTAGCTATAATAGATTATTTAGTAAATGCCTTAAAGACTCTTAGTAACTTAGATACTTTAATACTATAATTTTTTTTATATAGTAATTACCTTTTTTTTATAATTATCTTTTTTACGCTCTTTTTAATTACTAAGCAGAGGGCTCTACTTTTTTTGTCACGTTATTTAAGATGAAAGTCTTTGTCGTCCTACCCCTAGATAGATAAATTAAGGCCACATAGCAATTACCATAGATAAACAATATAATATATTTATTATTTAGTACTTTATATATAAAATATTAAGTACTACTTTACTTTAATACTTATACTTTAGTTTTTATAGTAGCTATTTTATTAAATAATATAAAAAATATATAAAGTATATAATATATAGTATTATATAGTAAAGTTAGTATCTAATATATAAGTAGCTAAGTATACTATTTTAATAGCGTAGCTGCTATAAAGCAACCCCCTTGTAATTCGCTTTGCAAGCCTGCCGATAATTACTTAAGAGGCCTGCCTGCGAACACCTGCCGAATAATTAGCTTGCAAGCATGCCCACAATTACGTAGACGTATGCCCACGAACACCTGCCTGTTTCAAACCCTGGCAATTGCAGTCGGCCCGAATCGCGGTGCTATTACGGTTGCCTATAACTTGAGGTATACATACAGGTAGTGGAGGACGTGAGCGTGTGTGGAACTGTATCCTCTGATCATGCCTTCAATTTTGAGTCTTGGAGTAACGGTTGCGCTTTCTGCCACTGGGCTTTTCGCCCACCCGCTTTCCAATGCACGCCTTGTTTCACGGGCAGAAGATCTTCTTCCAGAGTATGATTATGTGGTGGTAGGCGCTGGTGCATCGGGTCTCACAGTCGCCAATCGGTTGTCTGAGGAAGAGAGTAGTAGCATTTTCCATGTGGGACTTTGCGCAGACACTAACAGCATCCAAACAGACGTAAATGTCCTTGTCATCGAGGCTGGCGATTTGTAAGTCCCATGGCGTGCGTCTCCATTATTAAAATACTAATCAGCCCACCAGCGACCAAAATGAGGATTACGTGACGATTCCAGGTCTTGCAGGTGGTGGCGCAGTGGGAACGAAATACGATTGGAACACCTCGTATGCTGCGGCTGAAGGACTGGGCGACCGTGTCGTTTCGATTCCTCAGGGGAGAGTAGTGGGTGGATCAACCAAGCTCAATCGCATGGTGTTTGATCGTGGAGCGCAATCCGACTACGACGGCTGGGAAGCTTTGGGGAACGAGGGTTGGAACTTTAATGCTCTGCTGCCATACTTTCTGAAGGTAGGATCAACCCAGGGCGATCATGGGCGGATTCTAACGAGCCTGTAGAACGAGAACTTCACAGGTCCAACACCTCAGATTGAATCCGATTACAACATTCAGGTCAACCCCGACTTCCATGGCGATAAAGGATATATGCAAGCCACCTACTCCCCTTTCTTTTGGCCGACGACAAGTGAGTGCGACATCGTTTCTCTCCATAGTGGTGGCATAGCCACTAACACTACCAGAAAATATTGTCCAAGCTACGAGAGAGCTGGGTATCATGGTCAATGACCAAGCCACAGGAAATGCCTTTGGTGGCTATTTCTGCCCTCACAACATGGACCCGGTGACCATAACACGCTCCTCTGCGCGAGAAGCGTACCACGCATCCGCCGAGAAACGATCAAACTATCACATTATCACCGGCCAAATGGCCTCGCGCATCGTCACGGACAGCTCCAACGGCACAGTCAAGGTGACTGGAATTGACTTCGCAGCTTCCGCGGACGGCAAGACACAGCACGTTAAGGTCAAGCAAGAAGCTGTTCTTGCAGCTGGACCCCTGCACACACCGCAACTGCTGCAGGTGTCTGGCATTGGTGATTCATCTTTGCTCGAATCCATTCAGGTGGAGACAATCGTCGATCTCCCCGCCGTCGGACACAATCTCCACGACCATGTTTCCGCGGTAGTGGTTCATACGCGTAAGTATCCAACCCAAACTGGCTGTGTACAGACTAACAACGTCCAGTCAACACTACCATATTGACAAACACGTTGACCAGCAACACCACTTTCGCCGCTGAAGCTCGTCAAGAATACGACGACCAGAAGACCGGCCCATTGACCTCCCCAACCGGCGACTTCCTCCTGTTCCTCCCTCTCTCAACATACTCCAATGCCACACAATCGATCGTCTCCCAAGCCCTCGCCGTGGGGGCTGCCGCTTCCCTCCCGCCCAACACACCTGCCGAAGTCGCAAAGGGGTATGCGTCGCAATTTTCCGCCCTAAACAAGAAGCTTGTAGCCAAGGACTCCGCGTTCCTGGAAGTGATCTGGGCAGACGGCGTCATGGTTCTCGGACTACAGCATCCATACTCGAGGGGAGTCATAAAGGCAAGTTCGAATAGTATGTTCGATGCTCCAGTCGCGGATGCGGGGTTTCTGCGGAACGAGATGGATGTGGCATTACTCCGCGAAGGGGTCAAGTTTGCGCGCCACCTTGCCCTTGCGCCTGCCATCTCTTCCCTCAATCCCCTTGAAGTTTCCCCCGGCTCGAATGTAACCAGCTCCGCAGACATCGACTCTTTCCTCCGCTCCAGTGCATCAACATTGTTCCATCCCGCAGGCAGTTGTAAAATGGGCCCCAAGGATGAAGGCGGTGTTGTGGATAAAGACTTAAAGGTATATGGAGTAGAAGGCTTGAGGGTCGTGGATGCGAGCGTGATTCCAATTCTGCCGGCTAGTCATATTATGACTACTGTTTATGCGGTGGCGGAGAGGGCAGCGGATATCATAAAAGGATCTGAGGCTTACAAGCAGTGTAAGATAGAACGGCGATAGGCATAAGTAGAAGGGATCAAGGATTTCAGTTAGCTTTAAACGGATATGAATGGAGAAAGATGATATTTTGGAAAGCGAGCATGATGTCACACGTGGGGTACCTAGGTAGTCTAGCGTCGCCGGCGTCGGTCCAAAGCATTACCGACGTCGCGGGGGACAAGTCATAAAGTCGAAACGACGACGAAGATGAAGCCTTATCCCTGGGCAGCTCATTTGTCAATTTAGCACAATCACAATTTCCGACTCGGCAAACGGACACAAACTCTCGCCCCAGGATTCCTCGCAGAGGTTGAATTATATCTCAGGCAGTTCACAGCGGGCGCTCCCTTTCCAGCATGCCAATTCAAGACGCTATACTGTCCGTGATGAAGACGGGCGTGCAAGTGGTACCGAGTGGGAGTGGTGGAGTCAGGAGAACAGGAACATGCCTGACAAAACTCTTACAGGCCGCCACATCCTCCTCCTCCACAAGTCGCAAGCATTTTCCCACCGCGCACGCACAGTCCGCCTGCTCCGCGCGTTGGTGCGCATGCTCACCGTCATAGCATGGTGGGACATTTCGTGGTGGATTGGCATTCTATTTTCCTTCGGCTCAGCGTGCAGCATCACCGCGGGCGTCCTGCAATGGCTCCCTATCGCATACCCAGAGAAGAACTACGCGTACAACTCCAGTGTACTGTCTTTTGTGCGCGGGATACTATTCGTGCTGGGTGGGCTCTGGCTTGTGGTGGAAGCGTTAAATGCCAACCAAACCGACTGTTTTGGCTGGGCGATGAAAGAAGCCCTCAACAACGACAACGAAAACGTGGAAGTGCATGAAGACGAAGAAACTGATACCCCTCAACTCTCTTCGAAACACTCCGGATTTCAGCCCGACCGCCGCAACTGCACACACATCCACAACCCCGGCCGCATGAAGCACAAGATAGTGCACACGCCGGAATTCAAAGTCGAGGCCCGATCCACCCCATCTTCAGCCTGGAGATGGTGGCCCTCGTGGCAAGATATAGGCACGCATTATCTGCGCGAAATTGGTTTCAACGCGAACTTGGTCCTTTGCATTGGCACAATCATCTTCTGGGTAACCAATCTTCTCACCCTCCCCGGTATCTACGATAAGTTTCCCCAAGGGGTCCTCTACGGCCTTTACTTCCCAACCTTCCTCCTCAGTCCTCTATATCTTCGAAGTCCAGCGGGACTGGTGGAAACCCGCGCCCAAGATGGTGGGGTGGTGGGTGGGCATGACAAATCTGATTGGCAGTATAGGCTGGCTATGGAGCGCATGCCTGGGATATGGTCAAGCGAGTTGGTGTGAGTATCAGAGTATGCTTGCATTGGTATGGGCCGCGTCTGTTTATTTCATAGGTAGTTTGCTGATGATCTACGAGAGTCTGGAGAAGTGGCCTGTGCATGTGGAAGGATAGGGGGTTCTACTGTATAAGAACTCTTAGGACTGTTACAAAAGTGACTAAGAGACCACCGGTGCAAATGCGTAGAGTACCTTTGGTTAACTACTACCAGCACGGTTAAGAAGATTATAGATCATGTACTATATAGTGTACCATATAGATATATGAAGGGTATAAGTATACGTTTTACTTTACGCTACCTATAGTAGTCCTTTGGCGTATTCTAGCTGTGCCTCCAAGTCCTCATGCCAAAGCCAATGGTACCACGAACCCAATTGTTCAGTGATAGCATCTGTATCGTCTCCTACGCCCGGCATGATAAGGTCAATGAGAAGGCCCGCATTTCTGCTGTTCCGAATCAACTTCTGCGTGCGGGGTCGCCGTACCGCATCATACGCTCGAAAAGCCTCCTCGATGCCGGCGGTTCCCTTTGTTGAGGCGATGAGATGGCTCAGAACATACGCATCTTCCATGGCCATCCCTGCACCTGCCCCCATGTGAGGTGTAGTTGCGTGGCCACTGTCGCCGAGCAGGCACATGCGGCCGCGGTGGTAGGGAGCGGAATGCGGGAGGTCGAAAAGCGCCCATTTGTAAGGCTGACAGTGTTTCTTGATGATATTCAAGAGTGGAGGATGCCATCCACTAAAGTATCGTGAGAAATCTTCTTCCATGGTGGCCGGTACGGTCCATTCGTCTACATCCCAGGACCACGACTCGCCAGGCTCGTGTGGAATGGCAACTATGTTTGTAAAATCTCCATGCTCGACTGGATATGAAACGACATAAGCGTCGTAACCACACCATATCTGTCCATTGCGCGCGAGCTCTGCGCCGAGGGCTTCTTCTGCCACGGCCCTTGGTACCATTGCGCGATAAGCATATTCGCCAGCATAACTTGCTTGAACATCAGGCCCGCATACGACTTCTCGAACTTTGCTCTTGATGCCATCGCAACCAACCATGGCGCTAGCGAGTGCAGTGCTACCGTCGGCAAATCGTAGTTCGAGCGTACCATCAGGTTGCTCCTCAACACCTGTGAAGCTCTTCCCAAAAGTAGTAATATCTTTGGGTATCAATGAGACGAGCACGTCCAAAAGCCGAGCGCGATGTATACAACTCCTCGTTCGCACTCCAATCTTTTTCGCGCCCTAATCTGTCCTTCAGATCGGCAACGAAATCACCTGCTTTCATCCCCAGCGCGTCGCGATCTTCGTTGAATGTCGCGTGTTTTTTGTAGCCCTCGAGAAGCGCCTCGTCGATCAACCCGAGCGCTCGTGTCGCATTGGATCCGAAGGCTACACCAGCGCCTATTTCGGAGAAGGCCGGGGCAGCCTCGTATATGTGTATACGGATATCGTGCTTAAGGAGTCCGACGGCCAACGCAAGTCCGCCCAGTCCACCCCCTATGATAGCGATCGGGAGCTCGGTTTTGTCCACGACGGCTGAGCCACTGGTTTTATCAGAGGGAGCCATGGCTGGGAGCGCAAGATGGAGCTGTATCACATCTGGAGCAATGAGGGGTTCATAAGGGTATAGGCCCTCATACCGCTCTTACATACGGACGGCTCATGTGAGCTGCGGCTGCAGGCAATGATTGTTCCTTGGTTCGGGACGGAGAAAGATGTTGTGTGACTCGGTGTTGGATGCGGACTCACCTACGAGATGCGAGGGGTCATTTGCATAAAAGGAGGGGTCGCAAATTTGGTGGGACAGCTGCGCCACACCTTCAGGTACTGACCCCACATCCGCATGTCGGATCACCTGGCCGTGAGCGTCAAACGTTTGCTTCTTCACTGATACTGTTACGACAAACGGACAAAAACGTTGGTCAAAATCTGCAGGATCTGGCAAGATGAATACTTCAATGCGTTGGTTTACATGGATCGACCAGCGAGATCTACCTATATATACCGCATAGGGACACCAACTTCTTCCCTCTACGAGAACTGCGAGAAAAACTTCCAAACATCTCCCGGTGTAAAGCTGTTGGCCGTCCCAGCGTCAGCCCCAGCATTGTCAGGCAACGCCACATGAGCGCCATCAAACGCGGTCCACTGCGTCGGAAACTTGCACCCATCGTACGTTGTAGTTATCCTCCTCTTGCTGTTCTTCGCCGGCTCCGGTGCATTCTTAGGTTGGCATCCGTTGTTCTTGACGAAGCGATCCCTGAGTTGCCTACCTGCGCTGATGGGCAGCACATTGTCTCTCACGCCGTGCTGGCCATAGAATGCGATCGGGTCGTTGCCGCCGGCGCATCCGGAGAGCGTGGCACCAGAGAGCACAGCAACAGCGCGGAAGTCTTTGGCCTTGCTGCACGCGAGACTGTAAGTCATGGCGGCGCCGTATGAGAAGCCTACCGAGAAGCGTAGCTTCTCGTTGACACAGAGTTCGGCATCGACCTTCCGGCGGATGGCGTCCAGGAAAGTAATGTCTTCCCCGTTCCGGTTGGCCCAGCCCTTGTTGAGTCCATCAGGTGAGACGAAAATGGTGCTGCCCTGGGCGAGTTTGTAGAGGCCATAGTACCAGGGGGTTTTTCCGCCGTCGATTATGTTCATGTCGCCGTCCAGCCAGTGCAGACCAAAGACAAAGCGGTAGGGGCGATTTCGGTCATAGTTCTCTGGGATGCGCAGGATCCATCGTCGTTGCTTGCCATTGACGGTCATAGTTTGGGTGCCACTCTTTAGGGTGGGCGTCTTTCCGCAGCCAGCGGTCGCGGCGTTGACATTGCTGAACAGAGCAAGGAGGCAGAGCACGCTGAGTGCAAAGAAAGAGGTTGAGCGGAACATCGTGGGCTAGCGTTAGCCAGGTAATCCACACGCGATGTTAGGATCAATGCCATTGTAAATGGGATGTATCCGACTGTTTAAGTAGCACAGAGGTCCAGTGGATCCCCATAACAATTATCCCCGGATTATTCAAGTGGATGGCGCACGTCATTTCTCCAGATTGACATCCTTTAGATGGGCCAGTTTTGGAGTTTCTCCTAGGCGGAGGAATGTTTACTCTCTTGGCACCTGTCCTCATGGAGCGCAAAGTTCGAATGAAAAAGTTCGGGAGTAGTCGAAGGCAGTAATGCTGCCAAGAAGGCATGGTTAGTTAAATTGCCGGCTTCCGCACTTGGTCTCGCGCCTGCATGCAGTGCCCCAGGTTTTGTTTGAGCCCAATATAGACCCACTGCACGGGCTACTGATCTCGGGAGTCGGGGGAGAGCCTCAGTTCATGGATCGGCATCTAGCCTCCCGTTTTCGGTCGAGCCGTGAGAAATTGCAACCACCACCAACAACAATGATTTATCTGACCAGAGCGAATTTAGCTATTAATCCAGCATTTTCGCGTTCGAATGCGACTTTTGCTGTACATCAAACAAATACAGGTAAGTGTACGAATAAACATTTTACTTTTACAAGAATGTGTCGATGCGTTAATTTCCATAGCAAGTGCCGGGGGAATTCGCTAAACGCGTGTCGGGTGGACCTTAATTAATTTGCGGAGTACGGCACATTTTTGTCCCTAGAATTAGAACACTCACCCTACCTTTGTAATGCGATAGGATTCAGGTTAACCTGACTTGGGTTTTACTAAGGTTAACCTAACTAAGCTAAACTTAGCATAATACTATAAAAAAAATTTAGGCTAAATTAAGTTAGTTAACTAACAATACTATTATACTTTTACTATATAGTGTTAATTAAATCTACTTAGAAGTAGGATAATAAAGGCTTCTATCTTAAATAATATAATAAAAAAGCAGAGCCCTTTACTTAGTAATTAAAAAGAGCGTGAAAAAGTAATTATAAAAAAGCGGCTCTTATTATATAAAAGAAGACTTTGTGTACTCTTAGTATACTCTTATTAAATTAAGTATAACTATAAAAAATAAGCTATAAAAAAGGCTAATATAAGTAAGAAATTAGTATTATTAAGCTATTATTATTAGGTAATTACACCTAGATTAGTAATCCATGCGCAATTTTTAATTTTCTAACTTTTGGCCCACCTGCTCGCATTGGCCCACTGTAAGACTTAATTAGTAGAAATCCGCTTTAAGCAACATCGCTATAATTTTGATTTTGATTTTTCAACAAGACTACGTACTACTACAAGGCGCCTGGAGAAATTCGAGATGATTATATTTGTGCATTTACTGAAGGGTAGTTAATTATCTAGGGATGCGATCGGATCGCCTGACGAGGTCCTTCTTGCTCGCACATACATCCTCTTCAGCGTCTACGAAGTTAACGTCTTAGCTAAGGTGTTTGTCTTTGTTCTTGCGTATAACAATATCTATACAGCATGGCTATAGGTTCTAACATAAGACCTACAGTAACTGTCTTTGATTACTGTAAGCAACAACAACAACAACAATAGCCTCGAAATCAACCGGGACGACAAAGAGAGATCGGAGCATGCTTTCAACGCCTGTGCAGAATTGAATTAAGAAGAGGTTGAGCACGACCGGGTACTTCAAGTGGGCTGATTTGGATAGGCCTATTTCCAGATTTACGCACGACCGCCTCCCTGGGGGCAGGAGAGGCTAAAATTGGGTGGTATGACCAGGGTGGGTTGTGGAGGGCAAGCATCATATGTGAGAATGAGATTTCTTGGGAGGGCTATTTACAGGATGGATGAGTATGTCGCCCAAAGAAAACTCTGTTTACACTACACGATATTACGTACTAGAAGTCCAGCCCAATTTTAACAATGATTTGGCTGTACGGGCACCCTCCCTGGAAACACGTATTCATTCCTCGTTCGCATACCGTGATTCGCCCTCGACAACCGGACCTTTGTATGTTCTCTTCGCCCAGATAACGTAATACAGAGTACTAATAAGAGCAATTGAGCTTGTTACTAGTATTGACCAATTCATAGCTTCTGGGGAAACTTTGGCAAAAGTTGGCTAGAAGCTAAAGAAGAGGACAAAGGTGAGGTACATGCAAGCAAAAATGTTGCTTGCAATGCCGACCGCGCCCGGCATCCGCAAAGGACCCCACACTATCAAACTACGTCCCTCATTAGGTGAGGTCGCGTGACTGTTGCCAGTAATAATGATGTCGTTGTGGTTCACTACTATGCCTCCAGTGCAGCGCCGGTATAGGAGAAGCACGGATACCAGCAAGTACGATGAGAAGAGGCCAGCAATGGAAACCGAGATGATGCCGCTGAATGCTATGTAGGAACCGATGTTGACCATAGCAAGAACCCAAGCGATCAGATTTGTAGCTGCGACTAAATAGACGGGAATCGACGTTCTCGCACTTATCTGTTCGAAGTTGTGAGTGCAATATCCTCATAGCATTCGGCCGTTCTGTTTTACCTTGCTTAATATGCGCCAACTAGGGATCCCCTTATCCCGTGAGAATGCCCAAAAGACCCGAGAGGAGGACGCCAACATGCCAACAGTGGCACTGGTAGCCAAAACCACCACCATTAGTGACGCCATAAAAGCCGCCCCAGCCGTTAAGTTGACTGCGTGTTTAAACATGGCTATAAAAGGATATGCTGGGTTTTCCGTGAGTGCTTGATCTATATCTCCGGCTCGGCTCGGTATAGGATCGTAAGAAGCATGGCAAATCCCAGAGTCCCATTTATCATAAGCCCAGTCATAATAGATCGAGGCACGACAACGGCTGCATTCCGGATCTCCTCACTCATCTGCAGAATATCAGTGGATGGCACACGGGAGTAATGAGACTACATACATGAATAGCACCGTCGCCACCTGTTTCGAAATGTCAGTGGATGCTTCCACATACTTCTCACAACTGACTTACCAACGAAAGCGAAAACGTTTCCCATAATACTAATGCAGAATGACAGCCCCTGTGTCTTCCATTCGCCAAGGTTCATAAATGTTGTGAAGACTTCTTGAGTGTCACCCGTGGGGCCCAGAGTCAGGAGCGGTATCATAATTCCAAGAAATCCAAGGATATGGAGTACTAAAAGTAGTCCCTCAAACTTTGGCAGGAGCCACCCGGCTGAGACATTTATGATGACTGCAAACATAATGATGGTCCAGTATAAGAGTGTACCGTGCCAGTTATGGGGTACGTATGTTGGTTGAGTAAGGATGAGCAGCCCTTGCACTAAGGTTCCTGTGAGATATACGCTAGAAGCCACTAAGGCTTGCCAATTGCACAGCATGAGCCACCCTGTGGTTGTATCTGTAAGAAGTCTTCTTGGAGGTATCTAGATCACTTGCCTGCTACATAGCTCAGTACCTTGCGTAAGTGTCGTGGGGCGAGCATTGACACCCAGTGGTACTGCCCACCGGACGTTGGGGCTTGGGGCCCTGCAAGACCTCTGTTAACCCAGACGATTCCGTCAAGCTGGAGGGATATCCTACATTGACACGAGCTCAGAGAGCACAATGAATGTCGATATGGTTCCTGCCCAAACAACAAGGTATCCGTAGATGACGCCAGCGGGACCGCCACTTCCTGCATTAAAGTTGCTATATATGCATTAAGGTTGCTATATATATGCATCGCTATCGACCACTCACTTTTGCAAACCGACAAGAAAAAGGCTGTTGTTAGGTCAGCGTGGTGTCTTTTGCGACGAATGGAGAGCAACCGACATCAAGGTCGCCTCCCATGTTATCAACACAGTGCAGCTGAACCCAAGGATGGAAAGGAACGCAAATCTTCTCTGAATCGCGCTGTGAGCACTAAGTAACAACTCGCGGATAACGCATACCTTGAGGACAGACTTCTTGCCCAACCTTTCTAGCGCAGTGTCATCACTGTCTGTGGCTTTGGATTTCACACACATTTCTTGCAACTCGACGTCGGTATGTTTTGGGTTGTATCTCCATCTTTACCACGAGGGTGAATAGTGACAGTCAATAGTGATGTATTGGTGATGAGTTTGTGAAGAAGTGGAAGCTACTCAAGGTGCTAGTGGAGAAAGATGCTTAGGCGGTATGTGGCGAGATACAGGGGAAGGAACTGGATTTGTTTCATTACCGAAGACTAAGCGTCAGCTATCTCAAGAATCTCTTGTTTGCCGGAAATAAGCCATCCAATTATAATTCTCGTATGACTAGTACATTGATTTGCTCGCTGGCATATGCATGTGTGCGGCGTGCATACGGCGCGAAGGCCGCGGCGCAAGAGCTGAACAATTACCCGCTATATCGGGTCGCACTATTCAGCCGCTCAAATCAATGCGAAGCCTCGATCGCCTTATCGGTTATACCCGCCGGGTTGCCTCCTCGGATCCATCCCCTCGGTGCCCCATTCTGCCGCCTGGACTCAATTCAGGGTTGGAGCCGACGTGTTGATAATTTTACAGGCACCTAATACAACGGAAATGGAAAGTGAATAAATCTTTGTGGGATCCACCGAAATTCTAGCCTACCCGATGGAATGCATGATCTTCGCAATCGATGAATTGGGGTGGGGTTGAAATTGTTGAAGTTAGTAGTTACGCTGGGGCTATAATTTTTCTGTAACCAAGTCAAAGACGGGATCTCTCTACCGTAACGGTTGTGTTGTCCTGTTGATGCCATCTTGTTGTCCGTTGCGAGAAAATATCGAGAAGCTTGTAACCTCCTCCACTGTCGTCAGTAGAATGCGCCCCTTTCCGACGCAGCTCCTCAACCCTAACCACGCCAGACTCGAAACTCACCATAAATATTTTGGTGTACGGTAGAGAGGTAGTAGCAATCGCGAGGCTCTAGACGATTTGGTTGCACACACGGTTGACCGTCAGTACCCGAGGGCAAAATCCATCTTGAGAGGACTTGCGCTATCTCAGTGGGGAAGGAATAAAGCCGTATCGCGGCAGCAATCGGAACACTTCTCACCAGTCAGGTATACAGTTCCAAATTAGCTAGGAAGAATCACTTACGATAATGGACATGCGAAAAGACTTATAATGGACGCCTTCCTCGGCAAAAAGTACTTGCAAAAAATCATGATTCCGATTTCCAAGGCAACGATGGCGACCTCCGAGACAATGTTCGTGATAGTTGCACCGTCATACCATGCTACCTACTCTAGATAAGCGTTTCTAAGTCAATGTGGCGTTACTTCACTCCAACGTACCCGGTTGATCCATTGACCAGGAGACAAATCCCACGTATTCAACGGCTTACATTGCAATGCTGAGACAAAGACGCCGACAAGGAGCCATGGCAGTGCGAAGACGCCGAGTACATAGTTCAAGGTACGGTCTAACTTCTTGGGCGTCAGGCCGTGAACAAAAGCGAAAATAGGGGCAAGTTTTGAAAACGCGATCGCGAAGAAGAATAGTATAGCGGCGGCATATTCACTCTTCCTACTATTCGCACCAACATCTCAGAAGCCACACATCACAATCGCGACGTACTTTTAAAGCTGCATGCCACTGATCTTCTTCCCGATGTTCGGGAGGCTTGCCAAACCCGCGCGATGCCTAGAGCGATATTGCGATAGACTGCGCAGTGCTAATAACTTAAAGTTTTAACTAAGTTTAAACTTAAGAACTTATAAGGAGAGAAGTTTCTACCAAGGAGAAGAATACGAGAATCGTTTCTAGACTAGGGGCTCTCGAGGTGTGTAGAAAAGGACAGCCCATCCGCTCATTCGACCGCAGAGCATATACCCTCCCCTCCCACCAACCACCCACACAAGACAATCCAGCCCGCCCGCCCCCCACTCAATCAACACCACCACCACGCACGCTCGCCCCACACAGAAACAGCTACCAGGCCGCAAGAAGGTTTTGTTTTGTCCCTAAAACAAGCTATCCTGCATCTCTACTTCCACATACCCGATACGCGGTACATATACATATATCCGCGCAAGACACTAATTCCAGCCACCACAGTTCCTGATCTCCTTTCCACGCACCCTTCCTATCGTCGCAAAGGCACCGGAGCAATGTTACAGTAGGTGAGTGGAGCGGGACATGGCATCGATACCGCGAGGAGGGAGGACTTGGAGTTAGGTAGACGGGAGTTTTTCCAAAAGCGCAACGCCGACACCACCGGCGGTGGGGAAGCCACTATACGATGATGACCTTAGTTTTAAGCTCATAAAAAAGAATCGTCTAGTGTGGCGAAGGCGAAATTTCCAGATAGCAAGTGGGCGAAGAAGATGGAGGAGTAATTTGGCGATATAATTTTTCTAGACGATGGGGCTGCCAAAGGAAGGTAGGTAGGTTGGAACGCCGACAAGAAGGCTAGACCATGGATGGGGCAACGGAGTGTCGCTCTGGGGTGTCTTTGTGTCTATCTCAATGAGATAGATGGGTATGAACTATGTTCAAGGCACACACGAGGGATCTATCCTTCGCGCGGAGAAATGGAAAACGAACAGAAAACAAAAAAGAAAGGAAAAGTATAATGGCTCAACTGGGGGTTTTAAATGGGTTAGCTAGCGTGGAATGCCGTATACTGTTCTTAGTCATGGCTGCTTCTTCATTCGCATTTCATGTGCGCAGCGTAGCTGCTCAGCAATACAACTCGCACGCAACAGCAGTCCGTAGACCTGGTATCTCCAATTCCGTGTACCCTTTCCATCTATCCATCCAGAAACATAAGCATTCGCGGAGAAACGCATCTCGCGCATCTCAAACGTATACCATAACCCACCCCCACAAGAAGAACACACACTCAGTACCCCCTCCCCTTCGCGCCAACCCCCTCCCCCAACGCCTCCCCCTTCCCATTCCCCCCCGCCATAACCTCCTCATCATATACCTCTCCTCACTCTCCGCATCCCCCTCCGCACCCCAATGCCCCATCACCTCATCCACCTCACCCCCACCTCCATCCACCTCGCACTCGTCGCCGGCACAGGAAAAACGCGACAAAGCCCCCAATACACCACAGCCGCAACCCCAAACCCAGCAAAATAATTCAAATCGTAAATATGCGTCGCCGCGACGGGCACCTGGCGCCCAATCGCGCCCGCAAACCCCACCACGTTAATCAAGATCCCCGCGATGTAGGCCGCATACGCGCGCAAGTGGAACCCCCACGTGAAGTAGTACGGCCCCGTCTTCGTCCCCGAGTACAAGTCGCGCACCTGGAGGTACCCCCGTCGGACGACGTAGTAGTCGCAAATCATGACGCCGGCGATCGACGAGAGGAACACGCTGTACGCGGAGAGGTAAGTAGTGAAGTTGTTGGTCGAGGAGAGGAGGTGCCAGGGACACATGACGAAGCCGACGAGGGCGCAGAGGTAGCCGCCGCGGCGGATGGTGAGCCAGCGGGGGGCCAGGGCCGTGAGAGATCGGTGCCTGCGGAGACGGAGTTGGCGGCGATGTTTGTGCCGAGCTGGGCGAGGGTGAAGGCGGCGGCGATGACGAAGACGCCGAAGCGTTGGGCGGAGCCGGCGTTTTCGTCGAGGAATTTTTCTAAGAGGTCGAGCGGGTTCCAGATGGGGGCGCCGCCGAAGATGACGGTTGACGACGAGGAGACGATGATGCCGATGAAGCTGGTCACTGCGAAGCCGATGGGGATGGTGAGCAGTTGGGGGAGGAAGGCGTCGCGGGGTTTGCGGGCGAAACGCGCGAAATCGGGGTCGTTGACGATTAGGGTGGCGAAGTTGGCGATGGCGGACATGGTGCCTCGTACCATGAGCCAGCCGAGGGTAGACCCGGAGGCGAATCCGGGCTGGTGAACGATCGGACACCAAGGCCCTTTGCGCGGACGATGGCCCAGATGAAAAACGCAAGGCCGGCCGTGGGCACAAAGTACGCCTTCGCGGTGAAGAGGTGGCGGATCTTATGGACTGGGAACCAGATGGCGGGCAGGGAGCCGAGCGAGAAGAGGAAGAAGGAGACGAAGGCGACTGTGTTGGTTCCTGAGCCCGGGATCCCGTTGGTGATGCCGCCTGAGCCCGTGTCGTTGCGCCAGTCGTTCCAGATACTGCGGATCATCAGGTAGACGCAGGTTCCTCCGATCCAGGCCTGTACGCCGTACCAGATGCAGGCCATGGCCGCGCGGTTGAAAACTGGCCATAATGCACCCCAGATGCCAAAGGATGCTCGGTTGACGACGGGGAAGGAGAGATGTGGTAGGTGGCGCCGATGCGACCTGTGAGGCAAACGAAGCATGCTGCGATTGAGTAGCCAAGCTGCGGACAGGTTAGATAGGAAGTCTAGATGTACGAATAAAAACAGATAGGGCGTACCCAGACGCAAATCCAGCTTTGCCACCATGATAAACCGTCAGCAATGTTGCTGCCCGAAATCATCCAGGTGTTGATGTTGAACGAGTCAGCTGCACATGGTTAGTCGCGTGCGCCTGGCTTGACCATGAACTGTCGTGAGGTAGCAAGCGGGATACCAATCCAAAAGCCCACAAAGTTCCAAGCTCCCCATTGCCTACGCGCAGGTTCGACGGGCTTCAGATCATGGTTACTGCACGCAATGTTAGACATGAATTCTATCACGCGAGTACAAGACAACTTACTAAAGCATGAGCTGCGCCGTAGTCAAGCCCGGCTCGGCCTCGACGGCGAGCTTGTCGCTCCAGTGAGCGAGCTTGGAGGTCTTCACCTTCTCCATGATGTCCCAGGAGAAGCCGGCAGGTTCGTCGCTGTCGTGAACTTCATGCAGGGCTGCGACGGCGGTTGACTTAAGTATAGCAGGGCTGGGGCCCCGACTGCTGCTAGACGCAAGCGAGTAATAATCCGTGGTACCAAGAGGATGACGTGGGGGAAAGCGGGGCCCTCTACCGTCGTCCTTCAACAACGGTTCGTGCTCGGAATCCAGGATGGGACGCCCTAACCGCTCAGCGTGGCTAGCCAAACGGGGATCGTGGTTGGCAAGTTGCGGACGGGCCGGTGAAACGGGGGTTTGGCTGTGATGTGATGCCACTTGACGGTTCAAGTTGTTTCTATTCCTCAGGACGGTGGGAGCGTTGGCATGTAATATATATAGTCTGGTAGTCCACCGGCACCCGCTGCATGATATGAACGTCGGTGTCGGCTAGCGCGTCGTTCCGTGGGACAATCGTAGTCTCCCGCGCTTATCGGACGCGTGATAGCGAGCGTCCGTCATCTGGCAAAAGAATGGCTTCACGCTTCACGCTTCACCGGCCAAGCAGCAGAGCATGGCCTCTTGCGATGCAAAATGCATGCAACCAGCCTTATCTCGGCTCCCAGCCGCGCTACACAAACAGAGCACGACTCACGAGGCACGAGACAGCCAAGAGCGTCCACAGCAAATATCCCAGTACATAGTTGCATGCTATCTTCGGCAGATACCATGTCGGAGAGACAAGCCGCCGCCTTGACTCGATAGAAACATGTCAATGTCAATTGCTTTCCCGGGCTCTTCCACCATGGCGCCTCTCTCTGTATCGAGGCTCTTTATCGCGGACCCGTTGCTCCGAAAGACCGTGCCTGCTCCAAGCTAGCCCGCGCGAGGTATAGCGGCGATAGGCGGTATTGCGGGGAACCGACCGCGGCTTTTCGCTTCGTCTTGACTCTTTGCATTTCGTAAGCCCGCCCATCCACGCATCGCTCCTCGCCTTATCGCGCCCTCTGCTTCACAACGCTGCTACCTACCCCCAAGGATGAAATTTTCCAGCCCGAGTCCGGCCGACGCAGACCACTGCAGCTGCCTTTGCCAACAAGTGCGACTGCTCATAACCCACAGACTAGACGATACGCACCGAAAAAGAGCCTAGGTCAGATCCATGGTCTCAATGTCCTCTAGCAGCTGTCGATCATGTCTGATCCTGTTTTGTCTCTGCGGTACAGGAGAAGTTTGCTTTGCCAGCGATACTGTTCTCAATGCAACAACGTCTTCCTTATCCTCGACTGCGAAATACCGAAGACGAGCAGCGCGAACCTCTGCGGCAGCAGCAGAGGCAGTAGCCATCGAGTCTCCATTCAGCTCCGACCGAGACACCGGTGGAAGAACCCCTTTCGCAGCGATATCCAGCTCGGCCTCTTCGTCCGTCGAGTCTGATAATTCATCTCCCAGATCGACAACGCTACAGCGTCGTTTAGACGGAGAAAATCTCCTCTTCCGAATCAGACAACAAGCTGATGTACTCAGCTTGAGACGGTGCAGCCCGAACGCGATGAGGAAGTTGAACGCGTTGAGCCGATGACGCCAGCCTTGACGTGTTTGGTAGACGGGGGTTCAAGCAAGCTGTTGTCGGACGGAGCTGCATCTCGCGTCGTAGAGGCTGGCTGCTTGGTCGATGGCGTCCGCTTCCTTTTCGCTGCACTGGCAGGCGTCGTGGCGGCGTCCTCGTCATCCGCCGTGCGCTTGCGCTTTCGTGGAGTCTTCTTTGGCGCCGGCGGCGGATCCAACACATCTATCGGTAAAACCTTTTGGAGTAGGTAGATGGGAATCTCCGTTTTGACGCGATGCTCAGGCTCGAAAGGGTCCTGCACTGAGCTCGTCCAATATCCAGCTCGTTCGCCCTCGAAATCGGCCCTCTGGAGGGTCGTCAGGCCGAAAGGAGAGAACGTAAGTTGTTTTACCAGAGGTGGAGGAGTTTGTTCGTTGGTCTTTTTGGCGCGCTGTTTCGTGAACTTGATCTCGTGGACGTGTTCCTTGGCAAGCGACGGGTCTCTAGCAACGAGGAACTTTGTGAGAAGAACGGGTCCGACCTGCACGATCATGACCGATTAGTTTCCGATGCAAATAAAAGGATCCATCGGGACTCACCCAGTTCATATAAAGTCGTCCCCAGATGTTGAAGCGTGAGCTCTATGAGCGAGGGTCAGTGTTTGTCTCACCTGCACGACTGATCAACAGGCTTACCGTCACTTCCAGAAGCTTGAGTTCGTCAATGGGGTGGTTCCAGCCATTACGAAGACCGCGCAGGTTCTGCAGTTGCTCGTCCGTAGACACCTTGGGCCTATTGTACTTGTCGAGAATCTTGATGTCGGGAAAGTTAGGAGGAACGACGACCCTGGAGCCCCGCTGTGTTCGAAGACAGTCGACTAGTATGTTGCTCCAAATCGCACAGTCTGTCTTGGTCCTGCATTGGCAAAGCGACGTGCCGAGACCAGCACGAACGAGTCGAAGGGCCATCGCCGCGCCGCACCCAGGAAGTCCTTTTGTGTCGTAATCTCCGCCACAAAGCATAGCGAAAAGAACCAGACCCTCACGATCCATGTTGTGTGTGCTTCTTGGAGCTCTCGTCCGTGTATTACCTGCAAGTTGGCGTGCAATGAGCATTCTGACATATACATCTGACGTGTCATGGGATACTATATACTCACTCTCACCGACGACCCACTCTTTTTCGTGTTCTCCTTGGAACGATCTTTATTGCCTTTCTCCTTCGCGACGCGATCATCTCGGATGAGGATACTAGCACCAAACATGAGGGCATCCGAGTCTTGAGAGAAGACGGCGTCGACCACACCCAGTTGCTGCAGACGGGCGCATTCTGCTTCCGCTTCCCCAGGTGCTTCATGGTGAGGGATCGGGAAATACCCAAGAAGCTCCTTCAGCAGTCTCCGTTCTTCATAATTGATCCTGCCCTGGCCACGGCGTCCACGCTTCCAAGGCCTGCCTGGGCCGTCGAACACGAACAGCAGCTGTACATTTAACGTGAGCAGGCGACAAATTCGATAAAACATCGATTTCTCGATGCCTTGGTATGCTGGCTCATTGGAGGCTGCACACTGTTAGCGCCTGCATTTCTTCCAAGGGAACCATCATCGCACTCACTTTGGCGGATCGTGTAGACTTGCTGTGCCGTCAGGTTGTTGAACCGCCAATCTGCCTCATCGACGGGCGATCCGCAAGGGTCGGCCATGTCGCTTGAAGTGCTCTTCGGCCAGTTGAGCAATCGGCACGCTTCGATCCTGCTGCTTGATCACGTCCCAGAGTGCCGTGATACCCATTATTAAAAGCCGTGCATGCAATTGGGTCAGAGATTGTGAGAGGATACAATGAAACGTATCCGAAGACCTGGGAGCAGACACAGTAGGATCAAGACGCAGGAACCACAAATGACGGCTGTTCGCACGTAGGAGGGGGAGTGGTGGTTGAGGTAGGAAATCCGGGGAAGCCAAGAAGTCGTGGGTCTCCTTCCGATCCCTGCTAATTAGTGCGACGCGCGTTTCAAGACACGAAGTCACGTGCGCAAGACTTGAGACGCGTCAAACCTTTTGTATTTCATCTACAAATCCAACTCCCTGTTCCCTTGATAGCTTGCCCGCAATTTGCGCGACCAAAGTGATCAATCTTCAATCAAACTCTAGTTTACAAGCCTCAGCATGCACAGGCAACCTCATTCAGCCCCAACACATGAAAAACCTTGCGCCCTCTCTCCTTCCTCAGCCTCAGCGCATCTTCAAGCAAATCTGCTGCCAAAAGCGCCTTATCCGACCTCCGCCCCAGAAAGCGCAGTGCCCTCACGCAATCCTCAACCCGCTTGAAAGCATCGCCGGGGCCAAAGCCACTGCCGTCTGATGCCGCCGCGTTCTCCAGCAACATGGCTCCAGCAATGGCAAAAGCGCGGACCAAAACATCCGACCAAGGTTCAGACAGAAGCGCACCCTGACCTATAGAAAAGGGGTCGTTTTTGGACTGCAAAACGATGAGGTCTTCCTGTAGACAGGCGCGACTCGCAATATCGGACAGGGAGCGACAATTTTCTTCCCTGAACCTGGCGACGAAGTTGAGCGCATCCCGTTCGCGACGTTTCGACTCGATGCCGCGTTCCGTCTCGTCCATTGCCTCTACCAGGTCGGCCAGCAGCAACGTCGCAAGGTGCCAGTGGCCGGCCAAGCAGACGTACCACGATTGTATGCGCTCGGGCAGTTTGTCGTGGTTGTGGACGCAGTCACGAATGAAGGGTGCATATGTTGCTTGCCAGTGTTCATACACTTCCAACGCGCGATGGACGGCTGCTTCTATTTTCTCACCCTTTGCGTGACGAGACAGCAATGTTTGGATGCGCGTCACCTTGCGGAAGAGGAGCACTTTGATGGGAGCTGCTTCGCAGAGGAGTGAGACAGCCTCCTCCTGTGCGCATGGCCACCTCGCTGGCGGCGTCTGCCGTCGTATACGCTGACGCCTAAACAGAGAGTCGTCCCAGAAGTCTTCGTCGCTCGATTCTGATGCCGCTGTCGCTGCTGCACTAGATCCATCATCTCGGGCAATGCCTCGGAGCGCCGACAACTCACTGTCTTCCAAGGAAACGACCAAAGGCCGTTTATGCATGGCCGAAGATAACGTATCAAACATGATACCGAGCCAGAAAAGGACATCCACGGTGGCTCTGTCGGCGGCTTCCAGTCCGCTAGTTTGAAGATGTTTCCAGCACCGCGGCTTTTTGATTCGACGACCCCCAAAAGCACCTGTCATCGCCATGCGGGACCGCAAAGAATGGATTAGGCGGAGTCCTTGCTCGAGATGGACGGGAGGCCCTTCGTCCCTCATGGTCAAGTTTAGTTTTGAAAGGAGGTCTTGGCATTCTTTTATATCCCCACCGTTCTTCGTCTCCAGCTCCTCCGGTTCGACAAGCTCTTCGCTTTTCTTTCTCGGTTTGGCTTCTTCCGATTCATCTACAGGTTGTTGCGTCAGTGAGAATACAATATGCGCAAGCACTACGCGGAAGGATTCGATGTCAGCTGCCTCGTGTAGTGCCTTGCTGGCTTGATGCCAGGCAACCAGCTGAAGAGGGCGATCAAAGTTGACATGGCTTGAGGTCGCTTCGGTTGGTTGCCTGAGTGTCCCGTTGTCCTCGGCGCTATGGAAAGGGTATTTATCCTTGCGTTTTGATTTCGGCACTGCCCATTGTGATGCAAACGAAAAGATGGCTAGATTCAACGCCCTGGACGCCGCTCTGTTTTCCGCCATAGATAACAGCCTGCCTCGCACCGAAGGCGACTGGTCCAGTTTAAAGACCCGATGGTAGATACGATTCCAATCTGGACCAGAGTCGTTCGGAAGAGACACGTCGCAATCCTTGCTATATGGACACGTCTTTTCGGTCAACCAACACGACAAATGGGCCTCAAAGCTGTCGTGGTACACTCTGAGCAGCCCATCAGCCAGAAAACCATTGCTCGCTGACGATAATAAGTCATTCCTGAACGATAATGACGTATGCGAACCAGAACCAGTCGATACCGTGCTGCGTGAGCGGCGCCACCTTCTCTTGCTCGGTATACGTGTTACTGTACCGGCTCCACCATTCAGCTTTGCATCCTCAATGACCGTCGAACTTGGATCTTCGACACTCCCACCAACACCTTCTGGAGAGGCTGTGTAGATAGAGGAACCATGGCCTGAATCGAAATCAAACGAGGCAGCTTCCGGGATTTCTAGCGTGTCGCGCTGGAAAACCTCTCCGGTCATTAGGCTGCCGTCCCAGAAGCCTTTCGTCGAAGCAGAATCGGTTGAGGCACCAGGTTTTAAGCAATCATCAAAAGCCGGTATGCCACACGGGAAATCTGCAAAGGTCAAACCGACGTTGGTGGTCCCGGGCTGTGAGGCCCAAACACCCTCATTCCCCATATCCGACACGGGGTTCCAATGCGAGTTTTCTTGATCACTCACTTGTCGAGTCTGCGCCTTACCATCTTGCGGGGAATTACCGTTAGTCCGCCGTTTCTTCACCGGTGGTACTGCGTTTGGCTGCGGTGTAGTTGCATGCAAGAGACGCTGCGATCGAAGCCATTCAAAGGTACAGCTCTTCTTCGTCTTTTCGCAGTTGCCACATGGTGCAAGGGATCCAAAAACATCTGGCACCGTCAACGACTTGCTAGCCGCCTAGTTGTCAGGACATACATACCGCTATAGTGGAACGTAGTCGGGTTTTCGCGGTGGGACCCAGTATTCGTATCCAGCAACGCGTCTTCTAGAATGGCGGCGTCGCACGCCCTCTTTCCTTTTCGACTGTAGTCCATGTCAACGCCGCGTATCGGAATCGCGTCTTAGCACCATACACCAACAGCCAATGTGCTACCAGAAATATAGCGCGCCGTCGATGCGAACGAATTGCAATAACGTTTGAGAAAAGTCACGTACCACTGGTCGCAGCACCGGTTCTGCTTCCTGCTCGGCCGCGCCAGCTTCGGTGCACTCGCCGCACCCGCGTCTGGCGACGTCCACGCATAGTCGAGGAACGACTGGGGCTGGCTGTCTACAAAGTTCATGATGGCGACCCAGAGATCCGATGGCGAAATAGGGAAAAGGAATGAACGACCAATTGATGGGGGTCACAAGTAGGAGGGCCGAGAAGGCTTGGTCACTGGTGACGACCCCACACCGAGCTCTTTAGCTGCACGTGCTACCCCACTTTGGGATCTTGAACTGCGGGGAAGGTCAAAGATGCAGGCACGTGGCAGGCAAAGCGACACGTTGTCGGGACTGTCCGGCTAGAGCTTATTCACAGCCAAGTCCCCGCCTGGTAATCGAGCACTACATGTGTAACACGCCGGCCAGTCCGTACTATGTGGGCCCCCCCCATTAACAGCTAGACCTACCAAGCGGCAAAGTTTAGGGTGTCGCTCTTCGATTTCCACTCTATAGCTAACTTCTTCAGAGCAACGAGGGATCGAGTACAGTATTTCAATTTTCGCTCATCGCAAAGACGCTGCACAATACTTTAATAAGTACTCGATTCAGCTCCTATCCAACCGCGACCCAACCCATTATCCCCCATTATCCTCCGTCCCCCTCCGTCCCCCTCCTCTCCCTCCTCCCAAACACCCTAACCCACCCGCCCCAAACCCCCCTCCAAACATCCCTCTCACTCCTCCCCAACCCCGCAAACATAGCATCCAACCCACTCTTATCCAACGCGCCCGCCAGCCCCACAACCTCCCAAACACCCGGCATAAGCTTCTCTCTCACATCCGCATCCAGCCTCCCATACAGCTGATACCGACAGAAGGAACTAAGCAAGGGATACACGTACTGCGAAGCGTACTCGCGAGCAGCTTTGATAGGGTCGTTGAGCGTGGTGGCGCGAGAATGGTGCGCGCGCTGGACAGATGATTGCGTGGGCGAGCAGAGCGTGCTGAGGAGGTGTGTGTATTGTGATGCGTTGGATGGTGTGAGTTTTGTGGGGGTGGAGGGGGAGGGGGAGTCGAGCCAGGGGGGGAGAGCGGCGCCGCGGCCGGCGTTGGGGATGAAGAGGCAGAGGAGAAGGCTTTGGAGGAGCGGTAGGAGGAGGTGAAAAAGCGCCCGCCTAGGCGGGCCGCGATGGAGAAGCAAGACTAATCGTGTGGTCTCGCAGAGGCGCGCGTAGATGGCGGGTGCGTGGGCGGGAGAGATTCGAGGGCTGTTGCGGGTAGCGAGCTTTAAGAGTACCGCTAGCAGGCATTCAATGTTGTGCTGGGAGGTCAGATTTGGTTTATCGCGTAGAACAATGTCGACGCTGTCGAGCAAAATGTTAAAGGCTGCATCGTCTTGGCTGTTACCCAGAAGAGAGAAAATCTGGGGTAACAGACTGAGTTGCTGTATTTTGAGCTCAGGTCGAACTTCCTGTTTGCCATCCATGGTGGATACCACAGTGTAGAGCAGTCGATAAGCAACCGCCGCATGCTGGTCCTTCGCAAGCGAGATGCAGAGAAGAACGAGAGACAGCTTCTCAGCGGGTTCCAGAAGGAGGGCTGTTTCCTTCACAGCTGCCACAGCTGCCATATCAAAGTCTTATTTTGCTCTGATATGTCTTGACCAAGGAGTCGCGCAGACATGCGGAGAAGCGACTCTATATCTGGGTAAAGCTGGTACTTTGCTACAATATACTGAAAATCGTTGGCCAGGTTTGTTCCGGAAAGGTCTGGAAGGAAATGTCCTTGAGGTCGGTCAATGAAAACTTGGAGGAGATCCACTTTCGAAGCGAGGCTTGAGCTTTATCAAAGATCCCGCTACTCTTTTGCAAGACTGACAGGGGAATACGGCTGTAGGCGTCGAGAACAGCTTCGGACGATGCAGTTCCTTCGTTGAGAGCCTTGGCCATAAACTCCACAAATTGCGTCGAAGGAAGAATGTCATCCTCGGCATTCGTTGCGCGCATGGTTCCCGTCAGAATGGCAAACATGGCCAGAGAGCATTTCTTTGGTTTCTTCAGACAGGATGCGGTCTTATCTGCATACCTTTCGAGGAAGAGCTTGTTCTGCGCCTGGTCTTTATTGGGGATCAGGTGGCTGAGGGTCATTCGCACCAAGCTCTGCAGCAGTTGAAGAACGGAAGATGACTCCATGTCTGCATCATGCAAAGTCCGCGCAATGTCGAAGAAAGCACCACCATCAGATGAGATGCTGCATGTAGCATTTGGGACTTCCATGAGATGAACCATGATGCTCAATATAGCAGTGGCCGTCTGTGGTGAGGAAGTTAGCAGCGCGAGTAGCTTGTCCAAAACAGCCTCTCTTTGATCTCGCGAGAGGGAGGAGGGGGACAACTGCAAAAGTGCGCACACGGCAATCTGCCGCGAACCCTCACTATCTCCCTCAATCAATTTCGTCTAGAAGGGCAGACGCAAATGAGGTCTTGAGAGAAGCATTGCCGTGTGTGAAAACGGAATTGAAGAGCGCTTCCGTACTCTGGTCTCTGGCTTGTTCGTCGAAGGTAGAGATGACTTTCATGAGTCCAGAAAGAACAGGCGGAACAGCATCGGATTCGAAACATTCAAGCAATTGAACATATTCTGCACAGAACATTTCTGTCATGATTTTCAGTTCGTGCTCTGCTAACTGACCAGATGAGAGAGCCTTCAGGGTTTTCTGCAGTCTCTTTTGGATCAGACTTGTTGAACCAGGAAGCGCACGCAAGTAGTCGCAGGACATAAACACGAATGCGGCGGGCGGAGGAGCGACAAGACGAACTAAGATGCCTTTGCGATGTTTCCTTTCGTGATGAGACGGCATCCTTGGATGCGCGTTCGAGTAATGGTCGAATGCGCTCCTTTTGTAGAGAAGCAGAGTTGTGAAAATGTATTGGCCACAGAATGCCCAGAAGTAGGCACAGGGAAACCCACGCCAGCTCAAGCGCTGCCGGCTGGCTGGGGCCTTCATGTTGAACCCATGAGGCGTAAGTCTCCCATGTGGATACTAAATGTGGCTTGAGCGCTTGAATTGTTTCATCTGACGTGATCGATTGTAAGATAGCTTGTATGAGTACGGCACTGCTAAGAGATTTGCTGTGGGTTTCTTCAGTATAAGCTGCCAGTCGTTCAGCGTGTCTTTGAAACAGGTACTGATTTGTGCAATTGTCAATGATTGCTCAAACAAAATCGGCCAAAGCAACGATCAGGTTTTCGATCTTCCCAAATTGGTGGTCGTACTGGTGCCAGCGATTCTCGCGGAGCCGGCGTTGCCTTACAAAGTTCATCGTCCCATCGTTCGATGAATCTGAGGAGTTGCCTGTTGTGTGAGAAGGCAGACATGATAGGAATGACGATCCGATCCAGTACGTCTTCTCTTCCAAGCACTTTCTGTCCTGAACTCAATCTCGCGGGTACTGATTGTTCGCCGAGATCCATTTTATCAGCAGCCAGCCTCTGTCTCACAATCTTTTGGAAAAGGAAGTTGATATGCTGTGGAAAAGAAACGAGGCGAGATCATCGGATCCGCCACCGAGAGTAGACGCAGATGATACTGGCTCAGTCAGGAAGATAGATGGATCGATCTCGACCAAGGCTGCAATGAGCGACCAATTAACAGTTCTCTTCTGGTTAAGAGGATATTTGAGACCAGAATGGTACCAGAACAGCTTTTTGAGAATTGGTGAGTCAATGCTGATGTTGTGCGAAGCAAGAATCAGTAGGCATCTTTCAAGAGCGGCTACCGACGCACTGGGAGCGGCGAATTCGGACTGTTCGAGCGAGCACCCTACGCACTGAGCGAGGGCAACCAGAGACGCCTGTATCCATGGCCTTTCCGTAGTCCTAGCTTTTGAAGTGCGCGCTGGTGACGAGCGAATGACCAGATAGAGGAGGTGAGGAACCGCGGCGAATAAGGACGCGTGGTCGGAAGGAATCGCCACCCCAGTGTCCTCAATCTGCGCAGCTTCAAGAAGTTTTGCGCGCAATATTCCAAGGCTGCTTGACAAAAGCTCTGCTTCCAAGCTGGAACCGGATTCCTTCGTTGTGTTGTCGGTTGCAGCGTTGAAATAATTCGTCCGCGATGGAACAAGCAGTTGTTTGGCAAGCAACTGATCTAAAACGAGCATAGCATCACCTATCTTCCTCGAGTGTTGCTGTTCAGAGTTGTCCACTGTCATCTGGTGTAGCGTCTGCGAGAGGAGCAGAATTGGTATCAAGCATTCGGCGGAGAAGGGTTCCACGGATGCACCAGAATCGTCCTTGGTATCAATCGCGCGAAGAGATCCCAAATATCCACGACTTGGGAGAGATCCAAGAACTCCGAACCTTGGAATACACTCCCCCCTGTCGACGATGAGAGCATGCTTTGAACTGCGTTCAGCCAAAGCTTGAGGATACGAGCTGCCTGGGCGCTCTCCGTCCTCAACACCATCTTCATGTGCTCCGAGTGGACCATCTCCTCGTTCGTTCCTTGCACATCGCCCTTGTCCCGTATAGATTGAACGGTAGTCCTCACAGCGTCGAACAGTGCCACAGGGCCGCTAGCTTCGACCGCGGCTCTCTTCGAGGGGGTATTCGCGCCGGAGCCCCGTTTCCGCTCCGCTTCCGCGAAGGCTGCGGATCCTCTTGTACCGTCTCGCTCGAGTCCGAAACATCTCTCGGGTGACTATGGTGCGGCGCCTGTGCGGGCTGGATTGTTGCATGAGGGCCAAAGTTCTCGCTCAACGCCTTCTCGAGGATGCTCAGGAAATGGGCATCCCGCAAATGAGGGGCACACAGCGAGACACGGGAAGGACGTGGATTGCGAAATCGAGTAGTCTCCACGCCTTTATGTTCGCTCGGGCTTCAGCACCGCTGTTTGTCGCGTCTTTGAGCTTGTCCAGAATCCAGCGCAAAATCCAGTCTGCTCTTGCGCGAACGATGCGCTGGCCACGGCTGAGCGCGTGTCGCCCTCCAATGTGTCCCAGCCGTCGGGGAGGCCTATAAGGTTCGTAGCATGGCGAATCTGCTCGTCCAAGTCGCTATAAAGCTGGTTGATGGCTTGCAACCGTGGGCGTGTGGGCGCTGGAAGGGTCGCCGGAGTCTGTCACACTGTCTGTTAGATTTTTGCCGACTGGCCAGTCATCGGAGCACTCGCCTGGATCGCCATGGCCATGCTGCCGGCGTATGTACTTCACGGGCCGTGGTGGCATGCTTTGGAGTGAGAGAACGAGAGGTCTGGTGGGGAGCTCTTTCCTCCTCGGTCGGAAAAAAATGGCTGACTAAGGTGGTCCCTTCCCAGGGGAATTGATAGGGGGACCACCACTTTTACTAGTGGCACCACCCTGACTAAGCGTCACCATGACTAAGCCGCAGACTCCGCATAGCACCCTAGCAACAACTGTTTATGTTCCTGTCACTGCACACTCCACTAGAAATAACACTATTATGGAACCTCCTTCTAAATCCACTTATCCTGACCGAGAAGCACTTATTTCTTCTGTGCGACAATTCGCTCTTAATCATGGCTATGTTCTCACAATTCGACGCTTAACCGCGAACAAGAATGTGGTATTAGGCTGCGATCTTAGTAGGAAATACTACAACCAGATTAATGCACCTGACGGTTCCAAGCGTAGAAAGACCTCAACACAACAGATTAGCTGTCCTTTTCAGCTTTACGGTGCACGCCGCAGTGATGGAACTTAGGATCTTAAGGTAAGGAACCCGCAACATACACATAGGGCTAACAATTTGGTAGCACATCCGCACGCGCGAAAATTCACAGCCAAACAAAGGGCAGAGATTGCTCAACTATCTAGACTTAATATCAAACCGCAAGCCATTAAAGCCATTCTTTAAGATAAGAACCCTTCTGCGCGCTCTTTACTCGCCGCAACACATCTACAATATACGTATAGCCGAGCGTATCAAGCAATTAGAAGGGAGATCACCAGTAGAACACCTTATAGATCAACTTCTAAAAGAAGGAAACTAGGAACATAGACTACAATGTAATAGTAGTAGACATATAACATTTCTTATATTCGCGCATAAGAGGTCAATTAAGTTTGCTAACAAATATAATAGGGTCTTCCTCCTTAACTGCACTTACAAGAGACAAACCAATACCACATACCTCTACTCCATATATTATTAGTATCGCTCCAACAAATGCCAGCTTCTTAATTGCATTTTGCTTCATACAGAACAAACAAGCCAAAAGCTACCTATAGGCTCTACGCTCTTTCCTTTCACTTCTTAAGCTGCCCATCAAACCTCCTATACTGTGTACAGACCAAGATGCCGCACTTCTATCCGCAATTAGCGATAAAGTCCCTCAGTTTCCGCATCTTCTTTATGTATAGCACATTCATAAGAATGTCCAAGCAAATTATAAGAAGGAATTCTTAACAAATAAGGAATACAACAACTTCTTTAGCCGCTAGATTAAGATTTATACCGCACATACAGAGGGGCTCTATGAACAAGCTAAAAGCAAAATAGAGGCGTTCCTTGCAGACAAGCAGCATATGTTCCGCTACTTGAATAAGACATGGCTTGTACATCAAGAGAAATTTGTAGTAGCATAGTCCCAACAGTGGCTACATCTAGGAAATGCTGCAACCTCACAAGTTAGAGGGAGCGCATGCCCGCTGTAAAGCACTAGATCACCAATTCCACAGCTAATATCTTGTTAGTATTTAAGCTTGTAGAGAAGAGTGTTAAAGGGCAGCTTAATGCTCTTACTACAGCACTTGCTCAGAACCACACATTTTTATTCCTATATTCCCCAGTAAGACGCTTTTTGTTAACATCATTCGCAGGGTCTCAAGGCACGCTATTGTTCTCCTAGTTCAGCAGCATAACAAAGTCAAACGGGCTACAGGAACAACTCCATTAGCCCGATGTACAAACGTTTTTAGCAGAACAATGGGATTGCCCTGCTCCCATCGAATTTCAGATATATTAGAGTCGAAATCGGCTATCGAGCTTAAGGAAATACACCCTTTCTGGCGGATTAAGGAGTCTTCTCTTCCATATAGGTACTAAATTCTCCATATTCCATTCCATTACATATTCTAATATTCTATTTCGTTTAGGCTAATCCTAGAACCTCGTCTCCCAACATCTACAAAGCAGCGCTGTTCGCCCTTTCCAACCTCTCAAGGCAAAGCTAAGAAGAGGAGTCCTTCATTATTTGAGGTTGGAGAAGCTAAGGCATTAGAAGGACTATCACGGGGGAGTGGCTTGCCACAAGGATACAAGAAAAGGCCTCCAACCTGTTCCAATTGCCATATATAGAAGGTCATACAAGGACTCAGTGCCCCGTAGGGCGTGGGTAGGGTCGTTGATTCAATTAGTTGATCTATAGAATTCCATTTTAAATGTATCTAGCAACTGCGCCTCTGCACATCAATCCTCTATTTGCATTGTCAGGAGCGCGATGTTGTGCGTCTGCGGCTTAGTCATGGTGACGCTTAGTCAGGGTGGTGCCACTAGTAAAAGTGGTGGTCCCCCTATCAATTCCCCCTTCCCAGCGCGCATCTCCCGACGCTTTTCCGCACCGGCGGCAGGCACAACACGACGCCAAAGCCGCGCGCCATTCCCCCAGCACACATCCAAAGCGGTGCCCTGAAGCCCAATTGCGTGCCTCCCACCTCCGCCATGGCCGACGAGACGCCCAAGCCCATTGCGCCCACCGCGCCCGCCACCCGCCCCATGAGCGAAGCGCTGCTCAACGAGAAGGTACTTGGCTCGCCGCTGCAACCCAACTACGAGCTCTCCAACCGCTAACCCGTCTGCTGCAGTGGGACCGCTGCCTCTCCTCGATGCTCATCCGCTCCAGCCTCGGCGTAGGCTTCGGTGTCGTCTTCTCCGTCCTCCTCTTCAAGCGACGCGCGTGGCCCGCCTGGGTCGGTCTCGGTTTCGGCGCCGGCCGAGCTTGGGAAGAGTGCGATAATGTCAGTGGGAGCTTTGCTATCGGAGGCCTGGGTTGATGCTAACATGCAGAGCAGTCATTCAAGCGAGCAGCGGGTCCCACGAGAGAGACGGACTGCGTGTGGTACGGCCATAATCGTTGAGGTGGGGGGGCTTGCGATGAAGGAAGGCGTTGGCTTCCAGATGTCTGCATGGAATGGGTCACGTGCAAGTGTAGTATGCTGCCCGCGGGCCCAGGTGTACAGCAGGACGTGGTTTATAGACGCTTTCAGGAATTCAGTACTGTATATTTGGCTGTCGTGCGCTTGCGGCGACGGCAATGTCTCTTTACAGCATATATCAGCAACCGTATTTCCACATCAGTGTTCCAGCCAATTCGCCATGAAGATTCCAAGCCGAAGAAACTGGTTCAGGACAAGTTGATTCGTATCTTCACACTTCCTATGCGCCGGCGTTTGTTCAAAGCGACGACCATTCCAAAACAAAAGTAGGTAGTAAATACAACAACGGAGGATGGATGTTCTCACCTAAACATCCACCTCCCAAATTCCACCCCTACACCCAAGATCAACCCAGGAGATACCTCTACAAATAGCACCATCTGCCAACGCTTGCCCCCGCGTAGTGACCAAAGCAAAGCTATCCCCAAACGGCAAGCACGACCACCACGCCCCAGTGATGGGAGATTAACGTTAATGTCCTATTCTGACATAATAACTATTTATATGGTGTTCATTTAATCTACCTTGGGGTAGGACAATAAAGGCCTTTATCTTAAATAATATAATAAAAAAAGTAGAGCCCTTTGCTTAGTAAATAAAAAGAGTGTAAAAAGGTAGTAATAAAAATTATAGCTGTATATACCTAAAAGAAAAGCAGATTATTTAAAACAGATTTTTATAATACTAGTAGTTAACTTACTGAGGTATTAAGCTTTCAGAAGGCTAATAACAGTCTCTCTCGCTCTAGATCTGATTCTAATTGATGGCTACGATAGCTAAAAATATATCTGCTTTGTTGTAGGACGATTGAATAGCTGCTAGTTGAGCCATAGTGGTTGATGGGTCACGCGTCGCGAAAAGTTGGTGGGAAGTCGCATAGGGAAAGAGAAGAATCGCTTGGATCTGTTCCGCATGATTATTCGCGCTTTAGTTATTATAGACACTGCTCCAGTTCAATACAGATCCATCGGGAAAGCAAGCTCTGGCACGAGAAAACTTTGCTCAAACACATCTCCTAGAGCCCTCGCGTCTTGGTCCCACCATGAACTATTAACCTGTATTATTGCAGGCCCCTCTGCAGTTCTGACTGTATCAATCGATTCTGTTGTGTGGCCGTGTCATGCTCGATGGACCGACTTTCAGTCACGCTTGGGCAATCAATGGGGCGGTTACATTCTGGTCGAAACGAGGCTTCCAAATGGCCTTCAGATCGTGCATAGTGAACCAGGCCCGCAGAAAGAACAGGACTGGCTTCTGGTCGTGCGTCCAGTGTGCTCGGATTCTGCCGGTCTTCATCTGCAACGTAGGTGGAAATTGATGGAGCCAAACTCAACGGTAAGGAAATATTCTCTGCCTAGTAAGAAGACAGATAACCTCCTGGGAATTCCGTTCGCCTGGATCGCAGCGTTCCTGCTGGGAAGAACTAAGAGTTTGCGCCTGCAAAAACTGTCGCTCCATGTGCGTATGCTAGAACGAGTCAGAAAAGCAGTACAGATGTGAGATGACTACTAATGGCTTACAAGGGCTGCAAATGCAAATTCTTCCAGTAGTTCTTGAGCTCACCAGTAACACGAAGGAGAATCGCAGCACGCTCGAGGTGCTGATCGCTTAGATCCCCAAAAGCGAGAAAGCAGCGCAACTGAATGGCTGCGCACACGTATGCACCATATCCCGACTATAGGCCATAGTTTTCGAAGTATCTCCCTTTCGCATCAGGAACTTCTCTGTCATCTCGACCATGATTGACGAATGTCTCCATGCCTGCTCCGCAGCTAATCGTAACGTCTTCCGCGGTAGGTTTCGGTATTTGCGTACCACAGGAAAGCATAGGAACCACAGCCGAATGCAAGTAGCAGAGGCAAAGGTGGTATAGATAATTTAATGAAAATATGCGACTGGACATTGCTGGGTTGGGGCCGGCGCTCACACCGCTCGGATCGTATCGTATCGAGCCGTCCATGCGGTCGTGCAAGTCTTCGAGCCTTTCGTCGAGGAAATAGATTTTCGAAGTCGGATCGCATGAAGCGTCGGGATTTCGCTGCATAGAAAATACGAAATCCTGCACTTCCCACCCTAACCATGGTGGTAAGTCTCGCTTTTTGAACGTAATGCCCATACACCTACCAGAGTCCATGAAGCACAACTAAGATCGAGTTGAAACCTAATCTTAGGTTCTGCTCGCTTGCGACATTTTCTTGTATGACACCGGCCCCATCGAGGAAACGTTCGAGACTAGGTGTACAGCCCATAGGACTGTCATCAGGCAATGGACAGCCGACTACCTCTGCCCAGCAGTCGGTTGGGAACCGCGCGTTCTGCTGCTGACTAGCACACTTTGTAAGCCAACAAGCCCAAAAGCATCTCATCTTGATGTCTGACTCGGCGCAACCGCGATCCACCCGATCCGGACTAAGTCGGTTGAACTGCAATATTCGACAAGTGCGGAAGGCGATTGCTGCAGAGTGCAGTACAAGTCTTTCGTTAGTGAGGTATTGACAAGATGATTTGGTTGTGGAAGATGTACCGGTGTGTGCATATTCGTCCTCCTTGTTTCCGATTTCGCTAGCCAAAACATGGCCAAAATCTGGCAAGCTTGAACGTGCTGCAGACATGGCTTATCCGCGTTCATCAAAGCAGACTTACTGGCCTGCTCGGCCCATCGCTCTCCTATCGCACACACCAATCCACCTTTGATATTTCCGTAATGCCAATCTCTCCATGTATGGTTCCGCCGGGTACACGAGTTAGAAATCTAGCTGTCCATCAGCAATTTCAAGTACGATCAATGAGGTTATGAGCTTACAGAGAAGCGAATGCAAACACGGCTAGAGAAATGAAGTCTGGCAGTCTCTGCGCTAAGTAGTCTTCGATGAAGTTTTGCTTGCGAAAGAGTAGATCGGCTTGATAATGCCTCTCGAAGTATATCTCGGTAAGAAATAGAGCCACTTCGTCGGCAAGTTGCACCCCTTCGGAATTATTCGAGATCAGAGACTCTTCGTCCACTAGCTGTCTCGCAGAGGGACGTTCAGTTTTATGTAAATAAGGGCCTCGAACAATCCCGGCGGCAACATTACGACGATCACAGGAGACTGCATGCCCCAAATGCGAGGGTTGAGTCTGTGGGTGGTCGCGGGCCTCGGGAATAGGCTCTGAAGACGCCGCTTTCGTCCACCCTTACTGGGCGAGTTTGTTCTCGAGCACGCTCACTGGCAAACTTCTTTCGATCTGGCGGAGGAGGATAAGAGCATTGTTTATTTGCGCGCTGGCAGCGACGGCATCCTGATTGCTCACGGGTGCACCTGAGCTCTTCGGATGTTAGCGGAAGATGAGCTGCAAGCGAGAGAGAACTTGGCCCGTAAGATCAACCTTTTGCTTGCGACACCTCAAGCACACGCGACTGCTGGGGTGGCTTGATTCATGTTATTCGGACGTGCATTCAATTTCGGATGAAATGATGAGAAGAATGAAGGAGTATGGCACCACAGTGAGGACGCAACCGATGGGTAGAAGTTCGGGCCGAACACGACGCAGTCACGTCTGTGTCGTCGGACCGAACCTTCCCCACACCGAACCTTATGGTTTGATCGACAAATTCTCCAGATTTCCCCGCAAGTCGGGGACGATCTCAGTGTACATAATTTCACAATTCGAACGCTGATTTTGACCTTTCCTCAGCAACCTTCATTTATTTACGTTTCACCCCACCCCATACGGAAGCACATATGCCAATAGTTGACATGGAAAAGAACAACGCAGAGAAGGACGAGGTAATATCGGAGAAGCACTCACAGAGTGTGCTGTTGTACGATGAAGATGGGCGACCTCAAAATTTCCCGGTTCCATCGTCAGATCCAAACGATCCACTCACCTTCTCCATCTGGCGACAGCGCCTCATTCTTACAGTCATCTGCATTTACGCCATTGCAGGCTTCGGAATCGTCCAAACCGCTCCACTATTTTTCGCTGGGCTTATCCGCGAGTACAAGCAACAAACACGTGGCGTAAGTGCATACCTCCTCTCCGATAATTCACCGCCTTCAGCGCTTGCTTACATGCAAAAAGGCGTTTGACGCTGCACAAATCGCCGATCTTGCTAGCTACCCTTCGCTTTGCATGGGCCTGGGAAATTTTTTGTTCGTCCCTCTTTCCATGGCCATAGGCAGACGATACGCTCTCCTTCTGTGTAATGCAATCTTGCTTGCATCAGTAATCTGGGCTGCTAAGTCTGAATCGTTTGAATCTCACCTTGGAGCTAGATGTCTCCAGGGTTTGACCGCAGGTGTATCCGATTGCTTGGTGAGTGCTTTTAGTATCCATTCAATTTACTTGGAGTTTGCGACATCCGCTGACGGGGATTACATAGCTACCCATCATCGTCTTAGACATATCTTTCCTACACCTCCGTAGCGCACGTCTCGTGATATACTGGACGTTAACAGCAGTCGGTTCGTCCTTGCTACTAGTGCTTCTGCCTTTCATGGTCGACAGCGCGAATGGAAATTGGCGCGTAGCCTACTGGTTCTGGACAGCAATCATGGCACTGTCTCTCGTTCTGGTCATCTTCTTCTTTCCAGAGACTCTATTCCACCGCCGTGCCGAAGCCTTCGATGGTGTAATTCATGCAACAGACGCCTATGGAACGTTTCGGATATTTGCAACTGTTGACGAAGCTCAAGCCGCAGGATTCGAAGTCGCCGCCGAGGACGGCCGCAGGCCGCCGAGCGACCACTACCACCACCACCACCAAAGGCATCCTATGCGCGACAGCTTGTGTCCGTTAGACTCCCGCCCAAGCCTGCTTTTCGCTTTTTCAGCGCATACAAAGACATTTTTCTCAGCATCCTCATCCCTGGAACGTTTTGGGCCCTTATATTCAACAGCATTGTGTTTGGCGGACTCGTGGTTATAAGCCTCCATTACGCTGAACGCCTTGAGATGGAACCATGGCACTTCTCTTCATCAACTGTCGGCACGGTGCAACTTGGGTCTGCCGTAGGCGCGCTATGTGCCCTTCTCTTCGGTGCTACGGCAGAGCCCATCAGCCGCTATCTGACGCGGAGAAACGGAGGCGTTCGAGAGCCAGAACACACGTACTCCCGAACTTTCTCTTACCCATAACTTTTGCTTTTGCTGGTCTGCTCCTTTATGGAATCGTAGGAAACCAGCCTGGAGAGTACAGTTGGGTCGGTATCCATGCTGCGTTCGCCTTGTTTTATTGTGGCTTTTGCGGTATATCTGCATTCACCGGAGTCTGGCTTGGGGAGCTGTTTGCCCCACATGTCCGGCCCAGCAATTGTTCTTGTTTGTGGCGGCCGCAATGCCGTATCTTTTGGTTACAGCAACTCCTTCAATCGCTGGTTGACGGCGATGGGATTTCGCGATACGCACATCTTGTTTGGTGGTATCCTTTTTGCACTTGGCTTTTTGGCGCTCCCACTCTACTACACGAACGGGCATATTCGAAAGGCGATGAAATCGCTGCACTGGCTTTGAATCAATTGAAATGGACTCGAATGTAGTATTTAGCCACTTGGGTGTTCTTAGTTTGCTCACTCAAAGTTTTCTTTTTCCTCTATTGCGGGCAATATTTATTACAAAAATTGGAGAGAATAAACTACTCAGACCAAGGTCGGTTTGCAAGCCCAGCATTTGTGTCAGTAATGCCTTCAATATACGTACCCCCCACAATCATCAGCTTGAGCTATAAATCCTGCACCATGCTAAAAAACACATCGATTAGATCAAAAGGCAATGAGCCGACCACCTCGCCTTGCATTTCGATTACCGCATGACGAAACAGTTTTAGGTCTGTGCACATCACTCTTTGGTATCTGTACATGGCCCATCCACCGGTTTTCTCCGTCGTAATCTGTGCAGGTCTGTGCAGGTTACCTAACGACTCGATAGCGGGGAAGTAGCTGGCTCGCATACAACACCCAAAGCGAAGCGGGCGGTGGTGAGAATAGGCACGACGCAGGACACCTAGCCCTGTCTCATGGGCGCAGCCACCGTAGCGACGCGTTGGGAGGTGGGGATATGCGAATGAGCGTCAATGTACTCAATGTGCACCATCTGTGCGCAGTGTTACCCGAAAGTATTTTGCTGATGACGGAAAGCCGCAAATTCTGTACTATCCACGAACAACGATGCAAAGGCCAAAAGATGTGTGGAACAAGTTCATTCGGGCCTAGGACCCAAGAGCCTGCTTCTCAACGTCCCAAAATTCACTCTCCTATCTCCTGCCCCTAACGGTCATAACCACCTCATCTCCATCTTCAAGCCAGATGAGCCGGTCCTCTTCATTGCTCGTGATTGATATCCTGCCCCCCTCTGTCAACTCGAAGAGACAACCCAGGCTGGGATGCAGTGGAGATTTACTCTCTTCTTCTTCGTCAGCTAACGAGCCAAGTGAATCGGGCAACATTCTCACGTACTGGAGATGATATCGTTCCTGTCCCAATAAGGTCACCGGTCTGCAGTCCGGAACCAGAAGATGCGAGATGCGCAAGCATCTGACCAGGTGACCAGCGAAGGTCACGAAGATTGGACCTTGACGAGACCAAGTGTCTGGTTGTGTTCGAAGTCATCCCTTTTCGTAGTCAACAGTTTGACACCATCAACCTCTCCAAGAGCCCTACTGTACTGTAATACATGATCCACCTCCACCTCAAGATTCCATGTAGCATTGCTGTCTGCATGGCACAAATGAGCAGCTCGAGTGGTGCCTCCTTCGGACAAATCGGCAGCCGTGGAAGTACATCTCGCATCTCGCATCTTGTAATGCGTCCAGAGTAACAACCCATGGAGATATACTGCTAGCAAAACCCTTCCCATTTAACGGTCCGAGTGGTGCCATTTCCGCAAGCTGGATATCTCTCTCGCAGACCAGTCATTTAGGACGACGAAGCCAAAAATGTGGTCATACGCCTGTTCAGCTGTAATAGTCACGCCCATCGGTACAGGCTCAGACATGAAAAATGCTAGTTCGGCTTCGTAATCCATTTTTTGGCTGGGCAGGAACGAGTATTCGCCCGTTTCTGCGTTCTGCGTTCCGAATCATCATTCCTCGCGGACGATAAATAGGCTCGTCACCGATGATGACTGACGAGGCTCGACTGTTGTATCCTAGGGGCATGGCGTAATGGCTTGGAGGTATCGGCGCACCAGCGAGTCGGGAGCACTGCATTAATATCAGCGTGTCACAATCAATGTAAGATAGGTGAACGAGACTACGTGCATTCTCAACATGGACGTCAGAACACATGAAATCCGTGAAACTACCAATATTGAAAGGCAAATGCATTTTCGCATGCTCCATGGGAACGAAAATATTGTCCCTCGTTAAATTGTCCTCGAAAAGTGGCGAGTGCTCATCTCTCAGCCAATCAATCAACGTCTGGCGTATCTGCCTACGCAGTGGTGCACCCAGTGCCGCGAAGCAGTTAAGACTGGGATGTGCGAATATCGATTCAGTACGATGGTTTTGCTCACGGTCGGGAAAGCAATGTTTCAGCTGCTCAGATTGTTCGAGAAACAGATAGATCGACGATGAACTCTCCGACAGCGGCACCAACACGCGCCTCTGGCTATGATGAGGTTAGCAGATTCCCTACTTTTAATGATACTCCATGTCAGAAAGGACGAAAGGACCTGTTAGACGTACTTCCGATGGGGTGCTAAACACACCGAAGGGTATGTTGTCCAGAGTGAATGGACTCCCGGCAGGTATCTCAATTGGCCAACGCGTCATCGTTCTCCGTCGGTCCAAAACCCTCTTTGAAAAACTCTCGGCACTGTCGCTCCACCAACGATGATAAAAAGCTCATAAAATGTGGAATTCGAAGGTCCGAACGAACCACATACAGATAAATAATTTTATCTGTTTGCCGATCTGCGGATATGTTCGGTCAACAGTTCCACGGAGCGATAGGACGAACGAATCACTCGTTCAAATATCCGCATTTTGACCTCGGCTATATCGATCTGATACGAATAGAGAGTTTGGCTACGACCCGGATGTGGTTCGTGAAAGTTAGGCGTTCGGCCCGAGCGTTCGCTCCGAAATATTCGGGGTAGGAGAGAATAACAAAATGTCCGATTGCCATGGGCAGTCATAGAACAAAGAAGAAAAAACTTTACTCTGGACAGGTTCAGTACCTTGAAGACTCTCTCGACCCCTTTGATCAAGGATAATTTTCCATCACCATCGCCATCATCAGCGTCAACCATGGCCGCTCTAGAACACGCAGACCTCAATTCACCATTACCGCAACCGCAGCGTTTCATCACCACGCACAATCATCAAGGCAAAGCGATATACTCAGACACACTCCGTGAGCCGATTGAGTTCTGGGCAGTCGGCCCCTAAGAATGACCCAGCGGGTTTCGGCTTCGCGTACGCCACCTCCAGCATTCCAGTCCGCCTTTTCGATGACCAGGACCTTGCCGAGATGCGACACATGAACGCCAACCGCAAACTAAGCGGTCTTGTTAAGCGCGGCGGCAGCATCTTACGATACGTAGACTACCCGCCAAGGAGCAGCTCGCCAATGCATCGCACCGTTAGCTGTGACTTTGGAATCGTGCTGTTCGGGGAGATGGAGTGTCTTTTGGATTCTGGGGAAACGCGGAATGTGAGAGTGGGAGATGTGGTGGTTCAAAGGGGGACGATGCATCAGTGGATCAATCGTGGCGAGAAGTGGGCGAGAATGATTTATGTGCTCCTCGATGCCACAGAGGTGGAATGTAATGGGATGAAGCTGACGGAGGAGCTCGGTGGAATGAGTGGTGTTTTTCGCATTCTAGCTGATGTTCCGATATTGTTCTATCAGCAGCCTCTGCACAGAAGCGCACACATTGCAATCATTTATTATAATAAAGAGCCAGAAATCTAAGAGCTACATGCAAGAGAGGGGTAGGAAGATCTTAACTTTTTAAATAGTAATGTTCGTCTCTACGTGGCGAGACACTCTATGTGCATCAGCAACATATTTGCCCTTGCTCGGAGCGCTCGGAGCGCACCTGCGAGACCCGTCTTTTTTTGTAAGCTCCATGCGCTTGGAGCGCAATTGAAGCGCGCGGGGTTGCTCTCTGAGCGCTCAGAGCGCGAATCCGCAGCTATGCGCGCAGGTAGCAACTATTTGTCTCTAGAATTAGGCAGAAAGCGGGCAACAGTTTCCCGTGCCCGGTACTGGTTTAGATCCCTTTGCCTAAGACTGTTAGCTATGCCTACTAACTTATAACTATATTAACTATAGGTGATTATTAGCTAAGTAGTTTTTTATAACTTTTTTTGAAGACTTACTTATTTTAGGCTATTTTTTTTTTGCTAGCTACTTTTTTTTACTTTCTATACTACTAATATTTATACACTATATAGGCAAGGGCCTTTAAGAGTGTTAAGGTTTTAATATTATTATATAATAGGTATTATATAGAGATTATATAATACTTATATATTATATAGCCTATATACTATAGAACCTTCTATGTGAAAGAAGACTTCGCGCACTCTCGGTACACGGTATAACGCTGTGAGGGACCCCCCACAACACAACCCCCAACGCCCCAAAACTCCAACCTCCAAACCTTCCCATCCTATCCAACACACACCCACCCCCCCCCCATCCCAACCTCACAGCATCGCCCCAATCCTCTTCCCCCCCCCCCACCCCACACGTACACCCCCCACTCGCCGCCGTCCCCGTCGCCCACCCCTCAAACAACGCAAGCGGATCCTCAGCCTGAGCAGCTTGTTCAAAGCGTTCCATGGGCGTCATTTCGCTCGTGAGGTCTCGCTTAGGACACAGGGCTAGGATCGAGATGTGGTATGGACAGGTGGGTGGTCTGCGGGAGGGGGAGAGGTGGACTGCTGGGGTGGAGGGGTGGTTAGGGAGAGGAGGGAGTGAGGCGGGGGAGGGGCGTGCTTACTAGTGTAGGGGGGTTGTTTTGGGGGGGTGGTGGGTTTTTGTTTTTTTGGGGGGTGGTTGGTCTGGGGTTTGAGATGAACTGGATTTGAGTGAGTTGTTTGTGGTGTGTGGTGGTAGGGGTAAGTAGGTGGACTCGGTGTATTGCGGGGCTGGCTGGCTGGCTGCTGATGCTAGCAGTGTGCTGAAAAAAAAAGGAAGGAAAGGAAAAGAAAGACTTACCATGTAGCCTGGAGATCGGCATGGTTGGTTGCTGCCATACTGGCTAGACAGACGTGTGCAAAATTGAGACGTGGGCTTGAAACTTGGATGATGCAAAGTATGGATTGTCTCGGTGGCGACTTCGCTGCCAATATATACTCCCACAGTTTCCGAAATCCAGGGAAGTGAAGGACCATGACAAAGAGACTTCTCCTGCTCTGCTCTATGGAAAGGAGCTAATGCACTCGATCGCTGAACCTGTGAGGATAAGCTGGGTAAAGGGAAAATACGGGCAAAAATCTCTCCATCGGAACGTATGATCGCGTTTGGCGAGCAGTTAGCGTGGTCGTGTGCGGGATTTCCGGTAAGATGAAGGTTTAAACAAAGCTCGGGATGAAGGAGATGCCGAAGTAGGGGGCTCATTGGCAGTCCCGAGCGTTGACAACGCAGCAAGGGCGTTGATGGGCTTGCAGGGAGCAGTCGGTGGTGGGGGTCAGGCACGAGTTTGTATTGGTCGAGTTGCATGACCAGGACAGCGGAAGGCTGGTCTGTACAGCGACCCGTAGACCTGGGCCACTGCCGCAATGCTGGTATGGGTGGGGGTACAGGCAAGTCGCCATGTAATGTCACAATCATGGCGTTGCCCAGTGTGCCTGGGTTTGAGAGGCTGCATAGCGTCGCATGGGGTGAAAGGACGTCGCCGCGTGATAGGCTGCGCCGTGTAGCTGGCGTAGCTCGCGTAGCTGGCGCGGAGACCGACGGAGTGGTACGAGCTCCACTGAAGTCGTCTCCCTTGCTGTGGGAACGAACTAGACGGAAGAAGGGTGTCACCGTTGGAGCGCCCGGACCCACCGACGGATGGCAGTACGTCGGTTTCGTCGTCGTGTTATAACAATCTAAAGAGCGTTGACTGTTCAAGAGCCTGCAAAGCTAGTATCTAGTGCTGACGGTGCAGATTGACAGTCTGTACCCCATAGCTTCCTATTTCCAATAGCCCATTGGCGTAGGAACTGATCTTTCCGCCAGCAAAAAGTTTTAGAATCGGAGGCGGACCTGACGCACGCGTGTCGGCAGAGCGCTAGCTCTCCAACCTATGATATGGGAGACGCATGGCATCTGGATGGCGGCTGGTTAACGTTGAAGGCTAAACAGACACGGCACGTATGTACCTGCCCCTTGATTCTGAGCCGTGATGCCTGGGGTCTAACGCAAAAGTCAGACATGTGAGGGCGTCACGCCGACGCCACCGGAGCTGTTGTTGGGTGGGAAAAGCAAAATGCGTCGTAAATGTGGAGCGAGTATGAAAACAAGGCAACGAGGCAGGCTCCAGGCAGCATCCACCTCAGCGATCTCGGACGCGCCGCCGCGGGATCTGATGACCACCTAGATGATGGCCTACGGCTGCAGTTTGGCCAAGGGTAGCACAAGAATCCTACGTGGTATGGCGCCAGTGTCAAATCAAAGTAAAGGTACTGGCCAGCATCCCATGGGGGTATCCTGCAGCCCAGTTCACCGCCAGTGTGGACAGCGGTGCAATGTTGTCCTCCTCTGGCCAGGCCCTAGCACATGCGACTCATCCGCAGCAGCGCGCAGTTCTAAATAGAAACGTGGAGGTCCAGAGGGGTACACGACCTTGACTGGTGCCGCGTGCTGCCCTGTTTCCCGCAAGTGGTGCAGGAACAATGGTGTGCTGATGCCAGCCGGCACCATCAGCCCGATGCCAGCCCCTACCCCACAAAACGCTGCCTTGGGTCCGCGCTGCTCATCGATGCGCAGTTCTCAGCCCCACCCGTGAGCACTCTCTTGTGCCGTGCCATGTACCACAGCGTCAACGTACTGTTAAGGGGTCCGGGCAACTCCAGGCTCGGGTCTGATTGGGACTAGCCATTGCCAGATTAGCATTCATCTTCCGCACGTGCACACCGATTTCTCAGTCGAAGGCAGTTTCGGTCAGCGAACAGAGCGGGCTAATTCTACCGTCGTCTTCGGCTAATAATGAGGCGACGACAGTCGAAGAGCCGATGCGCGGTCCAGGTATGATCCGGGGGCGAGATGCTGCGCTGGATGCCGGCCTCACCGAACGGTTCTGCATCCGTACCTAGGTAGGTATGCCAGAATGCGAGTCGGGGACACCGACATGGCACCGGTCAAAAAGACAGTCGTATTGATTACTGATAAGGGAAGATTGATTGTAAAAATTAACAGGACACTTCTACGCAAAGGCTGTGTGGTTGGTGCATGGTCCACGAGAGGACTTGCTCTTCGATCTAAATTTGCGTGCATCTGGACATCCCACCCTCAATGCCGGATCTGAGCGACGCACTCGCATCTGCTTGCGGCATCATCCCGCATATGCCCTTGCACGGCGCAGCGTAGCCCTGTCCTGACCCGGGGGTGCTTTCGTATAGGCTGCCGTGCGTCACAGTCTCGAAAAAGAAACTTCAATGTAACGGTACTTCTTCGCAGCGCAGCTGATAGCGGTTGTTTTCAATACCAGAACACGCTGAAGTGTAAGACTTGTTCGCAGTGGATCGGTGGGGCATTGGCTGGTCTATCTTCCAATAACTTTGTAAGGCCAGAAATCAGGAAACCCGTGAAAAAGTGGTGTACTGATGCGCGGCCTGGCTGGAGCGGTGCTCTTCCGCATCAAGCGGAGAGCTTTCCGTGTGGCGGATAACTCCGCTCATTGGTGCAGATTAACCAGGCCCAGGCACGCGTTCCGCTTTGAAGCCGTTGAAAAGTTCGAGCCGAAACAGACATCGCCATCAATATTTTGTAATTCAATGGAGGTGACGAGGCAATGTTGCCGATGGCTTGTAAAAGGAAAGCTTTTGGCAGCGGTGGCCTTGACCGCTTTCGGACAAGCGGCCCATGTACAATGCGGAGACCCGGTTCCAGATCTGCGGCAGGGTTCTCAGTTATTCGTCATCAAGCCTCCGGTATCCGAACCGAAAAATCGCAAAACTCCGCTCCACTTCAATCGAACGCACGCGACATGGAAGCGAACGGTAACCAGGCGGAGGGCACAAACGGTGCGGACCTCTCCAATGGGGCCTCGCAAAGCGCAGCGAAGCTGTTGTGGCGACATCCCTCCCCGCGATCGACGCCCATGTTCCGCTTCATGGACAGTGTGAATCAGAAGTACGGACTGCAATTGTCCAACTACGAAGAGCTGCACAAGTGGAGTATAGACCACATTGACAAGTTCTGGGGGCGGGTGTGGCATTTTGTCGGTGTCAGGGCGAAGACCGAGGCAGTGCAGGTCAGTGTCGGGTAAGGCTGCGCCGGTGACTGCGAACTGATGAAGCTCAGGTTGTGGATGCTGAAGCACCCATGTTCCCTCGTCCGGCTTTCTTCCAGGGTGCGACTCTCAATTTTGCAGAGAATTTGCTCTTCCCTACCGACCATGTGGATCCAGACAGCCCCGCCGTTATCGCCGCTACGGAGACAACACGAGAGACCGTGTCGTGGAAGGAGCTGAGAGAGCGCGTAAAGCAATGCCAAGCAGGAATGATAGCTCTGGGTCTCAACGAGGGAGATCGAGTGGCTGGATACGTTGCGAACCACACCAACGCGCTGGTTGCTATGCTCGCGACCACGTCGTTGGGAGGAATATGGACGGCGGTTAGCCCGGATACTGGTGTACATGCGGTGCTGGAGCGGTTACGACAAATCAAGCCGACGATACTCTTCGCCGACAATGCAGCTTTCTACAACGGTCGGAGTCATCCCGTACTCCCCAAAGTGAGCGAGATCGCATCCGAGCTCCCCTCCCTCAAAGCCACCGTTGTATTCTCCACCGTTCCAAGTGTCGCATTCTCAGCTGAATCTCTGGACGTGGGGCCCGGAAAGGCATACGACTACCACACTTTCACTTCTCTGAAAGAGCACACTGAACTCACGTTCAAACATCTCCCCTCCGACCATCCCGTGTACATCCTCTACTCCTCAGGAACCACCGGAGCACCCAAATGCATCGTCCACGGCGCCATCGGGACCCTCCTCCAGCACAAAAAAGAGCACATCCTACACTGCTCCCTAACACCGCAGTCCCGCCTCTTCTACTTCACAACCTGCACTTGGATGATGTGGCACTGGCTCGTCTCAGGCCTCGCCTCGGGCGCCACCATCGTCCTCTACGACGGCTCCCCCTTCCGCTACCTCGACCCCGCCTCCACGTCGACATCTCTCCCCTCAGACTACGCCATGCACCGCCTCATCGACGAAGTAGGGATAACCCACTTCGGCACCTCGGCCAAATACCTCTCCCTCCTGGAGCAAAAGGCGCTCGACCCAAAAGCCGCCGGGCACTCCCTCGACACCCTGCAAGCCATCTACTCGACGGGCTCGCCCCTCGCCCCCTCCACCTTCGACTACATCTACCGCTCCTTCCCGCCGAGCATAAACCTCGGCTCCATCACAGGCGGCACAGACATCATCTCGCTCTTCGGCGCGCCCAACCCGCTCCTCCCCGTCCACCAGGGCGAAATCCAAGCCCCAGGCCTCGGCATGGCCATCGCAGCGTACAACCACACAGGCAACGACATCTCGGCCACAGGCGCGGCGGGCGACCTCGTCTGCACGAAGCCCTTCATCAGCCAGCCCGTCCGCTTCTGGGGCGCCGACGGCGCAAAAAAGTACTACGATAGCTACTTCGACAAGTTCACGGATGGGCGCGGGCAGCCGGTCTGGCATCATGGGGATTTCGTCCGGTTCGATGCGTACACGCGCGGGATATGGATGTTGGGGCGCAGCGATGGGATTTTAAAACCGGCGGGGGTGAGGTTCGGCTCGGCGGAGATATATAATGTTGTGCTGGAGCATTTTGCGGGGGAGGTGGCGGATGCGCTGTGTATTGGGCGGAGGAGGGAAGGGGATGATGATGAGACGGTGTGCTTGTTTTTGAAGATGGCGGAGGGGAAGAGGTTTGATGGCGCGTTGGCCGAGGGGATTAAGAGGGCGGTTAGGAAGGCGTTGAGTGCGCGCCATGTTCCCGGCATTGTGGATGAGTGTCCGGAGATCCCGGTTACGACGAATAATAAGAAGTGAGTTTATTGTGCGGGGTGGGTGTGAGTTGAAAGGGCTAACGAGGGGTAGGGTCGAGGGCGCTGTGAAACAGATTCTCTGTGGGATTAATGTTAAGACGTCGGCGAGTGTTGCGAATGCCGAATGTCTTGACTGGTATAGGGAATGGGCGCGGACGCATTGAGTGTTCGGTGAGTTTGGCGTTTTGGAAGGAACGTCTCCGTAAAGGTAAAGTACAGCAGGAGGGCAAAGGTTGAGTATATCAAGCCTTCGTAGGTAACACACGGTAAGAGGGGTTTTGTCCTAGTGTTGTATATCGATGTTTCTCTTGCATGGGATGCTGCATAGACGGATTTCTAGGTTCATAGCCTGAAATTATTCACTAGATATACGCATCTAACAGACGCCACCAACGCTGATCTCATCATCACATCGCACGTATTGTCCAAGCTCTCAGAAATGTAAATAGCTGATTTTTCACGACTACCAACCCCCAAACACCCTTCTAAATGCATCGTACCATGTATGCAGAAACTAACAGACACTAGTCATCTCCACCATCCTGCTTCTTCTCATTCCACTCCACCTCCGCATGATTAACCCTCTTGACCTCCTGCCCATTCCCCACACTCTCTTCCCACTCTCTCCACCTCCTGAACACCTGCTCCGCCCTCCTCTTCCTCATATCCGCCTTACTCATTCTCTCAAATAACGCCCTGACATTCTCCTCCCCACCATGACTCATCTCCAAGCTAACATAGACATCCCAGACATCCCACTTCTTAGGCCAGGTAGTGATCAGGCCTTCGAAGATGGTACGGCCGCGCTCAGGATCGCCGGATTTGAACTCTAGGGCCGCGAACTTCTGCGTGAGGTAGCGGTGTTGGGAGGAGGGGACGGATTGAGTGGCGCGGGGGAGGAGAGCGCGTGCGCGCTGGGGCGAAGTGGGAGACAGGGTGGTTAAGAGGAAGGTTGCGTATGAGAGCCAGAGGGCGGGATCGGGGGTAAAGGATTTATTTTTCGTCATGGACTGGTACAGATTGTCTGCTTTCTGGGGATACAGTTAGCATGATTCAGTGTAGATGTATATCGCGGGACTTACGTCAAGCTTGCCGGACGAGATATAAATCTTGATCATGCGCTCGTGGACTTCACGCGAGTCGTTGTTCTGGTAAGCCTCTTTGAATGTTTCGTCGAGGAGATCGTCACTGCCAAAGTCGTTCTCAAGATGCAAAAGGGCAGTCCAGACATCCAGTCTCTCTTTCTCCTCGCGAGGATTCATGGTAGCTAAGGCACGTCGAGCAATTTGCCGTGCCTTCTCAATCTCGTTCAACTCGCGCTGAAAGACCATATAACGCACCCAAAGCTCGGCGCTGTTAGGCTGTCCAAGGAGAAGACGCTCGTAGTCAGCGACGGATTGAGGGCCAAAGGCATCAAGATCTCCAGTGCGATCCTCCTTGATCGTGGCTTTTTTGTGCTTCTTCTTTTTCTGTGTCGAGCCTTCGTCTGAATCGTCCTCGGGTGCGGCTTTGTTTTCATCAAAATCAAGCGTGGCGCCTGTCCAATCAAAGCCACCAGTGCTCAAGCCAGCTGCGGGCTTAGACGTAGCATCCTCGTCTTCTACGTCCATCACATCATTGTCTTTGACTTCGAATTCATCGTCTCCGTCCCCGCTCTTGACACTTCGCATATCCTCGTCCTCGTCGATATCGACATCTTCGTCAACATCTTCAACGTCCTCGACAGAAACATCGGATGCGTCTTCCATATCCTCGTCTACGTCCTCTTCCTGGCCTTCAACGTCCGAATACTTCAGACTGAAACCTATCCTCCTCTTTTCTATGTCGACCTGGAGTACCTTTGCCTTCACAGCGTCCCCTTCTTTGTACAATTCCTCGACTTTCCCTTTTGGAACGCTCTTGTCCGCCAAGTTGGAGACGTGACACAAACCGCTGACGTTCCTCGAGTTATCAACAACAAGAATTACTCCATATTCTGCGACCTTCCGGACGGTCGCGGTTACGATCTGCCCAGGCTTAAAGTCCCGGAAATTCTGTGGTTCCACATAATCTCCTTCGATGACCGACTTCTTCAAGCTCATCAATGGGTTTCTCTGCTGGTCGTCATTTGAAGTTATTTTACCTCTGACTAGCTGATCCACCTCAAACTGAGATTTCCAATCTTTGACGTACACGTCACTGAGGTGGGATTTTGAAACAATGGCGTCGATATTCGCAGCCAAACGAACAAAAATGGCGTTTTCGTCAACCTTCTTGACAAATCCTCGGACGACCTGCCCAACCTTGAGATCTTTTCTGTCCGTGATTTCAGGGTCTTTGACAGGCAGAGAAGAGCTTAGAACTTTTGAAGGTCGCGCAGAAAGGCTAATCTTCTTGTTTGGAAGGTCTACGCTCGTAACACAAACTCGGATGACGTCCCCAATTTTGAAATCGGAGGGTTTCGCTTTATCATAGTCGTCGGCTAGATGCTCGAGGTAGATTGGACCGGCCACATTTTCGTTGATTTGGACCACAATGTGCGAATCGTGAAGCTTCGTTACACGGGCAGGCAGTATCAACCCCGTCTTCAGATCTTTCAGGGTGAGCAGTTTGGCGGAAGGCGTGGATGCGGCAGTCAATTCGAGACGACCCTTGGCGACATCGATCGCTTTCACGCGCACCCGAAGAGCCGAGCCCACGGGAAAGTTCTCCTCTACGTCACCTAGGAGGCTGAGGTCTTCCGTCAGATCGAAAAAGTCGATGCGGCCGCGGACAGTGGCGGTTATATTGACCCAAACAAAACGACTGCCGATGTTGTTCACAAACGCTACGAGCGAGTCTCCTTGGTTGATTTTATCGAGAGTCAACAGGTCTGCCTCGCTCTCCAGATCGTCTTTTACTGTGAGTTCATATATGCTATTCTTGCCTTGGCGATGGCTAATTGGAAGAAAGCGGTAGTTTCGAGCGTCATGCATGCCGATAGCCGTGACCTGGAGAATGTTGCCGGTCTGAAATTGCAGATAAGGACGCTTTTTGTCTTTTATGTCGTCCCAGCTTTTGAACAATTCCGCTATATGTATCCGACCGTCTACATTGTCTGCAATTCTGACGTTGATCTGTGTATTTTTGGGGGATCGGATGCACACAGCGAGTCTCGTTCCAAAACCGATATCCGCGGTAGACGTAATCTTTTCGTCGACCGGGTTGATGGTGACGTGCGATGTCTCAGCCAGCTGTTTCTTGGACTCCGTCTTTGCGTCCGATTCAGGCCTCATGGAGAGCCAAAAGAGCTTCTTGTTAGCATCCACGTGGACGACCCGAGCGGTGACGGATTGGTCTTTACGCAAGCCAAAGTTGGGAGCTAGGAGCATCTCTTCCAAAAGTTGTGACTTGAAGATAGCGCCGCTGACGTTGGCTCCAAATTCTACAAATACTTTTTCGGGAAGGATGCCACGGACGAAACCATGCACAGTCGAGCTAGCTTTGACGTCTTCGATCTTGGTAATGAGCTTTCGTGCCTGCGCATCTTTTCGGAGACTCGGCTTGTTAGAGAGAGTGACAGTCTTTGATTTGGAATGCTTGTCAAGCACCACCAAGTCTTCTAGTGGCCCCCCAACACGAACTCGCGTCATCGTCGACTTGTCTTTCTTTTCAGAACCGTCCGTCAGTTGGCCAATTCTGAGAACACCCTTCACACCATGTCCCAAGTCGACAGTGACGGAATCAGTACCCTTCTCAAGCACACTGCCCTTGACTATATCACCGGGAGCAAGCGCTTGGAATGTAGTCTCCTTGTCTGCATCGACCGCTGCGGGATCTTTGCATGAAACCAAGACTCGGCCTTCTTCGGGCTTGAGAGAGATGATGCGAACATTGACCACTTGTCCTCTTGTAAAATGCCGCGTCGCATCCTCAATAAAAGCTTCACTCATCTCCGCTGCCGGAAGCCAAGCTTTCAAATGGCCGTAGAATTGGACTAGCGCTCCGACAGGTTTAACGTTGACGAGCGTTCCTGGACCGACAGCACCGATAGAAAGTTGAGAGTAATCAGTCCATGGCTCCACGTCAGAGTTGACGAGAGACTTCTTCAATGTCAGACGCACGGCGTTTTTTTGGAGGTCCGTGTACAGCACTCTGCCAGTGACGGATGCGCCCTCACGGAACTTCCGCTCAGGATGTTGTAGATGAACATCAGCCAGGTGTATTTCTGAGACGGCCGCGTTGATGCCTTCTGCCAAGTGAACCAGCAGCGCAGTAGACCCGTCCCTCTCCGCGAACAGCTTCTGGACCTGGCCCTTCACCACTTGGCCAGCCTTCACCTCTTCCATGCGAAGGAAGGGCTGTGCAATAATTTTCTCTTCGAGGGAAACCCGATACATGCCATCAAAGGCGCTGTAGCCGATTATACGTGCCTTGTGTTGCGATGCTAATTGGAAGGGGCCGGAGCTTTCCGAGGGCGTTTCGACTCTTTCATCCGCAAGTCTCGCTATAGGCGCGAAACCTGCAACATCGCGCACGCCGACGTTCATGAAAACACCGAGCATAGGCTCTACCTTGGTGACCTTTGCATCTTCAATGATCGAGGATAGAGGTACCAACTCTAGGGGATTCCGCTTCTCTTTCCGTTTTCCAGACATGCGTGTCGACAAAGTCAGAACGTGGTCCAAGAGTGATACTCCTACCGTCTTCACATCGAACTCCTCGCTAGTGAAGACTATTCTTGCCTTGACTTTCATGCCAGTGTTGTACTTCTCGGTTAAGTCGGTTGCCTTCTCGGCGGCACCGGAGTGGATGATGTCCGCAGTTGCGTCGATGAATCCGAGTATCTTGCCAATGATGGTGTTTGGCGATACCTCGGTGATGAGGAGATCGACAGCGGTTCCGGGTAGAAAGACATCGATGGTGGGGGCTACCGTCAACGTGTGCCCCTTTTTCAAATTCCCGGCTTTGTGATGATCCGCAAGCAGCCTCACGATCCTCCCATCGGCGTTAACGCCAGACACTAGACACAGAAAAACGGTGCCTTCTTGCACTTTGGCGTGGTCAATGAGTGCGCCCAATTCGCCCTTCCCCAGGAAGCCTCTCAACTGCTGCTCTTCCAAGCCTAGATCCATGACAAGACCGTGATCTTCACTGCTTATTACGGATGCTTGGAGCATGCTGTTCTCGACTAGACTGGACTTGGAGAGGCCTCGGTTGACTAGCTTTGGGTGGATCGATAGCTCAATTTTGCGCTTTCCGGCAGCTTCTCCGGGGGCGGTGTCTTCGGCGGTAGAGGTGACGCATGCTCTCAGGTACTGCCCTTGGGAGAACATGTTCCTCAGGTCCACATCCTCGGAATCGTCGTCCTCATCGGATAATTCTTCCTCGAATTCGTGCTCCTTCAGCAGTTTCTCGATGCGCTCATTGAGCTTGTCCGAAACAGCGGTAACGGGCACGTAGCCTACTAGACCATTGGGGAGAGCGAGCGCGATGTCTTGGGCGGTTACATCGATGATCTGTCCTAAGACAAGCGTGCCGAGGGCCAGATTCTGCGCATGTTAGCAGTGTTTATACGAGCCGTGGTCCCACGCACCTTGAAGGTCAGGCTCTCGGCCTTCACCTTCTGCTCCTCGTCCACCTCAGCATGCCCCGTGGCCTTCTTTTTCGGCTTCCGCTTCTTGTTATCTTTGGGCGCATCCTCGTCCCCAAATTCAGAGTCTTCTTCGCCCAAGCCATCACCCCCGCTCCGCTTCAGTCCCGCCTGTTCGAAAAGCACATCCTGGTTCGCCTTGATCTGGATCTGCTTGTGCTCCAGAGGCGTCAAGACGCTGGCCCCTCCTCGCGGGAACAACGTCTCCTCGTCCTTGAAGATGCTCTTCTGGGCCGAGCTCTCAGGCTTCGCTCTTGCGGGCGGCGGATGCTCTGCAGCGTCGGACTTGCGCTGGCGTTTTGCAGACCGGTCCCTCGGCGCGTCCTTGGCCTTCTTTGCGGGAGCGGTGCTCTGGTCTGCTTTTCGTTTTATGGCGGGCATTGTGGGCGGTCGCGTGCCTTTTGCGTCGTTCCCAATTCAAACTTTCTGCGTTCGTCTGCGAAAAAAGAGTCGGGGCGGGGCGTGGAGATTTTCCGCGCGCCGATGCCGAGCCGGCTCCAATGGGCAGGTGCAGCCACGCCACTTAACGCGCCAGTCGCGACCCAACGCGTTCCTTCCGTGGACGTGGGCGCGGGCTCGTGCGCCAGCTCCAGCCTCTCCTCCAGTCCGTATATCCGTCTCATCTCTGCTGCTACGTCGTTCTTTCTATTTCTATTCTACTTGGCCGTCTGCTCCCCTTTGCCCATTGTCTGTATCATATCTTATTTACATACCAGCGACATGTCGTCGCCGTGCACCGCCCGCCTCTCGGAGCCGCCCAGCTCGCCTCCACCGCACGTCGCGAACGCGGGCAGCCGCAAGCTTAAGAAACCGCCGCCCATCACGCCCAAACGCTTCGAAAAGTTTTTCACTCCGCGCACTTCGACCCATGGCTCCTCGCGGCTCACTAAATCCGGCCGCCAGCTCCAGGACATTACGCGGGCTGCTGTTAATCGCAGCAATGCCACGCACAGAACCACGCCGCGCAAGAGTGTGAACTTCGCCGATATCATGGTCGAGAAGGATGTCCACACACCTCAGATGGACACACGCAAGCGTAAGACGCCATACCTATCACCGGAAAGCTCCCCTGCCCAGCCCTTGGAATCGTCGCCCTCGAAACGCTGCAAGTTCACTACGCCGCCGCCGTTCACCATCCTCGAGGACCCGCCGGCATTCGAAGAGCCTTGCGTCTTCCCGACGCCCATTCGAAAACTCAAGAGCTTGGGAGGCACCGCGCGGAAGCTAGAGAGATCATTTGGGGGTCTGCTGGGTGTCGGACGCGGTTCCCGGCGCGATCACTGTGCCTCACGGGACGACTTTACAGCCAACTTCTACAGTGCATCTGAAGATTACCACGACCTTGCTCCTGCCGCTCCGCCATTCTGCACGGCTGCCTGCAATGGTAGGTTCCTCCGTGGCACAACTGCCAAGGGCTACTGCTAATAGTAACGTAGTCAATTCGCTCGTGGCTGTCGGTGACGAGGAGGGATTGCTCCACCTTCTTGACGCTGAGGATGAACCAGAATCGAAATTCTCCCCTCACGTATCTTGGAAAGCCCACAGTAACGCTGTTATGGATGTACAGTTCTCTTCCGACGACGCTTATATCGCTACCGGCTCCGGCGACCAAACAGCGCAAATCATCGACGCTCGGACTCAGCAGACTGTCAGCGTGTTAGCCAAGCACAAGTCTTCTGTCAAACAGGTTCGGTTCCAACCCGGAGATGACAAGATCGTGGCAACCTCTAGCCGTGATGGAGCCGTCCAGATATGGGATCTAAGATGCAAGGGTGGACAGATCAACATTCATTCTGCGTGGGGTGAGGATGCGCCGTATGCGAGTACCATCAAAACTCTCACTGCAGCCCACGCGGCTGTTGGGCCGATCGGTAATGCTTCCGGCAACACGAAGGCTTCGGTAAATGGCAAGAGTGAGGCCTATAGCCGGCGCAACGACATCTCAGTCACTGCCCTCTCCTTCTTGCCAACCGGTCGTCAACACTTGTTGCTGACGGCTTCTGACGCATCCACGAGTGTAAAGCTGTGGGATATACGAGGCCGCTACTCTTTGCGAGGAGCTGCTTTGCCAATCTCGACGACAAGACACCCTGAGTCGCACACTCGCCATCGCCACTTTGCCATCAACTCCCTCACTTTGAGCGGCGACGCAGCCCGCTTGTATGCCCTCAGCAAGGACAATACCATCTACGCATACTCTACCAGTCATCTGATTATGGGTGTCGCGCCGGAGCTCTCCACGTCATCGACGAAGCAAAGGGTCCAGCAGGAGGGTCTTGGTCCTATATACGGCTTTCGACATGGGAATTTCCACGCAGGCTCTTTCTACGTCAAATCCTCGCTCCGCAAAGCTGCAGGCGAGCGGCCAGAGCTCTTAGCCGTAGGCAGCACTGATGGCTGTCCCGTACTCTTCCCTACGGATGAGTGTTTCCTCAAGCGGGAGCAAAACATCGATGATGAGGTCAGCAACATTCCTGAGCTACGCAGATCACCTCGCCCGTCATTATTGCGCAATGTCTCATCTCGCTCATCCATGGGAGGCAAGTACCCGAGCATGCTAGCAGACACGATACCGATTTACGAGCATGGCACTCCCCTTATCCGAGGCCACGATGCAGAAGTAACCAGCGTGTCGTGGTCGAGGAGTGGGTCTTTGATCAGCGTTGGCGATGACTTCCGAGTGCGTAGGTGGAGAGAGGGCAGCAGAGCGAGAGAGCTGAGGTTGAACGGCGAGGCCGAGGGTCGTAGGTGGCAATGTGGCTGGGCTGTTACGAAGGACGGCTATGATGAGGATGACTGAGATGCTTGTTTTTGTATACCATTGAACATTTCAGCGCGGCGTTGGGGAAAAATGAGGGAGGGGTTTATCTGTTCCGCTGTGTAAAGCTCGCTATCGTCAGAACCACAATTCATGAACAAACATGTCATCCAAGGCTTGATTTATTAAGAGCAATCGTCAAGTTGACATTGGGCAGTAAAAAAGTTATTCATCACCTATGCGCTCCCAAATACTTCCCATTCCAACTCGCCACCACTTACACAATAAAAAGGGTATCATAACTTTACAAAGCACAAGCACATGGCGCACTCCCTTCACGTCTTCCTATCCTCATCCATAGCAACCTCAAACATATCCCCAGCCAGCTTCGCAACCTCGCCCCCCAGCCCCGCCAACCCAGCCTTTATCCCCTCCACCGTCTCCGCCTTCAACACGCCCTTCCTAGCATAAACATCGACCCCCGCCGGCGTAAACAACGTCTTTGCAAAAAACGTAACCACATACTCATTCCCCGTCCCCTCTTCCTCCCCCCACGCCAAAATCTCCCACTTGGAGCTCGCAACCATAAGCCACCCCTTCCCCCGCCAATGGTACGCCAGACTCGCGCGGCGCTCGCCATCTCCTCCTGCGTCGGCGTCGGCAGTATTCGGGACCGCGAAGGGCTTGTCGACGCCTCGGACGGTCTTGGTGGACGGGGAGGAGAGCGGCTGGTAGGTGACGAGGTCGGAGAGTTGTGGCGGGGTGGTGGATGGGATGGGCGTGTAGGTTATTACTACGTTGCGGTTTTTGCGCCACATGGGGAGGGTGGAGTGGGTTACGTTCCAGGGGCTGGAGAGCCATTGGAGGGGTGGTGGGGGGATGGAGGGCGAGGGGGAGGTTGTTGGGAGGGTGGAGGGGGCGCGGAGGGTGCACGCCATGCCAGTTAGGTGTTGTCAGCTGGGGGAGAGTGGAGTGGCGCGTCGTATAGTGAGCTTGGTGGAATGGCTAGACTGCTTAGACTGCCTAGACTGCGTATTCACCCGGGTATCAGCGCGCATAGGCTATCCTAAATAAAAAACCTGGGCAGGCTGGGGGATCGCCGCCGTGCATCCGATCGCGTGGGCGTGGCTGTATGCGGAGCTGGGATGCTTCCGCGCGGTCCCTCACACATGGCGTCTCGCCTCTCGCTGCACACGCACGCTTGTTCACGTCTCCAAACATGCTCCCAATCAGTGGCCAGCCGTCGTCAGGCTGCATATTCTTGGAGCATCCGAGAGCAGCCAATCGCCCTCGCCAAGGTTTCAGCGGCGCGCGAGAGCGAGGGCTGACGACGCCTGAGACTGGAACTGGTTCGTAACTCGGGGGCTGTGCTGCGGCGTCTCGCATGCGTGCGCCCTGCCAGCGTGTGGCTCCACCGTATTCCTGCCACCACCTAGACGACCTTTGGGTCCCGGCATAAGATGCTGATCTGCTGCTGTTTGCTGAGGCCTATTTTCCGGCTCTCTTCACGCTTCGACGGTGCATCTAGGTTGATTTCTTAAGCACTGTCGCTCCGGTACATACTGTCTCCCACTACGCGACGCCGGCTATTCCGTTGCAGCTTCTACTCGAAGCACATAATAAATTCTACTGCGTTGGACTCCCTACACACTCGATCGATATGTTTTTCAGAAGCCTCATCCAGGCTGCTGCGCTGTTACCTTTGTTCTCCTCGACCATCTCTGCACAATCAGCATGCAACAACTCGCCCTCATTGTGTAGCAGAGCCTACAACAACATAACCCATCTCGGCGCCCACAACTCGCCCTTCCTCCGCGACCGATCGACCTCCTTCTCCACCTCGGGAAACCAATACTACAACACCACCGTCCAGCTCGACGCCGGCGTACGCCTACTCTCCGCCCAAGTGCACAAGAACGCTTCCGGAACCGGCGAAGACCGCTGGCGCCTCTGCCACAGCTCCTGCGACCTCCTCGACGCCGGCAGTCTCGCGGGCTGGCTCACCTCGATAAAAACCTGGATGGACGCCAACCCCAACGACGTCGTCACCGTGCTCCTCGTGAACTCGGACAACGCCGCCGCCGCCGACCTCGGCGCGCAATTCAGCGCCTCGGGCATCGACGACTACGCCTACACGCCGCCGGACCCGTCCGCGATCCCGCAGCAATGGCCCACGCTGCAATCCCTCATCGCAAACGGCACTCGCCTCATGGCGTTTGTGGCCTCGCTTCCCGAACCCAGCGCCGCGTACCCCTACCTCCTGGACGAATTCAGCTTCATTTTCGAAAACGACTTCGAAAACGAAGATCCGACCGCCTACTCGTGCGAGCCGCAGCGGCCGTCGGGCCTGACCACCAGCTCGGCCGCAGCCTCGGGCCGCATGTTCTTCATGAACCACTTCCTGTACAGTGTTGCTGTGTTCGGGATCCAGCAGCCCAACGACACGTATGTGAATGTCACGAATGCGCAGACGGGGGTGGGGAGCTTGGGGAGCGGGCTGGCGAATTGTACGCGTGTGTATGGGCGGGCGCCGAATTTTGTGTTGGTGGATTTTTTTAATGTCGGGCCGGCCATGGCGAGTGTGGATTTGGCGAATGGGGTTAGGGGGGCGACGGGGAGGAAGAGCGTTAGTGTGGAGCCGTTGGATGAGAGGAATGATTTTAGTGGTGGGGGGGTCGCGGGGAGGGGAGGGAGCTTTTTGGCGGTTGTGGTGGCGGTTGTGGTGGGGGTTGGGTTTGGGTTGTGAGGGATGGATGGAGACGTTTCTTTCTTTGTGTTTGTTGGTTGCGTGCATGCATGGCGATGGCGTTTTTTTCTTTTTTTCTTTTTTTTTTTCTTTTTTTGCATAGCGATCGGATGAATGGTTCTAACTTCTTACTAGCTGGCTGGCTGGGGTTTATCTAGCTAGATGCTGCGATAGCATTATATTTGCAACAGCATTATATACTTTACTTTCACATTCTGCCGTTTTTAGTAGAGATGCAGTGGTAAGGGATTGATGTTCTCATTGTGGGCATGTGGTCATTGGCTCAGGTCGCAAGTGAGTAAAGTGAGTAACAGTGCGTCTCAGCATATGATAGACAGTATAGTAAACCTCTGATCCAAAACACATACATGCACATTAGCAACTAACGTTAACATATAATAAGCGTTGCATCTACTTCCCTATAGTAAACCTATAATTTATAAATCTACTAGATAAAACTACAGATAAGTAAGTCGTTGTGATTTTCATGTTTTGTTTGTTTGTTTGTTTGTGTGTACTAACCAACTAACTAGCTTAACATATCCACTTGTTGTTTGCATGCATGTGATGTTCTTTAGACGGGAGTTTTCTTTCTTCTTATTCTTCTTGTGAGTATGTATAGATTGTGATTGGTTGGAGTTCGGGATAAGCAAGCGAGTGCGTGAGTGTGTGCGGATTGAGCCTCTACACTTTGAGCAATCATAACGACAAGGCATCGGACTTCAGAGACAGACGCTGTTAAAGGCTTGGTTGAAGTATAGAATACGCTACTTTGTGCGTTGTACGTATAGACCGCGTTTAAGGATGAGAATAGTAAAGCATAGCTAGGTTTTTACTTGGAGCTTGATGGGAATACTGAGACGGTAGGAGGTAGGAGGCATGAGCCCTGGAGTAGGTATGAACACGTGATGGGAAGCTTGCCCGCACTACGAATACTATATTTATTCACATGTACCTTTTCACATGTACCTTCAGCTTATCGAAAAAGTGGAATCATACTTGTGACAACAATGTGGTTGGTTAGTTGGTGAAGTCAATGCCGAACCGTAATCCACACCGTCCAACCTCACTCATCGATTGGCTCCGTTTCCGTTACCATAACACCGTCCGGACAAGCGGGGATTTAGAATGTGGATTAGGTAGGACCCTTTCTTCCACTTCGGACAATAGCGCGGTGGGCCGGCGTGCGCGTCGGCCGGTGCAATACTTCCATGTGTATAATTTGTACGCTGGTGACACTCTTCTACTACTTCACCCCTCAACACAACACAGTGCCATAAATTCCGATCCCAGCCCTGTCACCCGCGGAAAGTCTACTTCTCTCACATCACCATCACCGCGCCTCGCGCTCTCTCTCTCTTCCACACCCGCAAACGCACACCCGCACCTGCTCTCCCCAACCCCACAACCCACCACCCACATGCCCAACTTCAAAATCGTCCGCTCCCCTCGTTCCGGCCCCCCCAACAACAGCACCACAACACCCTCAGCTCAACCCCCCAAAATGGACACACCCAGCACACCGAGCGAGACCAAGCAAAAGCAGCAGCAACGCGCCCTACGAGCCCTAACCCAGTCAAGCACGCCGATTCCCGCAACGGCAGCTATGAAGACGCGGACCAAGCGAAGCGCTGCGTCGTCCAGCCATGCTCGCGCGTGGACGCTGGTCGCTAGTCCCAAGGCCAGCTCCAGCGACAGCAAGAGCGGGGTTCAAGAGGCAGAGCCGAAGAGCTCTACGGAGGCCCAAGCGGATTCGAAGAAGGGCGATGGTGCCGCTGGACAAGTTGCATGCGCCTCCGCCGCAGATGACGACCTCGAGTGGGAAGCAATCGACGGCCAGCGCGTACGACACGATATGCAAAAGGATGGCGACGCTCGGGAAGTCGACGAGTACGATTTCGTGAAGGACGAGGATGCTGCGCGGGGTAAGTGACTAAAACCAAAGAGACTATTTGCGTACATGTGCTGGTTGTCACGTAGAGGCTGAGGCGGATCCGCTTTGCGGGAGTATTCGTCCTCTTGGTGGGTGAGGTGGGCGAAGAGGGAGTGAGGTGACGGGGTAGTATGTGTGCTATGGTATATGTTGGGTGTATGTTAGAGTATGCGTTAGGATGTACATCAGGATAGGGTGGCGTTATGGTGTATTGTATTGTGTGGAACGGCCGCGATATGCGATGGATATACGAGGACGGCATATGAGGATTATTCCCCCGGGCTACACCTAGGAAGGTTGGAGACTTCTAACTTTCGTTCAATACACCTCATTGAATCATGCCTCATGCCTCCGTGATTTGTCCTGGCACCTTCTGCGCCTGTCGTGAGTGGCAGCCTCTTCACTCGCAGCACCTTCCACGCATATCTCGAGCCCACTAGGCTTGGATTGACCGACTAAGCCGTGGTTTGGGCACCATCCTGCCCCCCCAGTACTGTTTCTGTATTGCCTCACTGCTCGTTCAGCTCATTTCTTGCCCTTCTTTTTCTTCTTGCCCGCACCCCCGCCCGCTTTAGGCTCCACTGCCACACCGCCCATTTTCGCCTCCTCTTCCACCTTCGGCGTCGATATACCCGCGCCGTCAGCAGGCGCACTCAGATCTTCCATGGTCTCCGGCAGCGCAGCCATATGTCTCCCCAACCTCCCCAAGTTCCCCACGAGTCTACCAACTTCGGCGCCCTTGTTCGTCTGATACTGCAAGCACGTGCCCGAGTCAGGGTCGTACGTCTTCAGCGTAAACGTTGCGGTTGGCTCTTCAGGATTCGGGGCGGGCGCAGACGGTGACGACGCCCGCGAATAGTCTGCAGATTTGGAGCCTTTTTTCTCGAGGTATTTCTGCTGCTTCTTGATTTTGCGCGCCGTCGGCTTCAGCACGGTGTATTTGGAGGTTATGCGTGTCTACGTGGGGTTAAGAGAGGCGCTGAGAGGAATTGTTGTCGGTGCACGTACGGTCGTTGGGCGGGCTTTGAGCAGTAACGACGACTGCTCGTACCATTCTGCGCTGGTCTTGAGGTACGGCATTGTGCAGCGCTGGGTTATCTCGACGTCGGTGTTGGTGTTGCAGGGTTGTGGAGTATCTACCAGTAGTAGCGTTTGGCGGGGCTGCTGTTCCGGAGAAATAGTCGGCCCCAGCAGAGCCTCTTTCTCGAGGGCGGCGGGCGGCTGCCTAGTTTCGGCAATCCTGGTGTAAATGTGCAACACCTGGGCATGGTGTGCGTGACGTGACACAGGATCCTCCAATCAGCTGCTGGCCATCCAAAAGAACTTTCTAGCTTGACGCCTTCTGAGTCAGGCAGAGTTTTAGACATTTAGCTGCGGACGCTTACAGTCACACTACGACTCGTACCTATACAAACCACAAGTTCAATATGGCCGACGAACTAGCTTCCGGCATCCAGGGACTAGATATCCACGGACCGGATATCGATACCTTGATCACCAGATGCAAAACCCTACTCGAAGAGGTCGAAGAATACGTCTCCGCCGTAGAGGCCAGCCAAAAGACGGCAAAGATACAGTGTCCGGTGGAATACCGCACCTTACGGAACGACTTCAGAAACGAGCTCACCTTCCTCACCAAGCTGAAAAATGCAAACCACCCGCCGGAAAAAGCGCATCGGTACGCTGTATCGTCCAATCTGTCCAACTATGAGGCACTCTGGGCAGCCGCCAAACGCTCCTCGGCTCTTCGGAGCTTTCGCAAGTACTATTTCTGGAACCAACAGAAGGAAACGAGTGCTTTGAAAGGCGCGCCCAACAAGGGGAAGAGCTCTGCGCTGGTGGATATAGTGGCCGCGGATGGTCTGGAATGGATACGCGTTTCTACGACGTCGGAGAAGCGCTTGTTGTTCGAGCTCGCGAAGTTGGGATGGTACGTATCCTCCATGAAATGAGCTGCACTGGGTAGAGCGATGCGGAAATTTTTATTTACAGAGCTCGATGGCCAGTTTCTGTACCATGGCGTACGCAGAATATGAAAATTCTGTGTAGAGCATGGCATCTTCACGATTTCGGCTAACCCTCGTAGGCAGAACGACTCTGATTCCGACGAGGATATGACTGATGTCCCCACGACCAACTGGGAAGATGACGATGACGATGATCAAGTCGATATCGTCAAAAATGCCCGTGAACTTGCTCGTGCTGCTCGGGCGAATCCTGTGCGTGGCCATGCGCCTAAGGTTCGGTTTGTCTTGACTCGAATAACATCAGGCAAGCTGAAGGAAGTGGATATGGTCTTGGTGAGTCCTCATGCATTGCACGGTCCGCAACGAATTAAGGAGAACATATGCTAATCATTACCTTAGAACAAGATGAGGGCGGTCGGCGTCACGGTACAGTGAGTAACCCTACAGTTTATACCGCTGTCACAAATATTAACCCAGGTTACAGGTGCGCCAACGAGATCCCGGAGACGCCATCGCTAGAAGACGTACTACCAAATCTACTAGTCGACCGTTCCCGGACACTTTCCGAAACCCTCAACATCGACTGCACCATTCTTCTGGCCCTGATCTCCGACATCTCGCATTCACAATGCCAGATACTGGATTGGTACCCCGGAGAGGTTCGAGCACAGATCCAGCAAGAAGACAAAGAGAACCTCTTGCCCACACACCTGTACCCGGCCATCGCATCGCACCCCATGGTATGCACGCAGGAAGCAGCGGACCAAATGAACCTCATTGCGGACACGATAGCGACCGACAAGGAAAAACTGCGAGCGAACCTTCTCCTGGCCCAACGGGACCGAGAGAATGTCTCGCCTGAGGAGTTGCTCAAGGAGTGGCTCGAGCTATCGGATCATGCTGTTCCAGAGGGCTTCCAACTCCCGATTCGGATCGAGCCCAGCAACGTTGAGGAGAGGATAGAGCGTCTCCCCGCAGTCGCGAAGAAGATATCGGCGGAGTTGGGACCGCTGAATAGCGCCATCTTTCTGTATGGGTGGGGGGAGGGGTTGACTACTTTGAGCTCGAATCGCGTTAGGGCGAAGCAGATTGAGCACCTTATCAACGAGCAGGGGTTGGAAGATGGGGTTGTAGGGCCGCATATATGGCTTTGTGGGGAGAGTCGGAGTTTGATTGCGAAGCATGGTCGGCGGAAGTAGAGGTTGTGTTGGGAATACGAATGATTCCTGGGTGATTGTTTTGTTTGATTGTACACGATAGCATCTCACATTGCACGACGGCGCGGTGTACCTGTTGAGACAGTAACAGACGCGATGCCTTGCATATGCGCCGTGTGGGGAGCCGCATGTAAATGACGCAGTTCGGCGCTGGGTACTACCGTGGCCTTGGGCAAAGCGGCTCCGAGGCGAACTATAGGCGGTTGCGAGGGCCCGGCGAGCGCGGACGTGAAACAAGCGTTCTCGTGATCGGGCGTTGTGGTTGCCCCAGCAACGCGAGTCCCAAAATAAACGGCTGATGGCGGGCCAGCCACTATAACGACCTCAAGCCATCGCCGACACAGTGCATCACCCTCCGCGCCCGCACAAACACGCTCATCTTCCTTTCGACCATCACCGGCTTCGACGTGCGCGACCCCGCTCGTTTGCTCACCGTGCTTGCATCCTGCGACGACCAGCGCGCGCCTGCCACGACGACACGCATCCATTCCATTCCTCGCTTGCCGTCTTCCCCACCTGCACGCAGATCATTCGTGCATGCGCCTTTGACATCGTGAGATAGGCCGCCGGGAGGCTCAGCAGCCACCATGGACACGAGCTACCTGGCCCAGCAAGTCACCACCATCATCGGCCAGCTGCACGGCCTGTTCGATGAGATTGGCGTCCCCAGCCACGAGCGCGACTCGCGCGAGGCCGAGGTAGGCCAGCCGCCTGCCAGCGACACCAAGGAGCCATGCTGACCCGTGCTACAGCTCTTCTCGGCGCTGTCCGAGACGCTCCACAGTCGGCTTAAGCAGACGACGAACGAGAAGCATGAGATGACCGAGGAGGCGCATCGCTTGATCCAGACCATCCGGCAGATGCAGGCTTCGCTAGACGACAACAAGCCCAACCCCAACTACGAGGTGGACGATGGCCTAGAAGTCGCCTACCCGTTGACGCGCTGTCTGAAGGAGTTGAAGGACAAGTACAACACGGTCAGCAAGTTGCATCGGGAGCGCTTCGAGCAAGTGAGAAGTATGCTGTTTCGCTATCAGAGGTCGCGCTGTACTGACGCGTCGCAGAACTCGCCGAAGCACTCGAATCATATGCGTCGCATCTGGACCGGGACTTTGTGCAAATAAAGCTCCCGCCCACCGCACCGAACGCGACTATTTCACCGTCTTTCGATATATCCCCATCGTACGTCGCCTCACTCGACGCCGAGTTCTCCCGTGTATACGAAGAATACAATCGCCGTTTGACCATGGTCCAGACGTTAGGCCAAGAGATGATTCAGTTGTGGGCCGAGCTGGGAACACCGCAGGCACAGACAGACACCTCGGTTGTCAAGTACCATCGCGACTCACCGGAGCAGCTTGGGTTACATAGAGAAGACATTGCCAACCTCAAGGCCAAGAAGGAGCGACTGGTTGAAGAGAAGCGCGGGCGTGAGCGGCGACTGGGGCAGTTACGTTCCACCATCGAGGATCTTTGGGACCGCCTGGGCGTCGAACAGCACGAGCGCAAGCAGTTCCTGGCTAAGAACCGCGGCTGCGGCCTACGGGCCATCAACGAATACGAAGATGAGCTGTCTAGGCTGAATGAGTTGAAGCGCCAGAACCTACATTTGTTTGTCGAGGAAGCGCGATGCAAACTCCAGGAGCTTTGGGATGCACTCTACTTCTCCGAAGAAGAGATGCTCGACTTCACGCCCGCCTTCTCCGACGTCTGCAGCGATGCTCTTCTCTCTGCGCACGAAGCTGAAATTGCCCGGCTGGAAGCACTCAAGGAGCAGCGATTGCCGATACTCCAGAAAATCAACCGCCATAGGGAACTAGTCAAAGAGCGTGATGACCTTCAAGCGTCAAGTCAAGATGCCTCCCGATTGATGACTCGTGGACAAAAGGGGGAGAGGCGCGATCCAGGGAAGCTTCTACGAGAAGAGAAGATGCGGAAGCGTATCGCAAAGGATTTGCCCAAGATCGAAGCTGAGCTGAAGCAGACGCTGGAGCAGTTTGAGGACGAGTACGGTAGGCCTTTCTTGGTCCTCGGAGAGCGATACCTGGACGAGCTATATGCTTGTGCGGCGAAAGTTCCTCCCCCACGATCGAAGACTCCGTCCGCCGCACCGATGCCCGTAAAACAGCCACCCAAATCTGCACCACCTAGCCGGCCTGGTACCGTTCGTGGACCGCCTCCCCGCGCAAAAAACACCCGCATCGAACTTCAGTTCTAGCACTATCGGACGCAATCCGCTCAGCAGTTCAATGGTAGCTGCATCCGGACCAAAGAGTCCCTCCAAGATCCCAGCACGCGCTCCCTTGAAGACTATGCCACATGGCGGTAACTCGCCTGAGCGGAAGATGGCTCCTCCGCGACAGGAAGATTCCACGATCCGAAAAATGCCCCCACCGATGGCCCCGCCTCCAAGAATGAAGGACCTCTTTGTTCCGCCAGATCAGGACGCAACGCCTGCGAACAGGTTCGAGTTCAACCGCGGCGACCGTAGCGAGAGCGTTGTACGCCACATCCCGCCCGAGGACCCCTACGACGACCGCACATATATGTCGCAGACGATACGATCTGGCTACACGTCTCAGTATGGCTCCATGTCGGGCAGTAGTAGCAGGCAAATATCGCAGACATCGTCGACGGGAACTGGAGCTACTATGCAGTCTGGATCCGAGAACTGGGAGACGTTTAGCGAGCGATCGGACGATCCCCCGGAGCATGATATCGACATGTACAACTATCGCCAGGCAGCCGCGCGTAACAAGCGCTTCACACCGGAGGGTGGACACGCCGCATCGCCTCGTGGGGTGCACGGCAAGAAGCTGAGAAGCGTCCGCGCTGTCGAGGGTGACTACATGGTGGAAGAAGGCGGGCACATGGTGCGCGCGGCAGAAGGCAGCGAGTGTGGGTGGACCGACGATGGCGACGTGTACTAGGAGAGCCGTCGACGTTCCAACGGCACCACGGATCCACCATCCAGGGACAAGTGGAACATTGTCTTTTCGAATTCACGTCGCCCCACATCGTCACGATCTTGTCACGTTTGATGTGCCACGTACGTCTTGAAACGGATGCCTGTCACTGTCTACTTTCTGGATACGAGGGAATGTCTGTCTTTGAGCAAACTGCACGGACGCAATCACGGCCCCGTCTTCTTCTTTTCAAGCCGCGTACTTTTCGGCTTTGTACTACTCTGTTTCTTTTCGATGTAATTCTTTGTAACACTCACGTAGGGCGGCTGCATCTTGGAAAAGAGATGTTCTTTTATTCCGCATGCGCGATTGGCGGGGAGGGGTGCTTGGCTACTACCTACCTACGTTTGCATGCATGTAATGTATGCGTCACATTCCGTTGGGGGTGTGGGGTAGAAGGGTAGTGGTTGGTTGTCTCTTTTTGACTGTCGGTCGCGTGTGTGGGAATGGCAGCGGGAACTGCTTCCTTCCTTGTTCTACTACACTTTGTTTCTTTCTTTTCTGGGATGGCTTTTGGGCTGGCGTTAGTCTGTCTGGCGTAGTGGGGCGAGGTGCATTGTGTGATTTCTTGACTGGACTGGGTGGCGGACTCTGCTGTTTTGGGTAGCTATTGGTATACGTGAAAATGGCTGCGCTGCATGCATGCATGAGGTCTGCGTTGAGAAGTAAGGGGAATGAAAAGGAAAGAGTCATTGATTGCGTATTGCTGACGTGATTGGAATACTTGTTGTGCACGGTGGTTGGTTATGTATGTGATTTGTCGGTGTGGACAATGTGGCAGCTTGACACTGACTGGTCACTGGATGGTGCATGTGAATACGTATGAAGCATGGGTATAGTGCACACTGCATAGTATAGGTAGTATAACAGCTTTTTTTGTGTATATTATATGTACTGTGTACATGTGTATAGTAAGTGCATTACTAGGTTGCGACGGACGGACGGCTACCGCGGCTACTCCCCCCAGCCAGCATTCCGGCGGCGGTGAGTAATCGCGCTACCTACCTAGTCTAACTGCGGGGTGGCTTGGGCTCTGCCGCTCTTTTGGGGGATACCGCATATGCAGGGCAAAAACATAAGGAGGGAGGGAGGGGACTTGTTCGCGGGCAGGGCAATAAGCAATCGCGGGCAGGGCAGTAAGGGGATTGGCGCGCCAACACCTTAGGGGCCTATATAGTAGCTGCTGCGCTATCTAAATTGTGTGCTTAGCCACCTAAAATAGATACTATATACTATATATATTGCTAACTAAGTTAGATCCTTAGTGTTATATTATTATTTTAATTTTAACGTCTAGGAGCGACGCGTACGTCCTTAACACCCACCTTTTTTCCCACCTAAAAATTACTATATATTACTATAAAAAAATTACTATAAAATTACTATAAAATACTATAAAAAATTACTATAAAATTACTATAAAATACTATAATTATCTAACTTCTATATATCTTTATACTACGTAGCGATTAATAAAATAAACGTATAGTCTTTTAATATTACTACTACTATTTCTAGAAAGTTTAATAACGCGTTACTTAATAAGTTACTAGAGAATTTAGCTTTTTAGAAATTTAATATTAATAATAGTGTACTAGATATACTAGCTTTTAAAATTAGTAATAATATTACTAATAAGTTTATAGATAGTTATAAGATATTAAATAAAAATAAATAAGACATAGAGTTAGCTAAAAGTACTAAGAAAACTAATAGGAAGCTAGAGCTAGAGACGCGTATATTATATACTTATAAAAGGTAAACTATATACTAGTCTAAATAGAAGCTACCTATTAACTATAGTATAATTAATTATATATATCTCTATAATAATAATAATAAGCTACGTTTCTATAAGCCTATACTAGAGATTTAGTATCAGTTATTTAATAAGATTATTAAGTTTTATAAAACTTAGGGCTATAATAATAGTATTACTTTTAAACTAGCTAAATAAAAAAAGAATATTACTAGGCGTTATTATAAGTATAAAGTTAAATATATAAGGGCTAGACGTTATAAAAAAATTAACGCTAAGACTTATAAAAGGCCTATTATATAGTATTATAAAAGATAGGTTGCCTATATATATTTTTTATTATTACTAAGAACTATATACGCCTATAAAAGTTACGCTAGTAGGTACTATATATAAAAGGTTAGTTATATAAATAGAAAAGTTTTTTATATAATTTTATACTATATAAATATATATATATATATAGTGCTTAAGTACTAGAAAAAGTAGAAAAATAAAAAGGTGTATTTAAAGATAAGAGCGTATTTCTTAATATATTTAGGTATAAAAAAAGTTCTTATAAACTTATATAGAGACTTTCTAGACATCTAGTTAATATAGTAAAACTTATATAATAAGTACCTATAATAAAAGTATGTCGCATTGTTTATTTAGTGTTAATTACCCTTTTTAACTACTTTTTTTTTAATTTAAGCCTATGTAGGTTGGGATAAAAAGGCCGCTCTAGTCTAGCGCCTAAAAATACAGTCTACTAAGTCTTCGCTAACGTAATAATAGTTTATAAAAATAGTTTATAAACTGCGCACTTGCCTTCTAATTATCTATAAGCGCTTTAATACCTATTAATTTACTTAAAGTGTGTATAGCAAACTAAGCTTTATTATTACTATTATTAGTAAGCACGCTATATTTGTGCGCTACTACGCGGCATACTTATATAATGCGCTTACTAGCTTACTATCTAATATTATAATAACTATAAGGATCTAACGTATCTACGTAATACTCTTCTCCTCTAGTAACTTGTTAATAAATATCTTTTTCTTTTTCCCCTTAATCTTGCCCTCTATTACTACCTTTCTAACTAGTAGTAAATATAAGAAACTATAGTAAGAACTCTTTATACTTTTACTTTTTATACTTTAAGTTACTAATTTATTACTAGTCTAACTAGTATACTAGGACTGCTTTATATAGACTAACGTATACCGTTTACTTTAATCTATTAATAATCTTTTAGATAGAGCGGTACTCTAGTATAGATTTAGCAACTTTAAGCGAATAGATTATTAGAGCATACTTTTAGGCGGCGTTAACAGCGGTATATTAGCATTAAGGTTTAGAAAGATAGTAGAAAATAGAGTAATAGTAGTAGAAGTCTTAAGATTAACTTTAATATAGAGATAAAGTATTAGTATACCTATAATGTATAAGTTTCTAGTGTGTATTTTATAAGTAGTATAAAACCTACTATTATAGCTATTACTTTTAGTAATATCTTTAGAAATAATAATAAAGAAGATAATAATTATAGTATTATACTAGTTATAGTGCTAGCGCTATTATTTTATTTTCTTTCCTCTAACTCTAAACTAGTATAATAATATAGCCTTACCTATAGTTTTGTATATAGATTTTTTAGTTAGAGTAGACGCGCTAAGTCTACTAAGCTTACTTAGCTCGCTTATAACACGCTAACTTCTTTTTTATTAATACTTTAAAACGCTTTTCTCTATATATATAATAGTAGAAGGGATATCTACTATTATTATAATATTTTTATTAGAAACTTCTTAGTCGCAAAAAGAAAACTATAAAAGCACACTAGTCTAGATTTACATAAAAATTAAAGTATTATTTAAGAGGTTAGAAAAGAGAAAGTACTTTTTCTAATAAGTTTAGTGTTAAGAAAATTATTACGCACTACCTATTTAGGTTAGCGCCTTTCTAATTAGGCTAGTGCGTAAAATTCTATAACTTATAAAATTAACTTTTAATATTTTATAGCTATTAACTTAACTACCTTAACTAGATCTCTTATTTTTTATAGATTAATTTATATTACGTAAAAGCCTTTATAGCCTTGTCTAACACTCTTATACTTAATTATATATATAAAATTAATAAATATAATTATCTATAACTTAAGTTAGTAGAATCTCATAGAAATAATTGCACTATATAGCTTAGAGTAGTGTTAATAATAATAACTATATATTAGAAAAGATTTTCTAAAGAGGCTACTTAACTATACACAAACGTGCGTAAATATATATATACTTATATATTTTTATATAGGTAATTTACTAGTATTAAAATACTTAGAGATATATAAATATGCGTGGACTTACGCAGATATATATAAATAGTTTAAATAAGTAATTTTTTTAAAGCTTTATAACTTTTTTATCGCTTAGCGAGCTTATATCGCGCTAACTATTTATATTAACACCTTAAAACGCTTTTCTGTGTATGTAATAATAGGAGGAATAACTATTATTATTATTATCTTTTTATTAGAAACGTATTAGTTATAAAAAAAACACTATATAACTTTTTTACTAGTAAAGCTATAATTTTATTTTTTTTTTAATAGATTTATAGAGAGAATACTAGTCCTTAATTATTTAATTTAGAAATACTATTTTTATTAGGAAATTAGTTAGTAATTAATAAAGAACTCTTTATTTTACTAGTTATTATATATATACTACGTAATATTATTATATAAAAATACAGTACTAATAGATTATTATATAAAATTTTTAAAAAAGTTATAATAATATTAAAGTAGTTAAAAAGTTATTAAAGTTTAAAGTTTTTAAAATAGTGTTCTTTACTAAGCTACTAATTTTGCCTAATCTAATTCTTTTAAATAATTATAAAACTATACTTTTTCTATTTTTAAACCTACAAAATCTAGAATTTAGAGTTAGATAGAAGTTTTATATAATATACTAGTAATTATATTAGAGAAAGTTTTAAGTAAGTATAAGCACCTAGGGCACCTAAGCGGCTCTAAACACGCCTACGTACGCCTATGCACGCCTACGCACTAAATACGCTTAGAGTACACTAGTAATACTACTTTTTTCTTAGTGTATATATGCGTAAGATTGCGTAAGAATGCGTACCTATACTATTAAAATAATACTAATTAATTAGCAAATAAAGCTCTTTAATTAGCTAGAATTTTTAAAAAAGCTTAGTAAGCTGCTTAGTAAGCTTTTAAAAAAAGATTTTTAAATTATAAAGTTAAAGTCTCTTACTAGATAGTAATTACTAGTTAATATAATAGTACTAAGTACTAGTATATTATATAAAACTTCTATCTAACTCTAAGTTTTAAATTTTATCGATTTAAAAATAGAAAAAAATATAGTTTATATATAGCGTTATATTAACTACTTAGAAGTAGTATAATAAAGGCTTTTATCTTAAATAATATAATAAATAAAGTAGAGCCCTCTGCTTAGTAATTAATAAGAGTATAGAAAAGATAGTAATTATAATAAAAGTGTGTTTAAACTACTAAGTAAGCTTAGTAGTCTTAGTGCGTATAGCTTTTATATATAAAGTTTTTATAAAGAGGCTACTTAGAACTTTAGTAAGGGAGGAATAAAACTTTTGCGCAGCTATATTATAGTTATCCTTTTTTTTCTTTACTATTCTAATTATTATAAATAACACTATAAGGAGCTTTAGACTAAGAGATTAGAGTTACCTAAGTAAACTTATAAATTTAATAGAGTTTAATAGTAACTCTGGCTATAGACTTATATATATCTCTAGCTTAGTAGAAGTATAGATCTAAAACTCTAAGGTAGCAGGCTAAGTAACTATAGAAGGGCTCCTAGCCCCTTATATATCTCCCCCTTCGTTGCGACTCCGCGGTCCACTACGGCTCTCTAATAGTCTACTAGTTAAGAGATAATATATAACTTAGTTATACTAAATAGTAAACTATCTATTAACTACCGTTAATAATACCGCTATGCAAAACGTTAATAATAAAATTATCGTCATTTTGTGTATATTTTGTTACTACTACTATGTGTGCTAGGTGCTAAGTTTTAGTGTCTTCTATTTTACTCCTCTCTGTGTATAGTGCGGATTCGACCTTGGTTAGAATCTTAACACGACGAAAAAATCTTTAATATCTCCCCCTTCTTCCTAAAATAATCCTAGTATTATATTCTATATATAATAGTACTTGCTAACCTTCTTACTAAGCACGCTCTATTACCTCTCTTTTACACCCTATTTTTTCTATTTGCGCCTTTTACCTTTCTAAAGGCGCCTTTTCTAGTTAGTGTTAGCGTAGTAGTTAGTGTAGGCCTATGCCCTACGCTGCCCTCTATATAAGAAAGGGCTCTCTATATCTCTTTCTTATCTATTATCTTAGAATAGTCTTAATTTAACTAGCTCTTTTAACTATTCTAGCTATTCTAGAGAGGTTTGCCCTATAAGGCTGTGTACCGCCCTTATATTATTCTAAGACTAACTATTTTTATTTAGCTATAGATAGTAATATAATATCTACTTCTCTCTTAAGACGCTGCCTACGGGTAGTTAAAATAGTAAAAGTTTTACCTTATTAGTTACTAGTTATACTAGGTAGTAGTTATATTACGCTAAGGTCTATTAAAAAAGGCCGCTTCTATACTCTTCTATCTACTATAAGTTAGTAAGAGTGTATTAGTTTATTAGTTACTTTAGTGCTAGGTAGCTATTATACTACGCTAAGGTCTATTAAGAGAGATTACTCTAAGTTATAGAAGTATAGTACTACTTTACGCTAGTAGAATTAAGATACCACTAAGGCCTATTTAGAGAGAGGCTAAAATTCTAAGTCTACTAGCTACTAGTTATAGTAAGTAGTAGAAAGTGCTAGTTACCTCTATAAGACTTTATACTCTAGTTTAATAGGTTATATTAAAATTTACTAAAAGAACTCTCTTAGTATATTAAGACGCTACTCTAAATAATAAAAAGAAGAATAAAGAAGAAGAATAAGAATAAGAAAGAAATAATAAAAGAAAAGAAGAAAAGAAAAGAATAAGAAAGAAGAAGAAAGAAGAAGAAAAAGAATAAAAGAATAAAATAAGAATAATAAATAATAAATAAAAGATAATAAGAAATAATAATAAATAAAAGAAAGAAGAAGAAATATAAGAAAAGAAGAAGAAATAAGAAGAAATAAGAATAAGAAGAATAAATAAGAAGAAATAAGAATAATAAGAATAAAGAATAATAATAATAATAATAAAATAATAATAATAATAATAAATAATAATAAATAATAATAATAATAATAATAAAATAATAAATAATAATAAATAATAATAAATAATAATAATAAATAATAATAAATAATAATAAATAATAATAAATAATAATAAATAATAATTGCGTTACCTCTAAAGACTAATTTGCCTATAACACCTAACTAGTATTATACTATAAAGGCTAAGGGCATAAAGTAAAGAAAATTAAAATTAGGCTTTAGAGACGCCATAGCGCCGCCTATAAAGATTTTATATAAATAATACTTTTACCTTCTCTATAAGGCGCCCTATCTTGCTTACTAAGTACACTAGCTTATACTTATAAGATACCTAGATCTACTAAATCTAGGTACTCTACTACGCCTAATTATTAATTTCTTAGATATTTTTTCTTATTATTCTTTACTACCTTTATAATAGACGCCCCCTAATAAACTACTCTAACACTTAGAAACCTTAACACTAGGTTGCCTTAGTGCTAACCTTACTAAGTAGCTCTATCTAGTCCGTTCTAATCTTCTACTACTCTACCTTACTAAGTAGCCTTACACACTCTATCTTAATTTTTTACTATTTTAGATTTTAGTTAAGCTTATATTTAAACTAGAGTAGCACTAGTTATAGGAACCTACTCTCTTTACTATAACTACTCTAGCTCTTACCTACTACTTATTAAATATTTAGTTAGGCAACTAATTACTAGACTATTAATCTTACCTAGCTACCTTCTAATATAGCTTAGTAATAAATTATAGTTAAACGTCTCTATTATAACTCTATTTTCGCCCTAAACTTATTAGTAGCTAGTCTTTAAAAGCCTCTAAATCTAATAACTCTATGTTATTAGTCTCTAAGGTGCTAAAATTAACGCATATTAGGCGACCCTAACTACTTCTTCTATAATAGAAACTCTAAAGTAGAGCCTAAGCCTAATTGATTTAGTTAAGAAGATGCCTAATCTAGTAAGGACTATAGTAATTACACTAGAAAAGAGAGGCGCTTAATAAGAATAATCTTTATAAACTTAGTATTAGTTACTATAGTAATGGCCTAGAAGATAATAACGCCGCCTATTATAACAACCTTCCTAACAATAACTCTAAATTTACTAACCTAATTAACCCTAAGTCTAACTCTCTATAAAAAGAATACTTAAGTAATAAATCTAATAGTAAACTGCCTAATAAAATCTTCTAAAATACTAATAATTAGGAGCTACCCTCTAACTATTAGCCCTTACTCTAATCTACTAGTTACCTAACTTATTCTACCCCTAGGGGCACCCTAAGCCACTATAATAGGTGGCCTAGTTTACTACTAGTTAAGTAGCTTCCTAGCTAGCCTACTATATATAGGCACCTATTGCTTTTAGTACTCTTACTTTTAGCTATTCTCTCTCTAGCTAGCTTACTACTAATCTAGCAGCTTTCTAACTATTGCGTGCACAGGGCACCTTTTAGCACCTTTACCCTACTATGCTAATAGCCCCTATAGCTTTATATGCTGCCCTACCCTAATTAAAAACTATATAGTTAGGTTAATATATTTTTTAACACTCTTCTATAGTACTAGAAAATATTATATAATATAATTACGCCCACGCGTAATAAACTAACTAGAATTTTTTTTAGCTAACCATGTTTTTATATAGCGTTAGAGCTAAGAATGCGCTCTATTAGCAAAATACTAATCACTAAGATATAGTTTCTCTATTGCGTTTTTCTACTAATCTACTAATTTACCTCCTACAACTTTTTTTAATATCTCTCTACTAAATAGCAACTAAATTAAAACCTAAGGCTACTATTAGAACTATAGGGGCCTATTGCCCCTATTGCAACCCTCTTTAGTCCTAAAATAGTGCTAGTTATATTAAAAATTCGCCAGAATATCCTATTTGTATATACTTTCCTTCCTATTTTTAGACCTCAAAACGGGGATTATATAATAGTACTTACTAGCCTTCCTACTAAGCACGCCCTATTACCTCTCTTTTATACCCTACTTCCTCTATTTACGCCTTTTACCTTTCTAAAGGCGTCTTTTCTAGTTAGTGTTAGTATAGTAGTTAGCGTGGGCCTGTGCCCTATGCCGCCCTCTATATAAGAAAGGGCCCCCTATGTCCCTTTCTTATCTACTATCTTAGAATAGTCTTAATTTAACTAGCTCTTTTAACTATTCTAGCTATCTTAGAGAGGTTTGCCCTATAATGCCGTGTACTGCCCTTATACTATACTTTCTATAGTAGTAGCACTAATCTCCCTTCTACGCGCCTAAAGTCTTAAGAATAAATCTAATACTATATATACTAGTAATAGTACTCTAAGCCTCTAAAAAGTTCTAAGCGTACTTTAGCTAAAGAGAGCACTAGGCTTCTATCCCCCTATCTTTAGTAAAGTAACCTAGTTATTATGTCTAACACGTTTATATTTTTCTCTTTTAGTTTCTATAGCGTAGCTGCCTATTTTAGTTAAGAATTCGCGCTAGTGTTGTTTGCTCTGGCTAAGGTAATTAAACAAATCTTCTACCTTAGTTTTACTTTTTTTCTCTACTTTACTACTATATTTATAATACTCTTTATTATTATTACACTATATTCTAATTACTACTCCTACCTTTATACTATTTTTACTATCTTTCTTATTATTAATCTTTATTATAGTTAAAGCTAATAAGCAACACCTTATAATAGCCCTTATAACTCTAAGTAAGTGTTTAAAGGCTAGCTTAATTATAGCTTAGTATTTTTCTATAAAGACTATAACTTATAATACTCTTACTTATAATAGCAAGCCTTTGCTACCTATTTCTAGATTTCTATAGTGCTAACGACCTTAAGGAGTTTATACGTAATAAGACTATAGAGAACTATTATAGAGTTAGTTTCTTAGTTCTTCTACGTTGTTTCTTACTAATTCTAAGTAGTTTTTTAAGAACTTAAGATATAATTAAAAGATCCTTAAGGCTATTTATGCAATATCTAAGAAGTGTATCTTTAAGGCCGCCTATATTTGCGAGAAGACTTACTAGTACTATCTTAAGTAGCTTACCTTCTATATATAAAGGCTTATAGAAAAGAAGTATAACTATAAGGCTTATATAGTTTACTCTAGTAAGTGTTTTTAGGTAAGATATAATAATTTTCTAGTAAACCTTTTTCTTACTAATTTATATTTTAAATCTAGGATAACTTATAAAAGAAACTTTACTAAGACTAAATTTACTAACCTTATTCTAAAATATATTCTCTATAGTAATAGTTGTACTAGTAAGCCCCTCTTTAAACTCTAGTAAGCTTATCTTAATATCTTTACTTATAAGTATGGCTTCGCTATCTAGAGTACTTAAGTTAAGCTCTAGAAGATAGATAATACTAATACTAGATATTCTAAATAGGATATAGAGCTCCTATGCTAGATTCTTATAGTTTAGTAAAATATTTATACTATTCTTTAAGCTCTTCCTAATAAACTTACTATAAGTCCTAGATTTTTTAAGTTTGTCTTTTTTAACTAATAATATACTATAGTTAATTGCCACTCCTACTCTGCCTATTCTAGAGCCTTTTTATTAGAATCTAGTTAAGCTTATTCTAGATATTATAGAGACTATCTACGCTAGCAAGATATTAGAAGGATGTAAAATTACTACTCTTCTAGAGCGTATTAAGTAGGTTTTAGGTTTTGCATCTATTAGTTCTAATTAGATTGCTATTCTTTATAAGAAGGTTAAGAGAATAGACCTTAATCCTAATTTAGGTAAGAGCGAGTTTATAGAGGAGAAGTAGTGTTCCTATCTACTCTTTTAGAATATTAGAATTTTTTTTATATCTAGCCTTATTATAGAGGTCTAGAGGTGTTTTCTTATATAGTCTATAACTTTATAGGTATAGCTAAGCTATAAGCTTAGTTTAAGAAATACTTTAATCCCTTTAGTTATGCTATATCTATTCCCCCTTCTTTGTAATATCTTTCTTTAAATAGCTTTCTCTTCTCCTTTTCCTAATTGCTCTACTTCCTATTACTTAGGACCTATATTATTTTATTATTGAGAGGACAATTCTCCTTTCTTTTACTAGCTTATACTAAAGCTAACGCTTCTAAATAATATATAGTACTTTCTTATATATTCCCTACTCTTCTAAGCGGATTATAGTCTTATTCTCTACTAATCCTTAAGTAATTAGTGGGGAGGGCTAGAGGTCTAGGCTTATTCTAACTTTCCTTTAGTAGAGGCTTTCTAAGTTCTCTACTAGAGATGCAACTTTTATATTAGGAGCTATAGTATATTTATTAGTTTAGAGAGTTCCTATATAAGTCTATAAGTAACTTTTTATTATTGTTTTAGAATAGGGAGGTATATATTTCCTAGTAATATAATACCTCTATAGAAAAGAGATTTATAGCAGGTTTCTAAGTTAGGTTAGTGTTATCTAACTATTTAACTTAGTATAGTAATTTCTATAGCCCCCTCCCCCTTTAGATAGGTTTCTTAGCTAAGATATCTTCTACAACCTATTCCTCTTCTCCTTTAATAATAATAGCTTTTAGTTTCCTATTATCTATAGCCTAGCTAGGGAGAGGGTCTTCTCTAGTTAGGCGTAGACAATTTACTAAGAACACTAGATAAACTCTAGATAGAATATTTAGTTCTATATTATAGAAGTCTACTACTTATATAACTATAAACTTTACGTTCTTCTAGTCTAACTTTTTATTAGGGTAGGAGTTAGATAGATAGCTCCTATACTAAAGCCAGACTTTGTCTCCTTTCTTTAATATAGGAGCGTCTCTTTAGTGCTAGTTTACTTGCCACTTCTATTCTTATTAGAACTTAGCTATTTTAGCTTAGATAAATATAAAAACTTCTTAGAACTTTTATAGCAAAGCTTTAGTAGACTTTACTAGCTATAAATTCTACTAGTAATAGTTAATAGCTTTTATCTTTGCATCTAGCTTAGATAGATTTATATTATATATATGCTAAAGAAAAAATAGTGCAACTCTAGTAAAAGTAGCTTTTTACTTATTAATAGCTATTTGCGCTATAAGAGAGTATAGAGCCTAATTCTTTTAGTTTTATTATATAAAGGCGTAACACTGCTCCCGCGATTGCGACTCCGCGGTCCACTACGGCTCTCTAACGGTTCACTAGTTAAGAAATAACATGTGACTTGGTTATGCTAGATAGTAGACTGTCTATTAACTATCGTCGATAATGCTGCTATAAAGAAAGTTAACAATAAAATTATTATTATTTTGTGTATATTTTGTTACTACTACTGTGTCCTAGGTACTAGGTTATAGTGCCTTCTGTTTTACTCCTCTCTGTGTATGGTGCAGACTCGACCTTGGTTAGAATTTCTACACGACGAAGATGTTTATTATAAAGGCGTAAAGGTATATTTTAATTATGGAATTTATATGTTTTGTAGTGCTATTAGTTTCTAGGTGTTTAAAGAAAGATAAGCTTCTTTAGATCTTTATTCTCTTATATAGATGCCTCTAAAAGTCACTTATAAATTAGCCTCTACAGTTAGAGGTTATAGCACTAGAAAGCTAATAATAGGCTATAATATAATAAAGAAATGCCTTTACTACTATTTCTACTTCTAAGTTTAGTAAGAAGACTAAAACTATTTCTTTCTCTAGCCTATTACACACTACTATTATATTTATATTTTTCCTACTTATAGGAAGCTTAGTAATAAAGTCTATAGAAATCTCCTTTTATATCTAGTCTAGGAGGGGGAGGAGTTTTAGTAGCCCTTATTTTATATCTCTTTATAGCTTAGTTCTTCTATATATATTAAAGTTCTTAATAAATTTATAGATAAAGTCTAATATTTCTAGAAAGAAGTATACTCTAGTAACTATTTTATAGGGAATTTCTCTCCCTAAGTATCTAGATATAGGAGAGTTGTAGACTATAGCAACTAGTATTATCTATAGAGGTTCCTAGTCTAGGACCTATTTTTATTTCCTATACTAAAGGTAACTAGTGTTATTAATATTATATTCTTATATAGCAACCTTTAAGTTTAGGAAGAAGAGAAAAGTGTGCCTATAGTAAAAGATACACTCCTTTACTTTCCTTAATATAAAATCTTCCTCTAAGCTATAAGACTATAGTTTATCTAAGTCTAGGTCTACTAAGGGGTGCGTTTCTAGTTTAGAAGAGAACTCTTTTAGTAAGTAGAAAGGAGAAGACTAGAATTCCTTATGTTTAGCCTAGCTCCCTTCTTCTCTAAGGGGGTTACGCCTTCTAAATAGAGCTTATATTGCTAGGGCTATAAATATTTAGAGCCTAATATTTCTATTTTCTATAGAAATCTTCTTAAGAAGTTAGATTCTATAAAACTTAATCTAGTTATATTTAGTATTAGTAGGGATATTTTACTAGCATTATAGAAGGGCATCTACCCTTAAGTTAATAGTTTCTAGTCTATATTAGAACATTATATTATATTTGCTAATAGTATTAGCCTAGTATATATACCTCTTATCTAACCTTTTAGACTTTATAAAGTATAAAAGGTTCTTATAATTAGTATATATAAGCTTATAAAGAACAGCCTAAAGTATATTATACTACTTTTTAGTTACTTTAATAACTATAAGCATCTCCTTATTATAAATTATATAGTTTATCTTTATAGAAGTGTGCTTAGTAGAGAAGTAGGTAATTAGCTTAAGGACTCCTTCTGCGTTAAACTATAAGAAGTAGGCTCTAGAGGCCTAGCCTAAGAAGTTAGCTTCTAATACTTCTTTCTTCTTAGTATTAAAGTAGGCTAGCGTAGGCTTAGTGCAGAACACTTTCTTTAGGTAGTTAAAGGCCTACTATTATTTCTGCCCCTATAAAAAGAAAGTTTCCTTTCTAGTTAACTTTATTAATAAGAATACTACTTTTAAGAAGTTCTTTATAAACCTCTAGTAGAAGTTAGCAAACTCTAAAAAACTCTAAACACTATTTATATCTATAGAAGAGGCCTAATCTTATATAGCTTTAACCTTCTCTAGGTTTATATTAATTTCCTTTCTACACTCTATAATAAATCTAAGATACTTAGTTTTAGTAACTACAAACTTGCACTTCTTAATATTTAAGTGTAGTTTTGCCTTATCTAACTTCTCTACTACCTATTATACTTTATCCTAATAGTCCTTTAAAAATCTACTAGAAAATATAAGGACGTTATCTATATAAATAGAGTAGAAGTTATCTAAGTACTCTTTTAGAATATAGTTAATATATCTCTAGAAGGTGCTTAGTGTATTAGCTAGTTTAAAGGGGACTACTAGCCACTTATACAACCTAAACTAGGTTTAGAAGGCTATTTTTTATTTTTTTTATTTTACTATTCTTAATTTATAAAAGGCCTAAATTATATCTAGCTTTATTAGCTACTTAGCCTTAGTAAGGAGCTACAATATCTCCCTAAAAAGGGGGAGAGGGTAGCGGTCCTTCTTTAATAGGGTATTTAATGCCCTATAGTCTACACAAAACTATAGACCTCTTCTAGGTTTCCTTATAAATAATACTAGTACTATAGCGCTAGACTTACTTACCTAAATAAAGCTGTAGTTAAGATACTCTATTAGTTTCTTTTAGAGAACTAGTAATTCCTTCTTTAATATACTATAGAGAGGGCTAAAGGGAATTATTAAAGTCTTTTTATTCTTCTTAAAAAGGGGGATTAAGTGATTAATTCTAGGGTCTTGTAATAAGGGAAGTTTATTAGCTTATTCTCTTAAAAAAACTTCTACTTAGTCTAAGAGCCCCTTAGGGAGATAGTCTCTTAGGCCTACCTTAGCCTTTAGGGCTAGGGCCTTCTAGATATCCTTAAGGGAGGTAGTAAAGACTATTAGCCTATTCTTTTCTTTTATATTTTTCTTATTTAAGATTATAAACAAACGTAGTAAAGACTTTTTAACTAGGAGTAAAAGTTTATCTCTCCTACGTATCTCTAATTTTTATATAGGAGGACCCTATATATATAAACTATTTCCCTAGGGCTACTACTATATAGCGTTCTTCTTTTACTATAGCAACCTCAGAACTAGTTTATATAGTCCTTCTCTTTTCTATTAATATAAGCCTATATTATTATAATATGCCCCTTATTATCTATCTCTATGCAAGCGGCTTTATAGACTAAAGAAGATAACCTCTCTAAATTCTATTACTTAATAGGAATTACTTAAACTAATATATTATAGGTTAGCTTTCCTAGTAAACTTCCTAGATATAAAGGTAGTAGTTAAACACTCTAAATTAAGTATAGTATACGCAAAGGCAATATTATTAGTAAGAGTGTTTATAGTAATTAGTATTAAATTAGCTATATCTTTCTATATGTATTAAAGTTCTCCTCTAGTTCCTCTATAACCCACTTTATCTCCTTCCTCTAACAACTTCTATTGGGAGAAACTAGTTTTCTAACTCTACTAAGCTATTAATATCCTTATTACTACTATTTATCTTCTAGGCATTACTAGCCCTAGCTTATATTAGAGGTAATATAGTTTAAAGGTAATAACTCTAAATACTATATCTCTTCTTACTATAGTAAAAGTATGTTTCTTTTTTATAGCGCTTCTCTAACTCTTTCTTAAAGGCCTATATTTGGCGCGCTTCTTAGTCTTTAGAGAGTTTACTTTAGTAGTCCTTATAGTACTAAAATATATAAGTTCTTAATCTATAGTGTTAATAGACTTAGTAGAAGAGAAGGCCACTATATAAAAGGGCTTTAATATTTTTTATATAGCAAATATTTTCCTTAACTATACTAACTCTATCTATAAGTATTATAAGGTTCTAGTCTTTAGAAATTTCTAGCGTAATTAGCCTATTCTATAAGTCTATATATAAGGCTCTCTAGTAAATATTTTTTAAGTTCTCCTAGTTATCTTTATTAGCCTTAGTAGCTAGGCATATAAAGTTAGTATTAAACTTAGTTAGTAGGGTTTTATCCTATTAGCTAAGAAATAGTCTATTTTATACTTGCTTCTCTACTAACTTATTATAAAAGCTTATATTTAAGAAACCCTAGAATTTATCTTTAGAATAGGTCTCTTTTTTTATAAAGGCTAGTATAATATCTACTACCTTACTTATTAGTCTCCTTATAAATATAATTAACTACGTTTCCTAGAAGAAAGTAATTTTTATAGATTTTGACCTTTATTATATATTCCTAGCGTTAGTAATCCTAACAGCTTCTAGAGAATAATTCTAGGTTAGGGAGTTAGGAGCGCTAGTATTCTAGTAGCGCTTTGCTAGGCGCTAGTATTACTACTATTATTTAGAAAGGGACTAAGGGTATAGTCTTTACTCTAGCGTGTTACTCTAATTAGGCAAGTTAATTAGCAATTATTTCTAGCAAGGCCTAGAGCTATTTACTAGTATTTTATTAAGCTACTAGTATAACTTAGAATTACTCTAAGCTAGTAAGATAGCTTATAATTTGCGTTAGTACGTCTTAGAGGGCGCCCCCTTCTATGTTCTAGGCCTTCTTCCTCTTTTAGGAAGGTGCTTAAGGCCCTATTACCCTTTAGTCTTATAGATACTAGCAGACTAGCTTAATCTTCTATATACACTTTGTCTTATTACAATCTCTTATATATATAGTTTCTTAGTAAAGTTAGTAGTAATATCTACCTCTATAGCTTCTTACTATTAGAGCTTAGTAACTTATTATACTAGGCAAGGAATAAGAATATTCTCCTTTTTATAAGAACACACTAATATTCCCTCTATTATACTTGTGTTTATTTTATAGAGTTAAGAAATCTTAGTGTCTAACTTAACTACGTGTTTGTTTATAGAGTTAAGGAATCTTAATATCTAACTTAACTACGTGTTTATTTATAGGGTTAAGGAATTTTAATATCTAACTTAACTATATATTTGTTTATAGGGTTAAGAAAATTTTAGTACTTAACTTAACTACGTGTTTATTTATAAGGTTAAGAAATCTTAATATTTAACTTAACTGCGTATTTGTTTATAGAGTTATTCTTAGCGTATTAGAAAGATCTCATAAGCTCCCCTATTATAAGAGGTTAATTAAATTTAATATAAGAAACTTTAGACTACGAGGTTAGAGTTACCTAAGTAAACTTATAAATTTAATAGAGTTTAATAGTAACTCTAACTATAGACTTATATATATTCCTGGCTTAGTAGAAGTACAAATCTAGAACTTTAAGGTAGTAGGCTAAGTAACTATAAAAGGGCGCTTAGCCCCTTATAAACATAAGTTAATATATTAATAGGTATATACTACTTTCCTTATAAGTAGAATAAGAGTAATATATACTAGATCTATATTTATTACTCTATTACTATGTTAAGGTTATTCTTAACAAATCTTTTACTATCTCTTTATACTCTACTATCCTTCTAGACATTAATATTATTTCTAAAAAAGTACTTACTATTACTAAAAAGTACACACTAAAGATACGCGCTACTACTATTAAAGTAGCTATTAAAGTAACCTACCCTACACTAAAGTTCTATTCTGTCTATTAGATACTTATTTAGCATAAGAGATAGATATACTTAACTATTTATAAGGTAGTCTTAGTGTACTAGTTAGGTTAGTAGCTTATCTAGTCTGCAAAGAACTATAAGGTTAAATTTTTCACTCTAGTAAATATAACTACTTCTTATTAGTAATAGAATTATCTAGTAGAGAATATAATAAGAGAATAATAAGGTCTTTATTAATAAGCTTTAGTATAGTAAGAGTGTTGTGTAAATCTACAAAATTCTTCTAGTTATTATTACTATTAAGTTGGCTTATCTAGCGCATAAGTATAGATAACTAATAATAATAGTAGTAATAAGCTAGGTGCTATATATAGTATAAGTAAACTTTACCTAAGGTTAGAAGCTTATAGAATATAGAGTATAAGGAAGTTTAAACTATTATTATATTAGCGTATTTAAGATTAGTCTTTAATTAGAATTAGGTACTATATATAGTATATATAACCTTTTATCTTAATTTACTTTAACTTTAAACTAAATAAAAGATTAAAAAAAGGTATTCGGTAAGCTAATAATAGTTTTATAATTATTTAAAAAAATTAGATTTGGCAAAAATTAGTGGCTTAGTAAAAACACACTAATATATTCTATTAGTAGCCCGGACAGATTAGTCCGCCGAATAGTTTTTCTTGGCAACTTCGAGGTCCCTTATAACTCATTATAGAACAATACCAACATTACTTTATAGTGACTTATAATAACCTACTATAAAACTTACAATATACTAAGTTACTATTTAATCTACTTTTTACGTCGTGCAGCCTCTTTGCGCGACTGCTGCAGCCGCGCAAAGCTAAGAAGAAGTCTTTCTTAGCAGTACGAACTTATAATAAGACTCCCTATAATATAAAATATATTATCGACCATACTATATATAGCCAATATATAGTATACTTATTATGATTCGCAGTAAAGCATACTATATCTTAAGTAGTACTTTATCTAATTTTTAGTTACTAAGTGCGTACTATTGCAAAATAAAGTTAACCCGTTATTTTTAGCCTTATAGTAACCTATAATAAAATTACTCTAATTTACTATTAACACTATCTAAAAATAAGCCGCTAAGGGTAACATCTAACTCCTCCTCTATCTCTTTATCTATCTAATAGGTCCTTGCGTTATGCCTAGACTCTCTGCACCTTCCACAGCGGTGTTGTGTTAAGGGACCTGCCTCTCCCTTACTACTACCTCCTCGCGCCCTTTTTAATAACTTCACCCTAATAGAAAGGCTTTCTACTCCTAAATCTGCTCCCTAAGTAAAGCCTAGCGTCCTACCTTTCTACATGCGCTTTCTTTTACGCGTTTTTCGCTTCGTTAAAATCTTAATTTGCTTCTTAAGTTTCTTCATGCGGGTCTCTTAAAGTACACTATAGTAGAGCATAAGTTTAGCACCTTTTATAAGCTGTAAGTAACTTAATTTAGTATTAGGTAAAAATCGAATAAAAGAGTCGCATACAAGCTTTAAATTAGAATCTAAACTTAAGGGTATTACTTAGGGTCCTGGCTTGCCATAGTGTATCTAGTTGGGTTCCCTAAGGTAGAGTGTGAATACGCACATTAAGGCAATCTACTACTACTACTAACGTATCTAAAGGAATAAGCCTAAAGGCCTTAAAGGCTTTTTTATAGTTTTCTAGTATAAATATATTAAAAAACGCGTTGCAAAAGGCTAGTAGAAAGCCCTCTTTGTTAATATAAAAGACGCGTCGGCGCGCTAAGTCCCGCACGCGCTAGGAGTACTTTAGCTTTAGTAGCGCGAAACAGACCATATTAAGCGGCTAGAGGATATGAGATAAGTGCGCTGGCATATAGAGTGTTAGGATCTTCTGTTCTAGGCAATAATTCTTAAAATTCTAGGAGTGATGGCTCTTATAGCTATCTAGAATAAGTAACCTCTATAACTCTACTATGCGCGGTTTTGTATACGCGTTAAAGTGCTTTAACTACGCGACTTTAAGCTTGTTGTTAGTCTAGCTAGTCTTAGATACTAAGAGCTTCTAATTGTGGGGGATACTAGTCTCCTTATACTACGCTAAGATATAGACTCGCCCTTTATAAATAATAAAGGGCGGGGCAGCATACCTAGCAGCGCAAATACTCTAAATTACTATAACCTACTCGCAGTTGCCTAGCAAACAAGCGTAGGTCGAGAACGTCTTTCTAAGCCAATTACAACCTTTATTAAACTAATAACTTCTATCTAGAAGTCTATCTTATTAAAGTTATAAATATCTTTATCCTACACTCTATACTTGGCTTTTATATTCTTTACTAGCTAAAACCACGCGTTTATAACCTCTAAGTCTTCCTATTGTATCCTCTATTAGTCCTTCGCTTAATTAAAAGCCATTTTAAGCTTAGGTACGCGCTTTATATAAGCGCTAAGCCTAGCATTGTCCTATAGGGTCTCTGTACCGCGTAGCTAGCAGTTTGTTAGCCATATCTTCTACCTTACCTAGCTAGGGTGCAAATTCTTACAAATCTAGGTTAAGGATATACTATATAAGCGTCTGCTCTTTAGTTATAGTAAGCTTTGCCATGCCTAATTATATATATCTACTTGGGCGGTAATTCTATTAATTTAATCGCTTAGTGTAGACTTTGGGATATTATATGTTACAGCAGCGCGTCGTAGGCTTAAAATTTGCTTATTCTAATAGGCGTAAAGGGTAAGCTTAATTCTGCCTTCTTAATTAGATATTAACGCGTCGTGTTGTTAAGACATTATAATTTATAGTGAAGTGATATGGTCTTGGCAAAAACTATCCGGGCTACTAATAGAATATGTTATTTTAAAAAGTTTAAACTTTAATAACTTTTTAACTACTTTATTTTATTATTATTATAACATTTTTAAAAATTTATATAATAGTTTATTAGTACTATATTATTATATAATAATACTATATAATATATATACTAACAAGTAAAATAAAGAGTCTTTTATTAATTACTAACTAATTACGTAATAAAACCAGTAGTTTTTAAATTAAATAATTAAAGACTAGTATTTTCTCTATAAATCTATTAAAAAATTAAAATTATAGCTTTACTAGTAAGAACGTTATAAAGCTTTAAAAAAAATTACTTATTTAGACTATTTCTTTGTCGATTCGTATATACTCGGGTGCCGTGGGCGCAAGGGCGAGACGCGTTAACTTCTAGAGCAATTTCGATATGGTGGAGGGAGGAGGTGGAGGATGCGACGAGCAAGCGTCGCTGGGTATTTGAACCCATAGTGCGGACTTGCGGGGAGTCGGTTAATAGTTAATAGTTTCTGTCTATAGTAACGCGTTATATATACTTATAGCTTATAAGTATAAAGTGGTTACTAATATATGCACGAGTATAGTGTACTAAAATAATATTATATAATTAATAACTAAGCGTATATAATATGGCCGGCTAACGTCTCTCTTAGTAAGAATAGCCTAATAAAACAAATAAAAAATTTAGGCTATTTATACATATCTGCGCAAGTCTACACATATATTTATATATCTCTAAGTATTTTTATACTAGTAAATTACTTATATAAAAGTATATATATAAATATTTAAGTCTATATATATCTACGCTTAATTTATATAATAAAGTAGAAAAACTTTTCTAATATAGTACTATTATTTTAACTAGTAATTACTATTTAGTAAGAGACTTTAACTTTACACTTTAAAAAAATCTTTTTTTAAAAGCTTACTAAGCAGTTTACTAAGTAGCTTACTAAACTTTTTTTAAATTCTAGCTAATTAAAGAGCTTTATTTACTAATTAATTAGTATTATTTTAATAGTATAGGTGCTATAGATGCCCTAGGTGCCCTAAGTATACTAGTAGTATAGGTGCGTATTTTTACGCAACCTTTTATATATACACAGTTAAAAAAAGTAGTATTATAAGTGCGCTTAGAGCGCTTTTAGTGCGTAGGCGTATATAGAGCTTTCTAGGTGCTATAGGTAAGCACGCGCGCTTAAAATTTTTCCTTATATAGGTAGCTTTTAAGTAGGTTTTTGCTAGGCTTAAGAACCTTTTTATTACTTATAATATCTCGCCACGCGTTATAATTATAGACCGCTATATCGCATATATTAACGCAGCTTATATAGCTTTCTCTAGAGTTCTATAGCTAGTCTATTACTAGTATATAAATAAGTTAGTTTTCGCGTATATACACACTATATATATAGAGAGCCCTTTTAGGCAAAAGTATAAACTACCTCTACTTATTAGTTTTTAAGTAGCCCTACTATATTAAATTACTACTACGTTTTTTAATTATATTACTAGCGCTAATAAGATACTATATAATATTATATATGTGCTAAGCCCTAAGACTAGAGTATAAAAAAGTTTTTTTAATATCTTTTCTAGCTTCTAAGACAACTAACCTTATAATAATAATACTCTAACTTACTTGCCTACCTACTATATTACTAGATAATTAACACTACCTTATAACTTTTTAGTATATTACTAGATAATTAACTACTTAGAATCTCTACTCTACTCTACTACTATATAATATATAATAAATTACGCGCGCGCACTCTCTACTTCTAATACTAAATAGTACTCTACTATTCTCTACTAATAACCTATTAACTTATTAACTTCTAGTATACTTTTCTAGTATTAGTCTTACTCTACCTATCTTCTATAGAAATCCTGTAGTATAAGCGCGTACCTATATATGCCTAATATCTCTTATCGCTATTCTATATAGATTCTACTCTAATAATTATACTATAGCTTTTCTAGGTTATATAGCCTTATTTTATTCTTTTAAAGCCTCTTATAACCTTTACTTATCCTTTCTTATTATCTTTAAAAATATATCTAGTAACTCTTATTAATATAGCTAAGTATAAGACAGCTAAACTAGTAAAGAGTAAGCTATATATTTAAATTCTATATAGATAGTCCCTATACACTTAATAAGGTAGTATGACTTTAATAAACTAGCTAAGGTAATCTATTTACTGTACTACTTATATCCTACTACTATATAGTTAGTAATATTACGCGTTTAATCTTTATAATACTAATTTTAACTAGCTTTATTATTATTATTATCTTTTTTATTATATACGTATAAACGTGTAATTCCCTACCTAGTAGTAATAGTGTTATTAGGGTAAGAAATAGCTATATATATTAGATTATAACCTTAAGGTTTTATATAATAATATACTTTATATATAAGAGTAAATAAATACTTAATCTAGTTGCAAAATTTTCTACTTTATACGTAGGCTATATTATATTCTTATCTTTAACTTTAACTTTAGTATTTATAGACTATAATATAGTCGCATTGTTTATTTAGTGTTAATTATACTTTTTAACCGCATTTTTTTAGTTTGAGCCTGCGTAGGTTTGGGATGAAAAGGCCACTCTAGTCTAGCGCCTAAAAATATAATCTACTCCTAGTCTTTGCTAACGTAGTAGTAATTACTATACACTTACCCTACTATCTATATGCGTTCTAACGCCTATTAAAACTTACTTAAAGCGTATATAAAAAACTAACTTTTATTATATTATTACTATTATTAGTAATTACACTACTTACGCGTTGTGCTTACTACCTAATACTATAACTATAAGAATCTAACACATCTACGCAACACTCTCCTCCCTTAGCAACTTATTAATAAATACCTTTTTCTCTTTCCCTTTAATCTTACCGCCCTCTATTACCTATTACCGCCTTCCTAACTAGCAGCAATATAAGGACCTATAGTAGGAACTCTATATATCTATTATTATTGCGCCTATAGTTACTAATCTATTACTAGCCTAACTAGTACACTAGAACTATCTTGTATAGAGTAAAATATACCTTCTACTTTCTATTAACAATACCCTAAATAAAGTAGTATTCTAGTATAGACTTAGTAATAGTAGTAAGTAAATAAATAAATTCTTAGAGTATATTTTTAGGCGGCGTTAATAGCAACTTTAGTATTAAGGTTTAGAAAAATAGTAAGAAATAAAGTAATAGTAGTAAAAGTCCAAAAGTTAACTTTAATATAGAGATAGAGCATTAGTGTACCTATAGTGTGTATATAAGCTTCTATCTAGTATATATCTTATAAGTAGCACAAACCTACTAATATAATAGCTATTACTTCTAGTAATATCTTTAGAAATAATAATAGAGAAGAGAGATAATAGTTATAGCGTTATAGCGCTAGCGCTATTTTATACCTCTCTCTTACTCTAAACTATAGTATAGTAATATAGCCTTACCTATCGTTTTATATATAAATTTGCTTTGTTTATAATTACTATCTTTTTTACGCTCTTTTTAATTACTAAGTAGGGGGCTCTACTTTTTTATTATGTTATTTAAGATAAAAGCCTTTATTGTGCTACTCCTAGGTAGTTAATGTAACGCCACATATATAAATTTTTTAGTTAGAGTAGGCGCGCTAAGCCTACTAAGCTCGCTTATAACGCGCTAATTCCTTTTTATTAACACCTTAAAACGCATTTCTGTGTATATAATAGTAGAAGAGATATTTGCTATTATTATAATATTTTTATTAGAAACTTCTTAGTCGTAAAAAAAATTAACTATAGACTATAGTACACTATAATTAACTACCTTATTAGTATAAGAGGCCGATTTGCACGTGCTATTCCCTAGTCTAACCTATTTTACTACTTTATTTTTTTAATATATTTTTAGCACACCTATAGCTTTCCCTTATAGCATTATATACTATATATACTAAAAGTCTATAATATTTCTCTTTCCTACTATATAGAAGAAATTAGATATTATTATAATACTAATGGCCTCTCTCCTAGGGTTAATCTATAATATCACGTAATTTCTAGGCCGACTATTTAACTAACTATCGTGTTACGTAATTAATAATTTCTTTATAATACTTTTCGTAGTAATAATAATAATAATTTTAATAGCAACTAGTAGACTATATATTAACTACTATTAATAATACTACTATATAAAATATTAATAATAAAATTATTATTATTTTATATATATTTTATTACTACTACTATGTGCTAGGTACTAGGTTATAGTACCTTCTATTTACTTCTCTCTTTATATAGTGCAAACTTAACCTTAGTTAGAATCTTTACATAACAAAAATCTTTAATAATACTAATAGCTAGTAAGTAAGATACTATTACTACTATATAGTTTATAAAGCTTTATTATAAGCTATTAAACTTAGAAACGTTAGATTAACTTACTAGCTATCTTATAGAGGTGTAGAGCCTATCGCTATATATAAAATTTTACCTATATAATATATATATAGTTAAATGTTTATAAAAAAGGCCTTATTAATTACCACACTAATAATATTCTCTATTATAGGCTTATAGTAATATTAAAGTTAAAGGCGGCTAGTATATAATAAAGGCCTGGCTGCGTAGTAGCCAGTGCAACTTTTTACACCTTTTTAAGCGACTTAATATCTTTTCTACTAACTATTATATAACTATAAATCCTAAGTAGGCTATAAAGAACTCTATAATTATAGTATAAACGTAATAGCTAACTTTTAAAGATATTATATAGCGTATAACTCCTTCTATAATATATAAAGTTACTAAATAATTATTAAAGACACGCGACTATATAAGAGTCTTCTAGAATTCTAACTATTATATGCCGCGCTATAAAGGCTTCTTTATAACTATAGGCCTACTCTGCTTTTACGTACTTATTAAAAAAGAGCTTAACTCTATGCCTTTGCAAGCCGCTAATTTTAATATATATTAGTAAGTTAACTATACCTAATTACTTATAATTAAGCTTAAATAATAAAGGCTAGAGTCTTATATAAGAATTAGATACTATAATTAGGCGTCTTATTAACGTGGTAGTAAAGTATATAGAAATTATTAGCAGGCAGCACTAGCAAAGTAACTTAATAAGAACTACCTATCTAAGCCCCTAACTTTGGTACTATCTAGCTAGTAGCTCCTAGCTAATACTATAATTATTTCGCGCCTAAAATCTTATATAAATAAGATATAGGCTTTTTAGAGTAGCTCTTAGTAAGGTAACTAAAAAGGGCATAGGCGAGAATTCTAGAGTAGCTCTTAGGGTGGCAGGTAAGATTATAGGCAAGGTGCCTTCTTAATAGCGCCTCTAGTAAGCGCACCTGCCTAATAGTAGTTATCGCCTTTTTCTAGCTTATTACTAACTTCTTTACTAACTTAGCAGCAAAATTAATGATCTTAGAGTATCTAATAGCCTTCTTTATAGCTATATTAGAGTCTCTAGTAGCTGCCCTAGTAGCTCCCTCCTTAGCTTCCTTCTTAGCTTCCCTCCTAATAGCCTCCCTAATAGCACCCTTAGTAGATGCCTTTACCTAGGCCTTAGGTGCAACACTAAGGTTATATGCCCCCCTAGAACTCTAGGATAATAAGTTTATATAGAATTTAGTATAGATAAGTAATATACCTAAAAGAAACCTAGTAGTAAAAGCTGCTAATTTTATATATATAGGCCTATCGCGCTTATAGGTATATATCTTTTAGACTTTTAACTAGTAGCCCCCCTAGCAGCCTTCTTATTAATAAATATGCTTACTATACTACTTTAAAAATCTTATACCTATATAATACTATTAATTATTTTATAAATATTTAATTATACTAGTAAACTAGATAGTACTTAGTGTAACACTAGCGCGGCGGCTATATAGGCCCTTAAGGTATTAGTGCGCTAATCTTCTTACTACCATGTTCGCAATTACTTATTACTCTGCTCGCGAATAAGTCCGAAGAGGAAGATAAGGCGAATATAGGTGTGGTGTTATGCATTAGAACCTAGGTTTCGAATTGTAATTTTGGCTCGATTTCTTATTATAATAAGCGGGAAATGCTAAATAATAGAATATTATATTTTAGTAGACTTATAGCTTTTTATTAGAGTGTTATACTATATACTAAAAAGTTAATAATAGTTTTCTTTTTAATAGTATAGATAGTACTCTCTTTTTAATTACTAAGTAGGGGACTTTTCTTTTTTTATTATATTATTTAAGATAAAAGCCTTTATTATTCTACTCCTAGGTAGATAATTTAATAACACATAGGTACTAGTTTTGCACTCTTTTTATTTACTAAGTAAGTAAAAAGAATATAAAAAAGTAATTATAAAAAAGTGTTAAAATCTTTTTATATTACTACCTTAAACAATCTAATGGCATTTTGGCTACTAATCTAGAGTGCCTATACTGCTATTTTCTAACGCTAACTTACTACTAAATCTTTCTACTTATACGCTAGATAGCTTAGGCGTATATACTCTTTAGATTATTACTTACTTTAGCTAGTGTAGTTGCGCTACTATCTTAACTTTAAGAAAGCTTAGTAGTAGAGCTCTTAGTACGCTTTTATAATCTAATAGTGTCTAAATTATATTATATTCTATATTTTATAATACTACACACTCTTCTTTCTCTTATATAGATAGTTTATCGCTATTATTATAGCACTCTTATCTAGGCTTTTTCCTAAGGAGTAGATTGCGTTACCTTTACTGCTAGAAATATAAAGATAGAGCATAGCTCTTAATATACTACTTACTATTCTTATTACTAGTAGTATACTAATCTAAGCTAAGGCCACTTTATTAGCAGCGTACTTAAAGTGGTTTTCTTATCCTTTATATACTACTAGGTCGGCTTACTAAATATTTTTTTAACCTTTTTATTAGTTTAAGGTTAAAGTAGATTAAGATAAAAGATTAATATATATTATATATAGCACCTAATTATAATAAAAGACTAACCTTAAATACTATCTAATAATATAATAATAATATAAACTTACTTATAACTCCTAATACCTATAAGCTTCTAGTCTTAATATATAATTTACTTATACTATATATAGCCTACCTAAATTATTAATATTAGTATTATTAACTATCTGCGCTTACAAGCTACTTATATAGCATACTTACTTAAATAAGCTAACGCGGCTATAATAGCTAGAAGAATTTTGTAAATCTATATAACACTCTTACTATACTAAAGCTTATTAATAAAGACCTTATTAATTTTTTATTTTTTTCACTAGAGAATTCTAGTACTAATAAGAAGTAATATAAATAGAATAGAACTCTAGCGTGGTTACCTTAGTAGTAGCGATGCTAATCTTTAGCGTGTACTTTTTAGCAATGGCAAGTACTTCTTTAGAAGCAATATTAATGCCTATATAAATAGTAGGGCGTGTACGTAAAGAGATAGTAGAAGATTTATTAAAAATAATCTTAATAGAGTAATAGAGTAATAGTATATCTAGTATATATTACCTTTATTCTACTTATAAGAAATAGTATATATCTATTAATATAACTTATATTATTTATAATAATTAAAATAGTAAAGAAGAAAAGATAACTATAGTATAGTAGCGCTAAAGCTATTTTATCTCTCCCCTACTAAAGTTTTAAGTAGCCTCTTTATAAAAGTTTACTTATAGAAGTCTTACACTAAGACTACTAAGCTTACTTAGTAGTTTAAACGCGCTCTTTTTACAATTACCCTTTTTTATACTCTTTAATTACTAAGTAGAGGGCTCTACTTTTTTTTATTATATTATGTAAAATAAAAGCCTTTATTGCCTTTATTGTTCTACCCCTAGGTGTAATAGTCCTTGCTAGCCTTCCTACTAAGCACGCCCTATTACCTTTCCTTTACACTCTATTTTCCCCTATTTGCGCCCTTTACCTTTCTAAAGGCGCCGTTTCTAGTTAGTGTTAGTATAGTAGTTAGTGTAGGCTTATGCCCTATACTACCCTCTATATTAAAAAGGGCCCCCTAGGTCCCTTTCGTATCTACTATCTTAGAATAGTATTAATTTAACTAGCTCTTTTAACTATTTTAGCTATTCTTAATAGATTAGCCTTATAAGGCAATATACTACCCTAATAGTTTTTTAAGACTAATCTTTTTATTTAGCTATAGATAGTAATATAATATTTACTTCTCTCTTAAAACACTATCTATAGGTAGTTAAATTAGTAGAAGTTTTACCTTATTAGTTACTAGTTATACTAGGCAGTTGTCTAAAATCTATAAAACTACTAATATAACTCTTTTTTTTACTATAAGTAGGTAAGAGTGTATTAGTTTATTAATTACTAGTTATACTAGGTGTTACTAGGCAACCTATAGCCACCTAGTAGATTCTTAGGTAATCTTCACACTAGTGTATTTTTTACTATATATAGACTCCGTACGTACGTATATACGTACGCCCTAGTTAGAATCTCACCTTTATAACCTACTTATACTTAGCACCCTTACACTATTCTAACTCTCCTACACTATATAGGATTATGTGCGGCACCGTACTGCGTAACGCTAGGTCTTTATATATAAAGGTACGCAGATAGTAGTATGCCTACTATACTAGAGACTCTATACTTATTAACTACGCAATGCTAGGTTATTAGGATTTATAGAGTTTACTAGAGACAAAGATATATTAAGATTAGAGTAATAACTTAAAGAGGGACTGGCCGCCCTTTAGAATAAGGCAAATAGAATAGACTATGCGCACTACCTTCTCCTATAGTGTAAGACTACTAATAGCAACAAAGATTCTGCCAGAGGCAAAGAGAATTGGCTTACCTAACTACAAGTAAACTATAGATTGTAATCTATATAGATTGGCCTCTAAAATAAAGCTATTGCACCTAAACAATAGCAATAATTCGCCTTTATTAATTACAAGCTCTACTAGCTCTTCTTATATTAATCTTAAGCGTTCTGCCAGCATCTTATTAACTCGCGCTACTCATATTAAAATCGAGTCTCCTACTAGCTTAGTCGTTAGTTCACCCCTACTAGTAAACGCTAAGGGCGACATTATACGTTAACTCTATTAACTCGCCACCTACGCTAACGCCCTTATAATAAAATCTCTAGAAAAGAAGCTTAAGAGCTTATTATAGCAAGTTTATTAATTTAACTACTACACTCTAGTGCTATTAAATTATTTATTACCCACAAAATCACTATACAAATTAATACCCTAGTAGTAAGCTATTATCTAGTCTTCTTTATAGTCTCTCCTACTAAATAGTGCGTACAACTCTAACAATAAATTTAAGCGTTAACTTTACTAGTATTAGTAATAGCAAGTAGAGCGCATAGAGCAGCTTTAGAGCTAGTGTTATTCCCTACCTACTAAATTACTATACAAAGAAATGCCGTAAGCTCTACACTACTACGCTAGTATATATTCCACCATATATAACTCTAATTCTAATAATACCTACCTATTAGACTTCTCTACACACGCTTTTCTAGTAAGCTACTTAAAGTCTATAAATAACAACGCCAAGTCGCTAGGCCCCTTAGAGACAACCTAGCCTAAGCTATTATTAAACACTAGCCATATCTCTATATAATTAAATAACTCCATATACACGTATACCTTTTACACAGCCTTCCCTACGCCCTCTAATATCTCTAACACTTACTTAGATAGCTCTATACACTCCGCCAACTTAGCCAACTTAGCTTACTTAGAGGCTTACTTAGATAACTACTTTAACTTTAACTACTATAAGTAGTGCCTAGTCTTCTATAATAATATTTATTACCTACTAAATCTCTATATAAACAAATAAGTTAATAAGTAACTCCTTATTACCTACCTATACTTACGCTACTACTCCCTAGCTCTCTAAGCAACACTACTAATATTACTACATAAAAAACGTATTAAAAAAAAAACATAAAAAACATATTAAAAATAATTTGCGCGTACGCGTTTCTTAGTACCTTATTACTCTCGCCACTATTAACTATACAGCCAACCCTTATACAAATTAGATAGCTTAATTAGTAACTTATTAACGCCTACTACGCGCGTTGCCTACTATAAACGCCTATTACCCTGCCTTTTATAAACCTCACAATTACACAATTTTTTATTTTATAATATCTAGACTAGAAAAAAAATAAAGTTAGCTTAATTTTATATAGATTTACTACAATTACTAGGCTTTTATAGTTAAGTTAAAAGCTTTAGAATAAAGCCTTTTAGAGGGGGTGGGGGGAGGGGGGTAATATTACTAGGCAACCTATAGCCACCTAGCAGATTCTTAGATAATCTTCGCGCTAGCGTATTTTTCGCTATATATAGACTCCGTACATACGTACGTACGTACGCCCTAGTTAGAATCTTACCTTTTTAACCTACTCATCATACTTAGCACCCTTACACTAGATAGTAGTTCTATACTAAAGTCTATAAAACTACTAATATAACTTCTTTGCCTACTATAAGTAGGTAAGAATATATTAGGTTAGTTACTAGTTATACTAAGTAGTTATTACACTATCTAAGGTCTATAAAAAACTACTAATATAACTTCTTTGCCTAATATAAGTTAGTAAGAATGTATTAGTTTATTAGTTAATAGTTATACTAGGCAGTTATTACACTACACTAAGGTTTATTTAAGAGGCCGCTTCTATACTTCTTTGTTAACTATAAGTTAGTAAGGGTGTATTAGTTTAGAGACTGCCCTAGAAGTTATAAATATTCTAACTATAAATAATAATTAATAAATAATAACTATCGCGCCACACTCTCTATAGAGCTAACTCGCCTAATAACTATCTTTTAGCGCTATTATAGTAAGAGTATAAAGCATAGAGCTAGGAGATTAGAGTTAAGCTATAGAGGTAATATAGAAGTTAATAACCCCTTTTTATTAATACCTTAAAACGCTTTTCTATATATATATATAATAGTAGGAGGAATATCTACTATTATTATAATATTTTTATTAGAAACCTCTTAGTCGCAAAAGAAAACATAGAGGTTAAAGTCTTACATATTTTATCTTATATTTCATCTTTTACCTAGCTTAAATTATGCGGTAGCTCGCGCGCTATATAGTTTTTCTTTTTTTTTTTTTTGCGACTAAGAAGTTTCTAATAAAATTATTACAATAATAGTAGTTATCTCTTTTGCTATTATTAATATAGAAAAGCGTTTTAAGATAGTGTTAATAAAAAGAAGTTAGCGCGTTATAAGTAAGCTAAGCAAGCTTAGTAGACTTTTCGCGCCCACTCTAACTAACAAAAATCTATATACAAAACTATGCGTAAGGCTATATTGCTATACTAGTTTAGAGTTAGAAAGAAAAAATAAAATAATAGCGCTAGCGCTATAACTAGTACAACGCTATAACTATTATCTTCTCTACTATTATCTCTAAAGATTGCTAGTAATAGCTATTATATTAATAGATTTATACTATTATAAGATATATACTAGATAGAAGCTTATATATTATAGATACACTAATACTCTATCTCTATATTAAAGTTAACTTTAAAGAGACTTCTACTACTATTACTCTATTTTCTACTATTCTTCTAAGCCCTATTACTAAAATTACAGTTAACACTACCTAAAAGTACACTTTAATCTATTTATTTATAGATACTAAGTCTATTCTAAAATACTACTCTATCTAAAAAATTATTAATAGATTAAAGTAGAAGGTATACTCTACCCTACATAAGGCAGTTTTAGTATACTAGTTAGGCTAGTAATAGATTAGTAACTATAGGCGCTATAATAAACGCGTAGGGCTCCTACTATAGTTCTTTGTATTACTATAAATTAGAATAGTAATAATAAAGGGTAAGGTTAAGGGGCAAGAGAAGGTGTTTATTAATAAGTTACTAGAAAAGAAGAGTATTATATAGATGCATTAGATTCTTATAGTTATACTGTTAGATAGTAAGCTAGGAAGCGTATTACTAATAATAATAAGAAAGTAAGAGTTAGTTTTCTTCTATGCACGCTTTAAGTAACTTTTAATAGGTATTAGAGCGCTTATAGATAGTAGGGCAAGTGCGTAGGAACTACTATCGCGTTAGCAGAGACTAGAAGTATTAAAATAGATTACGTAATATAGTGGAAGGTAGGTAGATAGTATTCTTAGTAAGATAGATAGTAAGATAACTAACTTAGATTAATTTTTCTAACTCGGAGTTTTGGCTTATTTATATAGATAAATTCACGTGACTATATACGTGCTAGAAAGTTATTAAGTTCTACTTTAGAAAACTAATAGTTCTTTATCTAAAATTACGCAATAACACGTAATTAATAAGATAAAGAAAATTCTAAAGTCTAGACTTTCTAGACTGTCCGTTTTCGTCTAATCTTAAACTAGACAACGCGCTAAAAGATAAGTAACTACTTATTACACAACTATATAATCTATAGTATAAAACTATATAATAGATAATAAGTATTACTATAAAATAAAAGCTTAATAAAGTAAAATTACTTGTAGCTTTATATTTTAATAATACTTTTATATAATAGGTAAAGAAGAGACTTAAAAGCATACTAGCTTAGTATATTAAAGATCTTTATTATGTTAAGATTCTAACTAAGGTCGAATCCGCACTATATATAGAGAGGAGTAAAACAGAAGGTACTAAAACCTAGTACCTCGCATATAGTAGTAGTAATAAAATATATACAAAATAATAATAATTTTATTATTATTATTATATACAGTAGCATTATTAATAGTAGTTAATAGATAGTCTACTATCTAAGTTAGTTACTGTTATAATAATTATTATTATTATTATTATTATTATTATTATTATTATTATTAGTTATTATTATTATTATTATATTATTATTATTATTATTATTATTATTATTACTTTATTATTATGATTATTATTATTATTATTATTATTATTATTATTCTTATATATTATTATATTATTTATTATTATTATATTATTATTATTATTATATTATTATTATTATTATTCTTATTATTATATTATTATAGTAAAAATATTATTAAAGAAATTATTAATTATATAATATAGTGGTTAGTTAAATAGCTAGTCCGAAATTACGTAATATTATAAATTAACTCTAGGAAAGAAACTAGCTTAGTATATACTTATCTAATTTAAAGTAAAATTTTTACTAAGTTAATTCCTTATAAGTAGTATTTTAAAAAAAGAAAAAATATTATATACTATTTATAGCTAAAGAAATATAATTTTAATATAATATAATATATATAATAGATCTTAGAAAATAAGTCTCTTAAGTCTAACTAGTATAGTTAAAACAAATTAAATAAAAACTATATTAAAATAAAAAGATAATAAAGAGTTAAAAGGGCTTTATTCTTAAATAGAGTAAAAGTAATACTTTAGCTTATACTAAATAAATACTAGTACTAACTAGAAATTTTCTTAAAAAAGATAAAAAAAGTACTAACTATATAAAAAAAGAAAAATAATAAAGTGTAACTAGTAAAAAAATAGGCACGAGCGATTATATAATTCTTAATAAAAAATATTTTTTTAGTTTTTTACTAGCTATTTCTTAGTAGATTATTAGGGAAATAAATTAGTCGGCTTGCTAAACACCTTTTTTAACCTTTTTTTAGTTTGAGATTAAAGTAAATTAAAATATAGAAGATTATTATATACTATGTATAGCACCTAATTCTAATTACAGACTAACCTTAAATACTACCTAATAACGTAATAATAGTTTAAACTTACTTACACTCTATTTATACCCTTATAAGCTTATAGCGTATATAGTACACTTAGCTTATCGCTACTACTATTATTAGTTATCTATGCTCGCGCGCTAGATAAGCTAACTTAATAGTAATAATAATAGCTAAGAGAATCTTATAGATCTATATAATAATCTTACTACTTTATAGCTTATTAATAAATATTTTATTATTCTTTTTTATATCCCCTACTAGATAATTCTATTACTAATAAGAAGTAAGTACGTTTACTAGTGTAGAAATATAATTATTCTATTTTAGCAAACTAGACTAACTACTAACCTAACTAGTAAATAAGAATAGCCTTATAAATAGTTAAGTATACCTATTTCTCCTCGCGCTAGATAAGTATTTCTAAATAAAATAGAACTTTAGCATAGTTATTATGCAAGTAATAGTTATATAGAACTCTAGCGTATACTTTTTAGTATTAGTAAGTACTTTAGTATTAGTAGGACTGATATTAACTAAGTAGATAGTAGGACGTAGAGAGATAGTAGAAAATTTATTAAGAAATATCTTAATATAGTAATAGAGTAATAAATATATATCTAGTATATATTATTCTTATTTTAGTTATAAGCAAAGTAGTATATACCTATTAATATATTAACTTATAGTATTTATAATAATTAGAATAGTAAAAGAGATAGCTTATAGCGTAGTTATACCTAAGTCTTATTCTTTAAAGTTCTCTAAGTAGCCTCTTTATAAAAAGTTTGCTTATAAGAGTAGTTTAAATGCGCATTTTTATAACTACCTTTTTACACTTTTTTTAATTACTAAGTAGGGGGCTCTACTTTTTTTTATGTTATTTGAGATAAAAGCCTTTGTTGTGCTACTCCTAGGTAGTTAATTTAACGCCACATTAGAAAATTAATAGTAAATAATTAGAAATTTATGTAAAGAATATTGTTTAGCTAATAATTATTATTAGGCTAGTGGGCCTGGCCTTTGGGTCAGGCATATTTTTGAATATCTTGCTATTAGGCCAGAGTAGTCGAACGGTGGAGCTGGGAGAGTGGGGTCGTGGTGCGACAACCCAAATTCGCCTCTGGGACGCCGCTACTCCGGCCAAGGCTTAGCTGCCAAGGGTTTACCCTTCGCCCTGCATCTCCGATTCACGACCGCTAATGCCGACTGTTGCCATTAACACACCTAAGGTAACGTCGGCTTACAACTTTGAAAGTCATTATCAGGAGTTCACAGTCTGCATCTTAGACGCCATGCTCTCTTTGCCAGGCTTTTACCTTCGTTCACCTTCCAACTCAAAAAAATTCCCTGCCACAGAGTGCTCTTGGTTTTGTAGCAAAATGACTGCAGTCCCACAGACATCAGTCGCAAACCAACCCGATACCTCGCAAACCCACATGGAATTTCAAGACTCTACGTGGTTTAGGACCTATGGACTAACACGCTCTTTGCTGTCTCCCGGGGAAGTCAGAGCTCGAGACCCAGCCAGGTTAAGCCAAACTGTTGCTCGGTTCGAGGAGCTTGATTTAGTTGTCAAATTTGGCACTAGCGTAACCGTCTCAGAGGCAATTTGTCTTAGAGCAGTAAAGCAACTGTTCAGCAATCAGGTTCCAGTTCCAGACGTTTATGGATGGAGAGTGGAAGGTCAGCATGTGTTTATTTACATGCAACTTATCCGCGCGGACCCACACTCTCGGAACGGTGGCCTACACTGAGCTGTGAGGAAAAACAATCAGTGTGCAGCCATCTTCATGTCATCTTAGAAGCTCTTCGTTCAACCAAGCAAGATCCATCGAAGGAATTCATTGGTCAGTACATTTCCAAATCATATTACGCGTGCTAACGGAGCCTAAATCAGGCCAATTCTCTGGAGGTCCATCGAATGATCGATTACTGGAGTGCCAACCTTCCAACGGGCCTTGGACATCTGTTACGAGTTTCCATGACTGGTTGTCATGGTTATGGCGTCGTCGTGCACCAGAACCGAATCAAATCGCAGATCCCTGGAGACAGATGTTGAACGACAAAAGCCATGTAGTCCTCACCCATGGTGACCTTCATCGAAGCAATATCATTGTGTCAGCCACCAGTCCTGTCCATGTTCTCGCGAATATCGATTGGGAGCAGTCTGGGTGGTATCCGGATTACTGGGAATACTGCAAAAACATTGTATACCGTGGCTGAAAATGAGGATTGGTGGAGTGCTGGGTGGGTTGATTCCATTCTCACGCCTCATTCGGCTGCTCAGGAAGCATTCCATTTCTATGCGGGTGCGCTATAAGTAGGGATCGAGGTGTTGATTATCGGGTAGTTCAATGACCAGGATGTTTGTACGCAGATTCGCAAATAAAGACTACTTCTTGCATAATAATAACTGAAGACAACTAATCAACATCTGGCCCTAAATGAATGACAAGAGTTGGACTAACGACTGGAACGAACATTCTAAAACGAGACAGAAAAGGAGGTAAAAGACAAGGAGAGGGCGATTGGCTAGAGCTCAGTGGAAACCTTCGAGGAAGCGATGAAAAATCTTCGAGGCAACGATGAACAGCCTTTCTACCGTATCATCTCCATCAAGCAAGCGGTGGTAAAACTATGGCGATGCAAGGGGCGGTCCTAATTACACATCAGCAACTTCATTGCGATGTTAACAAATTCAGGTCAATACGAACCGAACTAGGTCTGCCACACCCAATTAGTCCCGTTGTAGTATCTGTATTTCTTGTAAGTATCATCCCACACCCATTTGATGCTAGATCCAGATGGTTGCTGTTGACTCTGTTGTTGAGGCTGTTGAGGGGAGTTTGCTCTGTTGTTGTGCTGAGGCTGTTGCTGGGGAGTCTGCCCCCCCGGCTCCTTCCCATGGATCTTTGCAAACCGACACCATGGGGTTGGTGGGTCCCGTCTTGCTTGGACGTTATTGAGTATCCCTCCTAGGCAGGAGTGTTGAAGATCTTCGTCGTGTGGAGATTCTAACTAAGGTCAAGTCCGCACTATACATAGAGAGAAGTAAAATAGGAGGCACTATAACCTAGTACCTAGCACATAGTAGTAGTAAAATATAATATATATAAAATAAGAATAATTTTGTTATTAGTGTTCTATATAATAGTATTACTAACAGTAGTTAATAAACAGTTTACTATTTAGTATAACTAAGTTATATATTATCTCTTAACTAGTAAACTATTAAAAAGCTATACCATGTTTCATCACCCGACGATCGGCCCCACCTGACGATCGATTTGGCAGGGCCCGTGCGTACAACTTTTGAAGCTGTACAACGCAATACAAATTGTATACAGGCTAGATTTTTTATTAGAGAGCTTTTGAGGGGCATAGGAGACAATCGCGATACTTTATTAGGTGCGATAACGCTCAGGGAGCCGTAAAGAGCGACCCCGGCGTGTACGCGCTGGCGTAGGCGCCACATCTACAACAAATGAAAAGTTGTACTCTACATCCTCCTCATCAATTAAAGGAGGTGTAATAGCCTTCTCCTTGCCCTTACGCGTCACCTTAGAGGTGTTTTGGAGTAGGAGAGGAGCTTCTTGGATGCCTTTGGGGGCCTTGCTTTTGGTGCCCAAAGCGCCTGGGTTGACGCCAGGGCCCTGGGCGCGCTCCTCCTTTTGTATAGCCTTTGTACGCCTCCGCTCCTCCTAGATAGCCTTCCTCTGCTCCTTCTCTTGCTCCTTAGCCTTTGCCTCCTGATCTTTTTGTGCCTAGCATTGGCGAGCTTCCTTAACCTTTGTGGGGGACCAAAACATAGCGCCACCAGCGTAATTTATAGGTGGTTTAAGCAGTAGAGGCTTTCCTTGCGTAGGGCGCTTCTTCTAGGCTAGCGCTTCTCGTAAACGCTTATTTTTATAGTTTAGGAGGGCGTTGCGCACTGAAATTGAGTGCATAGTGCGGGAGAGCTGCCGGGACCCCTTAGTGTAAGTATCAGCGACAACCTGGCGCAAGAGTCTCTTAATTTTACGCCAATCTGAAGCGCTAAGTACAGAAGAGCTGCTATCGCTTGAGGATGGCCGCTCTGGGTCCATATTATTAAAGCGCTGAAGGATTACTTGGGGGTTGAAAGGCACTAGGCCAGTGGCCTTAAAGGCGCTGCAGATCGTATTTTCTTAAAAGGAGCACTGCTAGGCCCTCTTAAACATAGCGAAGAAGTCGCGCTTTGTAACTCTTAAGAGGCCCTGGCACTTATCCAAATACTCAGTAAGTTCAGCAGAGTAGGCAGTGCTAAGAGGCTTGAATAGCGCGACGTCGAGCGGCTGGAGCGTATTGGTTAAATAAGGTGGATAGATGGGTAGGAGGATCTTATTTTGATCGCAGTAGTTAATAAACTCCATTGTAACATGCGATCCATGGCCGTCAAGGAGTAGTAGACGATAATCGCGGCGCGCCTTTGCCTGTCTCCCTGTTAAACACCTGTTTGACCCATGCTAGGCCTAAATTTTGTTCGTCCATCCACTTGGTGATACTGCAAAGAGAGCTTTGTGTGAGGAGTCGTTAAAATCTTGTAACTAGGTGTCTTGTATATTGTTTGACTGCGCTTGATAAATTAAGCAAGGCGTCAGAGAGCTTCTATTAGCGCAAATACATGCCAGCGTCGTAATCCACTCGCGATTGCTGTCCTGGAGCATTTGTTTAATGCCGCCGCTCTTATAGCGCTGTCGGGAGAAGACACGCTTCATTTTTGACAGCACCCTAATTAGGAAACCCTTCTCATCCATATTGTACATGTGGCGCTTGTCGACGTTATACTGCTCAATCTTTTTACGTAGGAGCTCGAAATATAGGGCGTACTTGAAGGCAGAGTCGGCGCGTTTACGTGAGGCGTCTATACCAGAGGTCCAGTGCGAAAGTAGGTCGACTTTGTGGCGTCGTATAAATCGGTCAACCCAGTTTTTGCCAGCAGGCTTCCCAGCTATTTCTGATGCGAAATTTCGTATCATCTCCTTTGTAGGGGGTAATCCTCGTTCGCAAAGGCCATTAATATATTGTAGAAGCTCAGTTTCCTGTTGGGAGTTGAGGAGGCGCTGGCTGTCGGCCAGCGCGTCGCGCGTGCCCTGCACCCTGCGATGCCGGCGCGACAACGTATTGCGATCGCAGCCATATTTTGAGCGACTTTGGTGTAATTAGGCTTCTCAGAGATGCTCAGCGAGCTCAAATAGTTAAGAGAGCAGCACTTAATTCGGCTATATTCGTTGTATAGAGCGTTCCAAAAGGTGCCGAAGTTGGGCTGTTGAGGCGGAAAATCGATCGTCCGGTGGGGCCGATCGTCAGGTGATGAAACACGGTAGTAGAGTGTAAAGTTATAACTATAGTTTGCTATACACATATTATAAGTCTGCCTACTCTTACGACGTCTATAACGTCTAAAAATTCTTCTCTTTAATACACACAATACTAAGTCTTTTAAAATCTAACTCTTTAATGTATGTAACGAGCTAGCTTTCTCTGGATAGAAGTATATAAACTACCTCTACTTATTAGTTTTTAAGTGGCCTACTATGTTTAATTACTACTTTTTTTTATTACGTTACTAGCGTCTATATAATATTATATAATATTATATATTATATATACTAAGCTCTAGAATCTAGAGTGTATTAAAATTTTATTAATATTCTTTTTTTAGCTTTTAAAATAACAAACTTATAATAATAATACCCTAACTTACTTACTTACCTACTATATTACTAGATAATAGACAACCTACTATATGCACACTCTATTACTACTATAATATATAATAAATTGCGCGTATGCTTTCTACTCCTAATCCTAAATAGCACTCTACTATTTTCTACTAATAGCCTTTTAACTTATTAATCTCTAGTATATTTCTCTAGTATTAACTTTACGTTATTTATCTTTTATAAAAATCTTATAGTATAAGTGCGTACCTATATATGCCTAACACCTCTTATAGCTATATTAGAAAAAGTTTTAAGTAAGTATAAGCACCTAGAGCACTTAAGTAGCTCTAAGCACGCCTATATACACTTATATACTAAATACGCTTAAAGCGCACTAGTAATACTACTTTTTCTTTAGTGTGTGTATATGTAAAGTTGTATAAGAATACGCACCTATACTACTAATATATCTAGGGCACCTAGGATATAAGAGCACCTATAGCACCTAAGATATCTAGGGTATATAGGACACCTATAGCACCTATACTATTAAAATAATACTAATTAATTAGCAAATAAAGCTCTTTAATTGGCTAGAATTTAAAAAAAGCTTAGTAAGCTACTTAGTAAGCTGCTTAGTAGGTTTTTATAAAAAGATTTTTTAAAGTATAAAGTTAAAGTCTCTTACTAGATAGTAATTACTAGTGTGTTATATAGAACTTCTACCTAACCCTAAACTCTAGATTTTATAGGTTTAAAAATAGAAAAAAATATAGTTTTATAATTATTTAAAAGAATTAGATTAGGCGAAAATTAGTGGCCTAGTAAAGAACACTATTTTAAAAAGTTTAAACTTTAATAAACTTTTTTACTACTTTAATATTATTATAACTTTTCTAAAAAATTATATAATCATATTACGTAATATCTATGATAACTAGTAAAATAAAGAGTTTTTTATTAATTACTAACTAATTACGTAATAGAAATAGTATTTTTATATTAAATAATTAAAGACTAGTATTTTCTCTATAAATCTATTAAAAAAATTAAAATTATAGCTTTACTATCTAACCCCTTTTTATTAATATCTTAAGATGCTTTTATATATATATAATAGTAGGAGGAATATCTACTATTATTATAATATTGTTATTAGAAACCTCTTAGTTACAAAAAAAATCATAGCTTTACTAGTAAAAAAGTTATAAATCTTTAAAGAAATTACTTATTTAGACTATTTATATATATCTACGTAAGTCTACGTATATTTATATATTTCTAAGCATTATATGCTAGTAAATTACTTATATAAAAATGCGCACAAATGCGTAAGTCTACGCACGTCTGTGCACGATTCGTATAGTTATGTAGAAAAACTTTCCTAATATACTTTATATAGATCTTACTCTAAAAATTATACTATAGCTTCTTTAGGTTATATAGCTTTATATTATTCTTTTAAAGTCTTTTATAATTTTTGTCTATTCTCTTCTACTACCTTTAAATAATATATCTAGTAATGCTTATTAATATAGCTAAATATAAGGTAGCTAAACTAGTATAGAGTAAGCTATAAGTTAAAATTTATAGTTCTATAGTTATTATTACTATAGAATAAACTAGCTAAGATAATTTAGTTGTCGCATAACTTATATTATACTACTATATTATTAGTAATAATAGAAGGTGTTTAACCTTTGCTATACTAAATCTAGCTATTTTTATTATATTATTTTTCTTATTATATATATATATATATAGATAGATGTATAACTACCTACCTAGTAGTAATAGTGTTATTAGGATAGAGAATAGCTATATTAAATTATAATTTGTGTTTTTTTGTAACTAAGGAGTTTCTAATAAAAATATTATAATAATAGTAAATATCCCTCCTACTATTATATATATAGAAAAGCATTTAAGGTGTTAATAAAAATATTAAATTATAACCTTAAGGTCTTCTTAACTTAACATATTCTATTAGTAGCCCGGACAAATTAGTCCGCCGGATAGTTTTTCTTAGCAACTTCGAGGTCCCCTATAACTTATTATAGAATACTACCAACGTTACTTTATAGTAACTTATAATAACCTACTATAACTTATAATATACTAAGTTACTATTTAATCTACTTTTTACGTTATATAGCTTCTTTACGCGGCTATAGTAGCCGCGCAAAGCTAAGAAGTCTTTCTTAGTAGTATAAACTTATAATAAGACTCCCTATAATATATATATATATTATCTACTATACTATACGTAGGTAATATATAGTATACTTATTATAATTCGTAGTAAAGCATGCTATATCTTAAGTAGTACTTTATCTAATTTTTAGTCACTAAGTGCGTACTATTGCAAAATAAAGTTAATCTGTTATTTTTGGCCTTATAGTAACCTATAATAAAATCACTCTAATTTACTATTAACACTATCTAAAAATAAGCTGCTAAGGGTAATATCTCTAATTTCTTCTTTATCTCTTTATCTATCTAATAGGTCTTTGTGTTATGTCTAGGCTCTTCGCACCCTCCCACAGCGGCGTTGTGTTAAGGGACCTGCCTCTTCCTCACCACTACCTCGCGCCCTTTTTAACAACTTTACTCTAATAGAAGGGCTTTCTACTCCTAAATCTGCTCCCTAAGTAAAGCCTAGCGTCCCACGTTTCTAAATGCGCTTTCTTTTACGCGTTTTTTGCTTTATTAGAACCTTAATTTGCTTTTTAAGTTTCTTAATGCAGGGTCTCTTAAAGTACACTATAGAAGAGCATAAGTTTAGCACTTTTTATAAAGCTGTAAGTAGCTTAATTTAGTATTAGGTAAAGACCGAATAAAAGAGTCGCGTACAAGCTTTAACTAGGATCTAAACTTAAGGGTATTACTTAGGGTTCTGGCTTGCTATAGTGTATCTAGTAGGGTACCCTAAGGTAGAGTGTGAATACGCATATCAAGGCGATCTACTACTACTACTAACGTATCTAAAGAAATAAGCCTAGAGGCCTTAAAGGCTTTCTTATAGTTTTCTAGTGTAAATATATTAAGAAACGCGTTATAAAAGGCTAGTAGGAAGCCCTCTTTATTAATATAAAAGACGCGTTAGCGTGCTAAGTCCTATACGCGCTAGGAGTACTTTAGCTTTAGTGGCGCGAAATAGACTATATTAAGCGGCTAGAGGATATAAGATAAGTGCGCTGGTATACAAAGTGTTAGGATCTTCTATTCTAGGCAATAATTCTTAAAATCCTAGGAGTAGTGGCTCTTATAGCTGTCTAGAATAAGTAACCTCTATAACCCTACTATGCGCGGCCTTATATACGCGTTAAAGTGCTTTAACCACGTAACTCTAAGCTTATTATTAGTCTAGCTAGTCTTAGAGACTAAGAGCTTCTAATTGTAAGGGATACTAGTCTCCTTATATCACACTAAGATATAGACTCGCCCTTTATAGATAATAAAGAGTGGGGTAGTATACCTAGTAGCGCAAATACTCTAAAATACTATAACCTACTTGTAGTAGTTGCCTAGCTAAATAAGCGTAAGTTAAGAACATCTTTCTAAACTAGTTATAACCTTTATTAAGCTAATAACTCCTATCTAGAAGTCTCTATCTTATTAAAGTTATAGATATCTTTATTCTACACTCTATACTTGGCTTTTGTGTCCTTTACTAGCTAAAACTACGCGTTTATAACCTCTAGGTCTTCCTATTATATCCTCTGTTAGTCCTTCGCTTAATTAAAAGCTATTTTAAGCTTAGGTACGCGCTTTATAAAGCGCTAAGCCTAGTATTATCCTATAGGGACTCTATGCCGCGTAGCTAGCAGTTTGTTAGCTATATCTTCCACCTTACCTAGCTAGGGTGCAAATCCTCGCGAATCTAGATTAAGGATATTACTATATAAGCGTCTGTTCTTTAGTTGCGGTAAGCTTTGCCATACCTAATTATGTATCTGCTTAGGCAGTAATTCTATTAATTTAATTACTTAGTGTAGACTTTAGGATATTATATGCTGCAGTAGCGCGTTATAGGCTTAAAATTTGCTTATTCTAATAGGCGTGAAGGGTAAGCTTAATTCTGCCTTCTTAATTATATAATAACGCGTTATATTATTAAGACATTATAATTTTATAGTAAAGTGTTATAGTCTTGGCAAAAACTATCTGGCGGACTAATCTATTCGGGCTACTAATAGAATATATTAAAAGTATATAATTTTTTTACGACTAATAGGTTTCTAATAAAAAGATAATAATAGTAGTAGTTATTCCTCCTACTATTATATACACAGAAAAAGCGTTTTAAAATATTAATAAAAAGAGTTATTAATAGTATATACAGCTAATCTTTATAAAATAAACTTAGTACTATAAATAGTATATGGCGTTAAATTAACTATCTAGAAGTAGCATAATAAAGGCTTTTATCTTAAATAACATAATATAAAAAAGTAAAGCCCCCTGCTTAGTAATTAAAAAAAGCGTAAGCGTAAAAAGGTAGTTATAAATATAAATAGTATAAGACTATGTAAACTAAGGTAAAAACTAATAAATAGTTACTATCTACGCTAATAACTAGGCTATAATTAGGTCTCTAGCTAAACTAAAAGAAAGCTTTAAAGCCTATATTCTAAAAGAAATTATATAATAAATCTAAAATCTCTAAAATAAAAAATAGCTAGTAGAAATTTAATAGACGCTAGCCTATATAAAAATACTAGAAAATAAAGTCGCGAATAAGGCTACTAAGAAGACTACTAGATAAAAAAATAAACTCTATAGGCTAGAGAGCATACACACCTATAAAGCTATATTTACTTAAAGTAATACTAGAATTATAGTATAAGTTAGAGGCAAAAAAAAGTTAGAAAATAAACTAGTAAGTAAAAGCTAAAGACTAGGTATTCTTTAGATATATATTAATACCTATAAAAAACGATTCTCTAACTATATATTGGGCTTAGTAAAAGATATAGTATTACTAGTATAGCTAAGAATAGAAAAGAGTAGACTTAAGAACTTTCTCTTTAACTAAAAAGTACTAGGCATAACTAATTCTAAATATAAATATAAAGAGCTATAATAAACTATTACTTATATTCTCTTAAGGTGTAGGAACTATAAAAACTCCTAGAACTAGAAATTTAGCCACCGACTATCCTAAATAATTATAAGCTAGCTACTAAAGCTATATTAAGCTTATAGAATAAACACGGATTCTTAGGCAATTTAAGATTAGGGACAAGTAGACAAAGCTAAGCGCTAGGGAATAGTAGATATAACGGATATAACACATAAGGTAGACGTCTCTAATACTACCTATTCTTTTCTTTTTACGCCTACTTAAGTCTAAATTAATATTTTTTTATCCTCTTCTCTTTATAGCTTCTTAACTCGTCCTATATTAAGAAGATTATTTGTAATTAGACGTAGAGTTCTAGATTTATTATTACCTTTACTACTACTATCTAGAAGGCTTAGCTTATAAACGTTAGTAGCTTTAAAAGAGAAGAATATATCTACTTGGGGTTAGTAGAGGCGTTAAATTAGATATAGATATAGGATTAAGTATAAGGCTCTTTGCCTATTACTTAGCTAGCCTTTGCTACTTTATTAAGTATAAGTCTTCTAGCTCTAGCTCTAGCGTAATATCTAGCGCTATAGAGCGTGTTTGTTTGTATTTTACCAATAGTCTATCTATTACACTAATATTACTAAAGCGTAATTAGTCCTCTACTAGTAATCTATCTTAAAAAATATTAATATAGTCTTCTTAACTCTACTAGTACTACGTACTATAATAAATACTTTCTACATTATTCTAAAAAAAGCGCGCGCTTTAGCTGCGTAGAGGGTCACTATATTATCTAGTATAGGGTCTATTATTGCTAGCAGGCGCGCGGTAATTATCCTCTTAATAATTACACGCCCTATTACTAGGTTTAGCGCATATTACACTATACTCTTCTTAGTTATATTAGTCTCTATAATAAAAGAAAATTCTACTAACTATTAGTAAAACTAGCACTATAATATACTTATATACTTACCTTAACTAATTTTACTAAGTAATCTAATTATAGCCAAATTCTCTTTTATAATATATATAAAATAATTAGGCTCTTCTTTATTAAGCAATCCCTTACCAAACTAATTATACTCTAGATTCTCTAATTTAGACGCGCTATAGAACTAGTAAATATATCTTCTAGTTATATATTAGTTAGATTCTATTAACTAGTAACACATTAGTAGGAAAGTACTATAGTCTATTAAATAAGAAGCTTTAACTTAAAGCGATCTATTTAAATCTAGTATTAGAAAATTATTATCTTTAGAAAAGATAACTCTCAAATGGCTATACTATACTATTTTGGTTATAGCCATTAAATTAGCCTTAGATATTAGCTTTGGCTTTGGCTTAGGCTTGCACACTTTAGGAACGTATAGAATAATCTTTATAGGCAATAAAGGGACGAATAAAGTAGTGCTATAAGAGGTTATTTTAGCGTGGCGAGCTAGTAGTAAGAAGTTTTATAAAAGTAGCATCCTTTATAAATAGATAGTTACTTTATATATTATAGCTAATACTACTTTCTAACTAGAAAGAAATTATATAAATATAGTATCTATCTTAAAAATAACTATAGTGGGCGTAGTAATTAGTGTATTAGCACTACTAGCGTTTTTAAAATAATAATAGATTACTCTCTTAAGTAGTGTAGATAGTCTTATTCTATTAAGAGTTAGTCTAGCTTATTTAGTAATTAGCTAGCAGATAGTTATAACTTAGTTATTTATATTATTTAGCAGTTTAGAGAGGCCTGTATTTCTAAGCAAAGCTACTAATAATTAGCTTTTTCTTTAATCTGCAATTATCCCCTTATATTAGATAGGTCTAGTGCTAAATAGCATATATAATAGATAATTCTCGCTAATATAGTCTTATGCTATTAGCTAATTAACCTATAGGTTTTCTTCTACCTCTTATAGTATGCTCTGCGCCATCTCTAAGCTATTATTAGCTGCTAGATTCTAGGTATTAGCCCCTTACTAGTTATGTAATAATATTACTATATACCTTATATAGGGTAGAGAATCTAATAGCGCTAATATAGAATAGTAGCCTAAATAAATGCATTATACGGGTAAATAGCCATATTACTACTAAGAAACTAGAGTTAGAAGCAAGGATATAGTAATAGAGTAAAGAATTAGTCTAATATATTTAACTAAAGTAGTAGATGTAGTATAGACATATTAAAGCTAAGATAATAACATAAAAGCTAACGTATTAGACTACCAAGCTAGTTAGTTTCTCTTAGCAAAGTTACTACTCTAATAACTTAATAAATACTTTATAGATTAATTTAAAAATTGAAATATAAGTAGAATTATATATACGCTTTCTATTACAGAAATAAAATAATAATATATTTATTAGCTTAGTAAGATATACTAATATATATATAGCTAGCTCGCTTAAGCTTTTAATTCTAGCAACTACCTTTATATACTTATAGTAGACTATAATACTTTTTAAATATATTTATTACTATATAGTAAAATGTTATATAGATTACTAGAGGCTATAGCTTAGTAATACTAGAGATATTATAATAAGAATATTAATACTAGTAAAATTTATATATATTTAATAAAATACTAAATATATGTATAATTATATTATTTCTTTAATAATAAACTATTTATATATACTATAGGTCTATATAGAAATTTTTATATTAGCTATTTCCTTTTAGTTTCTATATATATTAAGATTTTATTAAATCTAGTATAAAGTTACTTCTAGATTTTAGTTATTACTAATAATATACTATAAGTTATAACTTTTTATATTTTATATAATATACTTTGCACTCGAGTCGGACACTCTATCGAGTCGGACACTTTGCTAAGACCCTACTAAGTTCTATACTATTCACAATAGTATAGAGTTTAATATAAACTATTTTTAATAGTCTAAATAGGCTAAACTATTTAGAATCTACTTCTATAAGCTGTCTATAGGTTTTTTTATTGTGCCTAGGCTTGCCGCAGCGTCCATAGCACCGTTAAGCGGATTCGCCTCTATTAGTGCGCACCCTCTTCTTTGCCTTCTTACCATTACTACGCACCCTAAAGTCCTTTAGAGTAGCTAGTCGCTGGCCCTCTTTAACTATAAGGACTTCTTCTTGCTGTAATCGCTTTCTTTTATATAATTTACGTCGTGTGGCGGCCTTATTAGCAGCTTAAAGTTTAGCGTTGCGTTTAGTTATTAATACTAAAGAATGCCCTATTATCTTAGCGCCTTTAATAAGCTTTTCTATCGCCTTAACTATATAAGTTAGGGAACTATTTATATGCCTTTAAAATCCTCTGCTTAACTAGCGTCGATTGCGACCTAAGTTCTATACTATTTCGCGGAGTTTGCAACTTTTATATACTATTGCGAATAGTATAAAGTAGAGGCGTACGCAGGCGGACGTTAAGCTATAATATTATAGCTTCTAGGTTATAGGGCACTAGGCTAGCACCTTAAAAGCCTTCTTTAATATTACTTTTAGTAAATAAAGCCTTAAAAGTAGTAATAAACCAAGGCAGGAACTTAATTTTAGTAATGTGCGTGATATGGTTACGTATTAAATCCTTAGCTTAGCGCCCATTAGCTTTTACCCATACACCTTTTTTAAAGGCGCGAAACAGCCCACATAAAGTGGCTGCAAGAGGTGCGACGAATACGAGGGCATAGAGAGAGTAACAATATTGCTCTTCTTATAATACTATTTAAATTTAAACAAGTTATAACTCTTATAGCTATTAAGAATAAGTAAACGTATTGTGCTAATAACACGCCTCTTTGTATACTTATTAAAGTGCTTTAGCCACTATAGACTAAGCTTATTTATTATCTAGCTATTCTTAGAGACTATAATAACCTAATTATAAGGTAGATCCTTCTCCTTATACTAGGCAGAGAGGTGGTACTTGCCCCCAAAAATAATAAAGGGTGGGATCTACTTACCCCGTTGTATTAATGCCTTAGATAACTATTGTCCACTCCCTATTGCCCTACTGCACCTACTTTAGCTATTCTTAACGCTTAGAGTCTATAACTACTACTCTAGTTAATATTATGCCTATTATAAAGCCTGCTTTATTAAAATTGTAGGTGTCCTTATCTAGAATACTATGTTTGGCCTTTATATTCTTTACAAGCCGGAACTAGTCTTATATTACCTTAGAATCCTTCTAGAGAGCTCTCTTATAGTCGTACTTTTAATTAAACTTAACTTTAAGCTCTAGCTAGCGCTTAACAAAGTTATAAGGTCACCTCTAGCTAACTAGCTTATAGTGGCGTGCAGCTAGTAAAGAATTAGCTATATCTTTTATAGCATTGAGCTAAGGCGAAAATCCTCGCGCGTCTAAGTCGAGTATATGCTCTACAATCGCCTGCTCCTCTCTTATAGTAAGTCTTATTTTGTTAGGTGCGTAGTCGCGTCTAAACGTCTTTCTAGCGCGTTAGTCGCTAAGTGTACTTTAAGAGACATTATAGATAGCTATAGCGCGTCGCTAAGAGAGTTTTGTGCCTTATTTAATAGCCTAGATTGTAAGCTATATACGCGCTTCTTTTAATGCTAGTAGTTTATTATATGGTTAAGGCATCGCGTTATACTATTACTAATAGTACGTTTTAGTAGGATCTTAGCAAAAGTGTTTAACTTAATAGAGTGTCCGACTTAAGTGCAAAGTACGTTAGTACTATTACTATATTAAAAATATACTATTACTTTAAAATTAGTAATAGCTATATTATTAATAGTGTTTTTTTAATCTTTTCTAAATTTTACTAGTATAAAAGTCTTTATTATATTATTACTAGTATTACTAAGCTATAGCCTTTAAGACTTTATATAACTTTTTCTAATATAATAATAAGTCTATTAAAAAAGTATTATAATTTATTATAACTATTTAAAGGTAGTTACTAGAATTAAAACCTTAAGCGAGTATACTATATCTATATTAGTATATCTTACTAAGCTTATAATATATTATTATTTTTATTATTATAATAGCTAGTATATATATATCTATAGTTAAATTTTTAAATAAATAAATCTATTATATATTAATAAAGTTAATAAAGTATTAGTTTTACAAAGAAAAAGTAACTAGCTCGATAGTCTAACTAGCTCGATAGTCCAATACGTTATATATTTATTTACTTAAAATAAAAATAGAAAAAAAAATAGTATATACTATTATTAAGTCTAAAGTAAGTAAGAAATTTATATAAGCTTATAAACTAGAATAGCTATATAGTAAGTAGTAAGCTTTGCTCTTTAACTATAGTAGCCTAATTAAAACTAGATAAGAAAATTAGCTTTAGTAGCTATAAGCGCCTAAAATCTAAGTAGAATAGATAGCTAAGTAGCGTTACACTATAATATTACTTCTATAGTAAATACACTATAAGAAAAAGAGTATTCTAAAACTATATAAAATAAAAATAGTGTCTTATATAAGTAGCTAACTATATTATTATTAAGAAATCCTATCTAAGTATAGTATAGAATAATAGAGCGGATTGTCGAAGCGTCCCTAACTAAAGAAATAGAGTGCGAGAGGCAAAGTAATCTAAGCTAAGATAGGGGCATAAAGAGTATGCAGTCTGCCTTATAAAAGCGCTAATATCTTAGCAATTTAAAGGAAAGAGGGGAAATTTAAGGCTTATTAGCTACTAAGGCGCTAGACTATACCATAGAAAGGGACTATTCTTCCTTTAATTATAGCGGGTATAAAAGCTAAGGTAAGAAGAGGCTAGACTAAAAGAAAAGGGAAAGAGGCGTCTTACTTATAGTTTTATTATAGATAGAAGTCTAAAAGTACATTATCTAGTTGTAGGGCTTTAGCGTGTACGAAAGCTTAAGATAGACTAGCTTATTATAAAAGAAAATATATAGATAGAAATAGAAATAATAAGATAGTAATATAAAAAGAAGAAATAGGCGTTATAGATAAAATAGTTCTAAATCTTTAAAGTAGATAACTAGATTTAAGAAAAATACCTTATAAAAAATAATTAGATAGTAGAAAGGAGTAATTAGTATAGATAAGAAGAGGAAATTATAAAGAAAAGAATAAGAGGAAAAAAAATAAAGAGAAAATAATAGTAAAGAAAGGGCGTTTTATAGTAGATATTAAGGTTAATTACTAGTTTAGACGTTAGCGTAAAAGTTATAAGCGAGGTCTAGATTATCTAAATAGAGTATATCTATTTTCTAATATAGGCTCGCTATTAGATTGTTTAGTTATTAAACAAATTTTATATAGTTTAAGTTTTTCTTTTATAATTTACCTTTTTTACGCTCTTTTTAATTACGAAGCAGAGGGCTCTGCTTTTATTATCATGTTATTTAAGATAAAAGCCTTTATTATTCTACTCCTAGATAGATTAATTAACACTATATATAAAACTATATATTTTCTATTTTTAAATCTATAAAATCTAGAATTTATAGTTAGGTAGAAGTAATATATAATATGCTAGTAATTAGTATTATTATATTTAACTAGTAATTACTATCTAGTAAAAGACTTTAACTTTATACTTTTAAAAACTTTTTTTAAAGCTTACTAAGCAGCTTACTAAGTAGTTTACTAAACTTTTTTTAATTTCTAGCTAATTAAAGAGCTTTATTTACTAATTAATTAGTATTATTTTAATAGCATAGGTGCTATAGGTGCCCTAGGTGCTATAGGTGCCCTAGGTGCTATAGGTGCCCTAGGTGCCCTATGTGCCCTATATATACCCTAGGTGCCCTAAGTGCACTAGCAGTATAGGTGCGTATCTTTACGCAACCTTACGTATACATACGCTAAAAAACAAGTAGTATTATAGGTGCGCTTAGAGCGCTTTTAGTGCGTAAGTGTGTGCAGAGCCGCCTAAGTGCTATAGGTGCGCACGCGCGCTTAAAATTTTTCCTGATGTACTGGTATGTATGCATGCAAGGCAGCCTGATAAGATGCCATGGGATGCAGATAAGCTTCTCGGGTTTTATAGGCCCACGTCAGTGTGAGCTGTCGCTCTGTGCGTGGGTGAGTGGGTGGGCTATACGGTAATACGTACGTAGACTGACTGTCTAACGGGGTGATGTGCTTAGGTTGGTGTTGTGGGTGGTGCTTGGTGGGTACAGTAGTAAGTTGGAAGGGAGGGAGGTGGTTTGTAACGCGCGATAGGGGGGATTTGTCGCGCATGGGATTTTTGTGTGGGATGGGGTGTTGCGTCTCCGAGCGAGACGGAGCGCGGAAGGAGCAGCGGACCAATCGGGAGGGTTGCCTGGCGGTTGCCGGTTTGGGAGAAGGAGCGAACGAAGGAAGGCGGCCGGCGCGGCAACGTGGACGTGGATGCCGCGCTTCAGCTTGGTGGCGGGTCCCCAGGCGGCGACTGGTCGGCCTCGTTGTTGTGGTCGGTGGTCGTGTGCGTGTGGCTCATTATCGTCTTATGTCTGTCATACTCCTTATCGCCGCCCGCGTTCACTTGCTCACTCATCGCTCTCATCACTTACTGCACTGCCTCGTGCACTCACTCTCACCGCTGCAGCATTCATTCATTCTCCACAAGCACACATATCCCGTCAGGCACCGTGCGTCTCGGCGAGAGCATCTGCAGCTCCATGTTACCCATCGCGTGCCCCTACGTCGCCTGTCCAATCCCGCTACAGCAATAACGTAAAACGCTCGCCCTTGCAGCCGGCCACCAACGTCACGCCCGGAGGTCCGACTCTATTTCTACCTAGGCCCTTCCCGCACGTCAAAAAACCGCTTCCAGGGCCACAATATGTTGGTGCCGAGATCCTACCCTTTTCTCCTCCAGTCGCCGTCGTCGCCGTCGTCGCCGTCGCCGCAACGGAGGCCCGAGAAGATGGGAGCACGACCACCCAGGACAGCTTCCAGTCCTTCCAAGTCGATGCGCGCCATGAGTGTCCAACCCAGAGACGAAGCCGCCCGTAGTCCGGAGCCCAAACCAGTTACGCCTGCTGCACCCGTGCATTCGAAACCAGTTGTCATTCCGCCTCGTACGCCTGCGCGCTCGGGTACAGCCACACAGCGACGCAGACCGTGAAAGTGAGAGGACACAACGGTGGCAGGCCACGGCACACACCGAAGAACCACAAACGCGATGCGATACCCTCAGCTGTCGCAGCGCTGCTGGCAGTCACCGCGATCCCCAAGATGCCGCCGCGCCGTCGCCCGGGCTCCACCATGGACAGAAGGATCTCCATGGACGAGTTGATTCAAGAGTGGAAGCAAGATGATGCAGAGCTGCCAGCATCAGTGGTTGGCTCGCCGTTGGATCTGTTGTTGGGACGTGTGGATGAATCCGAAGACGAGTACGGCAGCCTTGCGAGCATGGAACAAGAGAAGGATTCTATACCAACCAGGTCCATATCGAGCGACTCATTATCGATGATACCGCCTTCTTTGGATACCGCCGCACCTTCCTTTGCCTCAAATTGGGACGAGGTGAGTACCCCGGACTCATATCGAAAACCATTACCGGACCGTCGCGAGAAGGTTGTATCGTCACCACCCAAAGAAGACTGCATTTTGGATCACCCGTTACTGCAGTTTAACCTAGAAGACTGCGAACATCTCGCCAACCTCGAAGTACCGGAAGTAGTTACACCCCTGCTGTTCCCACCGAACGCTTCAAGTCATTCCGATCAAATCTCACGGCTTCATTACAAGCTTTGAAATCTGCCGCCAAATCCTTCTCCAACTTCACAGCACCCAGCGTTCCACCGGACGACCTCCTTACCCGATCATTGCTATCACCACGATTTGCTAGCGAGATGCGTCCGAAGCAGATGCAGGGGTTGCCGTCAGCAGAACTGCGTCGCTACATGAACCCGCCGCCCACCCCTGTTTCCCCAGCGGAGCTGTCGATGCAGCTCCACGACGCATTCATGCTGGATGTAGACGAAGACGAATCGGCACCTATGATTCAGATGCAAACCTACGAACGACGAACCCGTTCCTCGAGTCGCCGAAGAAAGACGCAAGATCCATATTCCGAGGCTGGTAGAGTTCAGTCTCCCTCTCCAGCCGTACGCCAGCGGGAACCCAGAGAGAACAGCGACTTCCTCCGCGTCATTGTGCTCGAGATGAACATGCGCCGCGTTGGGAAATTGGATGTCAAGGCCGCCGGCAAAGCTCGTATCTGGCTACCACCCCGGAAGATTGCCAACAAGTCAATTTTCAGTCATGAAGGCCGTGTGCCGGACAGATGGGTTGCTGTTCTTCCGGACGAAGAGATGTAGTGCAGTTGGGCATACGTGCAGGTTCCGCCGAAGCGCAGCCGTTGTCATCGGCCCTGTTGCGCGAATGACGCGGGGGCCATATCGCCGTGCGTCACGACTCGCGAGGTGAAGAGCATCACTTTAGCGCGACCCTTTGGGCGATCACGCGACGTACCTTCTGACCTCGGTCTATTGTAGCCAGCCGGCGGTTTTCCTAGCGAATCATGAGAAGGCCGCTCAAGCGTTGAGCACTTGTCACTTTTGGCATGAAACTGAGCAGACGCGCTTCTGGAACGCATACTCGACGCCGGGCTCCCCGTACCTAATTGTGGACGACAGAATGATTTGGGCAATGCCAACCCACGCGGAGCCCTAGTCTCACAACTTATTCCGTAGCTCGGAGCGCCAAAATCAATAATGTACGAAAAGTCCGACGGTCGATCTGTTCCTGCAGCGTCGGCCAACGTGGCGGGCTGCCCCGACGGCGCGGCCGAGATCTACCACTACACAATATTATCGAGTAAAGGGCGGGAAGCGCCGATGGTTCGCGCGGCGACGCCGTTTGACTGGACTACTATCTATTTTCGAAGAGAGGAATTCTGTTGTTTTTTTATTGCAAGAGACGGTGTAGAGTGGGTTTGCGCACTGCGTACGCGGTGTAGACAGACATGGGAGTCGCCTCCAAATGTCAGTCAAGAGTTGACACGACAGACGATGTTTTTTACGCGCAGGAAGTAGACTTTTGTTTTTCTTTTCTTTTGTTGCTTTGCATTTTGCATGATGCATGGTCGTTTGTCATAGGTACATACCGTCACATAGTACACGGTGTGCGCCGGGTTACGAATTTTCTTGGTTTTCCGTCACTTTTGTGGTAGTGTAGCGAGGAGCAGATGGGTGAGCGACGCACTTTCACTGGGTTATTTGTTCATACAGTAGCAGGCTTTTTATTATTAGACAGACAGACAGGAGTTGGATACAATATTGGGTAGGCATGGCAGGTGGTGCTGTGTGGCTGGCGCTTTTTCTTTGCATTTGAGTTTGAAGGGGCGGGCACGCGGGGTAGGGGCATATGCCGGGTTTCTTGTCACACAATATGCGCTCTGTATGTATAGCATAGATATAGCATAGGAGGCGAAGCGAATAAGAATCAACTTCTTGCCCTGTTTTTTTGGTGTGCGATGTTGTGTAGTTACTTGTTGGAGAGGTTGCAGCAACCTAGGCCTTTTCGCGTGGCTAGCAGGTACGAAATGCTTACGAAAGATGAGGGGTGGGTGCGGTACCAGCCTACCAGGTACTGTGTAGCAGGATGAGGGGACACACGCACGTGTGGATACATAGTAAATATAGCTTTACAGTGTTACCGCAATGCTTGGTCGCGGCTGTGTGCGGTCGTGGTCGTGAATATACTGTGGCGCTGTCTGGTTCTCAGCTCTCGTGCGGTGGCGCCTCGGACGAGACAAACACGGGTGCTCCGGGAGATGGGTGGAGGTGGTGCCAGTGGACAACACCGTCAGGATGCTGCGAGATGGCAAGGATGGATGGTTCCCTGGAGTCGTGGTTCAGGAGGGTGGAGAAACGTGTTAGGCTGCTAAATCGAGTCTGGGTGCCGGATCAGCGGCACCGACTGGTGTCTCTAGTGTGCACGCCCTCGCCCCGGCCAAGTCACTGCCAAGTTCATTCAAGCCTTCCTGCCCGGTATTGTGAAGACTACACACCCTCCACGACCATCGCAGGCAACCTCACACGCCGCCATGACGCCGCTCTGACATGACATGGGAGGACCCGCCCTGCCACCACCTGCTGCTGGATCAGTATAAGTACCCGAGGATGCACTCCGCCGGGGCGAGGAGGAAGAGGGCGCAGCCAACCTACAACGAAGCCTTTCGCGTATGTATCGCGCCCGCACCCGTCCTGTGTCGTCACTGACCGCGCCGACAGCACTGCGCGCCTATCAAGCTGCCCTCGCTCGGAAGCATCGAAGTGTCGCCCGGCCACACCATCATCCTCGAGACCGACGCCGTCTTCAAGCCGCAATGCCCGCCGTCGGAACAGAGCCAAGTCAACGAAGGGGGAGGCGGCGTTGTAGATGACACCAGTCTGGCCGACGTGCGCGATCCCTTCCACGCTTCCATCACGCCGCAAGCCTACGCGACGGGCGCCGCGACCGTCATCGCATGGATGCTCGTCATCATGCTCATCATTACGCCGCGAACCTTTCACGTCGGAGGCACATCGGGACGCTCAGGGCTCATGGGGAGACGCGGCATGATTAGCGGAGCGTCAGGAGGAGGGTCGATCATTGGGGTGGGGACGCGTCCCTGGCTGCAGAAGGTGGCCGCCCTCACCGTCGCCGTGTCGCTGACACTGGCAACTGCGGACACCTTCGCCATCGCCGCACGGCAGTACGAGGACGGCTTCATGGATGCTCTGGCGCTGCGGAGCGAGGTCGTGGCAGGCACCGAGATCAAGGTGTCCCGCGTTGTGTCGGACATCTTCCTCTGGCTCGCACAGGTCCAGACACTGATTCGCCTGTTCCCGCGCCACAAGGAGAAAGTCATCATCAAATGGGTCGGATTTGCCCTCATCACGCTCGACATCACTTTCAATGCCTTGAACAGTTTCGGCCCGTACAACAAGGGCCACAGCCCTCGCCATTTCGAAACCGCCATCCCCGCATTGAGTTATCTTTTCCAACTATCTCTCAGCATGCTTTACGCCGCCTGGGTCATCTACTATGGTATTACGAAGCGACGATATGCGTTCTATCATCATATGATGTGGAACATGTCTCTTGTCGCCCTCCTGTCTATTGTTGCCGTTCTTACGCCTGTCGTATTCTTCATCACCGATATTTCTAACTACACCATTGCTGGCTGGGGAGATTATTTCAGATGGGTGGGAGCTGCAGCTGCTAGTGTCATTGTTTGGGAGTGGGTAGAGCGAATCGAGGCGTTAGAAAGAGAGGAAAGAAAAGACGGAATCCTGGGTAGAGAGATCTATGACGGCGACGAAATGCTTGACACCACGCCGTCCAAAGAAATGTCCTGGCCTCGACCTGGCCATGGCTCTACGTCTAACGATCCGAAGAAGCCTGGAGATGGCGGAAACGGGGGCGCTTCGGCATCTGGACATTTTAGCCGTCTCACTCATGTTGCGCAGAGGCTGAACCGCGTCAGAAAACAGTCGCCGAAGACAGCTCCATCCAAGCGACGGACTATTCACATACCCGCACCAGCCCCGGCTGCTCGCCGATCCGGCACACATCAGCGTAACAAGCGAGATAGCTATCTCCCATTACAGAGTCCAAGTGATGCTCCACCGAATATCTCGTCACCGGTGAGCAGAACCGACACCGCGAGTGCGGATAGCACGGTATATACAGTGCGATACCACCCCATCAGCGACACGCCACCCGTGCCCCGTCCCGATGGTGCGGTCGAAGAGCGCGCGGAAAGGGAGCCTGCCGGCGAAACACAACTTACGGCGCCTTCTCGTCCCCAAAATTCTACTGAAGATCTCGAAAAAGGTGCTGTCTTCACCGAGGATGTAAATGGCGTTCGTGCTAGGGGGCGTTGGAATTGGCAGGCTATCTCCAGCATGACACCATTTCGAAGAAAAGGACGATCACCGCCGCCAGAAGTCCAACGAGGGCGAGTGATTGAACCCCTTGCAATTGACGACGTTGCGTTGAATATTCCTCAGAGGAATTATTTTGGATTGGCGCTAAAAGATAGGCTTGGCACTTTTGCTGCCCAGCAAGGAGACAAGCTTCGTACCAAGAAAAATGTTGGCCAACAGGTAGACACAAGCCTACCGGTCACTATTATACCCGCCCAGCCCCGTGGACGGACATGGTCTCCGGAGATATTGCATCAACAGGCCCAAATAGCTGAAGGGGCTGATGTGCCCATCTCGAGCGAGTCGTCGCGTTCTCCCCAGGGCGCTAACGCTCCAACACCACAACACTCGAACGAGTCTAACGATCATGACGGTGCCGAACGTACCTCTCACATACGTTTCTCACCCGAAACGTTTCGACCGTCGAACGCCAGGCCACAGGCAGATGCCGACCCTTCGCCCTCTGTCGCTTTACGCAATGAGATCTCGGACCCAGGACCAGAGACGAGTTATACAGAAGGGCAAGACGAGCAACCGGACCATACTCGTCCACCGACACCTACACAGCCGACCAACCACGACAGATGAGAAGAGAGACGGAGACTTCTTCCCTTCGCTCTATACCCCTGTATTCATTTTTGACGGCTTCAAAGCGGTGCAATTGGAGTAACTCTGGTTTCATTTTTCTCTTGACGTACAGGTACTTGCGCTGCATAGGATTGGCGAAGGATGCTTTTGGGATGGATGGGTTGGGATGGAATCTGATTTTGATATGGTTGCAGCATCGATCCTTAGATACCCGCTGATGTTTACGCGTCAGCTGCAATTGGGAACGGTTTTTGGGTATGCGACGGGGTCGATTTGAATTTTGGGTGGGGGGGGGAAGGTCGTACTGTAGGGTTCATGACATGTCATATAGGGAGTGAGTGGGCGTTTATTGGGCGTTTAGTGGGCATCATGGCTAATGGGAACAATGGCAGAGGTTTTGAATCAGCGAAGATGGATGTGTGCATTTGGTTTCTTGTGTTGTTCATCATACACAGCTTGATGGATGGCCGAGGTTGGATTGAAATGCCAAGGTGGTCCCACATGAGCTTGGGCCAATGGGCACGGTTAGCTCCCGGTTCTTGGTACAGGCGAGCTTGACACGGTGACGGGCGTCTTATCTCGTCTTGAAGCGCTCATCTTGCTGCGGAGCTGCTGGACACTCGCACGTAGCTTCCCGTGCACGACACATCCGAGCCCTCCTGAGCAGCCTGCTCAACATCTCTGTTCAGCCATGTCTCTCTTCGGCGAGGACGACCTGCCGTCGCGGCCAAAACAGTCGCGAGGGTCGTCATCGCTCTTCGACAACGACCCGAAACCGACGGGCAGCAGCTTGTTCGCAGACGACTTCGACGGCGACGACTCCCCGTGGGGCTTCCCCACGCCCAAGAAGGCCGCGCGCGGCTCGCTCGTCAAGTCGTTGCTCGCACCGTCGGACGTGCCAGACGCGTACACGGATGCCTTCGATAGGCTGCTGGCGGCTGGCGAGCGCAACGGTAGCGGCATCAGTGTCGCAGAGGCGGAGAAGCTGCTGAGCGCCAGCGGGCTTCCGGGCGACACGCAGTCGAGGATCTTGGACATGGTGTCGCAGCCGGAGCAGGCAAGCGCGGGCCTGGGAAGGTCGGAATTCAACGTGCTGTACGCGCTGATTGCCATTGCGCAGGAAGGGGATGACGAGATTTCGCTCGACAGTGTGGACGAGAGGAAGAGGAGTGGGTGGTTGCCTGTCCTGATTATATCATCTGGAGCTTGCACTGACGAATGTGTGCGCGTTAGATCTCCCGGTGCCCTCTGTATCGCTCCCGCAGCTGCCCCAACCTGAGCCTCGAGCAGACGAAGCCCCAGCTCCAGTACAGGGATCGCCGCCGCCGCCACAGCAGCAGCAGCAGCAGCAGCAACCTGCGCCGCCGGCAGAGGTGACGCCGAGCAGGTCGCGTGCCCCGATGCGCAAACAGTCCTTTGGCGACCCCGAAGCGGACCCTTGGGGGAGCCCCGACATGCACCGGGGACATAACCATTCGAGCTATTCCAGTGTGCCCACGCAGACGAACGGCATGAATGTACCGGCTGCAACGCGAACGACGAGCCAGTTCACGACCACCTCGGCGGCCACCACCTCGAATCCCGCGTCTGAGCAGACCCCGCAGCGTCCCAGCTCCTATGGCAGCGAAGGTGGTTGGGGAGGCTTCAGCCCGAGCGCAGACCCAGGGTTTGTCAATCCTATCATGGGGGGCGAGGGCGGGCCCAATCCTCCGGCGAACCTGGGTAGGTCTCTCGGCGGAGGGCGAGTTGCTGCATCCGGGCCAGAAGAGATCATCACTGTGACAACGTTGGCGGAGAAAGAGGGCATGTTCATGTTCCAGCATCGGAATTACGAGGTCACCAGCCCGCGCCGCAATAGCAAGGTCGTTCGGCGGTACAGCGATTTTGTATGGCTCTTGGACTGCCTGCATAAGCGGTATCCATTCCGGCAACTACCTCTACTACCCCCCAAGAGGGTCGCGAGTAAGTGTTCCTCGGTCCCAATTGTGCGATGTTAATGGAGGATGAACAGTCAATGGTAACTATATAGCTACGGATGCGAGTTTTGTCGAAAAGAGGAGGAGAGGGTTGGCACGATTTGTGAACGCGCTCGTTAGGCATCCTGTTTTGAGCCAGGAACAGCTCGTCATTATGTTCCTAACCGTGCCGACTGTAAGCCCGTGTCAACTTCCTCTACTTATGACCTTCTAATTTGAATAGGAACTTGCTGTATGGCGAAAACAAGCGAACCTATCTGTCCAAGAAGAGTTTCAGGGCAAGACTCTACCGCCAGATCTCGAAGACTCGCTTCCCAAGACCCTACCTGATTTGTTCGATACGGTCCGAGCTGGCGTCCGTCGGTCAGCGGAGACCTACATCAATCTTTGCACGTTGATGGAGCGGCTTGCCAAGCGTAATGAGGGCATTGCCGCCGAATACAACCGCTTTGCAACTGCTCTGCACAAGGTGACGGAAGCGTCTCAAGATACATACGCATGCGACACAAACGATGTGCCGATGCTCAACGAGGGCTTGAAATCGACGGCGAAGCATCTGGAACAATCACGGACATTACTAGAAGACGAAGCCAAGGGCTGGGAAGAAGGTGTGCTGGAAGACTTGAAGCGCCAACGCGACACGCTGGTTAGCATGAGGGATTTGTTTGATCGGAGAGACAAGTATGCGAGGGATAATATTCCGTACTTGGAGAAGCGGATATCGAATAATGAGCAGAGACTGCAGGCTATTCGGAGTAAGCCCCCGGATATGATCAAGCCAGGGGAGGCGGAGAAGGTCGAGGACGCGATTGTGAGGGTACGTAGAGTATATGGAAACGCCGCTAGAAATTCCACTAACGTGTATGCAGGACAAAGAAGATATCGTCAAGCAACATGCGCGAGGAGTCCTGATTAAAGAGTGCGTTCGCGACGAGCTGCTATTCTTTCAGCAGAGTCAGTACCATATTAGCCGTTTGCATCAGGACTGGAGCCAGGAGCGAGTCAAGTACGCCGAGTTGCAGGCTGATAATTGGAGGGCGTTGAGCGAGGAGATTGAAGGGATGCCCACGGGTGACTAGTTATGTTGTATGCATGATCGAGAAATGGGTGGACGAGTAGCAGATGCATTAGCTGGGTGTAGTTTTTTTTGTTTGTTTGGCATGGCCAGGCTGTAACTTGTATACATGTGGTCAGTTTGCTCACGAGGTGGTGGTCGGTATATAATTCAGCGAGCTGAGCGCTCGGTTTTTTAAGCGATTCATGTTGGTGGAAGAGCAGTGTGGATACTGGGGATTTGGGTGTAATGTGACGTGTATGTGTATTGGTTGCCTCGGTGGTTGATGGATAATTCAACGAGCTGAGAGCTCACTTTTATGCGCTGCGTGTTTACCATGCGGAAACCCGTGGACGCTGTGGATCCACGTGGGAAGGGCCTGTCAGACGCCGGCCGATCACAGCGCGCTCACTACCTCGTATAATGACCAGGCCGAGCAATCACCCCCTCCGACCTGGAATCTCTGGAAAGCTTTGGCCATTCCCACCACGAGGCCCGCGCTGCAGTCGCAGCTTCCCCTTCCCCCACGCACGAAAGCCGCTCGCCAAGCCGTCGCCTTCACCAACTCAACTCCACATCACTCTAGACAGACAACGCATACACATACACAGACAGCTTTCGCCGTTCAGCGGAGTTGGAGGCCGCTCGCTGCATGCTTAGAGCGCGGAGCGCTTCTTTCCGCTGCTTCAAATCCTCGACGTCCCGGACCGAAACCATGGCGCCAAAACGGAAAGCGAGTACTCAGGACGCTCAGGCGACGGATATGGCTACGCCTGCGAAGAAGACGAAGAGTGGCGGGGGAAGGAAGGTGAAGAGCGGCTATGAGGGAGGGAAGGGCGCCAATGACGAGGGTGAGTACTGACTGTCGTTGTTTATTATGCTGTATGTTTTGCTTGGCGCGGGAGCATGGACCGCTCGGTCTCGGTCGGCGATTTGGTGCCTCAGGCAGGCGGAATGGATGGAAATGGAGGGGGAGGGGCGCGTCCCGAGCCGGAAGTCGCCCCACGGTCGACTCGACTCGACTCGACGAGGACTACTTTTATTCTACGACAGCGACACCTCGGGTCTTCAGCTTCGCCTCGGAGGTTTCCGACACTGTGTTGCAGCCCTTTTAAAGTCGCCTTCTTCTCGAGGACCCGTCGCGCTTAGGACTGGGCTACGGCTCCCCGCACTGCCTGCACCACCGCCAACTGGACTGGGGATAATACACACTGGAGTAGACGGCTAGCTAACACGAGATGCCTCCAGCATACACGTCGCAGCAGAAAGCTGCCATCAGCCAGTTCATGAGCTTCGCTTCCCCGGATAGACCCACAGCGGTCAAGGTGAGTTCCGCTGGGAAGACACAAGGTGCATTTGGAGGAGAAGAGATAGCTAATGCGGTCGCAGTACCTCAAGAATGCGGCGTGGGATGCATCCGCTGCTGTGAACGCGTGAGTTGCTTTTTTTTTTGTTTACTAACTAGGGTTTCTTTCTCTTGCGAGTCTTCCCGGGACGAGTTGCGCGACCGTTTACAAATCGATGGTCCCCGAGGCCGTTTGGATTACCGGATATACGCACGATTATTCAAGACCGGATATGAAGGCATGAGCTGTACTGGCATCATCCACACTTGGAATTATGGAAGGATATAAGCAGAAGGCAGTGCTGGCCCACACACGGCAGGTGCTGCTCTGCGTTTGGGCATCTTCAAACCAGTCTGGAAGTCTGTGTGTGATGCAGGTCCGCAGCTACTTCCATGAACGTATACAAACACGATCACAGCTCTTGCTTGGACTATCGCCTGGGTCTCTCGTACAAGAAACAGCGCTTCCCTTGGGCTCCACGCTATCACACCTCATCGCGGCACCTCCTACGTTCACGTCCAGCTCTTCGACCGCGTCTTTGTACGAACCCTTTGCTAGTCTGCTAGACATGTTCGGGTCCTCGGAGGACAGAGCCAGACAGCTGGCAGGACGCCACCGAAAAGACCGTAAGCTTTCGGGCAGCTCGTCATCGACACAATCAGCCACTCAACCTCAGATGACATATACTTCCGCGATCCACGATATGCATCATAACAGTCAACATGCTCGACATACCAGTCGATCTACCTTGCCCGATCCACACAACTTGCCTTCGCATGCTCAGGGGCTTCCGGCTCAGTCTCATACTCGCGAGCAGGAGCGATTTCACCACGAGAGGGACTTGCTCAATGCGAATGCCACGGTCCATGACATCTCGACGCTGTTCAACGACCTTGCAGCTCATTCGCCTATCGCATCGGCACTTCATGAATCAACGGAACAGTTTGCAACTAAGCCGCAGGTCTTGTCGGTACAGGAACGGTTTCAGTCCGAGCACTTGAGCACCGTCCTTTACGGTAACCCCTCGGTACCGAATCTAGCATCGCCTCCTCCGAGTCGATTTGCGCAGCCTCCTAGCTATTCTTCAGGATTCAATTTACCGTCGAGACGTATAGTATCTCAGCCACCTAGCATGACGGCATCGAAATATGTACGACCGGCGGGGAATGTTAATAGGCCTATCCACACCCCTCAATTCCCTGGCCAGACTTGCAGTGTGTCGGCGGAAAACGGCTATGCTGTTCGTCCATCTCAATCACCTCCCTACAACCCGCTTGGTCGTGTTCCTCTATCGGTGTCGCCCAACCCTATCCCCGAGAATCAACCACTACGACTCTTCGCCTGGAAGCGTACCTCGCCCGCTCTCAGTTACTTTCAATGGGATGAGTGGGTCCATAAGACCAAGGACTACCCGCTCTGGAACGAACCGATCACACCTCTCAACTGCCCTGGATTTGGTGCCTTCATCAACAACCTCCCAGGTGCGGAGAAGATGCATTTCAGAGAACTATTCCATGGAGATCCATGGGGCTCACTTAGCGACTCCTTCTCGGCAAGAAAGAAACGGGAATGGTATCAGACACTCTCTTCGATGCAGAAGCAGGTCTTCAAGCGCGTTATCCAATACAGACAGGCGGCGATCGAGCAGACTGGCCCTCCCGCGGTGATACAATTACCCTCACGATCAGATCTGCCAGCTATGATGCTCCACGAAGCTCTGGAAGCTGTCGAGACACGTTACGATTCGTACATTGCATATCAATACGCGGACGGTCTTCGCACTCGGGTTCTGCTGCCGACGTCAAGCAGTGCACCCAATATCGTGAAGCAGCCGTTGCTGTCTCACTGGAACAGGACAGGAGGCAATACTGATGATCGGGATCCCTTTGCAACGTACTGGCTGCGTTCTTGTTTCTTCGTTTTCTTGCATTTTATTTACAATTTTTTTGGTTTGTGGCAGTTGTTAACACATTTTTACAGGTACTTCAACGGCGGCGGAGGCTCCGCGACGTCCTCTTCAACAAAGAACAATCTGAACAAGCTGTTCGACAGTTACCGAGACGACATCGCAAATTCGCCTGACTCCATTGGTCCCGAGGGTTCAATGGCGTACTTCGAGAAGCTCGATGTTGACGTGACAGGCATGGAAGTCCTCGCCGTTATGGAGGTCGTCCAGGCACCGACGATGGGCGAGATCAGCCGTGAGGGGTTTGTTGACGGATGGACAGCCGTAAAGTAGGTCTACCCGTGTCTATTGACATGTCTAATGCTAACCATTATGCAGCGCCGATACACTTGACAAGCAGAAGGCCCACATCAAGTCCCTGAAGCAGCAATTGCCGACCAACAGGGAGGCGTTCGACAAGGTCTACAAGTACACCTTCTTGCTCGGCAAGACCGGAGGCCAGAAAGCCGTTCCTCTCGAAACTGCCCTTACATACTGGGAGCTGCTCTTTACCTCACCAATGTCTGCTGTGCAGTGGACCAGCCCGACTACGCCATGGTTTGAGTGGTGGACCGAGTTCGTCAACTCTGTGTGGAAGAAGAGCGTGAACCGGGATATGTGGAACGAGACGCTCAAGTTTGCGAAACTGACGCTGGAGGACGAGGCAATGACTTTCTGGAACGAGGAGTCGTCCTGGCCGTCCGTCATCGACGACTTCGTCGAGTGGGTCAAGAAGGAGAAGCGAGGTGGCGTTGAGGAGGATGCCGACGCAATGGAGGAGTAGGGCTCACACAGCTCCTGCTTCCTTGACGCAGGTATCCGAGCTCAGCTTGGTGGTCTTTCCTCCCTACAGCATACGAAGGTATTGATCGGGTCCACCTCTTCATGATGGAACGGCTCTTCCGATAGACGGATTATGGGCGCATGAATTACATTCAGGAGCAGCATTGAAATACCCTTCCTCCATCCACTTGGACGGAATATTTGGTTTCTATGAGGAATGCCTTGTACAGATAGCTTAGCACAGCATCGGAATAATTCGAGGCTTGGAGCCGTCTATATTATTTATCTGTTGGGTTTTGTTGGGGTGATACTTTGTGTGCTTGTTAAATTTTAGTTGGGGTGTTGTGGCATTCTTGAAGTAACCACGTGTTCTTAAACACCCCGCTGCTAGAACATCAATTACCTATACTCACGTAAGAGGCACTCGCGATCAAGAACGTCGTGGTTGCTGGCGGTGATAGAGGTCCGTGCGTCTCGCTTGTTAGCGCCTTGGCTAACCCACCGGAGCTCTCGCACACGCATTTTCGACTGCGAAGAACTTCAACGTCAACCCGTAGACGACCGACACCACAAGCCGACAAAGTACGTGCGACCCTGCAATCGAACTGTGCTCCAATCACTAACACCTGTTTCACAGATGGTTGCCGCAAAGAAGCACGCCGCAATCGTCAAGAAGCGTACGCCCGCCCACCGAAAGCCTTTCAGATATCGCAACTGACAACCGCAGACACCAAGCGCTTCAACCGCCACCAGTCCGACCGCTTCAAATGTGAGAGACACGCGCGATGAGATGGGGAAGGCAGAGGTTCTGACATGCCGACAGGTGTCGACCCGTCATGGAGGAAGCCCAAGGGTATTGACAACCGCGTGCGAAGGCGGTTCAAGGGCCAGGCTGCTATGCCCAAGGTACGACAATCCGCTGCCACACGGATCACGGATACGGATGGGGCTTGTTCCCATTGAACGACGAAGTGACGAGGGTGGTGGGATGCTATGTTTGCTGGATTTTTGGCTGACGGATTGCGTGCTCCACACAGATCGGCTACGGCTCCAACAAGAAGACGCGCCACCTCATGCCCAGCGGGCACAAGGCGTTTGTCGTCAACAACGGTATGCATGCCATCGCTTGGTTTGGTGGAGTAGCGAAGAAAGGAAACGCAACTAATAAACAACAGTCCGCGATGTCGACCTTCTCCTCATGCACAACCAGACTTTCGCCGCAGAGTAGGTCTCCCCCACGTCCTACCTATCTGTGCAGTACGGTATGCCAGACGACTAATATCATTGTAGGATCTCGCACTCGGTCTCGGCACGGAAGCGCATCGACATCATTGCCAAGGCGAAGCAGTTGGGCGTGAAGGTGACGAACAGCAAGGCTCGCGTCAAGACGGAGTCGTAGAGAGAGAGGGTGTTTTCTTAGGCGGGGCATACATGGCGTCTCTCTGACTTAGGGCACGGCAAACGGGTTGTGTGTGGCTTTTTTTCCCGGAGGCTCTGATATCGAGCGAGCGAGGAGGGCTATGCATGTATGAAACACAAAAATTCATTCACGTTCGGACTGGGCCGATGAGTGGAGTGGGTGAGTGAATGATACAAATGGCAATGCGAAATGGAGACTTGTTGGTTTTGGTTCTAGGACTGGGACTGATATCATCCGATTCTAAGGTGACGTGTTGTGAAGTTCTTGGAGCGAGGTCGCGTCTGGTGCCCCGTAGCCGTTTTCCACGGGCACGGGTTGCCATGGTAAAATTGGGAGTTTGCGGCATGCGTGGGTTTTCTCACATGCATGCATGCATGCATGGCGTTGCTTGCAGCTTTCTTTCTTTCTTTCGAGCGTATATTCAAGAATCAAGAATTGAGAAATAGGAATCGAGCTCCCGCCAAGTAAGGCACCACAGCACACCTTTTTTTTTTCTCCGAATCGACTTGATGGGTTTTGTTCTATGTATAGAATCGCTGTTGCCGTTATTGTTATTAGATTAAGCAAAGCTCAAAGCAAGGGATTAATAAAGTATATAAGTTAGCAGGTAAGTAAGCAAACATGTGAAAGTGGCGTGTACTGCCGAACTTGGAAGGAGTACGAGTGCATATCTATGCGTGCGTAAATGCAAAAGAAAAGGTTTTGTTTCAGCCCTGTCTGTCGGTTTGTGGTGGCGCATATCATCGACTCGTATCCACTCGACTCAGCTCAGAGCTCCGCAGCCTCCGCTCAGTTCAGCTCAACAGTATTAGATTTGAAAGGTGGGCTGTCTAGCTATCTGTCTATCTACCCTACCCAACAATGCGGAAACGAATTCGACTCGGCTCATCAGCTCAACACCATAACTAGGTAAGCTGTCTACTGGCTGGCTGGCTGGCTGGCTGTGCACACACACCGCTTTTCGGTGCTCGACATCCCGTCTTAGGCTAGCTACTACCTACTCAGGCTATGTACACCTAATAAGGCGCGATCGCATGGTATGATAGTGGAATGGCGTGTAATGTAGGTGTTTCCTACCTACTACGACTTCGGGCTTCCTCTACAGATACCTACCGACAGCCATGCTGATATCAAGCTCACCAGCAACATTCTAAGGGCAAGCAAAGCAAAACAAAATCGCAACCATAACAACACGATATGCTTGCTAGCTAACCTCGCCCTCACCGTCACCGCATTATCACACCGCACCACACCGCACCGCATCCATGCACCCATGCATCCACAATCTCACGACGTCGCACGTCAGCCAGCGGCAGCCGCATTCGGTTCCCTACATGTCTCCTTATCTCGCGTAGATATGTACCCGGCTGTGTGTCTTGTATCTGCCTAGCCGGTAGAATTGATAGGCACCTGCACAAGGGGCGGGCGGGGGTGGTTATTGGCTGTTTTGCGTACTTGCTTGCTTGCGGTGTGGTGTCGTGGCAGCGTGAGGGAAGGAGGGAGCGACGAGGGGGGGATGGGATGGGATGGGATGGGATGGGATGCCTTCTTTACTGTATGTACTGTATCTGCGTGGTGCGGGAGGCGATTGTCGTGAGGGGCGGATGAAGAGGGAGTTTCGCAGCGGATTGCGATGCGACATCGCCGGGACCGGAGCGGAGCAGGGCCGCGTGGATGGGGATGATGACGCGTGTTTGATGTTGCGACTTGCTTGTTGTTATTGCGATACCGGCAGATAATAAGTACCTTGTACAGTAGATAGCAAAGGCGAAAACGGCCCATGCAGGTGGTCGCAGGGGGGCAAGTGGGAAGCACAGCACAAGCTTCTTTCCCTTTTGCCTAGCTTCGCGAACACCACGTTCCCCCAAGTCGCATTATCTATGGCCGCCCGACCAGGGCGTGGGCACGTCGCTGGTCGCGCAAAGCGGCCCGTCATCCATCCTTCCTAATAATACATCCCCGTTGTTTTATGCGCTCGAGAACCGCGTCCACGTCTGCGTCTCTACCAGGTTTTTTTCCCCACTACGGTAGCTCTCCCGTTGCCGCCCGCTACGACCACCCTCTGGCTGTACAGGCCCAGGGCCTTATAATCAGCGGCCCCTAGCGATCCTTTTTTTTCTTCTGCTTTTTTTCTTATCAAGGTTTCCCGCATTCTGGCTGTGAGTTGAGCTCCCCCGACCAAAGTCTTTCTCGGCTTTTGTCGTGCGCTTTGCACGAGAGCGCCATCCCGCCGCTCCGAGGTGTCTCATCGTCGAAGAAAGAAGAAGAAGAAGCCCTCGTCGTCCTGTTCTCCGGGTTCCATCTCCGTCGGAAAATTTTCGAACGCCTGTTTGGTCTCTGTGGCTAGTTCGTACGAAATTTGGTATCGCGAACGCATTCACGTGGTTTCGCCTCCCCCCCAACCAACAAAGTTCGGGACCGTTGCAAATTTCGCAGTCAGCCCACTGCGCAGGATTTTTTTACGCCGCCTGTCGTAAAAGGAGCGTGACGGCCTTCCGCTGGACAAAGGATTCGGCTGCAGACCCGAAACTTTGGAGCTTTTTAATTCCCGAGGACAAGGCGTCCGGAATCTCGTTGGTGGGGATGACACCGAATTTGTTCATCGCCACGCAGAAGGTTTTCCAACCGCACAAATGGTTCAAGAGGCAGAATGAGCGGCCGAAGAGGAGGACGGAGCACTGGGACGAGCCGGTCCCCGGTGTGTATGAGTATATTCCCGGTCGTGGATGGTATCTTGTCGCCACGTACAAAGACGGCGGCAACACAACTCAAGTCGAAGCCAAAGAAGGAGGACCCGTAGGCGGAGCCAGTGACTCTACTATCGAAGAAGACAAGCCCAAAGAGACGACGCCGCTTTCCATGCCCGTGCCCATCCGGTACTCCAAGGTGCTCAAAAAGTACCTCTTGAACCCGGACTACGAGGCGCGCAAGAAATACGGCATGGTGGAGAACTCGCGCGGCCGAATGGTGCAAAAGGGCTTCTTCCTGCTCGACGACGGCGTCGCGTGGGTCAACTGCTGGGACGAAGAGGGCGAATTCATCCCCGGCCCGTACAAGCTCTGGTGCATCGATGCTCGCACCGATCGCTTCCGCCACATGCTTCGCGCAGACGATCCGGAGTACCAGCGCTCGCAGTCCAATTCGCGCGCCACCTCGCGTGCCAACTCTTTCGACCGCGACGCCGCCTCCCGCCGGAATAGTCAGGAGTCGCGAAGCACGCAGTACCGCGCTGGTCCAGGGAGTACGCGCGACGGAGCCAGCGTGCCGTCTACGCGGGCAAACAGCGTGAGAGGCTTGGCGAGCCCGTCGAATCCGACGAGCAGGTCGACTAGCCAGGCAAACTCGCGGCGTAATAGTCTTACGCGCGGGCAGCGCAGTCCCCGGATTCCGCTGGACGAGGTGAATCCTGCGCTGAGGGAGGTGGCCATGCAGCAAGCTGCCAAAGAGCGCGCGCGAGCAGTGCGCGGATTCACGGGTGCGCTTGACGGGGTTCTCGGATGATCTGGTTGGCTCCCTGGAAATTCAACAACCGGAGGGGCTGCGTTGCGTTTGCGGGTGGTGTGGTGGTTGTGCGAATTGCGTGCACCGCGACACTTTGGAGCGGGCGTTTGGCGCAGAGTAATCGCGACCCTCCCCGTGAGCAACAACACCTACAACATCGGGCGTCATCGTATCCACGTGGCGCTATCGACGAACACATGGCATGTTGTTCTTTTCTTTTTTTTTCTTTCATCACTGATTTGTGATGCCGAACTCTCTGTCACACATACTACGAGCGTTTTTCTTCCTTCATGCCCTTTTCTAGTGTTTTCACTCTCTTATCGATCCTGCCGGCGTACGAACAATGAGGGGCAAGCAGCGAAGAAAAAGTATTTGGTATACCCTGTCATCAACATCATCATGCATGGCGATTTTGCGATTTGTTGGAGGTTTATTAGCGTATTGTATTGGGCGTTCTTTCTTCTTCTTTTCTTTCTATATGGTAGTAGGTATTTTAATGCTTTATATGCTCAAGCTTGTACCTTGTGGATGGGGTGATTGTTTCTTTGCGTGAGCGGTGCACTCACTGGCTGGACGGAGGTTTGTTCGTGTGGCTGGCGTGGAAAAGAGAGGGGTTTACGATTGCGCTTTCTATTCGTGGCGGTTGAAGCAACGCACTTCCATTTAATTCTATTCAATCGAGTTCTGCATCGTTTGAATGTAGACGTTTACAACGGATTATTGTTTTGCATCGCCCTTCACAGTGGGTAGAGGACGGGGACTGCTTCACGTCAAGCGCGGATTGAGGCGTGTAGATGGATTGGTGGTACATATAAGTATAGCTTTCCACCGTCATTGCGTGCGTCCTCGCTTCATTATTCCAAAGTCTAACTTTGTCGGGCAGGGATCTCTTTGGCTATATATACCTACCTGTGCATACGATCAATACCAATTCCTTGCATACCGATCAGTCCACTTTGTTGAATTCACCATATTCCGATAGGTAGCATTCGGTCAGAACCAGCGCATCGACGACGATCTTGACATTCATCCTAACATGGGAAACCAAGCGGAGAGTGAGCATCGCGGGAACGCTCCCGAGGAGAAGGCGAATGCTAAGCCTGTGGGAGAACTTGCGGCGTTGGTGGAGAGGTTGGAAGATCTTGCAGGGAGATTTGGGTGTCGAGGTGGGCATGAGATGTCTGTTGGGACTATCTCACTACCAATTGAGAGGACCGCGCCTGAGGAGGAACAATCATCGTGCGGCTCTTCCATGGTCGCTGAAGCTGGCGACATCATCGGAGATCCAGCAGCTACTGGTCTTGTCGGCATCACTGGTACGGAGCGATGCCGCGATGCAGGGTATTTGGATCCGGTGACACCGGTGACGAAAGAAGGTGGACGACAAGACGAGAAGAAGATGGTGATGTTACCAGAAATCGAGGACACGCTCTGTACCCAAGAAAGCAACGACCGCGAAAGCCTCAGCAAAACCGGTCTGTCCCCCACTGGCGACGCTTCGGAACATAAATCTACCGAAGAAGTCAACCATGGGGCAGTGCCGCATCTTAGGGGTGGCGCTCCACCGGAAAGACGACGGGAAGACCAGTCAAATCCACGACATAGGTACTCCTACAATCAAGAGACCACTAGTCTCGGAGACCACTGCGGCTTCTACGGAACTGCGTCGGAAAAAGAAGACCATGTTCTTGAGCATCTGCAGGCTTGGATTGAACATGCCCGTATCTTGCAGCTGCAAAATACCTCGTACAGTCGAATGATCGATCACTTACAAGAGATTCTCGAGGACGCTGAAGGGACTGTCGAATGGCAGAATCAAGAACTTATCCATGCCTATCGGTGCATTGAGGAGTTGGAGCATCAAGTGCACGAGGCAAGGAACGAAACGCTTGTTGCTAGAAGAGAGGCGCAGGTAGCAAAGGCCGAAGCACAACGATTACAAGACCAGCTGCTACTTATCAACGAACAGGTGGTCGAATTCTGCGCTGAGCTCGATGAGAAAGAGCAGCAGATTCTAGCACTGCATCCGGAAGTGGCAGAGCGGTACGCTGCTGAGATGCGCGGCGGAGGAGGCTCTCGCCGCGTTACCATCGAACCCTCGCCCGCAAAAAACCCAGAGACTCCTGAGCCAAGCACTCAAGACGTCGACGCAACAGCTTTCTTCTTCTTCCCCAGTGTGTCCATTCTTGTGCTTCTTACCCATCCTCTCCGCTACTTTCAATACCCTAAGAACACGACCTTGGCACAGATCCGTCAAATACTCAAGGACCGATACACCGAAGAAAATGAGAATAGTCCGTATGTCCGTCAAATCCGCGAGATCTTCGAGATACGAGATGAGGCGGGTATACCGCTCCCGGATACAAGTGATCAGCGGCAGGTGCTGATCAGTATCCCTGAAACCAAATATGACTCTGACTCCTCTGGCGAGAAACCAGGGCGCAAAGGGATGAGCAAGTGGGATAAAACTTTTCTGCCGAACGAATATGTCTACGAGCATACGTTGAAGGAAAGCATTGAGAGTTTAAACATACCAGTGGCTAGCGATCGATCCCCACTCTCTCCTCCTACTAGTGCAGAAGACGAGACATTCTACGATGCCGGCGACTTAGTTAACAAGATCGAGCGCGAGGCTGAGGCTTCGAGAGCCCGGTCCGAACACTTTGTCCCGCCTATCAGCGGAGAGATTCCAGATGAACGCACATTGAATGTCAGATGGGGTTTCTTGGACACGTTGGCATTACCACCCAGCGCACTCACATCCTCCAATGTTCCTCAAAGCCCTCACATCCCGGTTCGAAGAACCCAGATCATTGCCCCCGAGCGCCCTACAACTCCGCATCCCGTCTGCATGTCTAAAACGAAAGCGTGGAACGTGCTTCACTATCCGCCCAAGGAGGACGAGCCGGATTACGAGTCTGTGTCTGAGCTTGATCGCTCGGCAAATTTCGACTACGAGCTTGGTGTTGGGAGTGGACGGGCTTCTCCTTCTGGATATATGAGTGCTGGATATGCCAGTGGGAATGAGGCATTCTCCTCCTCTGTGTTCAATAAAGAACAGGACGAGTGCAAAACGTTCAAGGACGAAGACAAGTATAAAGAGGATCCGGAAATGTTGCGGCACAAGAGGGGCGAGGGATGCGAGACCTGGATCCATCCCTCCAAACTAGAAGCCCTGAGAGATCGGTGCATGTTCTGCCACGTCCCGTTCATGCAAACGAGTAGGAAGGAGCAGACAATCGAGGACGACTCATCGTTTAATCATGACCTAAAAGGCAAGACGCACATCACCAGATCGACACGTAATTCTCCGAAAAGCAGCGGTGGAAACAGTGCGGAGGCCGTCTCGCCGACTACGGAGTCAAACACTGCACAACCCTACCTCAGAGGCGGCGCGGAAGAAGTTGAGTGGGCTCGTCTTCCACGTGGTCCTAACATATTGAGGGGCCCTAGACTATTCCAACCTTTCTCTTCTTGGTACTGGCCACCCGCGCTTTCTCTCGGGCGGCCTCTGACTCCTCGAAAGCATGTCCTCCAGCGACGGGCCTACAACGAGACGCTATCCCCAATGTATGCCCTCCCAAAGCAAACCTACGAGCATAGAACTACTCAAAAGCGCGTTCGATTTACGCCGAGCGAGAAAAGGCTGAATAATGCTCCTGTTATGAGAGGCGGCCACATCCCGTCACCGACCACTCCTGTGCACAAGGGAGCACACGGGCACCGCCGACAATCCAAGCGCGGGAACGCGACACCACCGTCCAACGACAAGGAGTGTATCCGAGACCGCTTGATCGCTCTTTCCCGGGAGATAGAGTCAGCAGGTGGTCTAGAGCGTCCGACGCGTTTTCTCATCGCTGAACTAGCCTCTCTTCGAGCCCATGTCGCAACCGTCAAAAAAGAAATTGCTTCCTCTACTACCAACGCAGTGTCGGAAAAAATCTGACAAACACGTTCATTCTGGAGAGCGCAATCTGCCTGCGCGCATTGTGAGAGTGCGCGCTGCTGATGGCTTCACGCGACGCGGGGAAGCACTGCGTGTTGAAGGGCGAGGAGGGGAAAGTGGGCTGAGAAGAGAGAGCGAGTGGGTTCCGGTGACTGTTGCGGGGCCGTCTGAGGAGAGGAGGAGGGCGGTTATGAGCCGGGATGAGCGAGAAGAGTATGATGGGATGATGTGGGGTGGGTATCAGTGAGTTCTTGGGAGGTGGTAAGAGACTTGGTGTTTTTATTTTTGGGGTTTGCTTGGATTTGGGGGTTGTAATTACTGCGTGGTAATGTCATGTCGATGGATGTCCTTTGGATGTGCTGTAGATAATAGAGTGCTTTTTTAGCTGAGTGATAGTTTTATTTAGTACCTCAAGTTGATGATTGTGCTATGAAGATATGTATGCCGTTCCTGTGATTTATTGGTCTTAAAATACTAAAATCTTTGTTGGCAGCCAGGATTCGTCCAACGGTATTCATTGAATTGTCTTGTGAGAAACCCCAATCTACTTCGAGTTCTTACTAATCACATAAAGGGACAATACAGGAATATCTCCTCCTCCGTAGGGTATGAGTACTGAGTGCTCTTTGAAAACTTGGACAGTGCGGTGGCTACCTACTCCAAGCACAAGGTTGCAATTTTAAACTCGCATGAGTGCGGGTTGTCTGTCTTAAGATTAAATTTTCTTTGTTCTAGCTGGGCGGTGTTATAGGACATTCTCTGTAATCTGCAGTAGGTAGATATGAAGAGGAATAACTACAAATGCGCTGGTAGCTCTAGTACGCTGTTTACAGGAAGATGCTTTGGTTAGTATCAGTTTAGATGAGTTGCAGTTTAAGTCACATTTTCCCGTTGGCTGATATGGTGGCTATGGATAACGCTTCAATGTTACGTGAAAATTGTCCACCTAGCCAGTCCACAGGTGCTTTGATATTCACAACGCAGTAATCAAAATCAACTTTATAAGTGATCCAACCCACCGCGTAGGCGCCGCGATCGCATTCATGTGATTCTACAGAATTGAATACTT